>OX451736.1:1250617813-1251229116 GCA_948472305.1 Vicia faba
GCAGCAGTATGCAGGTTCTTCCAACTTCCAGATAATGATCCGGGGAGCCTCGTTGTCCCATTTGACTTTGAACATCGAAGACATCGTAGCTAGTGCGTCCGCTAACTGATTCTCCTCTCTTGGGAAGTGTTCAAAAGTTATCTCTTCAAAGTGAGGAAGCAAAGTCAACACATACTCTTTGTAAGGAATAAGATTCGGGTGTTTCGTATCCCACTCGCCTTTGATCTGATTGATTACGAGAGCGGAATCTTCGGAGACACTTAGAAACTTGATCCTTAAGTCGATTGCAGCTTGAAGACCCATGATACATGCCTCATATTCTGCCATGTTGTTGGTGCAGTTGAAACACAGCCGGACGGTGAGTGGAGTATGAGTACCTTTAGGGGATATGATCACAGCGCCGATGCCGTTACCCAAAGCGTTCGAGGCTCCGTCAAAATGCATAGACCATCGGGATCCTTCCTCAGGTCCTTCATCCGGTCCAGGTACTTCACAATCAGTTACTACCATGATATCTTCGTCTGGAAATTCGAAGTTCAATGATTGGTAATCGTCCACAGGTTGGTGTGCAAAATGGTCTACCAATACACTTCCCTTGATTGCTTTTTGAGTTGTGTATTGGATATCATATTCTGTCAAGATCATTTGCCATCTTGCTATTCTTCTAGACAGAGCAGGCTTTTCGAATATGTACTTGATTGGATCCATTTTTGAAATCAACAGAGTAGTGTGAGTCAGCATATACTGTCTCAGCCGGCGAGCAGCCCATACCAGAGCGCATCAAGTTTTCTCGAGCAGTGAGTACCGAGTCTCACAGTCGGTAAACTTTTTGCTCAGGTAATAAATAGCGTGCTCTTTTCGGCCAGACTCGTCATGCTACCCCAGCACACACCCCATCGAGTTGTCAAGTACTGTCAAGTATAGTATTAGAGGTCTCCCTTCCACTGGTGGCATAAGAATGGGTGGCTCTTGGAGATATTCCTTTATCTTTTCGAAAGCGGCCTGACATTCATCGTTCCAACGTACTACTTGATCTTTCTTCAGCAATTTGAAAATTGGCTCACAGGTAGCAGTTAGATGCGAGATGAATCGGGCAATGTAATTCAGTCGTCCTAGGAAGCCTCTGACTTCTTTCTCTGTCTTGGGAGTCAACATCTCTTGTATGGCTTTCACCTTGGCAGGGTCCACTTGAATACCTTTATCGCTTACAATGAAACCTAGCAATTTTCCAGACCTCACCCCAAAGGTGCATTTGTTTGGGTTCAACCTCAGCTTGTACAACTTCAGTCGGTCAAACAGCTTCCGCAGATGGTCAAGGTGTTCCTCCTCTGTTTGGGACCTTGCAATCATATCATCGACGTATACTTCAATCTCATGGTGGATCATGTCATGAAATAAAGCAACCATGGCACGTTGGTAGGTTGCCCCAACATTTTTCAACCCGAATGGCATGACCTTGTAGCAGAAGGTGCCCCACTGAGTAACAAAGGTAGTCTTTTCCATATCTTCAGGAGCCATCTTGATCTGATTATACCCTGAAAAACCATCCATGAAGGAGAACACCCTGTGCTGAGCAGTATTGTCAACGAGAACGTCGATGTGAGGCAGAGGGAAATCATCCTTAGGGCTGGCCCTGTTCAAATCCCTGTAGTCTACACACATTCTGACTTTACCATCTTTCTTTGGCACTGGAACCACGTTGGCCACCCACTGAGGATAAGAAGTCACTGCTAGAAACCCGGCATCAAATTGTTTCATAACCTCAGCTTTGATTTTCTCGGACATCTCTGGGCGCATGCGGCGGACCTTCTGTTTTACGGGAGGGCAGTCTTCCTTGGTAGGCAGATGATGAACTACAATGTCGGCATCCAAACCGGGCATGTCTTCGTAAGACCAAGCAAAGATTTCCATGTAGTCATGCAGCATCTGGATCAATCGTTGTTTCACGCTGAGCTCTAGATTGGCACCAATCTTGACTTCTTTTCTATCTGTCTCCGTACCCAGATTTACCGTCTCCACTGGCTCTTCATGCGGCTGAATGGCCCTCTCTTCCTGGAGTAGCAGTCTTGCGAGTTCACCAGGAACTTCGCAATCATCTTCACCTTCGTCTTCGGCCAAGTTGATCGGATTTTCGAAGTCATAACTAGCAGTAGCAGAGCTGTTACCAGTGAGATCCAGAGTGGATTGGAACCTGTATAAGTGAGTGTGTGTAAATATAGCTGTTTTGCAATATATAACAAAGAAAGAAAAAGAGCACAAGATTTTAAATGCAACAAACGTCCAATGTTTTGATTAATGATATATGGAAATGTCATACAAAAAGCCCTCACAAATGGAGCCACGGTGCCCCGGGTAGGACACCGAGCCAATAAAAGTTTCAACATATTGTTTGTTACAAATTGAAAACAAAAGAGTTCATTACTGCGTGACAAATGTAATAGGTGTAAAATCTTTTGCCGTCCAGTTGCTTGGTCCGTTGTTGGTTGTTGGATAGATCCAACTGTCAAATTCTGCTTCCTCTACGTCCTCCTCGATAGCATTCACTCTTGGGTTGGTGATGAACACCGGAGGCTTTCTGATCCTTTCCTTGCGAACAACCCTCTGAGCCTCTGCAGTGAAGCCCAGCCCAAATTTGTCGGTCTTTTGAGTGAAGTCAGGAAGTTGACCCCAGTTTGCGCACTTGCCTTTCTCGATTACAGCCCAGGCATCCTTCAAGGAAGCCATCTTTAAAGGAAAGTCTTCTTCAATCACTGTTTCAGCTGACGTCAACGTTGGAGGTACCTCTTTAAAATGTTGAAAGGGGGTTTCAATAAACTCCCCGTCCATCTCAATATACCGGAATGAATTCAGATGACTAACCATGTAGTCCTCCTCTCCCTGCACAGTAACAATCTTCCCTCTGACGGGGTATTTGAGCTTCTGGTGTAGAGTGGATGTTACCGCCCCAGCTTTGTGAATCCAGGGTCGACCCAGCAAACAGGAATAAGATGGACAGATATCCATCACATAGAACGTTGAGTCAAAGACTTGGGAACCCACACGAATAGGAATGTCTACTTCACCGTGCACCATCCTCTTAGAACCGTCGAAGGCTCTGACAATGATGTTACTAGGTTTCAATTCCAGGCCCTCACAATCCAACCGATCTAAGGCCTTCTTGGGCAATACATTCAGGGAAGAACCGGTGTCCGCCAACACGTGTGTGAGAGTAGTGCCTCTGCATTCTATAGAGACATGCAGGGCATCATTGTGGTTTTTTCCTTTGGCGGTAAGGTCTGCATCCGAGAAACCCAAACCATTGTCAGCTGTCAAATTAGCCACACAGTCAGTGAACTGATCTGCAGAGGTCTCTTGCGGCACATGGGCCGTCTTTAGAAATGAAATCAGGGCCTTGGAGTGGGCCTCTGAGCACAACAGCAATGATAGCATAGAGATTTTAGAGGGGGTATGCCCCAGCTGTTCAACGACATTGAAGTCACTCTTTTTAATGATTTTAAGGATTTCCTCCATCTCTTGCTGGGAGGCTTCAACAACGGTCTTTTTTGGTGCCTCTGTCCGGGCAGGAAAATCGGTAGCAACTTCTTTGCCCCGAGCATCAGAGGACTCAGCGGCAGTAGTAGACACATGAACTTGATTTGGAACATGCACACTTGCGGGTGTGATGATAAGAGGTTTTCGGATAACTGGTGGTGCAATGTTAGGCGAGAAGAGCCTGCCACTGCGAGTAATTTTGGCGGGACCAGTGATGTTACTGATACTGGTACCGGTGTTGAACTCCTGCTTCACTCCAAGCACATACACATCTGCCCCATAGTGCCATGGGACAGCCTTGTCAGATTCATAGGGGAGGGGCCCCGGAACAGTAATGGTAACGGGTGGAACAGACATAATTTTGACTGGCTTCCTCGGGGGAGCCTTGGTAAGATTGTTGAAAATTGTGACGACAGATACTTCTTCAGCGGAAACAAATGGAACAACGGTTTTCTTGAACAGAATCTCCTTGCTATCCATCAGGCTTTGGATGCCTGACTTCAACAGCGGATAACCGGTAGGGAGAACAGCACACAAGAGGCAACCCTTGCTACAACCCAGAAATAAACCGGCTAGCAGTAGGTTCCTCTTAACAGTCAATAGAGGGGTAGCAACATCATTCACCGAAACAGCATACAAATCTTCCTCGACGGCATTTACTCTATGCTGGGGCATATGAGCAGTTACAACATTTGGCCTCTCAGGCGCCTCAAACTGAATTTCCTTCGCATCAATAAGGTCTTGGACCTTATTTCTCAGGGCCCAGCAATCATCAGAAGTATGCCCGGGGCTATCAGAGTGATAAGCACAACGGGCATTTGGGTTATACTTAGGAGATGCAGTATTCACGACCTTCGGAGCCTCTTTGATGGTCACCAAGTTGGTTGATAGCAGTTGCGGTAAGATTTGTGACAAGGTCTTACTCAGCCGAGTGTATTTCCTCTTGGGCCTCTCACCCCTTTGTTGATTGTACTGCTGAGGAGCAGCAACAGGTTTTGAAATTACCAAGGCATTGACGGCTTGGCGGCATTCTGGCTTGACTTGTCTTCAAGGACCATAGACGGCACTAGCTTCCTTCTTGAAAGGCCTCTTCTCAGTACTTGCGGAGGCACCTTTCTGTATCTTTCCTAACCTGATGCCAGCTTCTATCCTTTCACCCGTTAGGATCAAATCCGTAAACCCAGCAGAGGAATTACCAACCAGATGATTGAAGAATGGACCGGACAAGGTCCCTAGAAACATGTCAACCAGTTCACGGTCAGTCAAAGGAGGCTGCACCCTACCAGCCAAATCTCTCCATTTTTGCGCATATTCTTTGAATCCTTCGCCCGTTCCCAGCGACATACCCTGAAGTTGGGTACGCGTAGGAGCGAGGTCAGAATTGTATTGATATTGTCTATAAAATGCGGTATCCAAATCTTCCCAATGTCGGATACTGGTTCCATCTAGCTGATAGAACCACTCAAGTTGTGACCCCGAAAGGCTATCTTGGAAGAAGTGGATCCAAAGGTTTTTGTCTGCCGTGTAAGGTTGGATCTTCCTTACGTACGATCTGAGATGCAGCTTTGGACAGGAAGCCCCGTCGTATTTTGCAAAGGCAGGCGCCTTGAACTTGTGTGGGATTATCACCCCAGAAGATAGACCTAAATCTCTGAAATCCAGCCCCGGCACATTTTGAATCTCCATGGCACTCAAGCGGTCCTCCAATTGCTTGTATCTGTCAGCAGCAGGAGGGTATTGTTCTTCATTGTAATCCGTCTCATTGTCAGAGACTGCAGGACTAGGAGCCCCTCCCCCTTGGGGACTGTCTTTCTCTGCAGAGGAAGTAGTTGGATCAGCCTCGTTATGGAGTGTATTCCCAAACCTGCGTCCAGTATTGAACAACGCAGTCCTCTTCTTCTTCTTCTTCTTCTTTAGGAGCAGAGCCTTCAACTCTTGTTGACCTTGGGCCAGGCTCATGACCATCTCTTGAAACTGGGCGTTCTGGGCCTGGAGGGCCTTGATTGCTTGTTCACTGGATGATTCAGGATTCATGATGACTGTTCATAAATAAACAGCGAAGAAGATTAAGCAACCTGTAGAAAAAAGGGTACCTGTTATGCACATGATGCATGAGATGCTATTTATGCAATGCATTCAAGGATTTCAGAAATTCACGATTGTTGCAGACAAAAAGAACGCACGTCATATCAATAAGAAGAAATTTGTTAGTACATAAATGCCCCATGGGCCAAATATTACAAAAACAACTTCTCAAGGTAAAAAGACGTTGTGCATCCTTTTTGGTGCGATGTAGGTGTTGAGGGTCTCTTGCTCATGGAGTCGGCGGGTGAGCTCTAAAACCTTCTCCTCACTGGCGTAGAAGCTGGCTTCAAAAGTGTTCCGTTCCTCCTTGAGTTGGATCCAAATCTTCTGCATCTCCTCCCACGATGTAGGCATATCAGGATGTAGGATGGTGTAGGGAACCTCTCCTTCCTTAACGGGCTCTTTAATCACAGGGAGAACATGAGGATAAGGCATCATTAGACTTTGGGCTCGGGCTCGTACCCACTTGAGATAAGGCTCAAGAGGGATGGAGTTCTTGTGCCCCAGTGTCTTGCTATCAACCTTGTTGGGCATCCTCCAAGCTCTGATGAATCTCTGGCGAAGTCCTTGCGCATCGTTGTCGAAGTCAAAAACTAGATCAGGAATCAACATGTCGTGAGGGCCATCTCTTCGTGCATATCCAAATTGCCTCAAAGCTAGGCAAGGGTTATAGGTAATGCCCCCTCTAATGCCAAGTAATGGAACATTAGGGAACTCTCCACAACGATCGACGATGATGACATTTTCTCTGGACCGAGAACACAAATGTACATCAGAGTGAGTAAGAGTCATCAACCGCTGGGACTACCTTGAGCCTTGGTCATTCTTCAAGACAGATTGTGGAAGGTGCGAAATAAACCATCTTGCAAGGAGAGGAGTACAGCACATGAGAACACCCCTCTTTCTCATTGTTCGTGTGTAAAATGAGTGAAGGATGTCCCCAAGCAATGTTGGTATTGGATTTCTGGACAAGAAGATTTTGACGGCGTTGACCTCTACAAGCTGGTCAGGATTTGGGAACAAGACCAACCCATAGATAAGGAGTGCCACAATTTCTTCAAAGGCTTGTAGGTCCAATGAATTCCAACATTCTTGTGCCTTCTCAAACAAGAATTTTGCTAAGAAACCTTTGACGCCGCTTCTAGTTTCCCAATGCCCCTTGATGTCAGAAGGCTGTAGATGTAATGCTCGAGCAACATCTTCAGGCTTTGGTTCCTTTTCCGTATCGTTGAAAGGTAGTTGATTGAGGATAGGAATTCTCAGGAGTTGAGAAAATTCCTCCAAAGTGGGCACCAACTGGTAGTCGGGGAAAGTGAAACAGTGGTGAAGAGGGTCAAAGAAATGAAATAGCACTTTCATCATGTCCTCTTCAATGTTGGTGTTGACTAAGCTGAGCAGTCTACCATGTCTTTCACTGAAGGGAGAGCTTTCCGGAATTCTTGATGTGAGCTCCTTGAGTTGAGGAGGGATTCTCACAAGGTTGACTTGGATGGTTTTTCTGCGAGGAATTTCCATGACCTACAAAACAAGAACAAAGATGAAGATCTAAACCCTTGAAGTGGTTAGTAAATGCATATGATGCTTTATGATGTTCATGATGTATGCACAAACATATGTACAAGCAAATCACACCAAACCCTAGTTTCAGGCTTGCATGGGGTTTCATAGGTAAGTACCCTCTTGAGTGTAGTTGGCTTAAAATCCTGTCCTATAAATAGTAACCGGGTTCTAAGGAGCTAAATATCATTGGATTGTTTTCATTGTTCATTGTTTTGGTTTAGCCACTTAACTAGCGACCAAAATATTCCAAGAAAACAACCCTCAATGAGTGTAGTATCGAGTATCTACCAACTTCGGACTGCACCAAAGCCGGTTATCTCACTACAACTAATGAAAGGCCAAGATGGTCAAGTAAGGTTCTAGGTCATTAGTGCTTAGTGACATCACTCAGCGGCCTCGTACTCTCCTTGATTGAACTCAAGGGTTACCGGTAATCACAAATATGTCGCACTAATATAGCTATTGCTTCAACCGTGTCGGTATACCCCGCACAGTTTCCACAACGTATTGCTATCTATGAATGTTTCCCAAAATCCGGGTGTAGGATTGTAAACCCAAACAAGAGAGCCAAGATATAAAGCAATCAAAACAAACAATTAGTCATGCAAGAGGGTGATCTAAGCCCTAAGGTTAATCCACTTAAAAGAAGTCCCCAGCAGAGTCGCCAGTTCTGTGATACAGTGGGAGAACTGACTTGAGTTTTGCGTTTTGTTTTCACAAATGTTTCGGTTGAGCAAGAGTCTCCACCGACTTTTTATTTTATCCTAAGGAAAGGTTAAAAAGCACAGCAAAAAACCTTTGAGATGTTTTCTTGGGTTCGGGGAGTAGATTATAGAAAGGGAAGGTATTAGCACCCTTTCTATCCATGGTTATCCATGGGCTCTTAGTTACTTGCTTAGATCAACTTGCCTTAATTTTCAATTGTTTGAAATGGTGCTTTGTGTATGTGTTTTGAAAATGTTTTGAAAAGAGGCCAATGTGGTGGCAACCTTTGTAATGATCCATGTTGGGATGTATACAAAGGTGTATGTCTTTTGAAAAAGTTTTCAATGTTTTTTGAAAGTTATTTTGAAAGTGTAGTGATGTGTGGTTTGAAACATAGGCAAGTGTTTTTACAAGTTTGATCAAGTAACTAAGAGTGGTCTACCCCTAAATTTACTCAAAGATTTTTCTATGTTTTTAACCCTTTTAACAATTTTGTTCCACCATTGTACTTGGTGGACAATCTTGCGTTTAGGATGTGAACGGGACGGGCGCGGGTCATCGTATAGACCATGATAGCAATGTTGCAAAGTATCTTAGTTTTTCTTTTTAGGGACTAAGATCATTTTTTTTGTAAGGCAACTTTCGAAAGCGTCATCGAGGGACTATGATCTTTTGATTTCGTTTGTTTTACCAAGATACTTTACATGCGTAACATGGCCCATTTGTGAAAAGGCAACAAGTGGATATAACCCTAGGGGTGTTAGTGTGCAAGTGTGTTTTATTGCATACAAGAGTTTTTCTTTGAATTAGGATTTTCTATTTCATTGATTTTATCTTGCCATACACGTCCTAATTACTAGCAATAAGAAGCGGAAATATAAAATCCTACGCTATTACAACAATTAGGGGGTGGGGATACACATTTGTACATGGGGGGTTCAACGAGAAAAAATAGACAAAAAAGAAAATAGCAAAAAGCAAGATAGAGGAAGAGAGAGGGAGCCAGCGCGCTGCTGAGAGGTCATCAGAAGTTCTGACTCAGATCCGCTGCCAGATGATCAACCTCTTGGTTAAACTGTATGAGTCAGAACTTCTGACCCTGGCACCTGCAAAACAGAAACCTGTTAGTGGGGAAATCAGAAGTTCTGACCCCCTGCGCTGTAAAACAGAAGTTTGTTAGTGGAGAAACCAGAAGTTCTAATTCTGCTGGAAAGACAATAACTCTCAAAGGTTCTGATATTATTGACAGCAAAACAGGCTTCAGATGTGCTAACGTCAAAGTCAGCACTTGGCTTTTCCCTGTACTAATTAGAACATCTGCAATTTTGTTGTTATTCCACAAAACAGGAAACATATTTGGAACAGATCCAACAAATGTCAAAATGTTTCAGAGGGCAGAACCAACAAGGTCACAGGCAAGTCCTACACTGGCTCAGAACATTCTGAGGTATGAAAATCCTCAGAATATAAACAGCAACAACATGATATTTACATTATGTTTATTTGAGCATGCACAGCTGATGATGCTTAGTAGCGTGATGAAGGTCAGCAGGTGCTTACCTGGCTGTTGGAAAAGTTTGTGGATGAAAGCTAGCTTTTGGCTCTGGTGGTGTTCTGGACAGATTCTTTTTGAAAAGGGTAGGTGAAGGTGTATGCGTATATAGGGTCAGAAGTTTGAAAAGGGGTTTTTGGTTCACAAAGAAAAACTGGGTATTGGATAAAGTTTGAAGGTGAGAAATTCAAAGTTATGAAACAACTGGGGATTTTGGCAGAGTTTCACAACACTATCTTGCTAAAGATTTCTGTTTCTCTCTTAGCAATTTTTCTGTTTCTTGAACGCCCCTTTTTCAGTGGACAATGACTCTCTATTTATAGGCAAAGTTCTTGTGGGTGTATTGAACATTAAAGCGCCAATAGAGTTTGAATTGTTCTTTGACAGAAATTCCTGGGAAGTTGTGATAACAGATAGCCTTCAGCCTAGGCTGCAGCAACAGGCGTGGATTAGAGTGAAGTGACCTCTTAAGTAGGCGGTGGCGTGTAGACCCATGCCAGAATCTGCATAAAGGCGTTTTCCAAGCCACACGTGAAGGGATTACTTGGATGAATGTTCAGGAGTGGTTGGAAGCATTAATGAGCATTAAATGGTGATAAGACTTATCAACATCAATATTCTGGTAAGTTAAACCAAACTTTGAACCAGCAGTTCTGTTTCAACAAGAACAGCGTAAACCATGCTCTGGCCTTGGCTTCCTGTTGTCTTATTAAGTTCTGGGGATTCTCCTGATTTTCTGATACGTTCCCTGGATTTGCTTCTGGACCTCCTGGGCTTAGAGATTCTGTATCAGTGTAACACCCACTCTTCTGACCTTTTCATCTTCTGATTTCAGCATGTTCTGAAAGAGCCTTCAGACTTCCTTGCTTCTTTTGCATTCCTTTAGCAAATTCTGGCTGAGCTTGCGTAACTGCTGAAAGAGTCATGTTCTGTTTGAGGCTTACATATTGAACCACGTTTACAACTTCTGATTGAGCTGATGTAGCTGCTGAAGAGCCAACTTCTGACTGCACTGAGCCAAGCTTGCAACTTCTGACCGTTTCTTATCTGGAATTGGTCCAGAAGTTCTGAAACGCTGATTTTTTTCTTAAACACTCATTTTTTAGAGAAAAATTCCAAGTACTTAGAATTTAATTTTTCTCAAGCTAAAAGCGTTGTCTTTAGAGCTTGTGTGATCATCTTGCTCTTGTAAGTGGTTTGCTTGGGCAAAAATGACAGTTTTGGACTTGGATTTGTTTCAGAGGGACCTTGAAAATCCAAGATGATTTCCTGAAGAAAGAGAGGGCAAATTTTGGGGTACAACACTATCCCAATCACTTCCTGGGAGTGTAGGCAAGCGAAATCGATCAAGAACCAGTCTTTTCTAGTACTAAAACACGTTGTAAGTCATCCACGGTCTTGGTTACTTCTTGAAATCGAATTGTGTGATTTATGCCCTTATAGCATGAAATAATTATACATTTTTACTCCTTAACACATTTGCATGCTTTCTGTACTATTTGATTGCGTTTTCATGGCCTGTATTGGAATGTGCCATTGTTAGGGTTTTCATAGCTCGATTTAGGATTTCATCATATAGGTAAAATTGGGACATGAAAGGGCCATCATTGAACTCAGCAGGTCCAGACGAAGCCATTCATGGCTTTAGTTTTGATTTATCTTACCCATGCTTGATTTTGAGAAATGACAGGGATATAGCGACGAACATATGTCCGTAGGTAAAAGTTTCCAACTTTTACCAACAGAGCAAGGTTAGGGATAACCTGCGTGGCATCTCTCCATTGGCCTATTCAAACTTCTGGCGCGCATTTTTTTTAAATTATTTTCCATTAAATATTTGTTTTGTATATTATTATTATTTCTTATCTTATATACAACAAAAAGCAAATGGCGTAGTGGTAGTGGAGTGCATGCAAATTGCTTCAGGACCTGGGTTCGAACCCCAGGTCCCCCCAATTTCTTCATATATTTTGCCTTTTCAGGATCTAGCGCGTACACAAACCAAGGGTCCACCATACATCCTCACAATCCAGCCAGCCAAGTGTCAGGAGACCAGATCCATAGGCCATCAATGGAGGAACACCATGGAGCCTAGTCAACGCAGAAGCATGTGATCTTGAAGGTCAAATGGACCTCCCTGTCTTTGGGCCCAGAATTCTGATTCTTGCACCCCTATCATTTTTCAGGCCCATTCTCTCTTTCTATTTCCTTTATATTTTATTTTATTTCATTTAATTTATTTATTTTATTCTACTAACCAATTAAATTATTTTCTTATTATCAAAAAATCACAAAATTATACTTTTCACAAATTAGACTTAGGATTATTTTTTATCAATAAATTTATTAATTTAATTAGATTTTAATTTTAGGTAAAACTTTAATTATTTTGTAAATAATTAAAACTAATTAGAATAATTAGGTTTTTATTTCTAACTTTATTTTATTTTATTTTCCTAAAAATAACAAAAACCAAAAATAGGCCATTTAATTATTTTCATTAATTAATTTAATCACTAATTATTTTTGTATTTAATTTAGAAAACTTAATTCTTTTCTTTAAAAAATATTAAAAACAACAACAAATTTTTTTTTTCTTTTTAGGTTAGGAAGGGTCAAAACCCTAGTACGCTCTCGTTCTAATTTTCAATCGCGCGCGCTTTTTTTGTTTTATTATTTACCATATTATTGTATCTGCTCACAAGTTGTAATAGTTAATTAGGATTTTTATTCTACTTTTATCGCTTTATTTTCAAAGAGTTTGCTTTTGGCTGTGTAAATACCCGAAGCCTTATAATAGCTTAGTTTAATTCCCGCACTTTAAATTCCGCAAATATTTAACTGTTAGATGTATGATATAGGGATGCATGACAAGAATGTATGATTAAATTTAAAACGGTTAGATAACCCTAAAATGTGCAAAGATAAATAATCTGAAATTGAATCACTCGCACATGCGCACTCCTAGGGTACACTCCCACTTGGTTGCCTTCGGTAAACAGTCATTGAGTATAGGGTGCTTTAGTGGTCGTCCTTTTGTCCAAAGATCAAAGTTGCCTCAGAAAGGTTGCCTCAGATATTGTTGCCTCGAATAATTGATCTAAGACATTAGGATTATTACTAAGATGTCCTAACGTTGCTTTAGTGACCGTACGTCCCTTTCGAATTGACCATCAAAACTCCAACAACGGTGTTACCTACTCACTAATAGTGGGATAGCACTATCTAAAGGAAACAAACATAGAACGATTCTTTTTTCGAGTAGGTAGATTAGTTCTTAAGTACTTGCTCAGACAAAACAAACTTTTTTTCACACTTACACTCCTTTACAAACAAAGTTTTCAAAAACACTTCATTACACTCTTGAAGACAGAAGCAAGAGTTAAATCGAAGTCAAAACAAAAAATTTTCAAAACACAAACACAAAGAAGCAATTTTGAAAATGATGAGCAAGTACCTAATATCCCGTAGATAACTACGGATAGAAAGGGTGCTAATACCTTCCCTTTCTATAATCTACCCCCCGTACTCAGAAATATCTCGAAAAAGGAATTTTTCTGTGCTTTTTTCATTTCCTTGTTGGATAAAATAAAAGTCGGTGGCGACTCTTGCTTACCGCGACATTTTGCGAACACAAAACGCAAAACGCAAACCAGCAATTCCTTAAAAAAAGGGAAACATGTCCCGGTTCTGGCCACCGTATCACAGATACATTTGACCATGGCAGACAACAGTAAGTCTTTTCTCATTGATTATGTCCAATTGATCTCTTAATAGTGATTCGGGGAGCTTCATTGTCCCACCTGACCTTGAACATTGACGACATAGTAGCTAGCGCGTCCGCTAACTGATTCTCTTCTCGTGGGAAATGTTCAAAGGTGATCTCTTCAAAATGCGGCAGCAGTGTCAGTACATGTTCTCTGGAAGGGATAAGGTTCGGGTGTTTCATATCCCACTCGCCTTTGATCTGACTTATCACCAAAGCGGAATCCCCGAATACACTCAAGAATTTGATTCTCGGGTGAATAGCAGCTCGAAGACCCATAATACATGCTCCATACTCCGCCATGTTGTTGGTACAGTTGAAAGATAATCGGGCAGTGAACGGAGTATGACAGCCCTCGGGAGATATGATTACATCACCAATGCCATTACCCAGTGCTTTTGAGGCTCCATCAAAAAACATAGACCATCGGGATCCTTCCTCAAGTCCTTCATCTGGTCTAGGTTTTTCATAGTCGGTTACTAACATGATATTCTCATCCGAGAACTAAAAATTCATGGACTGGTAGTCATCCACGGCCTGATGCACCAGATGATCAGCTAACACACTTCCCTTGATTGCCTTTTGGGTTGTGTATTAGATGTTGTACTCGGTCAAGATCATTTGCCATCTTGCTATTCTTCCGGAGAGAGCGGGCTTCTCGAAAATGTACTTGATCAGATCCATCTTAGATATTAACAAAGTAGTGTGGGTCAACATATATTTTCTCAGTCGGCGAGCAACCCATGCCAAAGCGCAGCAAGTTTTATCGAGCATTGAGTATCGTGTTTCATAGTCGGTAAACTTTTTGCTAAGGTAGTATATTGCGTGCTCTTTTCGACCAGACTCGTCATGCTACCCCAGCACACAACCCATTGAATTATCTAGCACTGTTAAATACATTATCAAAGGTCTTCCTTTAGTCGGAGGCATAAGAATAGGAGGCTCTTGGAGATATTGTTTGATTCTGTCAAAGGCTGCCTGACATTCGTCATTTCATTTTACCACTTGATCTTTCTTCAGAAGCTTGAAGATCGGCTCACAAGTAGCAGTCAGATGTGAAATGAACCTGGCAATGTAATTCAGGGGTCCCAAGAAACCTCTAACTTCCTTCTCAGTGTGGGGAGCCGATATCTCTTGTATGGCCTTCACCTTTGTAGGGTCTACCTAAATACCTTTGTCACTGAAGATGAACCCCAGCAGCTTACCAGACCTTACCCCGAAGGCGCACTTGTTCGGATTTAACCTTAGCTTGTACGCCTTCAACCTATCAAACAACTTTTGTAGATGATAAAGATTTTCTTCCTCAGTTTGAGACCTGGCTATCATGTCATCAACGTAAACCTATATCTCATGGTGAATCATGTTATAGAATAGAGTACCATAGCTCACTGATAAATTGCCCCAACATTCTTCAACCCAAACGGCATCACCTTGTAGCAGAAAGTGACCCACTGTGTAACAAAGGTTGTCTTCTCCATGTCATCAGGTGCCATCTTGATCTGATTGTAGCTAGAGAAACCGTCCATGAAGGAAAAGACTTTGTGTTGTTCGGTGTTGTCAACCAGAACATCGATGTGGGGAAGCGAGAAGTCGTCCTTGGGGCTTGCCCTGTTCAGGTCTCTGTAATCCACACACATTCGTAATTTACCATCTTTCTTAGGTACTGGAACCATATTAGCAACCCACTGCAGATAGGAGGTGACAGCTAAGAACCCTGCGTTGAACTGCTTCATAACCTCTGCTTTAATCTTCCCTGACATCTCAGGGCGCATACGATGGACATTTGCTTTACCGGAGGGAAGTCTTCTTTAGTCAGCAGACGGTGAACCACTATATATGTGTCTAGTCCCTGCATGTCTTCATATGACCAGGCGAAGATTTCAACATACTCATGCAACATCTGTACCAACCGCTGTTTGACACTAAGCTCCAGATTTGCACCTATCTTAACTTCTTTTCTATGTTCCTCTGTACCCAAGTTCACTGTCTCAACCGGCTCTTCATGAGGATGTATGGCCCTTTCTTCCTGTTGTAATAGTCTAGCAAGTTCTCCGGGTACCTCACAATCTTCCTCACCTTCGTCCTCGGCTTGGTTGATCAGACTTTCCAAGTCATAATGAGCAGTAGCAGAACTATTATCAATGGGATCCATATTGGATATGGATCTGAATTTGGATACATGAGTGTGTGTAAGAGCATAACTGTATAGACAAAATAAAATAAAAGAAAGACAGAGAGTGCAAAATTTGTGTGCAAACGTCCAATGCTTTATTGATGTCATATGAAAATGAAACATGATAACCCTCACAAATAGAACCATTGTGCCCCGGGTAAGACACATGGCTATAGAGTTTATATTGTTTTTAAATTACATATCAGAAAATCAGAAAGACAATTACTTCTGAACAAAAGTAATCGGTACAAAGTCCTTGGCAGTCCAGTTACTGAGTCCGCCATTGGTAGTCAGGAAGATCCAACTGTCAATGTCGGAATCACCATCATTGTCTTCAAGCACATTGACCCCAGGATTGCTGATGCGTAGGCGAGGTCCTCCAGCCCGAGCATGACGAACAACCTTTTGAGCACCTGTAGTAAAGCCCAAACCAGATTTGTCAGACTTGTAATGAATAACCGGGAGCTGATCCCAAATGGTAGACCATCCTTCTTCAACCACTGCTCATGCATCCTTGAGAGAAGCCATCTTCGAGGGAGATTTGGTGACCTTCGGAGGACTGTCGGTAGTTTTTGCCGTAGCCATAATCTGAGGTACCTCTTCAAAGTTCTGGCAAGGAGTCTCGATGAACTCGCCATCCATTTCCACGTACCTGAAGGAGTTCAAGTGACTGATCATATAATCCTCTTCACCATGCACAATGACAATCTTTCCTCTTACTGGGTACTTCAACATTTGGTGGAGGGTAGAAGTAACAGCCTCAGCCCCATGTATCCAAGGGCGTCCCAACAAGCAAGAATATGATGGTTTGATATCCATTACGTAGAAAGTGGAGTTGAAGGTCTGGGAACCAACTTTGATAGGGACATCCACTTCCCCGTGCACCATCCTCTTCGAACCATCGAAAGCTCTCACTACTATATTGCTAGGCTTCAAGGTCAAGCCTTCGCATTCCAATTTCTCCAGAGCTTTTTTAGGTAGCACATTCAACGAGGAGCCAATATCTACTAAAACATAGGCCAGAGTCGTGCCCCTGCATTCAACGGAAACATGAAGAGCATCATTATGCTTCCTCCCCTTTGGTGTCAGATCCGTATTGGAAAAACCCAAACCATTATCGGCAGTCAGACTAGACACACAATCTTCAAACTGATCAGCAGATGTCTCTTGTGGCACGTGATCCGTCTTTAGAAACTTAACTAAAGCCTTCGCATGGGCCTCGAAACACAACAACAAAGCCAACATAGAAATTTTGTATGGGGTATGCCCCAGCTGCTCGACCACGTTGTAGTCGCTCTTCTTTATTATCTTCAAAATTTCTTCCATTTCCTTTTTGGAAGCTTCTGGTATGGTTACTGAATTGGCCTTTGTCAGGACATGCTCAATCAGTATATCTTTGCCTTAAGTCTCGGCCGACTCGGTGATGGGAGGGTCAACAGGAGTGATTACTGGAATTGCAGTAGTAGTCTTGGGTGGAACCACAACAGGAATAATCAAAGGTCCGGTAACAGTCTTCGGGGGAGAAATTTCAGGGGAGAACACTCTTCCACTTCTTGTTATTTTACTGGTTTCGGCAATATTGACGATGTCGGAATAATCATTTTCAGCAATCTTGTCTTCAATGGCTAGTATGTCCTGCTTTACACCGTGGTAATAGATGTCAGCCCCATAGTTCCAAGGAACAGCTTTATCCGAAGAATATGGTATTGGCCTTGGCATGGTGATGATCAGGAGTCACCTTCGGAACTAATGTAATCCTGACGGGTCTCTTAGCGGAGGCCCTAGGAGGATTGTCGGAAATGGTTATGATAGCAATGTCTTTACAAGAAATAGTCGGAACAGGGGTCTTCTCAAACATAATCTCTTTGTCATCCATCAGGCGTTGAACACCTGCCTTCAACAAAGGGAAACCAGTCGGTAGAAATGAACAAAAGTGGCAACCTTCACCACAACCCAGAAATAAACCGGCCTTCAACAAATTCCCCTTGATAGTCATGAGTGAGGTCACCAATTCTTCCACAGAGGTCACAAACACACCTTCTTCAACGACATTAACACCCCAACCATGTTTCGGTATAGGAGCAGTGATAACGTCGGGAGTCTCCGGGGGATCAAATTCAATCTCCTTAGCATCAATCAGATCCTATACTTTGTTCTTCAAAGCCCATCATTCATTGGTATCATAGCCAGGACTTTCCGAATGGTAAGCACAACGAGCATTCGGTTTATAGCAGGGAGAGGTGGTGTTCAGATTCTTCGGAGATTCCCTCAGAGTAACCAGATTGGACTTCAGCAAATGAGGTAAAACCTGAGACAGTGTAATGTTGATCTGAGTGAACTGTCTAGCTGGTTTTTCTGCTCTTGGCTGATTGTTTCTTTGCTGAGTAGGTGCAGGTTTAGGCATCATAACAGCCCCTACCATCGGATGGCGCTCGGTTTGATTCTGATTCTTTTGGTTATAGACGACACTGACTTCCTTCTTACCTGCAAACAGCTTCCTTGCAGCACTAAAAGAGGCATCCTTCTGAGTTTTTCCACTTTGGATTCTAGCTTCCACTCTTTCTCCTGTTAAGATCAGTTCAGTAAAACCCACCGATGAACTTCCAATCAGATGGTTGAAGAATGGCCCAGTCAAAGTTCCCAGAAACATATCCACGAGCTCCCTGTCAGTCAAGGGAGGTTGAACTCTTCCAACCAAATCTCTCCACTTATGAGCATAATCCTTGAAACCCTCGTTCAAACCCATAGAGAAATTTTGGAGTTGTGTACGGGTGGGAGCGAGGTCTGCATTATACTGATATTGCTTATAAAATGCAGCAGCAAGGTCTTCCCAGTTACGAACATTGGCGCTTTCCAGCTGATAGAACCAATCCATTTGTGTTCTAGACATACTGTCTTGGAAAAAGTGAACCCACAAGTCTTTGTCAGCAGTATGTGGCTGTATCTTCCTCACATAGGAACGGGGATGCATTTTAGGACAAGAGACCCCATCATACTTAGCAAATACTGGTGCCTTGAATTTTAGGGGGATGACAACCCCGGAGACCAGACCCAACTCTTCAAAATCCAGCCCAGGAACCTTCTGGATTTCCATAGCACTCAGACGCTCTTCTAACTGCTTATACTTTTCATCAGCCGGAGGGTACTGCTCCTCATTATAATCAGTTTCATTGTCATACTCTTTAGGACTAGGGTCCTCTTCTCTGGCTGCACCCTCTTGATTCTCTCCCTCTTTAGATGAAGAAGCTAAATCAACAATCCGTCTTGGAGGTCCTCTGAACCTTCTGCTCATATGTGCCACATCGGCTGTCCTTTTGGTCTTCTTAGTGTTCTTCTTAACAATCAGAGCCTTCAGCTCTTCCTATCCTTTGGCCAGAGCCATAATCATTTGCTGGAACTGCGTGTTCTGAGTCTGAAGATCTTTCACAGATTGTTCAAGAGCCATTGCTGAAATAAACAACGGAGGAGATGAGAAACCTGTTATGAATCCTGTTATGCAATGATATGTATGATATGTATGCAATGTTTTCAAAGGCTCTTAAAGGCTCAAATTTTCTTAAACAAAAAGGAACAAACGCGAATTGTATTAGTAAACTTGAATTGTTACAAAGAATGTATTTTGAGAGTACAATTAATAAAAATAAAACAAAAAGAAGACTAGGTTTCCCATGAGCGCATCCTCTTTGGCGCGATGTAGGCGTTGATATTCCTCTCTTCATGAAGTAGCCTAGTGAGTTCCAAGACCTTCTTCTCGCTGGCGTAGAATTGGGCTTTAAACGTATCCCGCTCCTCTTTAAGCTGAACCCAGGACTTTTGTAACTCTTCGTGATCAGTTGACATGTCTGGATGAAGAACAAGATAAAGAGTGTCTCCCTCGGCAACTGGTTCGATAATTATAGATCAGATAGCGGGATAAGGCATCATAAGAGTTTGAGCGCGGGCTCGTACCCATCTGAGATAAGGCTCGAGAGGTATGGAATTCTTATGCCCAAGTGTTTTGCTGTCAACCCTATGTACCATACTCCAAGCTTGTATGAACCTTTTGCGGTAACCCTGAACATCATTCTCATAGTTGAAGGCAATTCCTTGAATAAGTGTATCATGAGGACCATCCCTTCTCGCATAACCAAATTGTCGTAATGCTAAGCAAGGGTTATAAGTGATTCCTCCCATAATGCCTAAGAGAGGGACATTAGGGAATTCACCACAGCGATCGATGATAGTAACATCTTCCGAGAACCGTGAACACCAATGAATGTTTGAATACGTAAGGGACATCAGTCGATGAGACCATCTTTTTCCCTGTACATTCTTCAAAGTAGATCCGGGTAGGTGTGAAATAAACCACCTAGCCAATAGAGGAGTGCAACACTGGAGGGTCCCCCCTTCTTTTTAGAGTGCGAGCATGCAGAGAGTGTAGAATATCCCCGAGTAATGTAGGTACCGGATTCCGAGACAGAAAAAACATGGATTGTGCTCACATCTACAAGTTGATCCGCATTAGGGAACAATACCATCCTGTAGACAAGGAGTGCCAAAACCTCTTCAAAAGCTTGTAGATCTAGGGTATCCCAAAAATAGTAAGCCTTCTCGAACAGAAATTTAACCGAAATTCCTTGAACACTCCCTCTGGTTTCCCAATTTGTCACTATGTCGGACCGCTGTAAGGATAGAGCTTTAGCAATTTCTTCAGGTTTGGGATGTTTTTCTATACCGCTGAAAGGTAGTTGATCAAGAATGGGTATCCCTAATAACTGAGAAAATTCCTCCATAGTAGACACTAACTAGTAATTCGGGAATGTGAAACAGTGATGCAGAGGATCGAAGAACTGAAATAGCACTTTCAACATTTCTTCGTTAGGTTTTGCAGTGATCAAGTTGAGTAACCGTTAGTATGATATGCTATGGTATAATGTTTATGATGTCATGATAAATCACAGGTATAGCAAACACAGACAAATCACACCAAGTCCTTAGGTTTAAGGCCTGCCTGAGTTTTAAGGTCATACCCTCTTGAAGCTGGATTGGTTCAACCTGTCCTATAAATATGTAATCGGGTTCTAAAGGGGTCTCAATATCACCGATCTTTCCCCCAAGCCTTGTTTAATCGACGATTGACTCGTAATCAAACAAAACTCAGAAGCCAAACCTCAATGAGTGTAGCATCGAGTATCTGTCGACCTTGGGCATACACCAAAGTCGACCATCTCGCTACGTCCTACTGGCCAAGTTGTGCAATTAAAGGTTCTAAGGTCAGTTGATGCTTTATGACACCACGCGGCGGCCCCGTACATCTCCCTGATTGACTCAAGGGTTATGAGTACCAACAAAAGTGCCACATCAATGTAGCTACTGCTTCAACCGTGTCGGTATACCCCAGCACAGCTCCCTCACAGTTTATTGCTACTTACCTAAAAGGTGTTTCCCGATCCAGGTGTAGGATCAAATAACCCAAATAGTTCCCATAAATATAAAGAAAGCAAGCCAATCAAGAGAAAGCAATTAAATATGACCTAGATCCTAAGGTTTACCCCACTTTATATTTTATTCCCCAGTAGAGTCACCAGTTCTGTGATACGGTGGCAAAACTGACTGTTAATACTGGTTTGCGTTTTTTGTTTGCAAAATGTCGCGGTAAGCAAGAGTCGTCACCGACTTTTATTTTATCCAATCAGGAAAAGGAAAAAGAACAGAAAAAACCTTTTTCGAGATGTTTCTGAGTACGGGGGGTAGATTATAGAAAGGGAAGGTGTTAGCATCCTTTTTATCCATGGTTTTTCATGGGCTCTTAGGTACTTGCTCATTTTGAAAACTTCTTGTGTGTGCTTTGTTTTGAAAAGTTTTGTTTTACTTCGTGTTAACCCTTGTTTCAATCCTCAAGAGCGTTACGAAGTTGTTTTGAAAACTTTGTTTGAAAAGTGTTTGTGTGGAAAAAAATTTGTTTGTTTGAGCAAGTACCTAAGAACTAATCTACCTACTCAAAAAAGGTCTGTTCGTTTTCCTTTTAGTTAATGCTATCCCATTATTGAGAAATAGGTAGCATCGTTGTTGGAGTTTTTTAGGGACATTCGAAGGGACATGTACGATCACAAAAGCAATGCTAGGAAATATTAGTAATCATCCTAAAGCCTTAAGGATCTTTTTCCGAGGCAACATTCGAATGGGTCATTTTAGATCTTTCGGGGCTAGAGGACAACCACTAACAAACCCTATACTTCATGACCGTTTACCGAAGGAAACCGGAGTGGAGTAAACCCTAGGAGTGAGCATGTGCGAGTGTAGTTTTCAGTTAATTTATCTTTGCACATTTAGGGTTTTCTACCGTATTAATTTTCAGTTAGTCTTTCCATACAATCCTATTAACATTCATCTAAACAGTTTATAGTTTGCGGAATTAAAAGTGCGAAAAGTTTAAAGTCCTAGCTATTACAGGGCTTTTGCAGATACATAATTATTTTGACCGAAAATAAAGATGCAGAATTGAAACCCTAATTACTATTACAAACTCGGAGCAGTTACAATAATAAGAAAAAGGAAATTAAAAATGCGCGCGGCGAGTTAAATGCGACAATAATTGAAGAACCCTGAGAAATCTAATTGAAAAAGATTTATTTTATTTTTTTGAGAAAAATTAGATTATGTACAAAATTAAACCCTAATTCTAATTATTTTTAATTATGAACAGAATTAAATTGCCCTAATTTTAATTAAACTAATTAATTAAAGAAATAAAATATTTTATAAAAAAATGATTTTTAATGTTTTTGTGATTTTTTGATTAAATGAAAAAATGATTTTTTGGGTTATTTTGTAAAAAAGAAAATAATTAACAAAATAATTAAAATAAGAAAATAAAATAGAAAGGAAAGAGATTTGGGGCTGTGTTGTGAGTAATCCAGGGGGTATGTTGCTGAATTGTTTAGGCCCAAGAAGGCTGACCCCAATCCTACGCTTGATTCTGTGTTGCTCCCTTCTGATGGTGTACCATGGTCTTTGATGTGTGGGACATTGGATCTGATTGGAGGCGAATCCAATGGCTGGATGGAGGTAGTGCATGATGGACTTCTTGTAGCGTAATGCATGGAACCTGCGTTCAAATGTTAAGAAAATAAAGAAAATTGCGGGGACCTGGGATCGAACCCAGGTCCTCCCACTCAATACAACGTGCGCCTTTCCATCTGGGATATCATGTTTAGTTGTTAATATGATAATACTAATATATATTATATAAAACAAAGTGAATGAACTGAAAAACGCGCGAAATTTGAATTGCCCAATCAGGATGGGACACGCCATCATCTTCCCCACAAATCTGTCGCTTTAGATTAGGGACTTTTACCTACGGCCAAACTCCATGGCTATAGCACTGCAAGTTTCAAAAATCAACAGCAAGCATGATAAATTAATTCTAATCACATGGATCAACTCGTCTTGATGCCATGAGTATCATGGTACCCTTTTCTTGGGCCAATTTATCCTGTATGATAAAACCCTAAAACTACCAAACAAACCCTAGCCATGGCACTCATCAATATATGCATTAAAACGCAAAATTAAATAAACCAAAACATTTCAAATGATAATACAAACACAATGCTATGCTTAAAAGTGATTAATCATACGTAAATTATCAAACTCAGATTCAAGAAATAAGCCAAACCGTGAGGATCGTGTAGGCTGATTCTGGGCTCGTGGAGGCGTGCAACAGATTGGAAAACGTTCTGGAGATTTCCAGGAATCTATTAGGAGCTTTGGAATGGATTGAATTGACCTCTAGTTTAGAAAACAATTCACCACTTTCTTGCAAATTTTTGAGTTTTGTTCTGGGATTCTCACGACTGCAATCCTTGTTCTTTTGGCTTGTGTATGTTCTATATATGTAGTAGAATTGATTAGGTTAACAAAAACAAATTAAATCTTTGTAAATCATGAAAATTTGATTTGATTTTGCTCTTGTATTATATCTTTACAAAACAAGCATAACCATGCCAATTTTTGCTTCAATCATCCCTTGCACGATTTGGTATGCTATGCCAACCTAATTGGATTTGATTCCTACAAAAAAATCAGATCAAAACCAATATTTTTATATTTTTTGCAATTTATTTGATTTAATTTTACTTTTAAATAATAAAAAATCAAAATAAATAAATAAATAAAGAAAAAAAATATGTGGATGGTGATTTGGGTCGTGGACCATGTCACAAACAAGATACAATCATGAAAAGCTAGGCCCATTTGACAAAAAATGCACTTTTGAGCACATTTGACTTTTGACAATTTTCCAAAAATGGCCAACTTTTACAATGCATATCTCCTCCAATTTTAACCCTAGATAGGTGTTCTTGGACTTTTTAGAAATCTTAGGATGTCCCCTAAATAACCCTTTTGGTTTCATCTCAATTGGGTCTTCCATGTTCATGTAAGAAGCTTTGACCCAAAAGGTGTTTTTGCTGACTTTTCAAAAGGACCTATAATGTAGAAATTCATATCTTTTGATGAGTGCATATTTTGAACTTGTGGGATGAAGATGAGTATTCGGGAATTGCATCCTCTTTAAAATGAGCCTTGGATGGAAAATTTCTGATAAAGTATCAAGAAGTTATGCATGGTCAAAGTTTGGTTGACTTTTCTTGTGAAATCCTAATTTTGCAACCTTTGGGTTTTGATGAATTTGGGGGAATTCCTTGAGTAATCATGATCAACCCTTGATAAAATGATGTATGTCTCTTCAAAATGTTGACTTTGACCAAAAATCTTGAAGTTTGACTGTATATGGGTCACAATTTACTTTTGACCCAGTGGAGTTGATTTTCAGGCATCTGAGCAGTTGACTGAGCAAACTTATTTTGCAAGGAATGAAACTTGACATGGATGATATTGATAACATATTGGGACTGTGATCGGTGGATCTGGAACTGACTGTTTAACGCTGGTTCGCGAAATGTCGCGGAAGCAAGAGTCGTCACCGTCTTTTATTTTCTCCAAATGGAAAGGACAAAAGCACAGAAAAATTCCTTAAAGAGATTGCTCTCGGTTCGGGAGGTAGGTTATAGAAAGGGAAGGTGTTAGCACCCTTTCTATCCATGGTTATCCATGGGCTCTTAGATACTTGCTCATTTGTGTTTTCAAAAATGGTTTGTTTGCTTTTCAACTGTGGGTTTTTTTAAAAAAGTTTCTTTGAAAATTCCAGTTCGACTCTTGTATCAGTCCTCAAGAGTGTTTGAAAAAATGCTTTCGAAAGCTTTTTGAAAATGTGTTGGTGTGAAAAGTATTTTTGAATTTTGTTTTGAAATTAGAGCAAGTATCTAGAGTCGTCTACCTACCCTAAGGAATTCGTCTGTGTAGATGTCCTTTAAAGTAGTGCCATCCCACCATTGAGAGGTAGGTAGCACCACCGTTGGAGGTGTTCGGGTCAATTCGAGGTTCGGGACATGGTGATCACCGGAGCAATAGGAAGACACCTTAGAAGCTACCCTCATGCCAGGTTCCCGGATCATGAGGACTTACTAAGACATCCTCTACTTGACGATCACCTTTCGAGGCAAGGCAACAGTGAGGCGTACCCTAGGGGTGGTGTGTGATTTGTGTGTCATGTTCATTTGCATTTATCTTGTCATGGTATGAGTGATCTATGCGCTTATTTTTATTTTGGTCCATTCATTCTTGCATGCATTGATTTAGCAGTTAAAAATTGCGAAGAGTAAAAATTCTAAAGCTATTACAAAAGGCGCGGGTCCACATCGCCAAAATTTCCAGAACCCGATTTGACAGAAAAATAAAGGAATAATGGAAAGTAAAGTGCGAGAAATTAATTACACGGCTTTGGGAGAGGTACATAAATAATAAAAAGAAAAAAGAAATAAATATGCGAATTGAGATTTTAAATTGAAACGAGGGCGTTGGACCCTTTTTAATTAAATTAAACTAAACGATTATTAAATTAATAAAATTAAAAGAAAAAGGAATTGTTTTTGGTATTTTTGTATTTTATGATTTTAATGAAAAAAAGAATTAATTAGAATAAAATGCTAACCCTAATTCTAACTGTTTTTAGTTTATTAAGAAAATATTAAATTTTAACCTAAAATTAAACCTAATTATTTTACATGCAATTGTAATTTATAAAAGTAAATAATATTAAATATTTAATTATTATGGAAGAAAAAAAAAGGATAAAAAATGATTATAAACCCTAATTCTACCAATTTTAGATTTTTATTAAGGAAAATATTACAATTAAACCTAGTTTAATAACTAAAATTAATTAAGGCAATTTATTTACAAAAATACTAAAATAAAAATATTTATTATTTTTTTTATCTTTTCTGATTTTTTTGGTGTTTTTTATATATTATGAAAATATTAAATTAATTAAAAAAACAATAATTAAAAGAAAGTAAAAAATAATGAAAAAAAATAAAGAATGTAAAAAAAGGTTTGCAAACCTAAGGGGGGTGTTGTCCCCAGTTGTGAGGTGAATGGCTAGTAATTTGGGCCCAATGGACTTTGGCCTGGTGGACTTTTCCATTAGCGTGTATACGCGTTGACTAGCGTTCACCATGCTCTCCGAATCGTGGCCCTTTGATTGATCTCATTGGCCAAGTGAACAGCTTGATTTTGAAGGTGTACGGTGGTCCACTACGTTGAAACTGCATATGAATATTAAATGAAAAACAATATGAAAGGGGGTGGGGACCTGGGGCTCGAACCCAGGTCCTGGAGATTACCAACGTACACGCTTGCCAACCATGCTGCCTTGTTTATCTGTAAATAATATAATCAATAAATATAATAAAACAAACAAACGTCAATGCTCCTTTTTTCACGCGAAACTTTGAACGGACCAACCAATGCTCTACACCTCATCGTCTTCCTCGTGTTGTTTTTCCTGAAAATACAACAAAACATAGGCAACGGTTTTGTAAACGTTCCTATAGACATTATATTAAAAAATAGCGAATAGCCCCTGGGGCCTCATAAATTAGGCGCGAGGATTGCTTATTGATCGTCCAATCGTGCTGAATCCATTCATGGTACTATGGTGGTCTAATTTTACCGCGTTTGGAAACGCCCAATTCAAAGCTTGCAAAACCCTAAATATTGTTAATGGTGAATCCTTCCATAGTGTACAAAAACAAAATTAAACCACACAGTTAGCTTCAGAATTGAATAATGAACATAAACCAAGCGTTAAAAATTACAAAAGATGCATGAATTGAGATGCACGAATATGAAATTTTTTCTGTACAGGTGAGATCGTTCTCACGTTTCTGGGCACGAAAGCTTGTAGTTTTTGATCCAAATCCCTTCTTTGAAGCCTCAGCAAGCTAATGGAATTGATCTTTGGCCTTGAATCGTCCTGGAAATTGGTTTTCAGATTTGGAGTTTTCTTGAAAAATTCCAAGTTTGCATATGCTTTTTCTGCGCAGCCTAGAGTCAGTGAGCACGAGGGTTTTGATCAAGCTTATGTATGGAATGATTAGGTCAAAGAAAATTGGTCCAAAATCCATGAATTGATGAATATGATATTTGATTTTTAAGCCATGATATTTTCTAATCTTTTCATGCAAATTTCCACCAAATCATGACCAGTTCAATTGATTCTTTCTATATTTGGTTAGGCACAAAATCTTGGAGATATTATGTGCACAAAAAGATTGAAAAACCTAGGTTTTGTATTTTCATGTATTTTAATTAATTTAAATGAATTATTAGTAATAAAAATCCAAATAAATAAATAAAAAATGAAGAAAAACTTCCCTTTGGGCCAAATGGTCGTGCACATGCCTTGGATGATGAATTGTGGAAGAAAAAGAGGCCCATTAGCAATTTTAGGTCATTTGAAGCAATGTTGACTTTTCAAAATATCCAAAAATTTCCCAACTTCCACAAGGCATAACTTGCTCAATTTTTAAGCTTTGCTCATGTTCTTGGACATTTTGGAAAGGTCTTTGAGTCCTATAACCAATGCCTTTGGTCCCATGTCATTTTGATTTACCAATCTCAAGTTATGGCCTTTGACTTAAAGTCCCTTTTTGTTGACTTTTGAAAATGACCTATAATGTTGAAATTGATAACTTTTTGTGAGAGCATTTCTTGGACTTGGAGTATGAAGAGGAGTTGTAGGAAATGTCTTTCTATTCAAAATGAGCTTTGGATGGAATTTTTCTAATAATCCATGTGAAAGTTATGCCCTGGTCAATTTACAGTTGACTTTTTCAACTATCCAAATAAAGAAACTTTTGCATCTTGATGATTTTTGAGCCAAGCTTTGAGAATCATGATCAAGCATTGATCAAATGATGTTTGTGGCTTCAAAATGAGATGTTGACCAAAAATTTGAACTTTTGACTGTCAAATGACCATTTTGCCCCTACAGTTGACTGTAGTGCAATTAGGGTTTTTGACTGTGCAATTTTGTGCTGAAAGTCTTGAAACTTTGTATGAGGATGCTTGACCATGTTTATAGGCATGTGGGACTTGATTGGACCCTTGGAAACTTCATTTTCTTGATCAGAACCAAAACCCTAATCTTGACTGTTAGGAGGCCCTTGAACTGTGCAACCCTTGGGGAATTTTGAAGCCTGACTTGGCAATTTCTTGAAGAATATGGGAGGGCAAATTTTGGGGTACAACAGGGACCATGGAAGGCATTTGGGACCTTTGGACTTCAACCATCTTGATGAGGAGTGAAACCCTGGTTTGAAGCTTGTTGCCTTAGGAGGAGGATTTGTCTGGTCAATCCTTAGTCATCCTTGAGCAATTGAGGACCTCTAGAGGCATGTCTTGAGTGAAATGAGAGGGAAAATTTTGGGGTACAACAGCATGGTGCGGCAGGTCGTCGCCATCCATGGTGGTCAAGATCATTGCTCCACCAGAGAATATGTTTTTGATTACAAATGGTCCTTCGTATGTAGGAGTCTACTTGCCCCTGGGATCACCTTGCGGCAGTATGATACGTTTGATCACTAGATCCTCGACTTGACATACTTGGCGTCTGAATTTTTTGTTGAAAGCCTTGATCATTCATTTTTGATACATTTGACCATGACAGACAACAGTAAGTATTTTCTCATCAATTAAGTTCAGTTGATCAAGTCGGGTCTGGATCCAATCTTCTTCATTCAGCCCTGCATCCTTCATAATTCTTAGAGAGGGGATCTGAACCTCAATAGGAAAGACGGCCTCGATGTCGTATACCAGAGAGTAAGGTGTTTCCCTGGTTGATGTGCGTGTTATGGTACGATACCCATGGAGAGCGAATGGTAGCATATCATGCCAGTCTTTGTATGTGACTGTCATTTTCTATATGATCTTTTTAATGTTCTTATTTGCGGCTTCTACAACACCATTCATCATTGGCCGGTAAGGGGAAGAATTGTGATGCTGGATCTTGAATTGCTCACACAGGGAGGTGATGATAGTATTATTCAGTTTTGTACCATTTTCTGTAATGATCCTCTCCGGGATACCGTAACGACAGATGAGATTCTTCTTGATGAATCGGGCGACAACATTCTTGGTGACAGAAGCGAAAGAGGCCGCCTCAACCCACTTTGTGAAATAGTCAATGGCCACCAAGATGAAGCGGTGTCCGTTAGAGGTTTTTGGCTTGATTTTCCCAATCATATCGATGCCCCAAATAGCAAAGGGCCAAGGAGCCGTCAAGACATTCAGAGGAACCGGAGGTACGTGCACCTTATCAGCATAGATCTGACACTTATGGCAGGTTCGAGAGTGTTGATAGCAATCTTCTTCCATGGTAGACCAGTAATAGCTTGTCTATAGGATTTTCTTTTCCATCGTATGCCCACTGGAATGGGTGCCAAAAGTGCCTTCATGTAACTCAGCCATGATCCTTTTTGCTTCAACCTTGTCTACGCACCGAAGTAACACAGGGTCATGGTTGCGTTTGTAGAGAATACCATTACTAAGGAATAACTTAGCAGAGAATCTCCTTAAGAACTTCTTATCATTGACTGAAGCTTCTTCCAGATACTCTTGAGCCTATAGATACCTCTTGACCTCGTGAAACCAAGGCTGGTCCACTACTTCTTCAGTATTAATCTCGTGATAGTGAGCTGGTTTCTCCATTCGTTTAATGGTTATCTGGGGAGCCTCGTTATCCCATTTTAGTTTAAACATGGATGGCATTGTGGCTAGTGGGTCAGCTAGCTAATTTTCTTCTCGCGGGAAATGCTCGAAGGTAATTTTCTCAAAATGTGGGAGCAATGTCAAAACATGTTCTTTGTAAGGGATAAAGTTAGGGTGTTTGGTGTCCCATTCCCCTTTGATCTGGCTGATGACTAAAGTTGAATCTCTAAATACATTTAAGGATTTGATCCCCAAATCTATGGCAACTTTAAGACCAAAAATGCACGCTTCGTATTCTGCCATGTTGTTTGTACAATTGAAGTGCAGTCTTGCTGTAAAAGGAGTATGACACCCTTCAGGAGATATGAGTACAACACCAATACCATTTCCGAGTGTGTTAGATGCCCCATCAAAAAACAGGGTCCATCGGGATCCTTGTTCAGGTCCGTCATATGGCCTGAATTCTTCACAGTTGTTTACCATCATGATGTCTTCATCTGGGAATTCAAACCTCGTGGACTGGTAGTCATCCACAACTTGATGAGCAAGGTGATCAGCTAGTACACTGCCCTTTATTTCTTTTTGGGTAGTGTACTGCATGTCATATTCCGTCAGGATCATTTTCCATCTCGCTATTCTCCCAGAGAGATCAGGCTTCTCGAAGATGTATTTTATTAGATCCATTTTAGATATCAATAAGGTAGTATGGGTAAGCATATACTGTCTTAACCGGTGAGCAGCCCATGCCAGAGCGCAACAAGTTTTCTTGATCAATGAATATCTTGTTTCACAGTCGGTAAACTTTTTTCTCAGGTAATAAATAGCATGCTCTTTTCGGCCAGACTCGTCATGCTGCCCCAACACACACCCCATTGATTTTTCCAAAACAATCAGATACATGATCAAGGGTCTTCCCTTGACTGGTGGCATCAAAACAGGAGGCTCTTGTAAGTACTCTTTGATCTTGTCAAAAGTAGTTTATCACTCATCATTCTATTTGACTACTTGATCTTTCTTCAGTAACTTGAAGATTGGTTCACAAGTAGTTGTTAGGTGAGAAATGAATCTGGAAATGTAGTTTAAACGTCCCAAGAATCCTCTGACTTCCTTCTCAGTACGAGGAGTAGGTATATCTTGTATCACTTTCACTTTGGCAGGATCGACTTCAATAACTTTATTGCTGACAACAAAGCCTAGGAGTTTACCAGACCTCACTCCAAACGTGCACTTATTTGGGTTCAACCTCAACTTGTGTTTCTTTAGTCTCTCAAACAGTTTCTGTAAATGATCAAGATGCTCTTCTTCTGTTTGAGATCTAGCTATCATGTCGTCCATGTAGACCTCTATTTTGTGATGTATCATGTCGTGAAATAAGGCTACCATGGCACGCTGATAGGTTGCCTCAGCATTCTTCAGTCCGAATGGCATAACCTTGTAGCAGAATGTGCCCCACTGTGTGACAAAGGTGGTTTTCTCCATGTCTTCAGGCACCATTTTGATTTGGTTGTAGCCTGAGAAATCGTCCATGAAGGAAAACAATGTGATGTGCTGTATTATCAACTAGAATGTTAATGTGGGGAAGTGGGAAATCATCCTTAGGGATTTCCCTATTCAAATCTTTGTAGTCCATTCACATTCGTACCTTTCCGTCCTTTTTAGGAACGGGAATAACATTGGCAACCTATTGTGGATAAGAGGTGACGGCCAAGAATCCAGCGTTGAATTGCTTCATGACTTTTGCTTTAATCTTCTCTGACATGTCTGGTCGCATATGACGGACCTTTTGCTTTACCGGTGGACAGTCTTCTTTTGTTGGTAGACGGAGTACCACGATATCCGCATCAAGTCCTGGCATGTCTTCATACAACCAGGCAAAGATCTCAACATACTCGTGCAGCAACTGAATCAGACGCTCTTTGACACTGGGTTCCATATTGGCACCCACCTTGACTTCTCTTTTGTCTTCTTCGGTACCTAGGTTGATTGTATCCACTGGTTCCTCGTGGGGCTGAATGGTTCTCTCTTCTTATTGTAGTAATCTGGCAAGTTCCCCTGGTACTTCACAATCTTCCTCACCTTCATCTTTGGCTTGGTAAATTAGATTTTCAGAGTCACAAAAGGCCATAGCAGAACCGTTACCCATGGGATCCTGAATGGATGTAGACCTGCATTGTGAGTGTGAGTGTGTAAGAGTATAGCTATCTTTGAAAGAAATGAAAATGTAACAAGTAAAACAATGAGCACAAAGTTTGTATGCAAAAACTTCCATGATTCATTGATGTCATATGGAAATGAGATCATAACCCTTACAAATGGACCTTTGTGCCTCGGGTAAGACACAAGGTTTTAAGAGTCTGAATTGTTTTAATATTACAGATCCAATAAAATGTAAAGACAATTTACCGTGGGATAAAAGTGATCGGGACAAAATCTCTAGCCTCCCAGTTATTGAGCCCTCCACTGACAGTTGGGAAAATCCAATCCTCCAGGTTGTAGCTGTCTTCATCATCCTCCACGGCGCTGACTTGGTGGTTGCTGATCTTCAAGGGAGGTCCTCCGGCACGAGCGCGGCGTATATCCTTCTGGGCACCTGAAGTGAAACCCAGACCAAACTTTTCAGATTTGTATGGGATATCTGGGAGTTGTTCCCAAATAGTGCACCCACCTTCTTCTATCACTGCCTTGGCATCTTTCAAAGATGATATCTTGAGCGGAGGCCTTGTAATCTTGGGAACTTGAGACACAACCTTGGTTACTGCCACATCTTGCGGGACTTCTTCAAAGTGCTGGACTGGAGTTTCAATAAATTCACCATCTAGCTCCACATATCTGAAGGAATTTAGATGGCTGACCATATACTCTTCTTCTTCATGAACAATGATGATCTTCCCTTGAATTGGGTATTTCAGCATTTGATGCAACATAGAGGTAAAAGCATCAGCATTGCGGATCCACGGTCGGCCTAATAAGCAGGAGTATGAAGGGAGAATATCCATTACATAAAAAGTTGAATAAAATGTTTGGGTTCCAACCTTTATGGGGATATCCACTTCCCCATGCACCATCCTTTTTGAGCCGTCAAAGGCCCTCACTACTATGTTGCTTGGTTTCAGTGTCAATCCCTCATAGTATAGCCTATCAAGAGCCTTTTTAGGCAACACATTCAGAGACGAACCAGTGTCAATCAAAACATGAGCCAAAGTCGTGCCCCATGCATTCGACTGAAACATGCAAAGCCTCATTATGCTTTCTCCCTCTTGGAGTTAAATCAGCATCCGAAAAACCTAAACCAATATCTGCAGTCAAGCTGGCTACGCAGTCTTGGAACTGATCGGCAGATGTTTCTTGGGATACATGGGAAGTTTTCAGGAATTTTACCAAGGCCTTTGCATGAGCCTCGGAACATAGTAATAAATCTAGCATGGAAATTTTTGATGGAGTTTACCCCAATTGCTCAACTACATTGTAGTCTCTTCTTTTTATGATCTTTAGAATTTCCTCCATCTCTTTCCGGGAGGTCTCAGGGATAGCCACTGATGGTGCCTTCGTCCAGACAGGCTCAATCAGAATGCCTTTACCTCGAGTCTCAGTTGACTCGGCAGCAGGAATGTCAGTAGGGGTGATAACAAGGATTGTAATAGTTTTGTCAGCAGGAGTATTGACAGAGGTGATTGCAGAACTGGGAACAGCCTTTGGAGGAGCAACAACAACATGAATGATTACAGGTCCAGAAATTGCCTTTGGGGGAGCAATTTCTGGAGAGAATATCCTTCCGCTTCAGGTTATCTTACTAGTCCCTGCAATACTACTGATATTGGAATCAACTTTCTCGGAATCTGAATCTTCGGCAGCTGGTCAATGTTGCTTGATACTGTGGTAGTAGAAATCCCCTCCATAATTCCATGGTACAGTTTTGTCTGACGAATACGGGATTGTTCCAGGCATTATAATTATCAAAGGAGCTTCTTTAGGAACTGATGCAATTCTAACGGGTCTTTTGGTGGAGACCCTGGAAGAATTGTCGGAAATGGTCATGATGGAAACATCATTATAAGAAACAGTTGGAAATGAAGCCTTCTCGAACAAAATTTCCTTATTATCTATTAGGCATTGAACGCCTGTTTTTAACAAAGGACAGTTGGTTGGTGAGGACAAACAAAAATGACAGCTTTCATCACAGCCTGGGAATACACCGGAATTTAACAAGTTCTTTTTGATAGTCAGGAGTGGGGTCCTAAGTTCATCAACTGAAGTAACAAACATATCTTCCTCAATGGCGTTGGCATTGTGGCCGTGTTTGGGCATATGGGCAGTAATGACATTGGGAATTTCTGGCGCATCAAATTCGATCTCTTTAGCTTCAAGAAGGTCTTGTACTTTGTTCTTCAGAGCCCAACAGTTGTTAGTGTCGTGGCCGGGACTCTCGGAGTGGTATGCACAACGAGCATTCAGATGATAGTGAGAAGAGGTTGTGTTAGGGTTTTTTGGAGCTTCTTTCAAAGTCACTAGATTGGGTCTTAACAAATGTGGTAATACTTGAGATAGTGTCATATTAATTCGAGTGAACTGTCTGACTGGCCTTTCAATTCTTGGTTGATTGCTTCTTTGCTGAGCAGGCGCTAGTTTAGGAATCATGATAGCCCCCACCATTGGACGGTGTTCAGCCCTATCTTGATTTCTCTGAGGATATACGGCAACCACCTCTTTCTTTCCGATGAATGGTTTTCTTACAGCAGTAAAGGATGTACCTTTTTGAATCTTTCCATTCTTTATCCCGACTTCTACCCTTTCTCCGGTCAATATCAATTTAGTAAAACCTTCCGATGAACTCCCAATTAAGTGATTAGAGAAAGGACCTTACAAGGTGCCCAAAAACATGTCTACCAATTCTCTTTCAGACAAGGGAGGCTGGACTCTTCCTGCCAAGTCCCTCCATTTTTGCGCATAGTCCTTGAAGCCTTCACTTGAAATCATGGCCATACTCTGGAGTTGAGTATGGGTAGGTGCAATATCAGTGTTGTATTGGTATTTTTTGTAAAAGGCAGCGGCCAGATCTTCCCAATTATGAACATTGGCTCTTTCTAACTGATAAAACCAATCAAGTTGAGTTCCAGACAGACTGTCTTGGAAGAAGTGTACCCATAAATCCTTGTCAGTGGTATGGGGCTGGATTTTCCTCACATAGGACAGGAGATGTATTTTGGGACATGAAACTCCGTCATATTTGGCGAACACAGGTTCTTTGAATTTTGGAGGAATGATAATCCCCGATACTAACCCCAATTCCTCAAAGTCTAATCCAGGCACTTTTTGGATTTCCATCGCGCTCAACCGCTCTTCTAGATGCTTATACTTGTCGTTGGCTGAAGGGTATTGTTCTTTAGAATAGTATTCTTCTTCCTCTTCCTCTTCTGACTCAGACTGGACAAATGTTTCTTTGCCCTTCCCATCTTAATTGTCTTTCTCACCGGATGTCGTCGCAAAGTCTAGGGTCCTTCTTGCTTGCCCTTGGACTCTTCTTCCCATGTTCAGAACTCCGATTATTTTCTTCGTCTTCTTTTTCTTCTCCTCAACCAGTAAGGTCTTGAAATCTTCTTGTCCTTTGGCTAGAGTTAAGAACATCTGTTGAAACTGAGCATTTTGAGCTTGGAGGTCCTTCACCATTTGCTCGAGATCCATCTTACTGAAATAAACAGTAGAGAGATGAGGAGACTTGTTGCAAGAAACCTGCTTATCTTATGATGAATGGTAAATTCATATGCAATGATTTCAAGGATTTAAAAGATTCAAATTTGTTTTAGACAAAAAGGAAACACACATTATATTAATCAATTAAAGCTTGAGCACATCAATGCCTTTTTGGGCAAATAATACAAAAAACTTTAAGATAAAAAGGTAGTACGCATCCTCTTTGGTGCGATATAGGCATTCAGAGTTTTCTCCTCATGAAGTTGCTTAGTGAGTTCCAAAACCTTCTTCTCACTTGCATAGAATTGGGCTTTGAAAGTATCTCGCTCCCCCTTGAGTTGTATCCAATCTCTTTGTAAGTCTTCAAGAGAGGTGGGCATGTCAGGATGTAGGATAGTGTATGGAACATCTCCTTCTATAACAGGCTCAATGATTACCGGGAGAATGGAAGGGTAAAGCATCATAAGACTCTGAGCACGAGTTCGTACCCATTTGAGGTAAGGCTCAAGAGGGATGGAATTATTATGCTCCAATGTCTTGCTATCTACCTTTTTCAACATCCTCCAAGCTCGGATAAATCTCTGGCGAAGACCTTGATCGTTGTTCTCGTAGTCAAATACCAAACCTTGAATCAGCTTTTCATGTGGGCCATCCCTTTGGGTGTAACCAAATTGTCTTAAGGCTAAGCAAGGGTTGTAGGTGATGCCTCCCCTAATGCCAAGTAAAGGGACATTATGGAATTCTCCACAATGGTCGACAATAGTAACATTCTCTATGGATCGGGAACACCAATGGATGTCTGAATGTTTGAGCGTCACCACCTTGAACCTTGCTCATTCTTCAATACAGATTGGGGAAGATGCGAAATAAACCATCTTTCCAAGAGAGGAGTGTAACACATAAGGACACCTCTTTTCCTCATAGTGCGAGTGTGAAAAGAGTGTAGGATGTCCCCTAGCAAAGTAGGCACCGGGTTGCGGGATATGAAGATTTTGACGACGTTCACATCTATGAGTTGGTCAGAATTTGGAAACAAAACCATCCCATAGATGAGGAGAGCCACAATTTCATCAAAAGCTTGCAGGTCCAAAGAATTCAAACAGTTTTGGGCTTTCTCAAATAAGAACTTTTCTAAGAAACCTTTGACATCACTCCTTGTTTCCCAATGAGTTGTGACATCAGATGAGTGTAAGTGTAGAGCTTGAGAAATCTCTTATGGCTTTGGATCTCTTTCCGTACTGTTGAAAGTAGTTGATTGAGAATGGGAATCCTCAAGAGTCGGGAGAATTCTTCCAAAGTAGGCACAAGTTGATAATCGGGAAATGTGAAGCAATGGTGTAAGGGATCAAAGAACTGAAAGAGCACCTTTATCATGTCCTCATTTGTGTTGGAGGTGACCAAGTTGAGTAGGCGACCATGTCTCTCGGTGAATGGAGAATTTTCTGGAATCCTTGAAGCTAGTTCCTTAAGTTGTGGAGGGATCCTTACAAGGTTGACTTGAATAGTTTTCCTGCAAAGAGAATCCATATCCTACAAAACAGAACAAAGATAAATCCCAAAATCCTTGAAATGGTTAGTGAATGTGTATGATGTTATGATGTTCATGATTTTATGTACAAGTATGTATATACAAGCAAAGCAAACAAGTCATTAGGTTTAGGCTTGCATGGAGTCTCATAGGTAAGTACCCTCTTGAAGTTTAGTTGGCTCAAACCTGTCCTAGTAATAGTAACCGGGTTCTAAGGAGCTCAATATCACTGGTTGGTTTCCATGGTCATTGTTTCAGCACAAGCCTCTTTAATGGCGACCGAAATATCCCAAAAAACCAAACCTCAATGAGTGTAGTATCGAGTATCTACCAACTTCGGACTGCACCAAAGCCAGTCATCTCACTACGTCCTAAAGGCCAAGTTGGTCAAGTAAAGGTTCTAAAAGTTCATTAGTGCTTCATGACATCACTCAGCGGCCCCGTATTCTCCTTAATTAACTCAAGGGCTACCGGTACCCATAAATATGTCGCACTAACGTAGCTATTGCTTAGACCATGTCGGTATACCCTGCACAGTTTCCACAATGTATTGCTACTTACCTATAAGGTATCCCAAATTCGGGAAGAGGATTCAAACCCAAACAAAGAACCATAATGTAAAGCAAACAAGTCAAACAATGTAAGCAAGTAAATGTGATATAGCCCTAAGGTAACCCCACTTTTAGAATTATCAATCCCCAACAGAGTCGCTAGTTCTGTGATACGGTGGAGAACTGACTTGAAGGTTTTGTGTTTGATCGCAAATGTTGCGGTTAGCAAGAGTCGCCACCGACTTTTCTTTTATTCAAAAGGAAAGGTGAAAAAGCACAGGAAAGACCTTTGAGATTATTTCTTGAGTTCGGGGGGTAGATTATGAAAAGGGAAGGTATTAGCACCCTTTTCATCCATGGTTTTCCATGGGCTCTTAGTTACTTGCTAGATCACTTGCTTTTGTTTGAAATTGTGCTTTGTGTGGTTTTTTAAAGTATTTTGTAAAAAGGCCATTGTTTAGGCAATCTTTGTAATGATTCTTGTTTGTAAGAATGTATACAAAGATGTTTGATCTTTTGAAAATATTTTCAAGTTTGTAAGATGTTTGAAAGTGTAGGTGTTTATTTTGAAAATAGCAAGGATGTTTTGTTTAAAATTGAGCAAGTAATTAGGAGCATTCTACCTACTCAAAAGTGTTTCTTGTTCAATTTCTTTTCCTTTGATATTGTTATCTTACCATTTATTTGGTAAGTAACCCTATCTTTGGATGTAAACAGGACGAATGTGGGTCATCGTATAACCATGATTAGAAATGTTGCAAGGTATCTTAGCATTCTCTTTTAGGGACTAAGATCATTTGAAAGCAAACTTAGATAGCGTCATCGAGGGACTATGATCTTGTATTTTGTTTGTTTTTGCTAAGATACCTCACATGCGTAATATGGCCATTTTGTAAAGGCAACCAAGTGGATTTATCCTAGGGGGTGCTTGTGTGCAAGTGTATTGTTTTCATGCTTGATTTTGTCTTGGATTGGGGTTTTCTAAGTATTGGTTTTAGTCTTTCCATACAAACCCTAATTACTAGCATGTTACATATAAAGCGATAAATTACGGAATTTAAAGTTACTATGCTATTACAACATTTGTGGGAGGGGGTATACAAATTCATGAATGGGGATTGCAAGAATTTAAACCTAATTAGTCTATTACAACCATATTGAATGGGTATAAATGTACAAGAATTTAAATGAATATAATGTACAAAAATGTGAAGTGTAAAGTAAATGGATATTTGTTTGGATTTTTAGGAAAAGGTAAATTATTTTAACCTAATTAATTAAGGGGAAAAATAATTAATTAACATAATAAAAAGTAAACCCTAAATTTACTAAGAAAAAGATTTTTAAACAAAACCCTAAATCTATTAATTAAAAATAAAAGAAATTAAGTTTTATAAGAAAAGTATTTTTGGTATTTTTTTGTCTTGAAAATATTTATAGTGTTATAAAAAGAAAAAAAACAAAAATAAACAGGCCCAAGGAGGCCCAGCGCGTGCAAAAAAGAAAATCAGAAAATAAGAAAATGTAAAAAATCCAAAAGGGTACCACTGGGGCTCGAACCCAGGTCCCAAAGGTTACAGATGCACGCTTCTACCACTGGGGTGGCTATACATCCGTTAACATAAGCAAAATAATAAATACATATGGCAAACATGTTACATGGCTTGAACTTCATCTTCAACCTCACGCCCAGCCAGAGCTTCTGTAACTCATTCAAATCTCAACAAAAATGAAAACTGTAAACATGAAACTTGTAGCAAATTTCCTCACGGTTTCAGAAATGTAAAGCATTAAAACTATAGATCAAAGATAAGCATGAATTTCATTGTCCCTAAACTGAACCCTAAAAATCTCAGAAATTTCAATCTTAAAATTCTCTAAGCTCAAGCAAAATTAATTGAAACTATGGACATGGTTAGCTTTAGGGCAATGATATCTACATGTTTTATTCACAAATAAATCATTGATGATGCTTGTATGAGAAGTTCCAAAGTTAGAAAACTTACCTTGCAAGAGGGTATCGGGTTTGAAGTTTGAGCAGCTTTCAAGTAGTTCCAATGGTTGGGTTAGCTTCCTCAAGTTCCCAGGAAACTAATAGTATGCTTAGCTTGAGCTGAAAAGGTTTGAGGAGTTCTGGAGAAGTCCAAGTGCAAAGCTCTATTTTTGAAAATGGAGGATGGTGTTAATGGTGTTACAGTTCTGTAACAGGGTGTGGGATCAATTCTAAATGATGTTTAGAAGCTTTTGGAACCAAAAGGCTTGAAAACGCACAAGGGAGTTATGAGTTTCAAGTTTTTGGTCAGTTTGTATGAAAATGGAGGTATGAGATATGATTATAAGTTCTAGGTGTTTTCAGGGCTTGAGCATTCTTGTCTTTGGTGAAAATAGTTTGTGCATCTATAAGCAAAAGGATTGGAGTGCATTGGCAAGTCAGAAGTACAAGTTACAAGCTTTTGGCTAGGTTACTTGATTTTGAAGAAAAGAGGGAAACCAAGTTTCAATGTGTAGTACAAGCATGGGCTGGGTGATTGTAAGTGTCTAAACCATTTCTCATGAGTTATAGGACTTGTGTGATCAGAAGAGAACAAGTGCAAGGCTCAAGAATAAGTTTTGTGCAAAAAGTCACTTTATCAAAATGGCAATGTACACTTTCTTCCAAAAATGGATATAAAGCATGTCCATGCATTGAATGCTTGAAGTGAGACCTCTAACAGCTGTGTAAACCATTAATTATGGAGTGCCTGACAAGTTTGAGGCCTGCAAAGTATATTTTATGCAACATAGTTTGAATTTTGAACTTGGTTTATCACAAAATGACTTGTAATTCAAGTGATAAAACCCTAACTTCAACTCTTCGATTCTCTCTACTCAAGAATGATATCAAGGAGTTCTGTGACATTTTGGAAAGCTTGTAATGTGATCTACACACCATCTTTGAATTGCTTTTGAAGATTCCCCTTGGAACTATATGAAAAAGTACCATGAAGTTGGGTCAAAATCCTGACCAAATTATGGCAAAATTTCATTAAGTGTTTTGTTTCATGACCACATGTTCATAAAATTATAACTTGAGATCCAAGAATTTTTGTAAGGATTTTTGTAAAGAAAATTTTTATATCTCATGGAGATCTAGAACTTTCATGTTGAAAGTTTCTTTTGAATAATCTTGCATCATGGGGAAAATTGGCTCAAAGTTGTGAAAAAATATGAAGTTTTCAACACTTGGAAAAATTTCTAAGTTTGAAAACTTTGACTTTTCAAAATGAAATCTTGACTTTTTGATTTTTTGATGAACAAGTTTCATGTTTTGACATGTTTTGATGAATTGTGATTTTTGACACTTGATTTTGACCAAAAAGTCAAAGTTTGACTTTTCAGTGTACAGTTGACTGAAAATCAACTATCAATCCAATTGATCTTGAGCAATGCTTTGAGTCATGCCATTAGGTCAAAGTGATGCAATTGAACTCTTGAGATCATGCCTTAAACCAATTGATCATTTTCTAGGTCAAAAATCAGAAATTGCCCTTTCCTAGTCAAAACCCTAATTTTGACCATTTTGCCCTTTTGAAGATTTGATCAAATTTCTTGAGGAATTATGGTCCAAACTTGATCAAATGATACATATAAGTTTAAAATGTTGAAGTGGATAAAAAATTATGAAGTTTTAATGTGAATTGACCATAGTTGACTTTTCCCCAATACAGCTAATTTTTAGGTCAACTACTCAATTGATTGGGCAAAAGTGTGATCCAAAGTTTGAAACTTGACATGAGTGATATTGGGGGTCCATAATGATCCATGAAAACCATATGGGGCATTGGAAGTTCAAAAACCCTTGTGTAAACTCAAACCCTAATTTTAGTCATTAGTGCTTAAGGAGGTGTCTTGAGTTGATCAACCCTAGTGCAGTCTTGAGCCCAAGGAGATCTTGTGAGAAAATTCTTGATAAGTGAGAGAGAAAATTTTAGGGTACAACACCACTCAAAAATCAATCAAAGGAAGTGTACTGAAAGATCATTTGGCGCATCAAGTTATAGACAACTACCAGTCTATGCACTTCGAATTCCCGGATGAGAACATTATGCTAATAACAGACTGTAAAGAACCTGGACCGTATGAAGGACCTGAGAAAGGATCCCGATGGAATATGGTTTTCTATGGAGCTTCTAACGCACTTGGTAACAGAATTGGTGATGTGATCATTTCCCCCGAAGGTTGCCATACGCCTTTCACTGCCAGACTTTGCTTTGATTGCACCAACAATATGGTCGAATATGAAGCGTGCATCATGGGTCTTAAGGCTGATATTGACCTAAGAATAAAATTCTTAAGCATATATGGAGACCCAGCCTTGGTGGTCAGTCAAGTTAAAGGGGAGTGGGATACAAAACATCCAAATATTATCGCTTACCGAGAGCATGTGCTAACCTTGGTTCCGTACTTTGAAGAGATTACCTTTGAGCACATACCAAGGGAATAAACTCCGTTGGCAGAGGCCTTAGCTACCATGTCATCCATGTTCAAACTCATATGGGACAACGATGCTCCCAGAATCACAATTGAAAATTTTGACGAACCAACACACTGTTACGAAATTAATACTAATGGAGTAGAAGTGAAGCCCTGGTTTCATGAAGTGAAAAGGTACCTTGAAGCTTAAGAATAACCTGAAGGGACATCTATCAAGGACAAGTAATTCCTATGGAGGTTATCATATAAGTTCTTCTTGAGCAATGGAATTTTGTACAGGCGCAACCATGATTCAACTTTGCTTCGTTGTATGGACAAGAAGGAAGCAGAGAAAATAATGGAGGATATACACAAAGGCATCTTTGGTATTAACTCCAGTGGGCATAATATGGCTAAGAAAATATTGAGAGTAGGTTACTATTGGTCCACCATGGAAATCGACTGTCATCACCACTCGAAGACTTGTCATAAGTGCCAGATCTATGCTGAAAAAGTCCACGTGCCTCCAGTTCCTTTGAAAGTCATGATTTCTCCTTGGCCATTTCAAATGTGGGGCATTGATATGATCATAGAAATCAAGCCTAATGCCTCTAATGGACATCATTTCATTCTCGTCGCCATTGACTACTTTACAAAATGGGTTAAAACAGCTTCATTTTCCTCAGTAACCAAGAATGTGGTGGCCTGATTCGTCAAGCATAACCTCATCTGTTGGTATGGCATCCCTGAGGTAATCATCACTGACAATGGTGCCAAACTAGACAACGCCACGATTACTGAACTCTGCATGCATTTAAGATTAACCACCATAACTCTTCTCCATACAAACTGAAGATGAAAGACACAGTGGAAGCCGCCAACAAGAACATAAAGAAGATTGTACAAAATATGGTTGTGACTTACAAAGACTGGCACAAGATGTTACCATTTTCTCTCCATGGGTATCGCACTTCAGCGTAGACATCAACTGGGGCAACCCATTTCTCTTTGGTCAATGGCATGGGAATTTTCTTGCATGTCAAAGTTCAGATTCCTTCTCTAAGGATTATGAGAGATGCGGACTTAGACGAAGACGAGTGGATTTAGACTAGATTGGATCAGTAGAGTTTGATTGACAAAAAGAGGCTGGAGGCTGTCAGTCATGGTCAGATGTACTAGAAACGTATGATCAAGGCATTCAACAAAAAGATCAAGCATCGGGTATATCAGGCTGGTGATTTAGTGATAAAGTGCATCATTTTACAACAAGGTGATCCCAGGGGAAAAAGGACTCCCACCTACGAAGGACCATTTGTTGTCAAGAAAGTATTTTTGGGCGGTGCTATGATACTGACCACCATGGACGGTGAAGATTTCCTGCACCCTGTAAATACGGACATAGTCAAAAAATATTATGCATAATAATGACTCGCTAGGTTGACATACCTAGGAAAAAATAAGGGCATCCCGACGAACCAAAAGGGTTCGGGAAAAAATTAGGGATATATACAAAAGATTGTACACTCGGCAAGTCGAAAACCTGAAAGGGCGGCTTGGGAAAAAAAGGGTATCCTGGTGGACTGAAAACCCGAAAGGGTGGTCCAAGCAAAAGTTAGGGATTGAAAGCATATGACTATGTCCCATTGGATCACTACTGCAAGCTTTATTATCAAAGTCGAAAGTTCAAATGGTTCAATCAACCTCTTCCGACAGCAAGGACGAGATGTTTGAAGGCAAAGGGGTAATAGAGGAATTGAAACCCAATGAGATCACTTCCACATAGCTATACATTTTATTTTCACTTTGTACTCTTTTCATTTCACAACAATTTCCTCTTACTAGGATTTACGTATCTTTATATAAAAAAATGCATGTTTATAGGCAAATTATCAATACAAATACACCTTAAAGTTCAAACTTTTTGTTTTTTCTGTTTTGCTTACAAAAATGTACAATGACTAAAATTAAATGAACATATGCATAAGAACATAATTAACTGTTAACAAATATATACATAAGAACATGAATAAGCATTTACTCAAGATTCTAGGAATTGGGATGACGTCCAAGTTGTTCATAAACCCCCACAGAGCCACTTCTATGAGATTATCCCCACAGAGTAATCTTCACAAATTCATCCCAAATAAAGGATACATTCCCCGCAATTTCCCTATGGAGTTCCAATCAGTACAATTCATGGAAATTCTCTTCCCCAACTAAATTTGAAAACTGTAAAACCCCTTCTCTTTAGCAAAATTCAATTTCCCCAACATGGTTTATTTCCCCAAGATATTACAGTCTCCCCAACTGGAGTCTATTCCTTAGACTACTACAAATCACTGACAAAATTCCTCTTCCCATGTGAAGTCACCACTATCCCCAGAAAGTTGCTGCAAAACCTGGAATCGGACCAGATATCAGTTAACTTTATCCTCCCCAGACGAGCTAGAGGTTCATCCATATCTTTTATCCCTAGTCGGGGTATATAAGAAATAAACTCCTCAATAGAGCAATTAATTTTCCTAAACCCGAAAGGGCGGTTCAGGCAAAAATTAGGGATAAAAACAAAAAAAATCTGTACACCCGGCAAGTCGAAAACCCGAAAGGGCGGCTTGGGCAAAAAGGGGTTTCCCGGTGGATCGAAAACCCGAAAGGGCGATTCAGGCAAAAGTTAGGGAATTTAAGCGTATGACTATGTCTCGTCAGATCACTTCAAAGACAGTCTCTTCATCAACCGGTCCCAGGTTTCTGATCAATCCAGTCATCGTCAAACGAAGCATGGAATGGACAGATGTTCGGAATTGTGAAAGCTACAGCAGAGTGGGATCTCATGGAATTATTTCACATAGCCATCTTTGTTTTAAATCTTTCAAATATTTACGACAAGATCCTCTTACTAGGATGATTGTTTCCCTTGTATAAATATACTCAAAGAAAATCAATACAAATACTCTTCCCAAAATTTGTGTCATTTCCCTTTTCCTTTTTCTCTTACACTATTTGTTTTATTTTGAGAAACGTCCAATGTTTGGTTAAATAGGCATATGCATTTAAAACATGATCACTTCCTAATTGAACCTAAGAAAAGGATTACTGATAGGATGAAAGTACAGACGAGTATTTCAACACCCTTCCAAAGGAAATCCCTCGAGATCTGTAATCCACGTCCCTAACAAACCTTGAGGTCTATCTCCAGCAGACCCTCGGAGTTTATCCCCATAAGATTCCGAAAGATAATCCCCGCAGAGTACGGACGTCCCTTCCAAGTTTTATTCAAAGTTATTTTCACAAAGGCGTATAACTGGTTTATCCTCGACTAACCGTCAGGAGAGGTCACACTCGCCAGAATTCTTCCCATCCCCAGCGGAGTTCCTCAGAATTCCCCCAACAATAACCTATCAGTACTATCCCCGGAGAAGTTTATCCCCAGCCAAAGAATCTTCCGGAGATCATTTTTCCTCAGAGTTCAAGGTTCGGTATCCCCAGCAGATCAAAAGCTTCAAAGGATCAATCCCCAGCGAAGTCAGATTTTTAAATCTCCTCCCCACAGGTTCTTTTAGAAGAAATCTAGCATCCCCCAGTAGAGTCAGTCTTCAGAGGTACATCTCTCCCAGTTGAAGATTCTCAATCTGGCCTCCCCAGCATTAAGTCTACTAGTTTAACACTCCCCAGTAGAAGACTTCAAAAATCCCCCAGAAGATTGGTATACAATCCAAGCTCCAAGCTCCCCAGTAATGACCCAGGATTTATTTTCCCCAGCCGCGGTCAAGATGCCCCTATCTCCCGATGGCCTGGATTCATCTATCCTACGCAAGACAGCTCTCCAGCTTACATGCACATCCATTTGCATTCATAAAACTATGATGTACATTGTATCATGCATCATAGCATTGCATCCAACTAACTTTTCGCCTTTTTCAGGCAAGATCAGTCGACAGAATAAAACAATTCAACTTCAAGACTTCTGAAAATAGTTCACGGGTTCTCCAAGTAAACGGATGTTAACCTATCACTTGTTCAGATTCTTCTCAAGACTTCTGAAAACAGTTCATGGATTCTTCCCAAGTAACGGATGTTAATCTATCAGCTTGTTCAGATGCACCTTCGAATTTAGTTCACGGACGCTTCCCAACAACGGATGCTGCCCTATTGCTAATTCAACTTCAAGACTTCTGAAAATAGTTCACGGGTTCTCCAAGTAAACGGATGTTAACCTATCACTTGTTCAGATTCTTCTCAAGACTTCTGAAAACAGTTCATGGATTCTTCCCAAGTAACGGATGTTAATCTATCAGCTTGTTCAGATGCACCTTCGAATTTAGTTCACGGACGCTTCCCAACAACGGATGCTGCCCTATTGCTAATTCAACTTCAAGATTTCTGAAAACAGTTCATGGATTCTTCCCAAGTAACGGATGTTAATCTATCAACTTATTTAGATACGGCTTCTTGAAAATGGCTTGTAGGTTCCCCCAACCACGGATGTCGACCTATTGCCTGTTCAGAAGTGGTCTAAAGCTCGGACACTTTCCTAATGTTCCCTTCCAGATGGCATCTTTAAGCCCATCCTCGGCAAGTTTCTGTCGCTTTCCTAGATGGCATCGTTAAACCCATCTCCAAATGGCATCTCTAAGCCCATTCCCACATCCAGTGTTTTGATGAGTGCAAATTTTCGGGCACTCTGGTGTCCAATCTCTTTTTACCTTCAAGTCGCGAAAGGCAAACTTGCCAATCTAACTCTTCAGGTCAAAGAAGATTGAACAGGGGCAACTGTTGTACCCCAAAATTTGCCCTCGCGTTTTTTCCCCAAGAAATCTCAGCTTCAAGCATTTCCTGACTTCTCAAACTGACTCAAGAATCGGACAAACGGACTTTTCTTGACAGTCAAGCAAAACTAGGGTTTTTTCTGATTTTCAGAGCTCTGAATTGTTTCATGCAGTGGGCTTAGGGTTTGGTTGATTTTTGGTTCAATTTTGATCAAGCGAGCGTGATTTGGCATTTAATCGGGAATTAGGGTTTTATGGGCATATTCTCAGAAGAATTTGAATTCCACAGAACCTTGCGGTTTATTTCAAGATTCGGATTAAAATTCGCGTTATCTTGGTTTAATCAATAAAAGAGACAGTGGTTTGAATTCAGTACGTTTTGATTGGGCCAGTCAGATACAAGATGCAGTATTGGATTAACAGTGGTCATGTGTTTGATCAGTCTATCTGGGTTAATTGCTGCTTTGCTTTGGATTTTGGATAAGACAGGTTTATTGGATCAATGCTGTTTTATTTTAGTTATTTATTATTCTAAAATTAAATGATTGAATTCATTTTTCAATTGTTTTAATTCTAAGAATTTTAAATAAATAAATAAGCAATAAAGAAAATGGAACTAATTGGATAATTTGGATTTTTATTGATATTTGAATTATTTACAAATTGTTGTTACAAACAATAATTTACATTTGATTTAAATATTACATAGAAATAAAATTATCCTATTTTCTAAACATTCTTCATTCTTCACTCCGCTCCGGTATTCCATTTTTCATCTGCAAAAAGAAATAAGAAAAGTCAGAAAGCATTAAAATTAAAAAAAAAGAGACAGTTAAAAAAAATTTGCTCGTCATTAGGGGCCACTGACTGGGATCAGTTGACCCTCTCTGCAAATCACGGGATTTCTCCCGGTTCACAGAGAGGGATGATTATTTTGTTTCATGAATGCAAATGCATAGTTTCTAAAAAATTTGCAAACTGCATAAAATCTCAATGTTCAATTCAAACCATAAAGTCCAAATCCAAACCATAAAATCCAATCCAAACTTTCTATCCAAAAGCCAAAGGGCTACTGTCAGAATGCCAAAAGATATCAAAGAAGTCAAAATGGTACAAGTTGCTATCAAAGCCTACAAACTGTCAAAAGGAGATGCAGGGGGTATTATGCAAGCAAAACAACCTTAACTCATCATTTCCCATAGAACCCCTTCAGAACAGTACAAATAAAAATCATATAAAAATCTTTGCTGTACTGTAGAGAGAAATAAAGAGAGATAAAGCAAACTCAGTTCAGGTTAGGCATAGGCATCAGCACAGCAGGCAAAAGGAAGAGAGAGGAATGTGTACCAATTTCATCAACTCTGCATAATAACAGTTCACAGCAGACAATAGCAGGAAGAGAAAGATACACAAAATCAGAAAAGAGCCAACTCAGTTCAGTAACATAGACAGCAGGCATAGACAGTAGAGGCAGAAAAGATATACAACAAAGAGGCTAATTCAGCATTGTTCAAAAAATTATACAGTATAGCCAATCACTGAAATGGAAAAATGCCATGAAATCTTGTGAAATTGTCCAGCAGACTTGGGTCAAAGGGAAGACCACAACTTTAAAAAAGGAATTGGGCGCCAAGGTAAAAAGAAAAAAGATTATGTAAATCAAATCCAAGCCTAGTCCAGGAGTAGCAGCAAGTGAGAGAGAAAAGAAAGTATACAAACTAAGCACAACTCTGCATAAAAGCATAAACCAGTTCAGCAGCATAGCAGTTCATAGGATAGAAGAGAGATAATCAAAAACCAGTTCAGCATAACACCTAAAACGATTATCTAACCAAGATCCTCACAACCAAAAACCAATATCCTCACAACCAAAACCAATAATCCTGACCACCAATAAACCTGCATCAGTTTCAGAAGAAAAGATAACCAAAAACTATCAAAACCTGAACTTGGCCAAAACCCCCCATAACCTGATAACCAATTCTGCATAGTAAAAAAGAAGGCAGTTCAATAAGGTTAGAAAGGAAGAGAAACTGATATCCAAACTCACACCACCACTGTCATAACCAAACAACAATAATCTTCATAACCCAAAACTCCCTGTCAAGAACCTTGCAAAACCAGTCTAAAGCCAAGCTCCAACACTGAACATTCAAACCCCAAGCCTCAGAAGCAAGCTTCATCACAGGCATCTCAGTAAGGCACATCTCAAAGCACACAACCAAATTCACAGGGCAACGAGAGAAAGAGAAGCATACAATTCAAAGGGGCAACCCAATCACTCAAGGCAATATCTGTTCAAAATCATTCAAGATAATCAAGGCAGCAATTCGCAAGCATCAAGAGAGCCTCAGAAGCAAGCTTCTTCATAGGCAAATCAGAAAAAAGAAACGCAGTGAAACACATCAAGGCAGCATCTCAGGCAACATACAAATCCAAAAGACAACACGCAGTAGAAGAAGAAAATGAAGAAGTGAATACATTAAGGTTCTCAGTCTAGCGTCATCATCAAAACCTTAAATCATAAATAGCAAGGAACGAAGTTACCAAGAAGGCGTCCAAGCAAGCTCCATCACCGCCGTTCCGGCCTCCTGAAGCATCACCCCTTTCTCCTCTCCTCCGTCTCCAAACGCAGGTAGCAATCTTCTCCCCCTTTCCTCTTCATCACATCATAACGGTACAAAGTAGGAAATCAGAACCCAAATTGAAACACAAATTCATAAAAAAAGAGATAAAAATATAAAGCATTATAATCAAACCTTAAAGTCAAGAGCGCCAAGACCGTGCCTTGGAGAGAAGAAGGATGTGGAAGGTGATGTTGGTGGCCGGAGAAAACGCTCAGGGAATTGCTAATCGAAGAGGACGAACACGGCGCCGTCACCAAGCGAACCCTAGCACTCGTTCTGGATAGCAAAGCGCCTAACCCTAATTTTCGCCATTGGGCTTAACCCGTTCATACTTCCCTGAAGCCCATGTAAATCACCTCATTTTCTAACACTAACCTCATTTTCTAACACTAACTTCATTCTCTAACACTAACCTTAGTTAACTTACTTCTTTTTTTTTATAAAAAGAAAACACTAATCTCTTTTTATGTTACAAAATAATATTTGCTTTTTTTTAATTAAAAAATACTTTTTATTATAAAATTAAGACATTTTTAGGTAGATATTTTATACACATATTACCTTAAAGAGATTAGTTTTGTACATAATATATAAACTAAATTTGAAAATACCTTCTTAATCTAAATACTTTTTACACACAAATTAAAATTAAAAAAACATTCTTAATACATATTTGTATATATTATCGTTTCTCTTTTTTTTACGTACATAATTAAATTAAAAATACCTCCTTTAATTAAAACATGTTTGTACATATTATACGTAATTAAAATTAAACTTTTTTTTAGTTAACATTCTTTTTGTACATAATGATTCAATACATTTTTCTAATATTAAAAACTCACAAACATTTTGACTAAAATATCTTTCAATTAAAACTTAACATTTAAACAAAACACTTCTTTTCTTTTGTACATAATTAAACATACAAAAATCAAGATCCATCTAAAAAACATTTATCTAGGTCGAAACCCTAAATACGGCTCAATTTCACATTTCGCACCGGTGCATAATTACACATACTCAATTCGCACACATATACATTTGTACACTTACACAAATACATTCATATTATCCTATACATATGTTTATCTTACATTTATATTTGATATTTATTTGATTGTGACATTCGATTTGGTTGTAAATTATTGGGTACTATAAATCTCATCCCCTTGTACATTTATACCCCCACTCCTGGATATTATTGTGTAATAGCGTAGATTTACATTCCGCAATTTATAGTTTTCCAATTATACCATGGTTAGACCTAGGGTTTGTATGTACATAAAATCAAAACGCTAGATAACCTAAATACAAGACAAATATATGTAATCAATACACAATCACACTTGCACCCCCCTAGGGTAATCCCACATGTTGCCTTCCAAATGGGCCATGCTTGCACGTCGAGTTTCTTTGGCAAAACGAATTCAAATGATCATAAGTCCCTCGATGACGCTTTCGAAAGTCGCCTATCAAAAATGATCAAGTCCCTTCAAAACGAATTGCCGAAGACACTTGGCACCATTGCATTTATGGTCCATACGATGACCCGCGTCCGTCCCGAATAAACTTCCTAAATACAAGATTGCCTACCAATTTCAATGGTAGAACAAAATTGTTAAAAAGGGGTTAAAACACCACAAAAATCTTTTGAGAAAGCTTTAGGGTAGATAAACTCTTAAGTACTTGTCAATTCGCAAAGAAAACACTTGCCTAATTTCAAAACTCACTTCACAAACACTTTTCAAAAAAATCAAACTTTTCAAACCCTTGAAACATCTTTTTAAAAGATAAAACACCTTTTGTAAAACATTCGAGTAAAGAATTGTTACAAGGTTAGCCTAACATAAGGCATCTTTTCAAAAACATTTTCAAAAACAATCCACAAAGCACCATTTCACACAATTGAAAACCAAGGCAAAGTCGATCTAAGCAAGTACCTAAGAGCCCATGGATAACCATGGATGAAAAGGGTGCTAATACCTTCCCTTTTCATAATCTACCCCCCGAACCCACGAAATATCTCAAAAAGGTTTTTTGCTGTGCTTTTTTAACCTTTCCTTTAGGATAAAATAAAAAGTCGGTGGCGACTCTTGCTAACCGCACAAATGCGAATACGAATGCAAAACACAAGTCAGTTCTCCCACCGTATCACAGAACTGGCGACTCTGCTGGGGAAAGAATTTAAAGTGGGGTTACCTTAGGGCTTAGATCACTTTCTTGCATGACTAATTGGTTGGTTTGCTTGCTTTATACCTTGGTCCTATTGTTTGGGTTTATAATCCTCCACCCGGATTTTGGGAAACATTCATAGATAGCAATACGTTGTGGAAACTGTGCGGGGTATACCGACACGGTCTAAGCAATAGCTATATTAGTGCGACATATTTGTGGGTACCGGTAACCCTTGAGTTCAATCAAGGAGAGTACGGGGCCGCTGAGCGATGTCACTAAGCACTAATGACCTAGAACCTTACTTGACTATCTTGGCCTTTCATTAGGAGTAGTGAGATGACCGGCTTTGGTGCAGTCCGAAGTTGGTAGATACTCGATACTACACTCATTGAGGGTTGTTTTCTTGGAATATTTTGGTCGCTAGTTAAGTGGCTAAACCAAAACAATGAACAATGAAAGCAATCCAGTGATATTGAGCTCCTTAGAACCCGGTTACTATTTATAGGACAGGTTTTTAAACCAACTACACTCAAGAGGGTACTTACCTGTGAAACCCCATGCAAGCCTGAAACTAGGGTTTGGTGTGATTTGCTTGTACACATGTTTTATGCATACATCATAAACATCATGAAACATCATATGCATTTACTAACCATTTCAAGGGTTTGGACCTTCATCATTGTTCTTGTTTTGTAGGTCATGGAAATTCCTCGCAGAAACACCATTCAAGTCAACCTGGTGAAAATCTCTCCTCAACTCAAGGAGCTCACCTCAAGGATTCCGGAAAATTCATCCTTCAGTGAAAGACATGGTAGACTGCTCAACCTAGTCAACACCAACATCGAAGAAGACATGATGAAAGTGTTATTTCAATTCTTCGACCCCCTTCACCATTGCTTCACTTTCCCGGATTATCAGTTGGTACCCACTTTGGAGGAGTTTTCTCAACTCCTAAGAATCCCTATCCTTAATCAACTACCCTTCAACGGTACGGAGAAGGAACCAAAGCCTGAAGATGTTGCTCGAGCATTACATCTACAACCGTCTGAAATCAAGGGGCATTGGGAGACCAGAAGCGGTGTCAAGGGATTCTTAGCAAAATTCCTGTTTGAAAAGGCACAAGAATGTTGGAACTCATTGGACTTACAAGCATTTGAAGAAATTGTGGCACTCCTTATCTATGGGTTGGTCATATTCCCAAATCCTGACCAATTGGTAGATGTCAACGCTGTCAAAATCTTCTTGTCCAGAAATCCAATACCAACATTGCTTGGAGACATCCTTCACTCATTTTACACACGAACAATGAGAAGGAGGGGTGTTCTCATGTGCTGCACTCCTATCCTCGCAAGGTGGTTTATTTCGCACCTTCCACAATCTGTCCTGAAGAATGATCAAGGTGTAAGGTGGTCCCAGCGATTGATGACTCTCACTCATGCTGATATACATTGGTGTTCTCGGTCGAGAGAAAATATCATCATCGTCGATCGTTGCGGAGAATTTCCCAATGTCCCTTTACTTGGAGTTAGGGGAGGTATCACTTACAACCCTTGCCTAGCTTTGAGGCAATTTGGGTACGCACGGAGGGATGGCCCTCATGACATGCTGATTCCTAGTCTAGTTTTTGACTTCGACGACGATGTGCAAGGACTTCGCCAAAGGTTCATCAGAGCTTGGGGAAAACTCAACAAGATTGATAGCAAGACCCTGGGACACAAGAACTCCATCCCTCTTGAGCCCTACCTCAAGTGGGTGCGCGCCCGAGCTCAAAGTCTGATGATGCCCTATCCCCATGTACTCCCAGTGATCAAAGAGCCCGTCAATGAAGGAGAGGTCCCCTACACCATTCTACATCCAGACATGCCTACATCGTGGGAGGAAATGCAGAAAAGTTGGATTCAGCTCAAGGAAGAACGGAATACTTTTGAAGCTAGCTTCTACGCCAGTGAGAAGAAGGTTCTAGAGCTTACCCGCCGAATCCATGAGCAAGAGGCCCTCAACACCTACATTGCGCCAAAGAGGATGCGCAATGTCTTTTTACCTTAAGAAGTGTTGTAACATTTGGCCCATGGGGCATTTATGTATTAACAGATTTCTTCTTAATATGACGTGCGTTCTTCTTTGTCTGAAACGATTTTGAATGTCCTAAATCCTTGAATGCATTGCATACATCAGCATACCATTCATCATGTGCATAAGCAGGTCTCGCTCCAGGTTTCCTTATCTATCTGCTGTTTATTTCAGTAGGATGGATCTCGAGCAAACGGTCAAAGACCTACAAGCCCAGAATGCACAATTCCAGCAACTCTTGATGACCTTGGTCAAGAGTCAAGAGGATATCAAGGCTCATCTGGAGAGCAAAGACCCAGTGAAGAAGAAAAAGAGGGTCGGAGTGGCTACTTTGGGGAGAAGATTTGACAGAGAAGCTCGGAGGGTGCTCGAATTTCCTCCTACTTCTGATGAGGGGACTAGTAAAAGAGATCGGGTTGCAGTGCCTTCCGAGTCTGATGCGGAAGAGGAAGACGTGGAAGAAGACGAGGATTATTCGGACCAGCAGTATCCTCCCGCTGATGACAAGTACAAGGGCTTAGAGGACAGATTGGCTGCAATGGAATTGCAGAAGGTGCCGGGTCTGGATTTTGAAGACATGGGCTTGGTCGCCGGAATTGTGATTCCTCCAAAGTTCAAAGTGCCGGTGTTTGTAAGGTATGACGGGCTGTCTTGCCCCAAAATGCACCTCAGGTCCTATGTGAGAAAGATTCAGCCCTATACAGCTGATAAAAATCTCTGGATTCATTTCTTTCAAGACAGTCTGGCGGGAGCCCAGTTGGAATGGTTTTATCAGTTAGAAGGAACCAGTGTCAGGAATTGGGAAGACTTGGCCACCGCTTTCTATAAACAATACCAGTATAATTCCGATCTTGCTCCTACCCGTACCCAACTTCAGGGTATGTCGCTAGGAACAAGTGAGGGATTCAAGGAATACGCACAAAAGTGGAGGGATTTGGCTGGCAGGGTGCAGCCTCCTTTAACCGATCGTGAGCTCGTTGATATGTTTCTTGGGACCCTATCTGGGCCATTTTTCAATCATTTAATCGGTAACTCTTCCGCGGGATTTACTGATTTGATCTTAACGGGTGAGAGAATCGAGGCTGGCATCAAGTCGGGAAAAATTCAGAAAGGTGTCGCCGCAAGTATGGAGAAGAAGCCGTTTAAGAAGGAGACAGCTATGGTATATTCTCAAAGGAGAGCAGGGAAGACGGAGCGTCGGCCGACCGTGGGGGCCGTAATGATTCAAAATGCTCCAAGCGAGCAGCCTCGCTACAACCCATCTAGACCGAACCAGCAACGGGTGGAAAGGCCACAACGGCAGTTCACTCGTATCAATATGACCCCAGCACAGGTACTTCCCCACCTGTTGAAATCGAATCTAGCCTCTATCAAAGAAGCGCCAAAGAATGTCAATACATCCTCTCCACACTACCATGCCAATGCTAAGTGCGCCTATCATTCAGACAGTGTTGGGCATGACACCAACGATTGCTGGGCCCTCAAGCATAAGATCCAGGACTTAATAGACGCCAAGGAGGTAGAGTTTGACGCTCCAGAAAAACCCAATGTGATCTCTGCACCTATGCCGAAGCACGGTCGGAACGTCAACGCCATTGAGGAAGATCGGTATGTTACTGACGTTAGTGATCTAACTACTCCACTGTTAACCGTTAAGCTAAATTTGTTAAGGGCCGGGATCTTCCCGGGATGTAATGGAGACTGTTACTGTTGTCACTCTCTGCCGTTGGGTTGTCCGCTACTAAAGGAGGGCATCCAAGGCCTCATAGATAGCCGACAAATCTTGTTCGAGAAAGTTCCTGTTGTTCCAGTTCACGTTGAAAGTATCTCAATCATAACCATTCACGCCAATCTTCCCGAGGCCGTCAGAAAGCCAGTTAAGATTACGCCAGTTGCAAAGTCCATACCGTTGAAGATAACGAGGCCGGGGCCGGTTCCCTATGTCTCCGAGAAGTCGATACCGTGGAACTATGGTGGTGACATCTACTACCATGGTATCAAGCAAGTTGAAATAATTGAAGAGGATTCAGATGACGATGAAGCCAGCATTAGTAACATTGCGGGCACCAGCAAAATCACCAGAAGTGGGAGGATATTTTCTCCAGAGATTGCTCCTCCAAAAGCAGTCTTTGGACCCTCATCAGTAAAAGAAATCATCCCTGCACCAGCAAGACTCTCTGCCAGAACTCCTTTGATCAAAGAAATTTTCGTTCCTAGTGCTGTCTCTCCTACCATCGCCGATAAAGGAAAAGGAATACAAGATGAGCCCATCAGGACGAGGGCTCAACCCTTGGTGATTCCGGAAGCTTCCAAGAAAGAGATGGACGAAATTTTGAGGATAATCAAGAAAAGTGACTATGATGTGGTGGAACAGTTGGGGCAAACCCCCTCCAAGATCTCCATGTTGGCACTGTTGCTTTGCTCAGAAGCGCACGCTCAAGCTTTGATTAAGTTTCTAAAGGCAGCTCATGTGCCTCAAGAAACCTCCGCAGATCAATTTCAACATTGCGTGGCTAGCCTGACCGCAGACAATGGATTAGGCTTTTCTGATGCCGACCTGACCCCTAAAGGCCGAAATCACAATGATGCGTTGCATATTTCAATCGAGTGTCGCGGAACCACCCTTGCACATGTTTTGGTTGATACCGGTTCATCGCTGAATGTTTTGCCTAAGAAGGCCTTGGACCGGCTAGATTGCGAAGGATTGGAATTAAAGCCAAGTGATATCGTCGTCAGAGCCTTCGATGGGTCGAAAAGAATGGTCCATGGAGAAGTTGAAATTCCTGTCAAGATAGGTACCGAGGTGTTCAAATCCACTTTCTATGTAATGGACATCCGTCCATCATACTCCTGCCTGCTGGGTAGACCTTGGATACACCATGCTGGGGCAGTCACCTCCTCCTTGCACCAAATGCTGAAATATCCTGTAAAAGGTAAAATCATTACTGTCCATGGCGAGGAAGAGTACATGATTAGCCATTTAAATTCTTTCCGGTACGTAGAGGTCGAAGGGGAGTTCATCGAGACACCATTTCAACATTTCGAAGAAGTACTCCCTCAGATAGCAGTGGCGAAGTTGGCAGCCGAGGCACCAAGGCAGATGGCCAGGATGGCATCTCTGGAGGATGCAAGGGCTGCAGTTAAAGAAGGAAAGAATTCAGCGTGGGGGCAGCTACCCGACTTTCCGCATAAGGTTGATAAGCTTGGTTTAGGCTTCACCACCGCTAGTCAGAAGGCCATGCGCCGATCAAAGATTGAGAGAGCGCCAGTCAAGATTTCTCCTTACCAAGTCAATGCCCTGGAAGAGGAAGATGAAGAAAGCAACTTTGAAGAGTGGATTCACCCGACGGTCAGAGGAGGGCTGAACAATTGGGAAGCTAAAGACTTTGTCCCTGTCACTTTTATTCCTCAGTAATTTACCTATCAAACATTTTCTATTTTGGTCTGTAATATTTTTACATTCAAACAATCAGTACACTATCTTTCCGCCTCCTGCCTTACCCGGGGCATGTAGGTCCACTTGTAAGGGTTTTGACTGTTTTTCATATTCATATGCCATGTTTAATGATTCATTGGACGTTTTTCATTTGATAAACTGCTTGTGTTCATTTTCTTTCCTTCTGCTTTTTTGTTTAAGAATGGCTATCCCTTACACACACCCACACTCACCAATGCAGGTACCCATCCACTCCGGATTCCATGGGTGACTATTCTGCTGTATCTTTTAATAACTCTGAAGACCTGGTCAATCTAGCCGAGTATGAGGACGACGAGGGTTGTGAAGTACCAGGGGAACTAGCCAGGCTCCTGCAACAAGAGGAGAGGGCCATCTTACCGCATAAAGAGCCGTTGGAAACTATCAACTTGGGGACCGAGGAAAATCGGAAGGAGGTACAAATGGGTGCCAATCTGGAACCAGAAGTCAAGAAACGCTTGGTACAGTTATTGAATGAGTATGTTGAAATCTTCGCTTGGTCCTATGAAGACATGCCGGGCCTAGACACCGACATCGTGGTTCACCGTCTCCCCACAAGAGAAGACTGTCCACCGATCAAACAAAAAGTTCGCCGAATGAGGCCTGACATGTCCGAAAAAATCAAAGCAGAAGTGATGAAGCAGTTCAATGCTGGCTTTCTGGCTGTCACATCCTATCCTCAATGGGTCGCTAATATTGTGCCAGTACCTAAGAAGGACGGCAAAGTCAGAATGTGCGTGGACTACAGGGATTTGAATAGGGCCAGCCCTAAGGATGATTTTCCGCTACCTCACATTGACATCCTAATTGACAATACAGCTCAGCATAAAGTGTTTTCTTTCATGGATGGATTCTCAGGCTACAATCAAATCAAAATGGCCCCCGAGGACATGGAGAAAACAACTTTTGTCACGCAATGGGGCACTTTCTGTTACAAAGTGATGCCGTTCGGGTTGAAGAACGCAGGAGCAACCTATCAACGCGCCATGGTAGCTCTATTTCATGACATGATACATCATGAGATTGAAGTTTACGTAGACGATATGATAGCTCGGTCACAGACAGAGGAGGAGCACCTTGAACATCTGGAAAAACTGTTTGCCAGATTGAAAGAATACAAACTCAGGCTAAATCCAAGTAAATGCACTTTTGGAGTTAGGTCCGGTAAACTCCTGGGATTCATCGTAAGCAACAAAGGCATTGAAGTTGACCCGGCAAAAGTAAAAGCAATACAAGAGATGCCTACGCCTCGTACTGAAAAGGAAGTTAGAGGTTTCTTGGGGCGCATAAACTATATTGCCAGATTCATTTCACATCTAACTTCTACCTGTGAGCCAATTTTCAAACTCTTGAAGAAAGATCAGATAATTGAATGGAACGACGACTGCCAAGCTGCTTTCGATAGAATCAAGGAATATTTGCTAGAACCTCCTATTCTGATGCCGCCCGTCGAAGGAAGACCATTGATCATGTATTTGACTGTTTTGGACAATTCAATGGGGTGTGTTTTAGGCCAGCATGACGAGTCTGGTCGAAAAGAGCATGCCATTTATTACCTTAGCAAAAAGTTTACCGACTGTGAGACTCGCTACTCGCTGCTCGAGAAAACTTGTTGCGCTTTGGTATGGGCTGCTCGCCGACTAAGACAGTATATGTTGACTCATACTACCTTGTTGATATCCAAAATGGATCCTATCAAATATGTCTTCGAAAAGCCCGCTTTATCAGGAAGGATAGCCAGATGGCAAATGATCTTGACCGAGTATGACATCCAATACACCTCCCAAAAGGCTATAAAAGGGAGTGTGCTAGCGGACCATCTGGCTCATCAAGCTATCGAAGACTATCAACCCATGAAATTTGATTTCCCGGACGAGGACATCATGAGTTTGGACAACATTAAAGATGACGGACCGTATGACGGACCCGAAAAGGGATCCCGATGGACCCTGTACTTTGATGGTGCCTCAAATGCGCTTGGAAACGGCATTGGCGCGGTACTTATTTCTCCGGAGGGATGCCACACTCCTTTCACGGCCCGACTTTGTTTCAGCTGCACAAACAATATGGCGGAGTATGAAGCCTGCATCTTTGGTCTCAAAGCTGCCATGGACTTGGGGATCAAATCTCTGATTGTATTCGGGGACTCGGCTTTGGTCATTAGCCAAATCAAAGGAGACTGGGATACCAAGCATCCCAATCTTATTCCATACAAAGAGCATGTTCTGACGTTGTTGCCTCATTTCGAGCAAATTACCTTCGAGCACTTTCCGCGAGAAGAGAATCAGCTAGCAGATGCTCTAGCCACAATGTCCTCCATGTTTAAACTCAATTGGGATAACGAGGCTCCCCAAATCACCATCGAGCGAATGGATGAACCAGCGCATTGTCACGAGATTAACACCGGAGAAGTAGTGGAACAACCTTGGTTCCATGAAATCAAAAGGTATCTCGAGACCCAAGATTATCCTGAACGAGCTTCCGTGAATGACAAGAAGTTCTTAAGGAAATTCGCCGCTAAGTTCTTCCTGAGCAACGGCATCCTATACAAACGAAGTCATGATTGTGTATTACTCCGATGTGTTGATAAGGCTGAAGCAGAGTTAATCATGACTGATATACACAGCGGCACATTTGGCACTCACCTGAGCGGGCATACAATGGCCAAGAAGATCCTAAGGGCAGGCTATTATTGGTCTACCATGGAGGCTGATTGCCATCGACATTCCCGTACTTGTCATAAATGTCAAGTCTATGCCGACAAAGTTCATGTCCCTCCGGTTCCTCTCAACGTTCTAACTGCTCCATGGCCCTTTGCAATGTGGGGCATTGATATGATTGGAGAGATCAAACCCACGGCTTCCAACGGACATCGCTTCATCCTGGTTGCCATTGACTACTTCACTAAGTGGGTCGAAGCAGCTTCCTTTGCTTCCGTCACCAAAAATGTGGTTGCCCGCTTTATCAAGCAAAATCTCATATGTCGGTATGGTGTTCCAGACAGAATCATCACAGACAATGGTACCAATCTGAATAATACAATGATCACTGCGTTATGCGAACAGTTCAAGATTTATCATCACAATTCATCTCCCTATAGACCGAAGATGAACGGTGCTGTTGAAGCTGCGAACAAAAATATCAAGAAGATCATTCAGAAAATGACAGTCACTTACAAAGACTGGCATGAGATGTTGCCGTTCGCGCTGCATGGATACCGTACAACAATACGTACCTCAACCGGGGCAACCCCGTTTTCTTTGGTTTATGGCATGGAAGCCGTTTTGCCTATGGAAGTTCAGATCCCGTCTCTGAGAATTATGAAAGACGCAGGTTTGAATGAAGATGAGTGGATTCAGACCCGACTTGATCAACTCAATCTGATCGACGAAAAGCGACTTGCCGCTGTATGCCATGGTCAGACGTATCAAAAACGAATGATCAAGGCCTTCAATAAGAAAGTCAGACGTCAGGTATATCAAGTTGGAGATCTAGTAGTCAAGCGGATCATCCTACCGCAAAGTGATCCCAGGGGCAAATGGACTCCTACATACGAAGGACCGTTTGTAATCAAGAGCGTATTTTCTGGTGGTGCGATGATTCTAACCACCATGGACGGCGACGATTTGCCGCACCCTGCGAACGCAGACATAGTCAAAAGATACTACGCATAAAATAACCCGACAAGTCGAAAACCCGAAAGGGCGGCTTGGGCAAAAAATGGGCATCCCGGTGAACCGAAAACCCGAAAGGGCGGTTCAGGCAAAAATTAGGGATAAAAACAAAAAAAATCTGTACACCCGGCAAGTCGAAAACCCGAAAGGGCGGCTTGGGCAAAAAGGGGTTTCCCGGTGGATCGAAAACCCGAAAGGGCGATTCAGGCAAAAGTTAGGGAATTTAAGCGTATGACTATGTCTCGTCAGATCACTTCAAAGACAGTCTCTTCATCAACCGGTCCCAGGTTTCTGATCAATCCAGTCATCGTCAAACGAAGCATGGAATGGACAGATGTTCGGAATTGTGAAAGCTACAGCAGAGTGGGATCTCATGGAATTATTTCACATAGCCATCTTTGTTTTAAATCTTTCAAATATTTACGACAAGATCCTCTTACTAGGATGATTGTTTCCCTTGTATAAATATACTCAAAGAAAATCAATACAAATACTCTTCCCAAAATTTGTGTCATTTCCCTTTTCCTTTTTCTCTTACACTATTTGTTTTATTTTGAGAAACGTCCAATGTTTGGTTAAATAGGCATATGCATTTAAAACATGATCACTTCCTAATTGAACCTAAGAAAAGGATTACTGATAGGATGAAAGTACAGACGAGTATTTCAACACCCTTCCAAAGGAAATCCCTCGAGATCTGTAATCCACGTCCCTAACAAACCTTGAGGTCTATCTCCAGCAGACCCTCGGAGTTTATCCCCATAAGATTCCGAAAGATAATCCCCGCAGAGTACGGACGTCCCTTCCAAGTTTTATTCAAAGTTATTTTCACAAAGGCGTATAACTGGTTTATCCTCGACTAACCGTCAGGAGAGGTCACACTCGCCAGAATTCTTCCCATCCCCAGCGGAGTTCCTCAGAATTCCCCCAACAATAACCTATCAGTACTATCCCCGGAGAAGTTTATCCCCAGCCAAAGAATCTTCCGGAGATCATTTTTCCTCAGAGTTCAAGGTTCGGTATCCCCAGCAGATCAAAAGCTTCAAAGGATCAATCCCCAGCGAAGTCAGATTTTTAAATCTCCTCCCCACAGGTTCTTTTAGAAGAAATCTAGCATCCCCCAGTAGAGTCAGTCTTCAGAGGTACATCTCTCCCAGTTGAAGATTCTCAATCTGGCCTCCCCAGCATTAAGTCTACTAGTTTAACACTCCCCAGTAGAAGACTTCAAAAATCCCCCAGAAGATTGGTATACAATCCAAGCTCCAAGCTCCCCAGTAATGACCCAGGATTTATTTTCCCCAGCCGCGGTCAAGATGCCCCTATCTCCCGATGGCCTGGATTCATCTATCCTACGCAAGACAGCTCTCCAGCTTACATGCACATCCATTTGCATTCATAAAACTATGATGTACATTGTATCATGCATCATAGCATTGCATCCAACTAACTTTTCGCCTTTTTCAGGCAAGATCAGTCGACAGAATAAAACAATTCAACTTCAAGACTTCTGAAAATAGTTCACGGGTTCTCCAAGTAAACGGATGTTAACCTATCACTTGTTCAGATTCTTCTCAAGACTTCTGAAAACAGTTCATGGATTCTTCCCAAGTAACGGATGTTAATCTATCAGCTTGTTCAGATGCACCTTCGAATTTAGTTCACGGACGCTTCCCAACAACGGATGCTGCCCTATTGCTAATTCAACTTCAAGACTTCTGAAAATAGTTCACGGGTTCTCCAAGTAAACGGATGTTAACCTATCACTTGTTCAGATTCTTCTCAAGACTTCTGAAAACAGTTCATGGATTCTTCCCAAGTAACGGATGTTAATCTATCAGCTTGTTCAGATGCACCTTCGAATTTAGTTCACGGACGCTTCCCAACAACGGATGCTGCCCTATTGCTAATTCAACTTCAAGATTTCTGAAAACAGTTCATGGATTCTTCCCAAGTAACGGATGTTAATCTATCAACTTATTTAGATACGGCTTCTTGAAAATGGCTTGTAGGTTCCCCCAACCACGGATGTCGACCTATTGCCTGTTCAGAAGTGGTCTAAAGCTCGGACACTTTCCTAATGTTCCCTTCCAGATGGCATCTTTAAGCCCATCCTCGGCAAGTTTCTGTCGCTTTCCTAGATGGCATCGTTAAACCCATCTCCAAATGGCATCTCTAAGCCCATTCCCACATCCAGTGTTTTGATGAGTGCAAATTTTCGGGCACTCTGGTGTCCAATCTCTTTTTACCTTCAAGTCGCGAAAGGCAAACTTGCCAATCTAACTCTTCAGGTCAAAGAAGATTGAACAGGGGCAACTGTTGTACCCCAAAATTTGCCCTCGCGTTTTTTCCCCAAGAAATCTCAGCTTCAAGCATTTCCTGACTTCTCAAACTGACTCAAGAATCGGACAAACGGACTTTTCTTGACAGTCAAGCAAAACTAGGGTTTTTTCTGATTTTCAGAGCTCTGAATTGTTTCATGCAGTGGGCTTAGGGTTTGGTTGATTTTTGGTTCAATTTTGATCAAGCGAGCGTGATTTGGCATTTAATCGGGAATTAGGGTTTTATGGGCATATTCTCAGAAGAATTTGAATTCCACAGAACCTTGCGGTTTATTTCAAGATTCGGATTAAAATTCGCGTTATCTTGGTTTAATCAATAAAAGAGACAGTGGTTTGAATTCAGTACGTTTTGATTGGGCCAGTCAGATACAAGATGCAGTATTGGATTAACAGTGGTCATGTGTTTGATCAGTCTATCTGGGTTAATTGCTGCTTTGCTTTGGATTTTGGATAAGACAGGTTTATTGGATCAATGCTGTTTTATTTTAGTTATTTATTATTCTAAAATTAAATGATTGAATTCATTTTTCAATTGTTTTAATTCTAAGAATTTTAAATAAATAAATAAGCAATAAAGAAAATGGAACTAATTGGATAATTTGGATTTTTATTGATATTTGAATTATTTACAAATTGTTGTTACAAACAATAATTTACATTTGATTTAAATATTACATAGAAATAAAATTATCCTATTTTCTAAACATTCTTCATTCTTCACTCCGCTCCGGTATTCCATTTTTCATCTGCAAAAAGAAATAAGAAAAGTCAGAAAGCATTAAAATTAAAAAAAAAGAGACAGTTAAAAAAAATTTGCTCGTCATTAGGGGCCACTGACTGGGATCAGTTGACCCTCTCTGCAAATCACGGGATTTCTCCCGGTTCACAGAGAGGGATGATTATTTTGTTTCATGAATGCAAATGCATAGTTTCTAAAAAATTTGCAAACTGCATAAAATCTCAATGTTCAATTCAAACCATAAAGTCCAAATCCAAACCATAAAATCCAATCCAAACTTTCTATCCAAAAGCCAAAGGGCTACTGTCAGAATGCCAAAAGATATCAAAGAAGTCAAAATGGTACAAGTTGCTATCAAAGCCTACAAACTGTCAAAAGGAGATGCAGGGGGTATTATGCAAGCAAAACAACCTTAACTCATCATTTCCCATAGAACCCCTTCAGAACAGTACAAATAAAAATCATATAAAAATCTTTGCTGTACTGTAGAGAGAAATAAAGAGAGATAAAGCAAACTCAGTTCAGGTTAGGCATAGGCATCAGCACAGCAGGCAAAAGGAAGAGAGAGGAATGTGTACCAATTTCATCAACTCTGCATAATAACAGTTCACAGCAGACAATAGCAGGAAGAGAAAGATACACAAAATCAGAAAAGAGCCAACTCAGTTCAGTAACATAGACAGCAGGCATAGACAGTAGAGGCAGAAAAGATATACAACAAAGAGGCTAATTCAGCATTGTTCAAAAAATTATACAGTATAGCCAATCACTGAAATGGAAAAATGCCATGAAATCTTGTGAAATTGTCCAGCAGACTTGGGTCAAAGGGAAGACCACAACTTTAAAAAAGGAATTGGGCGCCAAGGTAAAAAGAAAAAAGATTATGTAAATCAAATCCAAGCCTAGTCCAGGAGTAGCAGCAAGTGAGAGAGAAAAGAAAGTATACAAACTAAGCACAACTCTGCATAAAAGCATAAACCAGTTCAGCAGCATAGCAGTTCATAGGATAGAAGAGAGATAATCAAAAACCAGTTCAGCATAACACCTAAAACGATTATCTAACCAAGATCCTCACAACCAAAAACCAATATCCTCACAACCAAAACCAATAATCCTGACCACCAATAAACCTGCATCAGTTTCAGAAGAAAAGATAACCAAAAACTATCAAAACCTGAACTTGGCCAAAACCCCCCATAACCTGATAACCAATTCTGCATAGTAAAAAAGAAGGCAGTTCAATAAGGGTAGAAAGGAAGAGAAACTGATATCCAAACTCACACCACCACTGTCATAACCAAACAACAATAATCTTCATAACCCAAAACTCCCTGTCAAGAACCTTGCAAAACCAGTCTAAAGCCAAGCTCCAACACTGAACATTCAAACCCCAAGCCTCAGAAGCAAGCTTCATCACAGGCATCTCAGTAAGGCACATCTCAAAGCACACAACCAAATTCACAGGGCAACGAGAGAAAGAGAAGCATACAATTCAAAGGGGCAACCCAATCACTCAAGGCAATATCTGTTCAAAATCATTCAAGATAATCAAGGCAGCAATTCGCAAGCATCAAGAGAGCCTCAGAAGCAAGCTTCTTCATAGGCAAATCAGAAAAAAGAAACGCAGTGAAACACATCAAGGCAGCATCTCAGGCAACATACAAATCCAAAAGACAACACGCAGTAGAAGAAGAAAATGAAGAAGTGAATACATTAAGGTTCTCAGTCTAGCGTCATCATCAAAACCTTAAATCATAAATAGCAAGGAACGAAGTTACCAAGAAGGCGTCCAAGCAAGCTCCATCACCGCCGTTCCGGCCTCCTGAAGCATCACCCCTTTCTCCTCTCCTCCGTCTCCAAACGCAGGTAGCAATCTTCTCCCCCTTTCCTTTTCATCACATCATAACGGTACAAAGTAGGAAATCAGAACCCAAATTGAAACACAAATTCATAAAAAAAGAGATAAAAATATAAAGCATTATAATCAAACCTTAAAGTCAAGAGCGCCAAGACCGTGCCTTGGAGAGAAGAAGGATGTGGAAGGTGATGTTGGTGGCCGGAGAAAACGCTCAGGGAATTGCTAATCGAAGAGGACGAACACGGCGCCGTCACCAAGCGAACCCTAGCACTCGTTCTGGATAGCAAAGCGCCTAACCCTAATTTTCGCCATTGGGCTTAACCCGTTCATACTTCCCTGAAGCCCATGTAAATCACCTCATTTTCTAACACTAACCTCATTTTCTAACACTAACTTCATTCTCTAACACTAACCTTAGTTAACTTACTTCTTTTTTTTTATAAAAAGAAAACACTAATCTCTTTTTATGTTACAAAATAATATTTGTTTTTTTTAATTAAAAAATACTTTTTATTATAAAATTAAGACATTTTTAGGTAGATATTTTATACACATATTACCTTAAAGAGATTAGTTTTGTACATAATATATAAACTAAATTTGAAAATACCTTCTTAATCTAAATACTTTTTACACACAAATTAAAATTAAAAAAACATTCTTAATACATATTTGTATATATTATCGTTTCTCTTTTTTTTACGTACATAATTAAATTAAAAATACCTCCTTTAATTAAAACATGTTTGTACATATTATACGTAATTAAAATTAAACTTTTTTTTAGTTAACATTCTTTTTGTACATAATGATTCAATACATTTTTCTAATATTAAAAACTCACAAACATTTTGACTAAAATATCTTTCAATTAAAACTTAACATTTAAACAAAACACTTCTTTTCTTTTGTACATAATTAAACATACAAAAATCAAGATCCATCTAAAAAACATTTATCTAGGTCGAAACCCTAAATACGGCTCAATTTCACATTTCGCACCGGTGCATAATTACACATACTCAATTCGCACACATATACATTTGTACACTTACACAAATACATTCATATTATCCTATACATATGTTTATCTTACATTTATATTTGATATTTATTTGATTGTGACATTCGATTTGGTTGTAAATTATTGGGTACTATAAATCTCATCCCCTTGTACATTTATACCCCCACTCCTGGATATTATTGTGTAATAGCGTAGATTTACATTCCGCAATTTATAGTTTTCCAATTATACCATGGTTAGACCTAGGGTTTGTATGTACATAAAATCAAAACGCTAGATAACCTAAATACAAGACAAATATATGTAATCAATACACAATCACACTTGCACCCCCCTAGGGTAATCCCACATGTTGCCTTCCAAATGGGCCATGCTTGCACGTCGAGTTTCTTTGGCAAAACGAATTCAAATGATCATAAGTCCCTCGATGACGCTTTCGAAAGTCGCCTATCAAAAATGATCAAGTCCCTTCAAAACGAATTGCCGAAGACACTTGGCACCATTGCATTTATGGTCCATACGATGACCCGCGTCCGTCCCGAATAAACTTCCTAAATACAAGATTGCCTACCAATTTCAATGGTAGAACAAAATTGTTAAAAAGGGGTTAAAACACCACAAAAATCTTTTGAGAAAGCTTTAGGGTAGATAAACTCTTAAGTACTTGTCAATTCGCAAAGAAAACACTTGCCTAATTTCAAAACTCACTTCACAAACACTTTTCAAAAAAATCAAACTTTTCAAACCCTTGAAACATCTTTTTAAAAGATAAAACACCTTTTGTAAAACATTCGAGTAAAGAATTGTTACAAGGTTAGCCTAACATAAGGCATCTTTTCAAAAACATTTTCAAAAACAATCCACAAAGCACCATTTCACACAATTGAAAACCAAGGCAAAGTCGATCTAAGCAAGTACCTAAGAGCCCATGGATAACCATGGATGAAAAGGGTGCTAATACCTTCCCTTTTCATAATCTACCCCCCGAACCCACGAAATATCTCAAAAAGGTTTTTTGCTGTGCTTTTTTAACCTTTCCTTTAGGATAAAATAAAAAGTCGGTGGCGACTCTTGCTAACCGCACAAATGCGAATACGAATGCAAAACACAAGTCAGTTCTCCCACCGTATCACAAACATCATTACACAATTCATTTCATGTATCATGACATTGCATACTGCTAACTTTTTACCTTTTCAGGAAAGATCAATCAACATCTGAATATCATCAAAAATTCTCAATTAGGTCCAATATTAATTCCCAAAACAAGACGGGACAACTATCTCTACGACTAACAAAAATAAGGTTCCAGATTAATTCCCGAAACAAGACGAGGCAACTATCTGGATGACCAACCACAAATTAATTCCTGAAATAAGACAGGGAAACTATCTGTGAAGAACAATTGTATATCAATTCCTGAAACAGAACGGAGCGACTATCTATGTAACCAGGTCAGAGATTAATTCCTGAAACAAGATGGGGCAACTATCTCTACGGCCAATGAAAAGCATGTTCCAGGTTAATTCCCGAAACAAGATGGGGCAACTATCTGGATGACCAGCCACAGATTAATTCCTAAAACAAGACAGGCCAACTATCTGTGAAAAACAAATTATAGATCAATTCCCGAAACAGGACGGGGTGACTATCTATGTAACCAGATTAGAGATTAATTCCAGAAATAAGATGGGGCAACTATCTCTACGGCCAACAAAAATAAGGTTCTAGATTAATTCTAGAAACAAGACGGAGCAACTATCTGGATGACTAGCCACGAGTTAATTCCTGAAACAAGACATGGCAACTATCTGTGAAGAAGAAATTGTAGAACAATTTCCGAAATAGGACAGGGTGACTATCTACATGAACATGTTGAAGATTAACTCCCGAGACAGGATGGGAAAACTATACTTCTTCCTTTATGATCAGATGAAGATCAATTCCCAAAATAGGACGGGGCAACTATCTTTATCACCAAGTGGTATGAACTCCCGAAACAGGACGAGTTTACCAACAAAAACATATTGTAGATCAATTCCCGAAACAGGACGGGGCGACTAACTACATGAAGAACACTTCCTTCGAACATCTTCTCGCTCAGATTAAATCAACCATAGATTTATTCTGATACTTCTTCCAGTTAAAGACAAGCGTAGACATCCTCTAGTTTAAATTAAATCAAGCGTAGATTTATTCTGATACTTCTTCCAGTCAAAGTCAAGTGTAGACGTAACCTAAGTTATATCAACAATTACTTTGGATGTCATCTATAATCCTATCTCAGACAACTCTCCATCATCTCTCCAAATGGTATCTTTAAGCCTATTCCCACTATAATCAACCAACGACGTTACTTCGTGCACATGTGAGTGCAAATTTCTAGGCACTTAAGTGTTCAATCATCTTCTACCTTAAAGTCATGAATGACGGCGAGCCAATATAACTCTTCAGGTTTAAGAAGATTGAACAGGGGAAATTATTGTACCCCAAAATTTTCCCTCCCTTTTCTTCAAGACATTTCTCACAAAAATTCTCAAATGCTCAAGGATCCTCAAGAGTTGACCAGACAAGCTCACCTCCTAAGCATTAAGTCCACAATTAGGGTTTTAGTTTTCACAAGGAAAATTAGACTTTTGATGCCTCAATTGACTTTCATGGTTCATCATAGTTCTCAAAGAATGCTCATACCAAGTTTTAAGTCTTGCATCACAAACTTGCTCAATCAATTGCTCAGATGATTGAAAATCAGCTGTATTAGGTAAAAAGTCAATTATGGTCAACATACAGTCAAACTTCAATATTTTTGGTCAACATTAGCATTTTGAAGTCATATTCATCATTTGGTCAAGTTTTTATCATAATTCCTCAAGAAAAGTCATCAGATCACCAAAGGGGCAAAATTGTCAAAATTAGGGTTTTGACTAAGAATGATTGATCATGGACTTTTGACCTGGTACATGACCTATTGACTTGAAGCATGATCTCAAGGATTAAAATACAAAATATTGATCTAATTACATGGCTTAAGACATTCCCAAAGATCAAGTGATTGATGGTTGAAGAATTGAGATCAACTGATGAAAAGTCAACTGTCACACAAAAGTCAACTTTGAACTTCAAAAATCAAGAGTCATCAAAACATTCAAATTTATCAAGCTTGATCAATAAGAATCAACAAAGTCAACAAATGTTCAAAATTCCCAACACTTAGAAAAATTCTAAGTGTTTTGACCTTGATAAATTCACTACTTCATGACCATTTTTCACTAAGATGCAAGATGATTCAAGGAAAACTTTCAACATGAAAGTTGTAGAGCATGATGAATTCTACAATTTTTCATTGAGGTTTGATGTCCAAAAAATAACTGGATTAGGAGATATAGGCCCATGAATTCATGACATTTTTATCTAACACTTAGAGAAATTTTCAACAAGTTTGGTCAGATTTTTGTCCTAACTTCTTAGCCAATTTCACCAAGTTCCAATTTGATTTAGCCAAAGTGGTAAACATGAAAGTTGTAGACAATGTTTCAAGATTTCCAAAATTTCCAAGAACACATTTTTATCATGCTTGAGCTAGGAGATTCGAAGAGATGAAGTTGGACAACCATTCTTGAATTATAGGTCATTTTCATGAAGAATACTATAATACGGTGGGAGAATTGACTTGGTTGTTTTGCGTTTAATTGCAATCGTTATGGATAGCAAGAGTCGCCACCGACTTTTCTTTTATCCAATAAAGGAAAGGTTGAAAAGAACAGGAAAGACCTTTAGAGATGTTTTCTTGAGTTTGAGGGGTAGGTTATGAAAAGGGAAGGTATTAGCACCATTTTCATCCGTAGTTATCTACAGGATCTTAATTGCTTGCTATATCACTTGCTTTTGTTTGAAAATGTGCTTTGTGGTGTGGTTTTGAGAATATTTTGAAAAAAATGTCTTTGTAATGATTCTCGTCTCTATAAGAATGCGTACAAAGTGTTGGTTTTGAAAATAGTTCAAAGAGATTTTTATTGTGGAAGATGATTTTGAAAGTGATTTTGAAAAGTTCCTTTGTAATGATTCTCGTCTCTATAAGAATGCATACAAAGTGTTTTGACTTTTGAAAATGTTTTAATTGAAAGTGTTGGTGTGAAAATGGTTTTTTTTAATTGTGAGCAAGCAAGCAACTACGAGCTTCCTACCTACTCGAAAGGTCTTTGTTCTTTTCCTCCTTCTTTAGATGTTCTTATCTTACCATTGATTGATAAGAAGCCCCATTATTGGATGTGAAGGGACAAGCGTGGGTCGTCGTATAGTCATAGAGGCAACCTATGAGACGTTTTAGAAATTTTCATTAGGGACTAGATCGTTTACCGAAGACAACATCGAGGGACATCGAGGGACTACGATATTTTATCGAGGGTCTTTTCTAAAACTCCCATATTCGAGGGTGTGATACGGTGGCAGAACCGACTGTTAATACTGGTTTGTGTTTTGCGTTTTTTGTTCGCAAAATGTCGCGGTAAGCAAGAGTCGCCATCGCCTTTTATTTTATCCAACAGGAAAGGCAAAAAGCACAAAAACATTCCTTTTTCGAGATATTCTGAGTACGGGAGGTAGATTATAAAAAGGGAAGGTATTAGCACCCTTTCTATCCATAGTTTTCTACGAGCTCTTAGGTACTTGCTCCTCATTTTCAAAATTGCTTCCGTATTTGTGTGTTTTTGAAAAGTTTTTGTTTTACTTCGATTTAACCCTTGCTTCTGTCTTCAAGAGTGTTACAAAGTCGTTTTGAAAACTTTAGTTTGAAAAGATTGTAAGTGTGGAAATTTTGGTTTTTTGAGCAAGTACCTACTAGCATCTACCTACTCGAAAAAAGAATGTTTCTGTTCTTGTTTCCTTTAGACGACGCTATCCCACTATTAATGAGTAGGTAGCATCGTCGTTGGAGTTGTAAGAGTCAATTTGAAAGGGACGTACGATCACTAAAGCAATGTTAGGACGTCTTAGTAATAACCATAATGTCTTAAGATCAATATTCGAGGCAACATTTCCGAGGCAACCTTTCCGAGGGACTTTGATCTTTTGTTTAGACAAGAGAGCAACCACTAAAACACCCTATGCTTAATGACCGTTTACCGAAGGCAACCGAAGTGGGAGTATACCCTAGGAGTGCGCATGTGCGAGTGATTCAATTCCAAGTTATTATCTTTGCACATTTAGGGTTTGCTAACCATTTTAAAATTTACATACAGTCTTGTCATGCAACCCTAATATCATACATCTAACAGTGAATAATTGCGAGAATTAAAATGCGGAAAGTAAAGCTACGCTATTACAAGGCTTCGGGTATTAATTACATAGCCAAAAAAAAACCCGTAAAAAAAAGAACGATAAATAAACGAAAAAGTCCTAATTAATCTATTACATCCCATGAGCAATTACATCAATATTGTAAAATCAAATAAACACGCGCGACGAATCGAGGATGAGTAAAATTAGGGTTTTAACCCCGTCTAACCTAATTAAAAGAAAAGTCATTTTTTGGTGGTTTTTGATTATTTTAAGAAAATAAGGCTTTAAATTAAATATGCACAAACCTAATTACTAATTAAATCAAATTAAATTAAATTAATTAAATTTGACCTATTTTTGTATTTTTGTGATTTTTTAAGAAAAGAGAAAAAATAAAAATAAAATTAGACAAAAACCCTAATTCTTCTAATTGATTTTAATTTATTTATAAAAAGAATTAAAGTTACCTAATAAATTAAATTAACTAATTAAATTAATTTGTTTAAAAATAAAACCTAAATCTACTTTTGATGAAAAAATTGATTTTATGATTTTATAAAAAAAGAATTAATTTTGTTAGTAAAATAATTTAAATAAATAAAATAAAATAAAATAAAATATAAAAGAATAAAGGAAAAGAGGTTATGGGCATGTAATCAGCAAATTGGAGGGGTGTCTTTAGCAATTTTTGGGCCCAAGAACCCTGGTCCACGTTGACCTTTCTGATCCAGCGCTGCACTTTGACAGGGATGCATGATGGACCCTCCTGTAATGGCCTTCAGATCTGGCTTCCTGGAGATCCAATGATGGAGCCTTGAGGTCACATGGTGGTCTTCTTGGTGCGTGGGATATTGGACCTGTGAAGAACATTTAATAAAAATTGCAAATGTTTGGAGGCAGGGGTCGAACCCCTGACCTCATGCCATGCAATGCCTTAGCGTCCCCTTGGCTGCCACTGGGCCATTTGATTCAATTTGTTAATATATGAAACAAAATTAATAAAATGAATAAAACAAAGCTATCTATAAAACACACGCCAGAATTCAAATGGGCGAGTAGGGTGATGCCACACAGGTCTTCTTCTTCCTCTCTCCGTTGGTAAAAGTTATGAACTTTTACCTACGGACAAAAGTCCGTAGCTACAAACCCTGCATATTTCAAAATCTCACACAGGAATGATAAACGAAATCTAATGATGTAGATCCAATTGTCCTGACCCTATGATCATCATGGCACCCTTCTTGTGGACCAATTTTGCTTGTACAAAAAGATCCCAAAATGCACAAAGAAACCCTAGCAATGGTGGATTTCAATATAGCTAACAAAAATGAAATTAAATGGTATTGTTAGCTTGCAAACATGATAAGGATTACAAATATGCTACTGAAACATGATGAAGATGCAAGAATAAAGGAATACGATTTTGAAAAAAATGCCAAACCGTGAGGGTCGTGGAACAGGATTCTGGGCACGAATACGCTTGTTCTTGATTGGTATAGGTTCCTTGCACTCCCAGGAAACGAAAGAGATGGCTTGGGAGTCTTAAAACGGCCTGTAAGTTTGAAATCAAGTCACCACTTTTCTTGAGTTTTTTCAAGTTTTGTTCTTCCCCTACACGCCTCCAAACCTTGTGCTTTTGATCTGCCTTTGTCCACTATATACCAAGGAACGAATTAGGGTTGCAAATATGTTCTCAATCTTTGGCAATTATGGTCTTTGATCATGATTTGATCTTCATGAAAATCTTTCCAAAAATAGGACAAAACCAATATTTTTATGCACAAACATGCCTTACACGATTTGATTCACTTGCTAGCTGTATAAGGGACCTGAAACATGCATCAAATCTTAAGACTTAAATGCTTTTGCTATTTCCATGATTTATTTTGATTTAAATTGATTTAATTGAAATAAAAAATCAAAATAAATGGCAAAAATAAGATAAAGGCAAGTGGGAAGATTTAGGGCTCTTGGACCATGTTACAAACTCAAAACAAGTGCAAAAAGTTAGGCCCATTTGACAAAAATTGCAATTTGAGGCATATTTGACTTTTGACAATTTTGCAAAAAAGGTCAACTTCACCAATGCATAACTTCCTCAATTTTGACTCTATGAAGGTGTTCTTGGACTTTTTAGAAAGCTAAAGATGTCCTCTAAGAAACCATTTTGGTCTCATCTCAATTGAGTCTTCCATGTTCATGTATGAAGCTTTGACAAAAAAAAAGGTGTTTTTGTTGACTTTTCAAAATGACCTATAATGTACAAATTCATAACTTCTTGTGAGTGAATATTTTGAACTTGAGAGATGATGATGAATTATAGGGAATTTAATCCTATTCAAAATGAGCTTTGGATGGGTCATTTCTAATAAAGTATGAGAAAGTTATGCTTGGTCAAAGTTGAGTTGACTTTTCTTGTAAAACCCTAATTTTGCAACTTTTGGATTTTGATGAATTGTGAGCAACCCTTGATGAATCATGATCAACCCTTGATAAAATGATGAATAATACTTCAAAATGAGGATGTTGACCAAAAATCTTGAAGTTTGACTATATGTGGGCCACAGTTAACTTTTGCCCTAGCACAGTCGATTTTCAGGCCTTTGAGCAATTGACTGAGCAAACTTCCTCTGCAAGGCTTGAAACTTGACATGGATGATCTTGAGAATGTATTAGGACAAGGGTGGGCATTTAAGACCCTTTGGACTCAAGCATCTTGATGCAACATGAAACCCTAATTTGGGGTAGACTGCCTTAGGAGAGAGTTTGTCTGGTCAACCCTTGGACTTCCTTGAGCAATTTGAGGACTTCTCTTGAAATGTATTGAGAAATATGGGAGGGCAAATTTTTGGGTACAACAGATTCCCCTTTTCAATCTTCTTAAACCTGAGGATGTAGATTGGCTTGTCTGCCTTTCGTGATCCGAAGGTGGAAGATGATTGAACACTAGAGTGCCCAGAAATTTGCACTCGCATGAAGTGGTACTGGCCTTGCGATTTCGGGAATGGGCTTATAGATGCCATTTAGAGATTGATGACGGAAGATGGGCTTAAAGATGCCTTTCAAAGGAGTGTCGATCGCATAAGAGATTCCTTAGCGAGAGCTTGTATACCTGTTGTTGAGTAAGATTCCGCTGGGAAATGTTGGTCTCTGTCTTGAGAGAAAAGTTGAATTTTAGGAGCTTCGGTCATCCGTTATTCTACTGGGGAATAGTCTCTTGGTCGAGGAGGTGAAAATGAACTATTATCTGGTCGTGATCCAGGCTTCATAATGATAAGATCAATTGTTATTTGGTCGTACTCCAGGCTTTACAATGACTTACTGGCGAGATGAGATTTTAAACTTGCTATCTGGTCGTAATCCAGGCTTTGCAATTTCTCAATTCTTATCTGGTCGTAATCCAGGCTTCAGAAGGAATTAAGTTGTTATCCAGTCGCGTCCGGGCTTCAACTTGAATTTAGGGCACACTAATATCCAGTCGACTCTGGGCTTCTTAGTAATTGTCTAGGTAAACTGCTATTTGGTCGAAATCCAAGCTTCGTAGTGTCTTATACCGCCATCTGGTCGTAATCCAGGCTTCACGATGTTTCATACCATTATCTGGTCGAATCCAGGCTTCATGGTGTCTTGTACTGCTATCTGGTCGAATCCAGGCTTCACAATACCTCACTTCTTATCTGGTCGAAATCCAGGCTTCAAAAGAAATCAAATGGTTATCCAGTCGCATCCGGGCTTCCATTTGATTTTAGGCCTACTAATATCTGGTCGACTCCGGGCTTCATAGTAACTGGCCGGGTAGACTGCTATTTGGTCGAAATCCAAGCCTCACAGTGTCCCTTACTGTTATCTGGTCGTAATCCCAGGCTTCAGTGTCTTTTACCGCTATCTGGTCGTAATCCAGGCTTCACGGTGTCTTATACCATTATCTGGTCGAATTCAGGCTTCATGGTGTCCTGTACTGCTATCTGGTCGATTCCAGGCTTCGCAATACCTTACTTCTTATCTGGTCGTATTCCAGGCTTCAGAAGAAATCAAGTGGTTATCCATTCGCATCCGGGCTTCCATTTGACTTTAGGGCCTACTAATATCCGGTCGATTTTCAGGCTTCATAGTAATTGGTCGGGTAAACTGCTATTTGGTCGAAATACAAGCTTTATAGTGTCCCTTACTGTTATCTGGTCGTAACCCAGGCTTCAGCGTCTTTTACCGCTATCTGGTCGTAATCCAGGCTTCACGATGTCTCATACCATTATCTGGTCGAATCCAGGCTTCATGGTGTTTAGAGAAATCAAGATACTATTCGGTCGAACCCGAGCTTCATAACTTGCATTAAAGATATACCACTATCTGGTCGACTCCAAGCTTCGTAGTATTCTTGGCTGCTATCTGGTCGTAATCCAGGCTTCACAACGTCTTATACCATTATCTGGTCGAATCCAGGCTTCATGGTGTCTTGTATTGCTATCTGGTCGTAATCGAGGTTTCACAATAACTTGCTGAGCTGTTATCCGGTCGATTTCCGGGCTTCACGACTTGTGTTTATGATATACCACTATTTGGTCGAATCCAGGCTTCATGGTGTCTTTGTACTGCTATCTGGTCATAATCCAGGCTTCACAGTAACTTGCTGGGGATTAAACTATTATCCGGTCGAATCCGGGCTTCATAGCTTTAAGATAAACCACTATCTAGTCGATTCCAGGCTTCGCGGTGTTTGATACTGTTATTCGGTTGTTCTCCGGGCTTCACAATATGATGTAGAAATCAAGGTACTATCCGATCGGATCCGGGCTTCATAGCTTGAACTAAAATAGCAATCTTAGCATCGACTTGACTGAACCAGAGAAAACTTGTAAGAATTTTGATTGCATATTTCCCTGAAAGGTAAAGAGTTAGTCGTATGTAATGTCATGATGTATGAAATGCATTGAGCAAATGATATTCTCAAAATAAATGAGATTGTGCTGTGTGATGCGTATGCACATATCATGATGTATGGATATGCAATGTTTTTATGATATTCTTTAACTGGGGAAAATAAATCTCGCACTGCAGCTGGAGAATAAAAAGAGCTGAATTCTGTGTTCCCGCTGGGGATGACGGTCGAAGATGATTTGAGAATAAATTGGTGGGAGAATAACTCTGCGGGGAAGAGAGATGCTCTGCTAGAAGATTTGCTGATTTGGAGAAACCAACTCAGCTGGGAATGAATTACCATTGCTGGTGATAATGGACCCTGCCGGGGATTGAGTTTCTGTCTGTGGAAGAAATTAACTCCACTGGGGATAATCTTTTGTTGCTGGTGATAGATAAATTCTGCTTGGGGAGAATTTTGCCGACTTATTCGTGATTATGAACTTCGGCTGGGGAGAGTTGTGTCCTGTTCGGGAAAGCTAACACCACTGTCTTTGGATACTTCTTACTCTGCGGGGAATGTATGTTACTGGGACGCATGCTAAGGATATGACAATGACTTCGTATCAAGACTTTTATGCCCTTGTACCTGCTGGAGAAAGTGCCTGCAGAGGCCTTGTGGATTGAGTGTCATCTCAACTTATGAGGTGCTTGGTAACTGCCAATCAGAATGATAAGTCTTCTATTGATAGGCAAGTGACAAGATAACGGGACATAGTCGTACGCTTTAATCCCTAACTTTTGCCTGGACTGTCTTTTCAGATTTTCAGTCCACCGGGATACCCTTTTTTGCCCAAGCCTCCCTTTCAGGTTTTCGACTTGCCGGGTGTGCAGATTTTTCATTTTTTATCCTTAATTTTTGCCCGAACCCTTTTGGTTCACCGGGATGCCCTTATTTTTGCCTAGGCCAGTCAACCTAGCGGGTCTTTGTTCATGCGCAGTATTTTCTGACTATGTCCACGCTCTCAAGGTGTAGGGAGTTGTCATTGTCGGTAGTGTTGTGTTGCCACACTATCAGAATATGTTTGTTTGATCGTATAGGATTCGTTGCTTGAATTCATGCCCAATGCCCCCAAGTGATTCATATGGAGATCTGTCCCTGGATATTTGGCATCTTTGAGAGATTCCTTGAATATTGACTTGACTGCCCCAGATGATGGACAATGATCATGTCGTGCCCCTTGGTTGGAAGTGTTTTTCCACTTGAGGTGATCCTTTTTATTGAGAAGTTTTTTTGTTCACTAGATATTCGCCATGCGAATCTCTATGTTGTTGAACAAATAATCATATGCAAACAATAATATTTTAAGAATGCAAAGCTTATGTCTGTCTTGAAATTTTTGAAAATGCATTTTTCAGTAAAACAGGCAAATTTTGTAAAATGTAATGTCAACTCAGGATTTACAGCAAGTCCTACAGGAGTCAGGATACCTTTTGTAACAGTATGCTTTCGAACTAACCCATGCTTCAGCTAGGACTTTTAAGGGTTATAACGTGGCCTGGTTCACGGTTCAAGAAACAAAGGATAAAGGCTCAAAATTTATTTGTACCCACCCGTTCTTCGTGATGTTCTTCGATCCTATACTAAGTTAATTGTGCATTTAGATCTCATTTAAGTCTTTGCTCTGATATTCCAGTGATGGTTCGGGTACTGACAAATTATTTTGAATAGGAAGTCATTTCCTTTTTTGTTTAGGGTTTGTATGACCTCTTTCTTTTTGATTTTATTATCCCTATCTTTTGCCTGAACTGTTCCTTTTTGTGATTACAGTCAGCGGGATGCCCCAGTTTTTTTCTTAAGTCTCCTTCATAGGTTTTGACTTAATGGGCTTTTATTTTGAGAGATAATAACTGCTTGTCTTGAAGATTATAGGGAACCATCACCGTCTTTTATTTTGGAAGGACGTCTTTGATGCCATTCATTATGTATGAAGTAGAATATTGCGATTGAATGCACATCTAAATTAACTGAGAAACTACCCTGCCCCAAGTTGTGATTAAGGGTTTTAATTTGTGTGAAAGAAAAACTCCTACTTCTTCGGATCAAAGGGGTTGACTAGGGATTATCTTCCTTATAACTCCATTGTTTATGATTTGAAACAACGCATGTACATCGTTAACGGGGTCTATTCAAAAGCATACTGTAGAGATTGTGGTATCATTTTTGTCATCCTCCCTCTAAGGCTTAGAGTTTTTAATTGAGAGTTGAATATCACAAAAGTAAATAAGAACGCATTTTTGAAATAGTGAATACGAATGAATTGATTCAAGACAAACATATGTAATGCATTGATAAAGTAACAGAGTTTGACATGAATAGATGTTTGAACAATCAAAATAAAATTGAAAATTGAAAATTCTAATGAACAAAAGCCTCTCTTGTCAGAACTTGTCACTTCAAATGGTGAGCCTTGGAGGATTGATAGAAACATTCCAGTTGACCATCTTGTGTGAATTCCAATGCTCCTTCATCAATCGGGTCTTGAATTTTGCATTTCAACCTCCGACAGTCGTCAGTATCATGCCCCGGACTGTTGGAGTGATATGCACACCTTGCATCAGGGTTGTAGTTAGGTGAAGAAGTCTTGGGATTCAGATGAGGTCCTATCGACGTAATCAAATTCATCCTTAACAGGTGTTGCAAAGCTTGAGACAACAACATGTTGAGTTTGGTAAACTGCCTTTTGGGTATATCCGGCTTACTCTGATTAACCCGTTGTTTTTTGGCGAGGTTGTTGTTGGAACCGTGATGTAGTAGAAATTTGGAAAGGTCCACTCTTCACCAAACCAAACTCTTATCTTCTTGGAGGTTGATCAATGACTTGGTCCCCGGCCTCGACTATTTGCTTCATACTGTTGTATCCGTCTTGATGAAGCTGGTTGATGATGGCTTTCAGCTCTTCTTGTCTTCGGGCTAGGCCTTGGATAAGAGCCATCCGCCCTAGCATCTGGGTTCTCATTGCACCTACCTTAGCTTGCAATTGTTCCAACCATTTGTCCTTATTGTCTTCAGGACTTTTCTTGACCAAGTTCCCAACGAGGGGTGTTTTCAACTCTTCCTGCCCCTTGGATAGGTTTAGGAATATGTCCCTGAACTGAGCTTCTTGAGTTTGAAGATCTATGTTGTCTTGTTTGAGAGCCATTGCTAAAATAAACAGCGAGAACATGAGAGACCTGTACTGGAAGACCTGTTATGCAATGATATGTATGATATATGTATGCAATGTTTTCAAGGATCTCGCGGGGTAAACAAGAAACTGTTAGAATTTGGTTGCAGCTTGATTGAAGAAACTTCGTGTCATTAAGAGTCCTTATTCAAGAGTCAATCTCACCATATCGAGTGGGTCATAGCCACTGACTCAAGTTATTGTGTTTTGATCTCTATACGACATTGGCTAGAGGAAACCAAATCCCCTTGCCCCTTGCTAGACGTTTGGTTCATCATAACCTGCACCACAGGCCCTTGAGATCCTTGAAATGGTTAAGGAAATGCTATGGTATGATGTTATGATGTGTAGGCTATGCATTTAAGCAAAAGTGTGAGGTGATGTAAGAAAGTAAACCCGGTAAGAAACCCAAGTTATTGGATAAGTACTGTAAACAAAACCTACAAGGAATTCATGTTGTCAGATAATAAAATTGTGCAAGTAGTTCAAGTTGAAAGCACACAAGTCACACAAACAGCCTTAGGTTTAGGCTTGCATGGGTTTTAAGGTAGTACCCTCTTGAAGTTAAGTTGGTTCAAACCTGTCCTAGAAAAGTAACCGGGTTCTAGAGGATCTTAATATCACTGACCATCCTCCATCGGTCATGGTTTCAGCTCACACAATCTTTTCTTGCAGCCGGAACTATCTTGAGAGTATGGTCTCAATGAGTGTAGCATCGAGTATCAACCAGTTCTCAGCTTTACACCAAATCCGTCTATCTCACTACTTTCTAATGGCCAAGTTGGTAGATTAAAGGTTCTAAGGTCAGTTGATGCTTAACGACACACACAGCGGCCCCGTATTCTCCTCGTCTCTCCACAAGGGATACCGGTACCAACCAATGTGCCACATCAACATAGCTACTGCTTCAACTGTATCGGTCTATGTTGTACAGTTCCCTCACAGTTTATTGCTACTTACCTAAAAGGTGTCCCCAGATCTGGGTTAGGATCTATAGTAACTCCCAAACAAAAACCTTTAAAAGTAAAGCAACCAAAACAAACAAGAGAAGCAATTATGATGACCTAGATCCTAAGGTATACCCCACTTATAAATCCCCAGCAGAGTTGCCAGTTTTGTGATACGGTGGCAGAACCGACTGTTAATACTGGTTTGCATTTTGCGTTTTTTGTTCGCAAAATGTCGCGGTAAGCAAGAGTCTCCACCGACTTTTATTTTATCCAACAGGAAAGGCAAAAAGCACAGGAAAAATCCTTTTTTGAGATATTCTAAGTACGGGGGGTAGATTATAGAAAGGGAAGGTATTAGCACCCTTTCTATCCATAGTTTTCTACGGGATCTTAGGTACTTGCTCCTCATTTTCAAAATTGCTTCCGTGTTTGTGTGTTTTTGAAAAGTTTTTGTTTTACTTCGATTTAACCCTTGCTTCTGTCTTCAAGAGTGTTACGAAGTCGTTTTGAAAACTTTAGTTTGAAAAGAGTGTAAGTATGGAAAATTTGGTTTTTTGAGCAAGTACCTACTAGCATCTACCTACTCGAAAAAAGAATGTTTCTGTTCTTGTTTCCTTTATACGATGCTATCCCACTATTAATGAGTAGGTAGCATCGTCGTTGGAGTTGTAAGAGTCAATTCGAAAGGGACGTACGATCACTAAAGCAATGTTAGGACGTCTTAGTAATAACCCTAATTTCTTAAGATCAATATTCAAGGCAACATTTCCGAGGCAACCTTTCCGAGGGACTTTGATCTTTTGTTTAGACAAGAGAGCAACCACTAAAACACCATATGCTTAATGACCGTTTACCGAAGACAACCGAAGTGGGAGTATACCCTAGGAGTGTGCATGTGCGAGTGATTCAATTTTAAGTTATTATCTTTGCACATTTAGGGTTTGCTAACCATTTTAAAATTTACATACAGTCATGTCATGCAACCCTAATATCATACATCTAACAGTGAGTAATTGCGAGAATTAAAATGCGGAAAGTAAAGTTACGCTATTACAAGGCTTCGGGTATTAATTTCATAGCCAAAAAAAACCCGTAAAAAAAGAACGATAAATAAACGAAAAAGTCCTAATTAATCTATTACATCCCATGAGAAATTACATCAATATTGTAAAATAAAATAAACACGCGCGACGAATCGAGGATGAGTAAAAGTAGGGTTTTAACCCGTCTAACCTAATTAAAAGAAAAGTCATTTTTGGTGGTTTTTGATTATTTTAAGAAAATAAGGCTTTAAATTAAATATGCACAAACCTAATTACTAATTAAATTAAATTAAATTAAATTAATTAAATTTGACCTATTTTTGTATTTTTGTGATTTTTTAAGAAAAGAGAAAAAATAAAAATTAAATTAGACAAAAACCCTAATTCTTCTAATTGATTTTAATTTATTTATAAAAATAATTAAAGTTACCTAATAAATTAAATTAACTAATTAAATTATTTTTTATAAAAATAAAACCTAAATCTACTTTTGATGAAAAAATTGATTTTATGATTTTATAAAAAAAGAATTAATTTTGTTAGTAAAATAATTTAAATAAATAAAATAAAATAAAATAAAATATAAAAGAATAAAGGAAAAGAGGTTATGGGCCTGTAATCAGCAAATTGGAGGGGTGTCTTTAGCAATTTTTAGGCCCAAGAACCCTGGTCCATGTTGACCTTTCTGATCCAGCGCTGCACTTTGACCGGGATGCATGATGGACCCTCCTAAAATGGCCTTCAGATATGGCTTCCTGGAGATCCAATGATGGAGCCTTGAGGTCACATGGTGGTCTTTTTGGTGCGTGGGATATTGGATCTATGAAGAACAATTAAGAAAAATTGCAAATGTTTGGAGGCAGGGGTCGAACCCCTGACCTCATGCCATGCAATGCCTTAGCGTCCCCTTGGCTGCCACTGGGCCATTTGATTCAATTTGTTAATATATGAAACAAAAATAATAAAATGAATAAAACAAAGCTAGCTATAAAACACACGTCATAATTCAAATGGGCGAGTAGGGTGATGCCACACAGGTCTTCTTCTTCCTCTCTCCCTTGGTAAAAGTTATGAACTTTTACCTACGGATAAAAGTCCGTAGCTACAAACCCTGCATATTTCAAAATCTCACACAGGCATGATAAACAAAATCTAATGATGTAGATCCAATCGTCCTGACCCTGTGATCATCGTGGCACCCTTCTTGTGGACCAATTTTGCCTGTACAAAAAGATCCCAAAACGCATAAAGAAACCCTAGCAATGGTGGATTTTAATATAGCTAACAAAAATGCAATTAAATGGTACTGTTAGCTTGCAAACATGATAAGGATTACAAATATGCTACTGAAACATGATGAAGATGCAAGAATAAAGGAATACGATTTTGAAAAAAATGTCAAACCGTGGGGGTCGTGGAACCAGATTCTGGGCACGAATACGCTTGTTCTTGATTGGTATAGGTTCCTTGCACTCCCAGGAAGAAAGAGATGGCTTGGGAGTCTTGAAACGACTTGGAAGTATGAAATCAAGTCACCACTTTTCTTGAGTTTTTACAAGTTTTGTTCTTCCCCTACACGCCTCCAAACCTTGTGCTTTTGATCTGCCTTTGTCCACTATATACCAAGGAACGAATTAGGGTTGCAAATGTGTTCTCAATCTTTGGCAATTATGGTCTTTGATCATGATTTGATCTTCATGAAAATCTTTCCAAAAATAGGCCAAAACCAATCTTTTTATGCACAAACATGCCTTACACGATTTGATTCACTTGCTAGCTGTATAAGGGACCTGAAACATGCACCAAATCTTAAGACTTAAATGCTTTTGCTATTTCCATGATTTATTTTGATTTAAATTGATTTAATTGAAATAAAAAATCAAAATAAATGGAAAAAATAAGATAAAGGAAAGTGGGAAGAGTTAGGGCTCGTGGACCATGTTACAAACTCAAAACAAGTGCAAAAAGTTAGGCCCATTTGACAAAAATTGCAATTTGAGGCATATTTGACTTTTGACAATTTTGCAAAAAAGGTCAACTTCACCAATGCATAACTTCTTCAATTTTGACTCTATGAAGGTGTTCTTGGACTTTTTAGAAATCTCAAGATGTCCTCTAAGAAACAATTTTGGTATCATCTCAATTGAGTCTTTCATGTTCATGTATGAAGCTTTGACAAAAAAGGTGTTTTTGTTGACTTTTCAAAATGACCTATAATGTCCAAATTCATAACTTCTTGTGAGTACATATTTTGAACTTGAGAGATGAAGATGAATTATAGGGAATTGCATCCTATTCAAAATGAGCTTTTGATGGGTCATTTATAATAAAGTATGAGAAAGTTATGCTTGGTCAAAGTTGAGTTGACTTTTCCTGCAAAACCCTAATTTAGCAACTTTTGGGAGCTTTTGATGGGTCATTTATAATAAAGTATGAGAAAGTTATGCTTGGTCAAAGTTGAGTTGACTTTTCTTGCAAAACCCTAATTTAGCAACTTTTGGGTTTTGATGAATTGTGAGCAACCCTTGATGAATCATGATCAACCATTGATCAAATGATGAATAATACTTCAAAATGAGGATGTTGACCATAAATCTTGAAGTTTGACTGTATGTGGGCCACAGTTGACTTTTGCCCTAGCACCATCGATTTTCAGGCCTTTGAGCAATTGACTGAGCAAACTTCCTCTGCAAGGCTTAAAACTTGACATGGATGATCTTGAGAATATATTAGGACAAGGGTGAGCATTTGAGACCCTTTGGACTCAATCATCTTGATGCAACATGAAATCCTAATTTGGGGTAGACTATCTTAGGAGAGAGTTTGTTTGGTCAACCCTTGGACTTCCTTGAGCAATTTGAGGACTTCTCTTGAAATGTATTGAGAAATATGGGAGGGCAAATTTTGGGGTACAACAGAGGGACGTGACTATTTTTTGAGGCAACAAGTGAGATTACCCTAGAGGTGCATGTGTATGAATAATGTGTTTGATTGCATGCATTTTGTCTTTGAATTTTGGGTTGTCTACTTGTTGGTTTTATCTTGCCATACACCCTAATTACTAACATTTATGAAAGCAATAAAAATGCGGAAAATAAATGTCCTACGCTATTACATGTTTTGGGGGGATGGGGTATACAAATGTACAAGTGGGGTTGCAAAAAATAAAAGTCCTAATTATTACAACCATATTTAATAGCAAGAAAATGTATATATAGAAAATATAAGACAAAAATAGTGTAAAAAAGAGAAATAAAAGCATCTTGGATCAAAGGATGTGCCCTTCGATTGCCATATTTTGCCTTCTTTCGATTGGGACTGCAACCAGTGTTGCATCCTTCGATCCGCACTCCTTTCTTTGTTCTGTTTTCCACTGTGAATCAGTAAGGGGAGAAGCCTAAGGCTTCGATTCACACAAACTTTTTCTTTTGTTTGGGTCTGTACAAGTTAGTCTCTAACATATACTTGGACAAGAAAAGCATACAATCGAAAGGATAGAAACGAAAAGTAAACAAATGTTATTTACATGCTTGAAACGAAAGGGTTAAGGTTAGGGTGACTTAACTTGGATCTAAAGTTGGTGCTTTTGGACCTTGAGTGATTGAACTGGATGCTCTGGGATTCGAAGGGAAGAAACAAATGTTGTGTTTCTAGTGTTGGATTTGAAAGAAAGAACAAAGTGTTGGGTTACTTCTGGATTCGAAAGAGAAAAGAAACATGTGTTGTGTTTCTTCTTGATTCGAAGGAACAAGGACAAAGGTGTATTTTTTTTGATTTTTTGAGTTTGAGAGTGTGTTAAGTGTTTTCTCATTTCTTTGCCTTGCTCACAATTTTCTCTCTAGCCACCAAAAGCCCCCCAAGATGTGTTGTGGAACATCTTATTTATAGACGAATTTGGCTGAGATTTGAGAGGGAAAACAAAAGAATTTGAACAAATTGGGTATGCTGATTTTGTAGCTTACGAGGTGCAGTTTTTGTATGCCAATTTGGTGCAAATATGGGAGCAGCATAGCAGGACTGCTTTGTAGCAGTTTTGGAGTGTTGTGGCTAGTGCAGCAGGCTTGGACTTGGTAGCACATAGAACTCTGGCCAGCAAGCATCTTGAATAAAACTCTTTCGCTTTGACCAACTAGATCCATCCTTTGACTAGACTCCTCTTCAGACAATAATATTTGCTTCCAACCAATGTGTCCTTCGAATGGGCCATTTGTAATTCTTTGAATGGGCCATCAATTGTGTGTTCTTCAATGCACCACTTGCACTACTTCGAATGGGCCATATGCATGTTCTTTGAATGCGCCAGTTGTTTGTCTTTCGAATGGGACACCCAGGTATGTCCTTCAAATCCACCAATGCATGTCCTTCGAATGGGCCACCAATTGTGTGTCATAGTGTAGAAATTATGCGGAATCGAAACAAACTGTTTCCAAGGTAAATATTGCCCAGTCGAAGATAGCGTGAAAATAGCCAACGCTTTGTAGAAGCTATCATGAAGGGAAGCCATTGCCCTGTGCATTAAAGGAAATCACAGAGGAAACCATCTTCTTGTGAGTCGAAAGCAAGCACAGAGGAGGCACTTTACTTGTGCATGCTGGCATGCAGGATGTACTTGCCTTGCAGGCATGAAGGAAGTACTGCTAATGCTTGTAAATCGAAGGATGCATTTAGGAGGTTGATGTTGGTGAACCAAAAGATGCATTTAGGAGGCTGATGCTGGTGAATCAAAAGATGCATTTAGGAGGCTGATGCTGGTGAATTGAAAGATGCATTTAGGAGGCTGATTGTGATACGGTGGGAGAACTGACTTGAGGTTTTGCGTTTTGTGTTCGCAAATGTTTCGGTTTAGCAAGAGTTGCCACCGACTTTTTATTTTATCCTAAGGAAAGGTCAAAAAGCACAGGAAAGACCTTTGAGATGTTTTCTTGGGTTCGGGGAGTAGATTGTGAAAAGGGAAGGTGCAAGCACCCTTTTCATCCATGGTTATCCATGGGCTCTTAGCTACTTGTTTAGATCACTTGCTTTTGCTTTTCAATTGTTTAAAATGGTGCTTTGTGTGTGGTTTTGAAAGATGTTTTGAAAAGAGGCCATCGTTGTGGCAACCTTTGTAATGATTCTTGTTTGAATGTATACAAAGGTATTTTTTGTCTTTTGAAAAGATTACAACATTTTGAAAGTTTGATTTGGGAAATGTTTTTGAAATTGTGTTGTGAGGTGTGTTTGAAAATAGCAAGGATGTTTTGCAAGCTTTGATCAAGTAACTAAGAGTTGTCTACTCTATTTTACTCAAAGATCTTTCCTATATGTTTTTAACCCTTTTGACAGTATTGTTTCACCATTACATTTGGTGAATAACCTTGTATTAGGATATTAAACGGGACAGGCGCGGGTCATCGTATAGACCATGATAGCAATTGTGTTAAGTATCTTTGGCAAATTTTTGAGGGACTTGATCATTTTGTTTAGGCAACCAAGATAGCGTCATCGAGGGACTATGATCTTTTGTTTTGTTTTTGTTGTGCCAAAGTACCCAACATGCATAACATGGCCCATTTTTTAAGGCAACAAGTGGATTGTAACCCTAGGGGTTCAAGTGTGTATTGTGTTTGATTTTCATGCATTTTTGTCTTCGATTAGGTCAAGCTACTTGGTGATTTTGGATTATTGCATACAAACCCTAATTCTCTAATCATGGCATAATTGAAAGCGTAAAGTGCGAGAATTAAAAGTCTAAGCTATTACAACATGATTATGGGGATGGGGGTACAATCTTTGAATGAGGGTGTATTTGACAAGAAATATAAACCCTAGTTTACTATTACATCCAAATTGAATTCCAAGGCATAAATATCAAATGGACAATATTTAAATAAACAAAATAAATAAATATATCAAATAATATGAATTATGCAAAAAAGGTTTTTGTTTGTTTATGTATGTAAAAGTATTTAATGTAAAAAATAAAGAAATAAATAAAAAGATTAATTTTATTTGTTTAAGGGTAAAACCCTAATTTCTTTAAGAAAATAAATACATTATATTATTTATATACAATAAAAATATATTAATATATATAAAATCAAATATACTTAGAAAAAGTATTTTTTTAGTATGAATAATAATAAAAGTAAAAATGTAATATTTTATATTATTATTTTTATTCTAAAGTATTTAATAAAATAAAAGTATATATTTATATATGTATTTTTTATATTAACTATGATAAACTAAAATAAAATATATACAAAAATAAAATATATTTAGAAAAATATTTTTAGTATGAATAAAAATAAAGAATAAAAATAAAAGCATAATTTATATATTATTTTCAAGTTTAAATAAATAAGATAAAAGTATTTAAAATGTTTTCTATGTTAGAAAAATAAAAATAAAATGTAAAATAAATGTGAAAAAATTATGAAAATATTTTTGAGCATTTTTTATATTTGGAAATAAATAAACAAAATCAGAAATGAAAACAAAAATGCAAAAATATAAAAATACAAGAAATTGGGCCAGGGGGTGCAAAAAGGAAAAGGGAGGTGTCAAAAGTAGCCAGGCCAAGCCCAGCCCAAAACTTTATCTTCAACCTTCAGCTTTTGAAAAACGCGCGCGTGCCCTGTACAAACTTGGACATCCTGCATACGAGCTCTATTGCAAAAATACATAACACCAAACTTGTAGAGAATTTCAAGACGATTTCAACCATATAAAAAACTAATCCTAGCTCTCAAAGACCAAAGAGAATTTCTCTGGCCCTAAAATCTGACCTAGTTTTTTCAGTATGTTCATCGATGAAATTCTCTTAGCATGCTTAATATAAATGAAAACTTAGCATATGTACAGCTTCATGGCAATGAGTACTACATTTTTTATTCACAAACCTAAAGCTAAATGTTTCTAAATAGAGAGATAGGAAGTAGACAAAAACCTGTTTCAGCTGACTTCGTGTAGGGCAATGTAGTGCTTTTCAACAAGGCTTGAGATGTCTGGGAGCTTGCTTGGACTTCACTTGACCTTCTCCAATAGCTAGCTTGCCTTGAATATCCTTGAATCAACATATAGAACTCAACATGCATAAGCTCAAAATGAAAATGGAAAACTTTGTAAATGGAATTACAGTTGGTGTTTGAGGTTTGGGATAGCTTGAGTGAGTTGGATGGAAGGTGTTTGAAGCAACTTGGGGAAAAACGCACGAGCCAAATAAGCTGTAGAACTCAAGTTGCAGATTCTGCCCTGTTTTGCCAAGGGAATGTGATTTCTGGATATGGGGTGTTTAGAGGCTTAAGCAATTGTGTTTCTAGCTCAAAGGGGTGTGAGAAAGATGTTCAAACTATTTGCATAAGTTGATCTTGGCTGATGTTCAAGTTATAAGGTTTTGGATAAGTTTCTTGTTTTTGAAGTAAGAATGTGGAAGTGATTGGAACAGGCCTGTACAGGCTATCCTTATGCTTGCATCTCTTTCCCTTGGCCCCTCTAACTTGTGGATTTGATTAGCTGCAAAAGATTTGGATTAATGCTCAAGAAATCAGTTTTGACATAAAGCATGATTTAAGCAAAAATGGAAATTTGCCTTTTTCTACTTAGGGCTTAATTTTGTGTACAATGTCCAAATGACCAAAACAAAAGCTTAGACTGATGGATTTGCATTTAATTATTGAGTGTGAAGTGGTTTAGAGGCCTGTAAACTAGTGTAAGGCATGCTGACTTGAAATTGCAACTTGTATGAACATGAATATGCCATGGATGAAAAGTGAGTTTTTGCCAACTTCAAGCCTTCGATTCTCCCTGACCACAAATGTGTTTGAGGAGTTCTTGGATAATTTGGAAATCTTGAAACATTCTCTATAATCTATCTTTGAAATGAAACTTTAGATTCCAAGTGGAACTATGTGAAAAATGGCCAAGAAGATAGGTCAAAATCCTACCTAAACTAGGGCAAAATTTCACTAAGTTAAAAGTTTTAGGGACCCTTGTTCCAAAAATCATAACTTGAGATCCAAGATTCTTTTGAGAAAACTTTGTGAATCAAAGTTGTATAATTTATGGAGGAATACAACTTTCATGTTTGAGGTTTTGTTTGAATCCAATTGCATCATGGTGAAAATGTTGGGCAAAGTTAGGAAAAATTAAGAAAATTTCATAACTTAGAAAAATTCTTAAGTTATGAAATTTTTAAACTTTAAACCCTAATTTGCAATTTTGGGTTTCTTGATGAAAAAGTTTCATGTTTTGACATATCTTGATGAAAAATTACCCTTGGCACTTGATTTTGACCAAAAAGTCAAAGTTTGACTTTTCAGTGTACAGTCAAATTTTGATCAGTTGACTGAAAAATTCATCGGTCAATCCAATGCAATTGAGATCTTTTGAACTTGTTGAATAGGTCAAGATGATGCCATTGAGTCCTTGAGTCCATGGTTGAGCCTAATTTGCCATTGGCTAGGTCAAAAAGTCAGAAATTGCCTTTGTATAGTCAAAACCCTAAAAATGACCATTTTGCCCTTTTGGTGATCTGATCAAATTTCTTGTGGAGTTGTGGTCCAAACTTGATCAAATGATTCATATGAGTTCATATTGTTGATGTGGGTCAAAATTCATGAGGTTTGACTGTAAATTGGCCACAGTTGACTTTTCCCCCAATACAGCTGATTTTTAGGTCAACTGTCCAATTGACTGGGCAATAATTTGATTCAAGGCTTGAAACTTGGTATGGACAAACTTATGAGTACAACATGAAGTATGAAAGTCATTTTGGGCATTGAAGGTCCAAAAATCTTTGTGCAAACTCAAACCCTAATTCAGGTCATCAGTGCAAGGAGATGCCTTGGACAGTGCAAAACCCTAATCCTGTCTGGAGTTCAAAGAGCCTTGTGATGAGAAATGTTGATAAAATGAGAGGGAAAATTTTGGGGTACAACAGTTGCCCCTGTTCAATCTTCTTGAACCTGAAGAGTTAGATTGGCAAGTTTGCCTTTCGTGACTCGAAGGTAAAAGAGGATTGGACACTAGAGTGCCCGTAAATTTGCACTCGTCAAAATATAACTGAGGGAATGGGCTTAAAGATGCCATTTGGAGATGATAGAATCTTGTTGGAGATGGGATTAAAGATGCCATCCAAGATTTGTTTGTTGAAAATCAGTAGAATGAACATCAGAATGGTATCCGTGTCTGGAACATATCTGAGTTGTATCTGGAGATTTGATTGGTATGAGCAAAGGAACGACATCCGTGTCTGGAGCGTATCCAAGTTGTAACTGTATTTGATTCTTGAACGAATATCAGAATGAATGTCGCGTCTGGAGTGTATCTGAGCTGTAATTGTATTTGATTCTTGAACGAATATCAGAATGACTGCCGCGTCTGGAGTGTATCTGTATTGTATCTGAATTCTGAATGGACGACATAGAGACATCTGTGTATGGAGCATCTTTGGGATGGGGATAAAAGTCAGAATAAGTGACAGAATGGCAACCGTGTTTGGATCGTATCTGGACTGTATCTGTAGTTGAGGTCTGTATGAGTAGCAGAATGACTTCCGTGTCTGGAGTGTATCTGAACTGTAACTGGGATCTGGGTAAGTGACAGAAGGAATTCCATGTCTGGAGTGTATCTGAATTTGAATTTGATAGTTGAATCTGAATGATAAATAGAATGGCTTCCGTGTTTGGAGCGTATCTAGTCTGTATCTGATTGCTGAAGTCTGAATGAGAAATATAATGACCGCCGTGTCTGGGGTGTATCCATACTGTATCTGAAATCTTTGAATATTTGTTAACGATAGCTTTTAATCTTATCCTGAAAAGGAAAAATGTTAGCTAAAACACAAAGTTATGTTGCATGCCATGTATGATGCAATAAAATGTGTTTTATAAACGTTCATGATATATGAATGTAATGTATGCGCATGTGAGCTGATTAGTTGTCTTGCTGAGGAAAATAAATCCTTGATAGCTAAAGATAATGAAATCTTTGACTGCTGCCGGGGAAAGTAAATCCTTGACCGATGCTGGGGATTCCAAAAATCTTTGACTGCTGAAGATGAGAAGTCCTTGCTGACTATTATTGGGGACAGAAAATCCTTGGCAACCTGTGGGGATTATCAAAAACCTTGACAGTGGGGATGTGAGAATCCTTCATGTCTTTCTAGGGGAAATAAGGACAACTCTGACGATCTCTAATGGGGAATTAAAACCTGGAAGGCTCCAGCTGGAGAAATGAGAACCAGAATCTTCATTTTCCTGGGAAATAACTCTGTGGGGAGAATGCTTATCCTACCGGGGAAATTAGGAGTTTGGGTTGTATGCCAATCTACTAGGGATTCCTGTTTTATGGAGAACTCCGCTGGGGAATCGGTGGAAGTTAGAGAGCATTCCATCGGGGTTTAAGATTTGAAATTTTCGGACTCTGCTGGGGAAGAAAGCTTCATCTTCACTGGGGATCTATAGTTCAAAGTTTTTGGGCTCCGCTGGGGATATGTATTTCAAGGTTTTAGCTCTGTTGAGGATCCGAATAACATACTGTAGGGGATTTCTATCAGTAATTATCCTTTCTTATTTTGTTTTATTTGTAAGCAGTGATTATATTCAAATACATATGCTTATTTAACAAACCATTAGATATTTTCAAATAAAACATAAGTGTAAAGAGAAAGGAAAGGAAAGAAAATTTATGCACTTTGAAGTATCTTTGTATTAACTTTTATAAGTATTTTTGTACAAAGGAGACAGATATCCTAGTAAGAGAATGTTGTCTAAAAATTGAGAAAAATTTTATACAAAGAAAGATGGCTATGTGTAACAATTCCATGGGGTTCCCATTCTGCTATAGCCTTCACAACTCTGAGTATCTTGTCCATTTGTTGCTTCGTCCGCAGATGATTAGATTGATCAGAATCTTGGAGTTCGATCGTGAAGAGATTGTCCTTAAAGTGATCCGACGAGACATAGTGATACGCCTTAATTCCCTAACTTTTGCCTGGACCGCCCTTTCGGGTTTTCGATCCACCGGGAAACCCTTTTTTGCCGAAGTCGCCCTTTCGGGTTTTCAACTTGCCGGGTGTACATATTTTTTATTTATCCCTAATTTTGCCCGAACCGCCCTTTTAGGTTTTCGATTCGCCGGGATGCCCATTTTTTCCCAAGTCGCCCTTTCGGGTTTTCGACTTGTTGGGTCGTTTTATGCGTAGTATCTTTTGACTATGTCTGCGTTCGCAGGGTGCGGCAGGTCGTCTCCTTCCATGGTGGTCAGAATCATTTCCCCACCATAAAAGATGTTCTTGATCACAAACGGTCCTTCATAAGTAGGAGTCCATTTGCCCCTGGGATCACTTTGCGGCAAGATGATCCGCTTGATTACAAGATCTCCGACTTGATATACCTGACGCCTGACTTTCTTGTTGAAAGCCTTGATCATCCGTTTTTGATACATCTGACCATGACAAACAGCAGTAAGTCGCTTCTCGTCGATCAAATTAAGTTGATCAAGCCGGGTCTGAATCCAATCATCTTATTATAAACCAACATCCTTCATAATCCTCAAAGAAGGGATCTGAACTTCCATAGGTAGAACAGCTTCCATGCCATATACCAAAGAAAAGGGGGTTGCCCCAGTTGAAGTACGCGCCGTGGTACAATATTCGTGCAGAGCAAACGGTAACATCTCGTGCCAGTCCTTGTATGTGACTGTCATCTTTTGAATGATCTTCTTGATATTTTTGTTCGCGGCTTCAACAGCATCGTTCATCTTTGGCCGATAGGGAGATGAATTGTGATGTTGAATCTTGAACTGCTCGCACAGAGCGGTGATCACAGTGTTGTTCAAATTTGTACCGTTGTCTGTGATGATCCTGTCGGGGATACCATACCGGCATATGAGGTTCTGCTTAATGAAGCGGGCAACCACATTCTTTGTAACGGAGGCGAAGGAAGACGCTTCGACCCACTTGGTAAAGTAATCAATGGACACCAGGATGAAACGGTGTCCATTGGATGTTGTAGGCTTGATCTCTCCAATCATATCGATTCCCCACATCGCGAATGGCCAAGGAGCTGTTAGAACGTTGAGAGGAACTGGAGGAATATGTACCTTGTCAGCATAGACTTGGCATTTGTGACAAGTACGGGAATATTGATGACAATCAGCTTCCATGGTAGACCAGTAGTAGCCTGCTCTTTGAATTTTCTTAGCCATCGTATGCCCGCTTAAGTGGGTGCCAAATGTGCCGCTATGTATTTCAGTAATGATCAATTCAGCTTCAGCTTTGTCCACATAACAAAGTAGAACATAATCATGGTTGCGCTTATACAAGATACCATTGCTCAGGAAGAACTTGGCAGCAAATATCCTTAAGAACTTTTTGTCATTGACTGAAGCTCCTTCAGGGTATTCTCGAGTCTGGAGATGCCTTTTAATTTCATGAAACCAGGGTTGTTCCACTACTTATTCGGTATTAATCTCATGACAATGCGCAGGTTCGTCCATTCGCTTGATGGTGATTTGGGGAGCCTCATTATCCCAGTTGAGTTTAAACATGGAGGACATTGTAGCCAGAGCATCCGCTAGCTGATTTTCTTCTCGCGGGAAGTGCTCAAAGGTAATCTGCTCGAAATGAGGCAACAATGTCAAGACATGTTCTCTGTATGGGATGATATTAGTATGTTTAGTGTCCCATTCTCCTTTAATTTGACTGATAACCAAAGCTGAGTCCCCAAATACGATCAGAGATTTGATTCCTAGGTCAATTGCAGCCTTGAGACCAAAGATACAAGCTTCATATTCGGCCATGTTGTTGGTGCAGCTGAAGCAGAGTCTAGCAGTGAAAGGTGTATGGTAACCTTCCGGAGAAATAAGTATTGAGCCGATACCGTTGCAAAGTGCATTTGAAGCACCATCAAAGTACAGGGTCCATCGGGATCCTTGTTCAGGTCCGTCATACGGTCTGTTACCTTCAATGTTGTTCAATGCCATAATATCCTCGTCGGGGAAGTCGAACCTCATAGATTGGTAATCTTCGACGGCTTGATGAGCTAGATGGTCAGCTAGTACACTCCCTTTATAGCTTTTTGGGTTGTGTACTGGATATCATACTCAGTCAGGATCATCTGCCATCTAGCGATTCTTCCGGATAAAGCAGGCTTCTCGAAGATGTAGTTAATCGGATCCATTTTAGAAATCATCAAAGTGGTATGTGTCAACATATACTGCCTTAGGCGGCGAGCAGCCTATACCAAAGCGCAGCAAGTTTTCTCGAGCAGTGAGTAGCGAGTCTCACAGTCGGTAAACTTTTTGCTAAGGTAATAAATGGCATGCTCTTTTCGACCAGACTCGTCATGTTGGCCCAGTACGCACCCCATTGAGTTATCCAAAACAGTCAGATACATAATTAAAGGTCTTCCTTCGACGGGTGGCATCAAGATAGGAGGTTCCAGCAAATACTCCTTGATTTTATAAAAAGCAACTTGACAATTATTATTCCATTCAACCACCTGATCTTTCTTCAACAGCTTGAAGATTGGCTCACAGGTAGATGTTAGGTGAGAGATGAACCTTGCAATATAGTTTAAGCGTCCCAAGAAACCTCTAACCTCCTTTTCAGTGCGGGGGGCAGGAATTTCTTGTATAGCTTTGACTTTAACAGGATCAACCTTAATGCCTTTGTTGCTGAAGATGAATCCCAAAAGTTTACCGGACCTGACTCCGAAAGAGCACTTGCTAAGGTTCAGTCTGAGCTTATATTCCTTTAACTTGACAAACAACTTCTGCAGATGGTCAAGGTGTTCTTCTTCTGTCTGTGAATAGGCTATCATGTCGTCTACGTAGACTTCAATCTCATGATGTATCATGTCATGAAACAAAGCTACCATGGCTCGCTGATAGGTTGCCCCGATATTCTTCAGTCCGAATGGCATCACTTTATAGCAGAAGGTACCCTACTGCGTAACAAAAGTAGTTTTCTCCGTGTCTTCGGGGGCCATTTTGATCTGGTTGTACCCTGAAAATCCGTCCATAAAAGAGAATACCTTGTGTTGAGTTGTGTTGTCAACCAAGATGTCAATGTGCGGTAGTGGAAAGTCATCTTTAGGGCTAGCCCTGTTTAAGTCTCTGTAGTCCACACACATTCTAACTTTTCCGTCCTTCTTAGGCACGGGCACAATGTTAGCAACCCATTGTGGATAGGAAGTAACAACAAGAAATCCAGCATTGAACTGCTTCATCACTTCAGCTTTGATCTTTTCGGACATGTCGGGCCTCATTCGGCGGACTTTCTGTTTGATTGGTGGACAGTCTTCTCTTGTAGGGAGACGATGAACCACAATATCTGTATCCAGTCCCGGCATGTCTTCATATGACCAGGCGAAGATCTCAACAAACTCATTCAACAGTTGAACTAAGCGCTCTTTGACACTTGGCTCTAGGTTGGCACCCACTTTAACCTCTTTTTTGTCCTCATCTGTTCCCAAATTGATAGTATCTAGCAACTCTTCATGGGGCAGAATAACCCTTTCTTCTTGTTGCAGAAGTCTAGCCAACTCTCCAGGCACTTCACAGTCTTCATCACCTTCGTATTCGGCATGATTGACCAGATCTTCAGAGTCACTTAAGGCCATAGCATAATCGTGACCCATGGAATCCGGAGTGGATGGGTACCTACATTTTGTGAGTGTGGGTGTGTGTAAGGGATATCCACCTTTAAATAAAATAAAATGTAAAAAGAAAGAAAATGAACACAAAAGTTTATAGATGAAAACGTACATGGTTCATTAAAAATGGCATATGATAATGAAGAAATCAAAACCCTTACAAATGGACCTATATGCCCCAGGTAAGGCATAAGTTGAAAAGAGTGTACGAATTGTTTTAATTATTACAGATCAAACAGGAAATGTTCAAAGATAAATTACTGATTGACGAAAGTAATGGGAACGAAGTCCTTCGCCTCCCAGTTGCTTAATCCTCCTTCAATGGTTGGAAAGATCCAATCTTCAAAGTTGCTTTCTTCATCATTATCTTCTAAGGCATGAATTCCATGGTGAGTGGTCTTTAAGGGTGGTCCTCCAGCCCGGGAGCGACGCACAGTTTTCTGGCTAGCAGCAGTGAAACCCAATCTGAACTTATCCGTCTTGTGAGGAAAATCTGGCAGTTGCCCCCACACTATACTTCCTCCCTCCTTGATTACAGCCTCGGCATCTTTAAGGGATGACATTCGGGACACAGGCTTGGTAAGCACATCAGTCATTGCTTTTGCTACTGCGACCTCAGGAGAAACCTCTTCAAAGTGTTGGAAAGGTGTTTCTATGAATTCACCATCTAACTCCACGTAGCGGAAAGAGTTAATGTGGCTTATCATATACTCCTCCTCACCATGAACCGTTATGATCTTACCCCGGACTGGATATTTTAGCATTTGGTGTAGAGAAGAAGTGACTGCCCCAGCGTTGTGGATCCATGGCCTTCCCAACAAGCACGAATATGAAGAACGGATATCCATCACATAAAAAGTAGAGTTGAAAATTTATGTGCCCACTTTGATTGGAATGTCCACTTCTCTGTGAACCATCCACTTAGAACCGTCAAAGGCTCTAACAACGATGTTACTGGGCTTTAGGGTCAAACCTTCACAGTCCAATCTGTCCAACGCCTTTTTTGGTAGAACATTTAAGGATGAACCGGTATCAACTAGAACATGAGTAAGTGTGATCCCTCTGCACTCTACCGAGACATGCAGCGCATCATTATGCTTTCTTCCCTTAGGGGTCAAATCAGCATCAGAAAAACCAAGACCATTGTCGGTTGTAAGGCTAGCCACGCACTCTTGAAACTGATCTGCAGAAGTTTCTTGAGGCACGTGTGCCGTCTTTAAAAATTTGATCAAGGCTTTGGCATGAGCCTCGGAGCAGAGTAAGAGAGCCAGCATAGAGATTTTGGAAGGAGTTTGCCCCAGCTGCTCTACGACATCATAGTCGCTCTTCTTAATTATCTTTAAGATTTCCTCCATCTCTTTTTGGGTGTTCTCGGGGATAACCAAAGTCTGAGCCTTCGTCCTAACAGGCGCTTCTTGGATCCCCTTACCTTTATCGGTGGTGACAGCAGAGGGTTCAAATTCGGGAGCATTAATTTCTTCAATTACCGGACTTTGCACAGATGTCTTGACAGGCACAAAAGCTCTTGAGGGTCCGAAAACTGCCCGTGGAGGAGCAATCTCCGGAGAGAAGATCCTTCCGCTACGAGTTATCTTGCTTGTCCCTGCAATATTCCCTATATCAGGGGTTTTATCATTGGAATTCTCTTCGGCTGATTCGATCTGCTTGATACCATGGTAGAAGATCTCTCCTCCGTAATTCCACGGTATCGTCTTGTTGGACTTATACGGGATAGGCCCCGGCATGGTAATTTTCAGCGGCACAAACTTAGGATCAGGCGTAATCTTAACAGGCCTTTTGCAGGTCTTGGAAAGATTGTCGGAGATGGTGATTATAGCAATTTCATTGATTGGAGTAACAAAGGTAACAGGAGTAACATGAGTGATAGTAGCAATAGGAGTTTTTTGAAAGAGGATCTCTTGGGTATCCATCAGGCGTTGGATGCCTGATTTCAACAGTGGGCAGTCGGTTTTCATGGTTGAACAGAAGTAACAGTCTTTTTCATAGCCTGGGAATATCCCGACTTTCAACAGATTCACTTTAATCATCGGCAACGGAGTCAATAGGTCATCAACAGCGGTAACATGAAGATCTTCCATAATGGCATGAACATTATGACCATGCTTTGGCATAGGAGCGGATATCACATTAGGCTTTCCGGGCGCATCAAACTCTACTTCCTTGGCATCTATCAAATCTTGGATCTTGTTTTTAAGAGCCCAACAGTTATTGGTATCATGCCCTACGCTGTCCGAGTGGTATGCACATTTTGCATTGGAATGATAATAAGGAGAGGAGGTATTTGGGTTTTTCGGCGCTTCTTTCAAGTTGGTAAGGTTCAGCTTTAACAGATGAGGGAGGACTTGAGCCGGTGTCATATTGATTCGGGTGAATTGCCGTTGTGGCCTTTCTACCCTTTGTTGGTTAGCCCTTGGTTGATTATTGCGAGGTTGGTCGGCTGAGGAGTTCTGGATCATCACAGCCCCTACCGTTGGTCGGCGCTCCATTCTCCCTTGGTTTCTCTGGGTATGAATAGCAGAAACTTCCTTCTTGGCTGGGAAGGTCTTCTTAATAGCAGTGGAAGCGGAAGCATCCTTCGGAATTTTACCACTCTTAATGCTAGCTTCAACCCTTTCACCAGTCAGAATTAATTCGGTGAACCTTGCAGATGAGCTCCCGATCAAGTGATTGAAGAATGGACCTGACAGAGTCCCTAAAAACATGTCAACCAGCTCTCTATCCGACAATAGTGGCTGCACCCTTCCAGCCAAATCCCGCCACTTCTGGGCATACTCCTTAAATCCCTCATTAGAGGCCATACCCATACTCAGTAGTTGAGTACGAGTAGGCGCTAAATCTGCGTTGTATTGGTATTGTCGATAGAAAGCAGCAGCCAAATCTTCCCAGTTATGAACATCAGATCTCTCAAGTTGATAGAACCAGTCCAATTGTGTACCCGACAAAATATCTTGAAAAAAGTGGACCCATAGATCCTTATCAGAAGAGTGAAGTTGGATCTTTCTGACGTAGGATCTCAGATGCATCTTTGGACAGGACAAACCTTCGTATTTAGCAAATGTAGGCACTTTGAACTTGGGAGGAATGACGATCCTAGCAACCAACCCTAGTTCTTCGAAATCTAAACCAGGTACCTTTTGCAACTCCATGGCTGCCAACCAATCCTCAAGATTCTTATACTTATCATCCGCCGAAGGGTATTGCTGTTCAGAGTAATCTTCATCCTCTTCCTCTTCTTCTTCTTCAGCTTCAGATTCGGAGGGAATTGTAACGCCTTTTCCTTTACCAACCCCTTCGTCAGACGTTGAGGGAAATTCCATAACTCTCCTAGCCTGATGCTCAAATCTACTTCCCATAGTGGCTACCCCAACTCTTTTCTTTTTCTTCCTCTCTGGTTCCTTCTCTTTCTCTAACAGTGCTTTTAGATCCTCTTGACCCTTTGCTAAGGTCATGAGGAGTTGTTGGAATTGCAAATTTTGTGCTTGCAAATCTTTAACCGTCTGCTCTATATCCATCTCGCTGAAATAAACAGCAGAAAGATAAGGAAACCTGGTGTGAAGACCTGTTTATGCATATGATGAATGATATGTTATTCATGTAATGCATTCAAGGATTCAGAAATTCAAATTTGTTGCAAACAAAAAGAACACACGTCATATTAATAAGAAGAAATTTGTTAGTACATAAATGCCCCATGGGAAAAATATTACAAAGCTTCTTAATCTAAAAAGACGTTGCGCGTCCTCTTTGGTGCGATGTAAGTGTTAAGAGTTTCCTCTTCGTGAAGTCGGCGGGTAAGTTCCAAAACCTTCTTCTCACTGGTGTAGAAGCTGGCTTCAAAAGTATTTCGTTCTTCCTTGAGTTGTATCCAACTCCTTTGCAATTCTTCCAATGATGTTGGCATGTCAGAATGTAGGAGGGTGTATGGAACCTCTCCTTCCATAACAGGCTCTTTGATCACGGGGAGAATGTGAGGGTATGGCATCATAAGACTCTGGGCGCGGGTTCGTACCCACTTGAGGTAAGGGTCAAGGGGGATGGAATTCTTGTGCCCCAGTTTCTTACTATCCACTTTGTTGGGCGTCCTCCAAGCTCGGATAAACCTTTGTCGAAGTCCTTGAGCGTCGTTGTCAAAGTCAAAAATCAAGTCATGAATCAACATATCATGAGGGCCATCCCTTCGGGCATACCCAAATTGTCTCAGAGCTAAGCAGGGGTTGTAGGTAATGCCTCCCCTAATGCCAAGTAATGGGACATTAGGGAATTCTCCACAACGATCAATGATGATGACATTTTCTCTGGACCGAGAACACCAATAAACATCAGAATGTGTGAGGGTCATCAATCGTTATGACCATCTTAATTCCTGCTCATTCTTCAAAACTGACTGGGGAAGGTGAGAAATAAACCACCTTGCTAGAAGAGGAGTACAGTACATGAGAACACCTTTTTTCCTCATTGTTCGTGTGTGAAATGAGTGTAGGATGTCCCCAAGCAATGTAGGCACAGGATTCCGAGATATGAAAATCTTGACAGCATTCACATCTATAAGCTAATCAGGGTTTGGGAAAAAGACCAACCCATAGATGAGAAGTGCTACAATCTCCTCAAAAGCTTGCAGATCTAGAGAATTCCAGCAGTCTTGTGCCTTCTCAAACAGAAACTTTGCCAAGAAACCCTTGACACCACTTCTGGTTTCCCAATGACCTTTGATATCAGATGGTTGCAAGTGTAAGGCTTGAGCAACATCTTCAGGCTTTGGTTCTTTTTCCATACCGTTGTAGGGTAGTTGATGAAGAATAGGAATCCTCAGGAGTTGAGAAAATTCCTCCAAAGTAGGTACTAGTTGGTAATCAGGGAATGTGAAACAGTGGTGTAGGGGGTCAAAGAACTGGAAGAGAACTTTCACCATGTCTTCTTCAATGTTGGAGTTGACCAAGTTGAGAAGTCTACCATGTCTTTCACTGAAGAGAGAATTCTCTGGAATCTTGGAAGTAAGCTCTTTGAGTTGAGGAGGGATTCTCACAAGGTTGACTTGAATTGTTTTCCTGCGAAGAGATTCCATGACCTACAAAACAAGAACAAAGATGAAGATCTAAACCCTTGAAATGGTTAGTGGATGCATATAATGATTTATGATGTTCATGATGTATGCACAAACATATGTACAAGCAAGTCACACAAGATCCTAGTTTCAAGCTTGCATGAGGTTTCATAGGTAAGTACCCTCTTGAAGTTAGTTGGCTCAACCTGTCCTATAAATAGTAACCGGGTTCTAAGGAGCTCAATATCATTGGATTATTTTATGTGTTCATTGTTTCAGTTTAGCCACTTAACTGGCGACCGAAATATTCCAAGAAAACAACCCTCAATGAGTGTAGTATCGAGTATCTACCAACTTCGGACTGCACCAAAGCCGGTCATCTCACTACCCTTAAAAAAGGCCAAGATGGTCAAGTAAGGTTCTAAGAGTTCATTAGTGCTTCATGACATCACTCAGCGGCCCCGTATTCTCTTTGATTAAATCAAAGGCTACCGGTACACACAAATATGTCGCACTAATATAGCTATTGCTTTAACCATGTCGGTATACCCCGCACAGTTTCCACAATGTATTGCTATTTACCTATGAATGTTTCCCAAAATTCGGGTGGAGGATTCAAACCCAAACAAGAGAACCAAATATAAAACAATCAAAGCAAACAAGATAAGCATGCAAAGGTGATCTAAACCCTAAGGTTACTCCACTTTTAGACATATCTCCCCAGCAGAGTCGCCAGTTCTGTGATACGGTGGGAGAACTGACTTGAGGTTTTGCGTTTTGTATTTGCAAATGTTTCGGTTTAGCAAGAGTCGCCACCGACTTTTTATTTTATCCTAAGGAAAGGTCAAAAGGCACAGGAAAGACCTTTGAGGTGTTTTCTTGGGTTCGGGGAGTAGATTATGAAAAGGGAAGGTGCAAGCACCCTTTTCATCCATGGTTATCCATAGGCTATTAGTTACTTGTTTAGATCACTTGCTTTTTCTTTTCAATTGTTTGGAATGGTGCTTTGTGTGTGGTTTTGAAAGATGTTTTGAAAAGAGGCCATCGTTATGGCATCCTTTGTAATGATTCTTGTTTGAATGTATACAAAGGTGTTTTTTGTCTTTTGAAAAGATTACAACGTTTTGAAAGTTTGATTTGGGAAATGTTTTTGAAATTGTGTTGTGAGGTGTGTTTGAAAATAGCAAGGATGTTTTGCAAGATTTGATCAAGTAACTAAGAGTTGTCTACTCTATTTTACTCAAAGATCTTTCCTATATGTTTTTAACCCTTTTGACAATATTGTTTCACCATTGCATTTGGTGAACAACCTTGTATTAGGATGTTAAATAGGACAGGCGCGGGTCATCGTATAGATCATGATAGCAATTGTGTTAAGTATCTTTGGCAAATTTTTGAGGGACTTGATCATTTTGTTTAGGCAACCAAGATAGCGTCATCGAGGGACTATGATCTTTTGTTTTGTTTTTGTTGTGCCAAAGTACCCAACATGCATAACATGGCCCATTTTTTAAGGCAACAAGTGGATTATAACCCTAGGGGTGCAAGTGTGTATTGTGTTTGATTTTCATGCATTTTTGTCTTCGATTAGGTCAAGCTACTTGGTGATTTTAGATTATTGCATACAAACCCTAATTCTCTAATCATGGCATAATTGAAAGCGTAAAGTGCGAGAATTAAAAGTCTAAGCTATTACAACATAATTATGGGGATGGGGGTACAATCTTTGAATGGGGGTGTATTTGACAAGAAATATAAACCCTAGTTTACTATTACATCCAAATTGAATTCCAAGGCATAAATATTAAATGGACAATATTTAAATAAACAAAATAAATAAATATATCAAATAATATGAATTATGCAAAAAAGGTTTTTGTTTGTTTATGTATGTAAAAGTATTTAACGTAAAAAATAAAGAAATAAATAAAAAGATTAATTTTATTTGTTTAAGGGTAAAACCCTAATTTCTTTAAGAAAATAAATACATTATATTATTTATATACAATAAAAATATATTAATATATATAAAATCAAATATACTTAGAAAATGTATTTTTTTAGTATGAATAATAATAAAAGTAAAAATGTAATATTTTATTTTTTTTTTATTCTAAAGTATTTAATAAAATAAAAGTATATATTTATATATGTATTTTTTATATTAACTATGATAAACTAAAATAAAATATATTTAGAAAAATATTTTTAGTATGAATAAAAATAAATAATAAAAATAAAAGCATAATTTATATATTATTTTCAAGTTTAAATAAATAAGATAAAAGTATTTAAAATGTTTTCTATGTTAGAAAAATAAAAATAAAATGTAAAATAAATGTGAAAAAATTATGAAAATATTTTTGAGCATTTTTTATATTTGGAAATTGTTGTACTCCAAAATTTCCCCTCTCATGTTTCTCCAAACATTGCAAGAAAAAATCTCCAAGTGGCTCAAGATTGCCCAAGAGTTGGACAATCAAGCTATCTCCTAAGGCAGTCAACCCCAAATTAGGGTTTTGTGTTGCATCAAGATATTTGAGTCCAAATGACCTCAAGTGCTCTCCAATGTCCTAATATGTTATCAAGGTCACCCATGTCAAATTTCAAGCCTTGCAGAGGAAGTTTGGTCAGTCAATTGCTCAATGGATCCAAAAATCGATTGTGTTAGGGCAAAAGTCAACTGTGACCCAAATACACTCAAACTTCAAGATTTTTTGCCAACACTCTCATTTTGAAGTATATTTCATCATTTGATAAAGGGTTGATCATGATTCATCAAGGATTGCTCAAAATTCATCAAGATTCAAAAGTTGATAAATTAAGGTTTTGTAGGAAAAGTCAACTCAACTTTGACCAAGAATAACTTTCTCATAATTTATGAGAAATGACCCATCCAAAGCTCATTTTTAATAGGATGCAATTTCATACAATCCATCTTCACACCCCAAGATCAATAAATGCACTCACAAAAAGTTACAAATTTGGACATTATAGGTCATTTTTGAAAGTCAACAAAAACACCTTTTTTGCCAAAGCTTATAACTTGAGCATGGAATATCGAAATGCGATGAGACCAAAAGGGTTGGTTAGAGGACATCTCAAGATTTCTATAAAGTCCAAGAACACCTCCAAAAGTGCAAAATTGAAGAAGTTATGCATTGTTTAAGTTGGGCATTTTTGCAAAATTGCCAAAAGTCAACTATCCCCAAAACATCAAATTTTGTCAAATGGGCCCATTCTTTTCCACTTGATTTGAACTTGCCACATTGTACACGTGTCCTAGATTCAGCCTTGTGTCTATTTATCTATTTTATTATTTTATTTGATTTTTTATTGAATTATTTCATTTTAAATCAAATTAAATCAAATAAAATCCAAATATTGATTACTTGATCTCCTTTTGGCTATTTCAGGACTGAATCATCATCATCAAGGGTATCAAACTTGTATCAAGCATTCCATATGCAAAAAGATTGAGTTTTGACAATTTTGGAAGGTTTAGTAATGGTGAATCAAATCAAATCTCATGGCATTGATGTGGAAAGATTCAAAGCACAATTGTTAACCTAATGCTTCTATCATACATAAGGAAGCTTAAGGCACGATTACAAAGGCTAGAGGCTGCAAGAACCAAACAAACAAAACTTGAAAAAAGTGGTGAAAAGTGTGAAACCAAAATCTTACTTTGAGGCGTTTTCAGAAGAAAAGCTTGACACCAATCAATTGCTGGAGGTTCACTGAGTCAGAACCAACCCCTAGCAAGCCTCCATACACGCTCAAACGCACTGTAAGTGTCACAGAAAACCGCTCTGCATTTGAATTCGCAAATCTTTATTCTTGCATCTTTTGTACAAACTATTTGCATATTCATGATCCTCATTAAGTTTCCAAGCTTTCTGTATTACCCAATTTCGTTTATGTGGCCTATGCTGTGAGGTACCATATCTAGGGTTTCGTAGTTTGTTTTTGGGCGTTTCTCTTGCAGGTAAAATTAGCCCCAATAATGGCCATGGACATGACCGGAAGAGAAAGACGAACGCAACCATGGTCTTGGGAAGAGTTTATATGGCCTTAGATGAATTTTGGGAATGACCTAGGCATTTAGTTGCGGATTCAAATCCGCAGGTAATTTCTTTATAGGCCTAAGGATAGGGACGACAACGTGTCTCCCTCTGATTGGTCCTTTCAAATTTTCGCGCACCTTTTTTATTTTTCTGGCATATAACGCGTTATCTCTTATTATTATTATTGTTTAATATATTGACAATTGAGACACATTGGCCTAGTGGCGAAGCAAGCAGTGCAAATACCAACAGAACCTGGGTTCGAATCCCAGGTCCCCCATGTGCTTTGTTATATTTTTTCTTAAAGTAATCAGGTACAAATCAATGCTTGCTCTTACCATGTGCCTTCACAAATCAAAGCGCCAGATGGCCAAAGGCCAGATCTGGTGATCCAGGTTGATGGTCCACCATGGAGTTCAATCAACATGCGTATAGGGAATCTCAAAAAGTCAAGCTAGGCCAATGTGATTGGGCCTCAGAATTGCTGATCAAACCTCCAAACAGGCCCATATACCTCTATCTCTCTCTATTTTCATTTAGTTTATTTAATTGTTTTGTTATTATTTTTATTATTAACTAACCAATCAAATAATTTTCTCTATAAAATTAAAACCAAAAAATATTTTCTTTATTAAATTAAATTTCAGTATTTTAGTTTTTATTAACAAATATTAATTTAATTAATTTAGGCCATTAATTAGGAGTAACTTTAATATTTTTTTTTCAATAATTAAAATCAATTAGACTTAATTAGGTTTTACTAACATTGATCAATTTTATTTTCTTTCTTAAAATACCAAAAACCCAAAAATATTAATTAATTAATTAATTGATTTAATTTAATAATTAACTTAGTTTAATTTCTTTCTTAATTCAAAAATAACCAAAAAAAATCTTTTTTTATATAACAAAGGGTCAAAACTCTAGAACTCGCACTCGATTTAATTTCCCGCACGCGATCCATTTATTTCAATATTGTATTTGTTCCCGGAATGTAATAGATAATTAGGACTATTTTTATCGCTTTATTTATTTTCCGCATTTAAATTTCAAAGGGTTGCTTTTGGCGATGTAAATACCCGACGCCTTGTAATTTAATTTCCGCAATTTATTTTCCGCAAAATATAAATGTTAGATGTTTGATAATAGGGATGCATGACAAGATTGAATGTTTAAACCTAAAATCAACTTAGATAACCAATAATATGTACAAAGATAAAATTAACTAAAAACGACACACTCGCACATGCGCACTCTTAGGGTACACCCCACTTGGTTGCCTTCATACACGGTCATTGAGTATAGGTCGTTTTAGAGGTCGTCCTCTTGTCTAAAAGACCATAGTCGCCTCGAAATGGTTGCCTCGGATATTGTTGCCTCAAAACAAATGATCTAAGACATTAGGGTTACCGTTAAGGCGTCCTAATATTGCTTTGGTGACCGCACGTCCCTAAATTCGAATTGACCCTTAAAACTCCAACGACGGTACTACCTACTCATCAATAGTGGGATAGCATTGTCTAAAGGAAGATAGCATAGAACGATTCCTTTTTCGAGTAGGTAGATGGTTCTTAAGTACTTGCTCTTTCAAAAAACAAAATCTTTTTCACACTTACACTTTTTGGACAAAGTTTTCAAAAACACTTCATTACACTCTTGAGGACAGAAGCAAGAGTTAAATCGAAGTTTTCAAACAAAATTTTATTTTCAAACCCACAAAGCACAAAGAAACCCATTTTGAAAACAATATGAGTAAGTACCTAAGAGTTCGTGGATAACCACAGATAGAAAGGGTGCTAACACATTCCCTTTCTATAATCTACCCCCCGAACCCGAGAAATATCTCTAAAAAGGAATTTTTCTGTGCTTTTTTTCTTTCTTTGTTGGATAAAATAAAAGTCGGTGGCGGCTCTTGCTTACCGCGTCATTTTGCGAATAGAAACGCAAAACACAAACCAGCATTCCAAAAAACAGTCAGTTCTTTCCCACCGTATCACAGAACTGGCGACTCTGATGGGGATGCTTAATAAGTGGGGTGTACCTTAGGAATAGTTCATATTGTTTTCAATTGCTTGACTTGTATGCTTTATATTTGTGGGCTTGTATCGGAGTTACTATAGATCCTAACCCGGATCTGGGGGATACCCTTTAGGTAAGTAGCAATAAACTGTGAGGGAACTGTACGGCGTAGACCGATACGGTTGAAGCAATAGTTACGTTGGTGTGGCACTTTAGTATGTACTGATATCCCTTGTGTCGGAACGAGGAGAATATGGGTCTGCTAAGGGGTCATTAAGCACCAACTGACCTTTAGAACCTTTAAATTGACCAACTTGGCCATAGAACAGTAGCAGTATGCTACACTCATTGAGACTAAACTCTCGCGATGATTCCGGCTGCAAGAAAAGGTTGCTAAACTGGAATTATGACTAATCGAGGGTAGTCAGTGATATTTAGATCCTCTAGAACTCGGTTACTATTTTTAGGACAGGTTTAAACCAACTGAACTGAAAAAGGGTAGTACCTAGACTCCTTGCCAGCCTGAAATCTAAGGGCTCTCTATGTGACTTGTGTGCCTTTACCATGTTTGCTATTTGTGGATACTTGTGGTGTGTTTTCTATCATGACATCATGACATCATAACATTTCATGCATCTTGCATTGGACTAACCTATTTCAAAGACAAGAGGGATTCATCTTTGTTCTGTTTTGTAGGTCATGGCACCTATGCGTAGGAACACCATCCGGATCAACTTTGTCCAGGTTCCCACTATGCTTAAAGAGTTGGTTGCAAAGATGTCAGATACTACTTCCTTTATCAGAAGACATGGGCATCTTCTTGGTTTGGTCACCTCCAAATTGGACGAGCGGATGATGAGTTTCCTAGTCCAGTTCTATGATCCACTATACCATTGCTTTACTTTTCAGGATTACCAGTTGGTCCCTACCTTGGAAGAGTTCTCTGATCTGCTCGGTATCTCTATTCTGGAGCAGACCCCATTTACAGGTTAGGAGAAGATCCTTAGGCCGGAAGAGATTGCTTCAGCCCTTCATATGACAAAGGATGAGGTAATGGCTAATTGGGAAACTCGTAGTGGAGCAAAGGGCTTTCTGACTAAGTTCTTGGTTGGTAAGGCTAATCATTTCTGGGATAGTCTAGACTTCTAGGCATTCGAAGATATTCTGGCTCTTCTGATATATGGTTTGGTATTGTTTCCTAACTCCGACTCCTTTGTTGATGTGAATGCGGTAAAAATCTTCATCTCTGGTAATCCTGTACCCACTCTCTTGGGTGACATTATTCATCAGCTTTATGCTCGTACTGCTCGGAGGCGGGGAACCTTGATGTGTTGTGCTCCTTTGTTGGCGAGGTGGTTTATTTCTCACCTCCCCAAATCACTTTTAAAGAACAAGGAAGGCATGGGCTGGGCTTATAGGGTTATGTATCTCTCTCACAATGACATCATTTGGACTATTAAGGGTATGGACGAGGTGGCTATTATTGATCGCTGTGGGGAATACCCCAATGTTCCATTGATAGGAACCAATGGAGGAATTACTTACAATCCATGCTTGGCCTTACGTCAGTTTGGGTGGGCCAGAAGGGAAGGACCTCACGAGCTGCTAATGCCTAGTATAATCTTTGATTTTCAAGGGGATAGCGACGAGCAACGCCGCAGATTCATAAGAGCTTGGGATAGAGTTCACAGATCTGATCCACACGAGTTGGGCCCAAAGACTTCACTTCCGATGGAGCCATATCTCAGATGGGTTCGTATCCGTGCCCAAAAGCTGGGAATGCCCTACGAAGTCGTCTTGCCTATCATTGTTGAAGTTGCTGATGAGGAAGGGGTTCTTCCTATTATCTTACACCCTTACACGCCTACTGACATTGGGGCATTAAAGAGATCATGGATGCAGCTAAGAGAAGAGCGGGATACTTACCGAGAAAAGTATCACGAGCAAGAGCAGAAGATTCAGAAGTTGACAAGGCAGTTGGAAAGGGAGCAAATCATCAATGACTATGTCAGCACTAAAGGAAAACGACCATGGGAGCATTGATGTCCTTTGATTACTTCCAGTTTTTATTTACTTTTCAGTATTTCCTTTCTTGTAACGCCTTAAGGGCAATTTGTTGAACAATTAATTTCAAAGTTTATCTAATAAAAGTGTGTTTCATTTCTTGTTTACGAATTTAAATCTCTCGATGTCTTTGAAATCATATCATATGCATTTCATTCCATGCACCTCATAACAGGTACCCTTACAGGTTTTCTCATCTTCTTCGCTGTTTATTTCAGCATCATGTCTTCTGAACCATCGACTGAACAAGCAATCAAGGCTCTGCAGGCTCAAAATGCCTAATTCCAAGAGTTGTTCATGAATCTAGCTAAGGGTCAGCAAGATCTGAAGACCCTTACGAGATGAAGTTGATTTGACCACCTCATCTGGAGGGAAAGATAGCCAGGAAGAAAGGAGGGCTCCTAGCCCCGTGGTTTCAGACAACGAGACGGACTTCGACAAAGACCAGTATCCTCCGGCCGAGGATAGATACAAGCAACTGGAACACCGGTTGAGTGCGATGGAAGTTCAGAAGGTGCCTGGTCTGGATTTTGGTGATCTGGGTCTGTCATCTGGGGTGGTGATTCCCCATAAATTCAAAGCACCAACCTTTGCTAAATACGACGGAGTTTCTTGCCCGAAACTGCACCTCCGGTCGTATGTTAGGAAGATTCAGCCGTACACCACTGACAAGAATCTCTGGATCCACTTCTTTCAAGACAGTCTCTCAGGGACTCAGCTCGAATGGTTTTACCAGTTGGAAGGAGCCAGTATTCGTAGTTGGGAAGATTTGGCTGCTGCTTTCTACAAGCAGTACCAATACAATGTCGACCTCGCTCCCACGCGTACCCAACTCCAGGGTATGTCTATGGGAACGGGTGAAGGTTTCAAAGATTATGCTCAGAAGTGGAGAGACCTCGCTGGAAGAGTGCAACCACCCTTGGCTAATAGGGAGCTAGTAGATATGTTTCTCGGGACCTTGTCTGGTTCATACTTCAACCATCTAATTGGAAGTTCTTCGTCCGGGTTTACGGAGCTGATTATGACCGGGGAAAGGATTGAGGTTGGTATTAAGTCTGGTAAAATACAGAAGGGTGCTTCCTCAGGCACCGAGAAGAAGCCTTTTAAGAAGGAGTCCAGTGTTGTTTACAGTTCAAAAAGCCAGAATAGACCTGAACACCGCCAAGCTGTTAATACGGTTGTTATTTCAAGACCTGCTGGTGCCCCTCAGCGCTACAATCAGCCAAAGACCGAGAGACCATGAAGGCAATTCACTCAGCTTAACATGACTTTATCTCAGATTCTGCCACAGTTACTGAAAACCAATCTAGTGGTTCCAAGGGAGGCCCCGAAGAATCCCAACACTACATCACCAAAATACAACCCTAATGCCCGTTGTGCTTTTCACTCTGATAGTCCAGGGCATGATACAGATGATTGTTGGGTTTTGAAGAACAAAATACAAGACTTGATCGATGTGAAGGAGATTGAGTTCGGAGCACCAGAAAAGCCTAAACATGATGTGGGAGTGAATGCTATCGAGGATGACGATGATGAAGAATTTGACATTGACAGTTGGATCTATACTACTACCGATGGTGGACTAAGCAACTGGACAGCGAAGGATTCTATGCCCGTTTCTGTTATCACCCAGTAATGAGACTTTTTGTTTTTGATTTTGTAACAGACAATGTTTTAAACTTTATAGCCTGGTGTCTTACCCGGGGCACTGTGGCTTCATTTGTGAGGGCTTTATGTGTGTCATTTTCATATATCATTAATAAAAGCATTGGACTTTTTCTTGCATTTCAAATTTTGCGCTCCTCGTTTTTCTTTTATTACATATTGCAAAACAACTATTTTACACACACTCACATATACAGGTCTACATCCACTCTGGATCTCACTGGTAACGACTCTGCTACTGCCAGTTATAACTTCGAAAGTCTGATCAACTTAGCCGAAGACGAAGGTGAAGATGATTGCGAAGTGCCTGGTGAACTTGCAAGGCTGTTACTTCAGGAGGAGAGGGCTATTCAGCCGCACGAAGAGCCGGTGGAGTCAGTAAATCTGGGTACAGAAGAGGAGAAGAAAGAGGTCAAGATCGGTGCAAATCTGGAAACTAGTGTGAAGTAACGGTTGATTCAGATGCTGCGTGACTACGTTGAGATCTTTGCCTGGTCTTATGAAGATATACCTGGTTTGGATACCGATATTGTGGTTCACCGATTTCCTACTAAGGAAGACTGTCCTCCAGTAAAACAGAAAGTTCGCCGAATGCGCCCGGAGATGTCTGAGAAAATCAAGGCTGAAGTTATGAAACAGTTTGACGCTGGTTTTCTAGTAGTTACTTCTTACCCTCAGTGGGTTGCCAACGTGGTTCCCGTGCCGAAGAAGGATGGTAAAGTTCGAATGTGTGTTGACTATAGGGATCTAAATAGGGCAAGTCCCAAGGATGATTTCCCTCTACCTCATATCGACGTTCTGGTTGATAACACCGCGCAGCATAAGGTATTCTCCTTTATGGATGGTTTCTCCGGTTATAATCAGATTAAAATGGCTCCCGAAGACATGGAGAAGACAACCTTTGTTACTCAATGGGGCACCTTTTGCTACAAGGTCATGCCTTTTGGATTGAAGAATGTTGGGGCAACGTATCAGCGCGCCATGGTTGCTTTGTTCCATGATATGATCCATCATGAGATTGAGGTATATGTCAACGACATGATTGCAAGATCCCAGACTGAAGGAGAGCATCTGGACCACCTTCAGAAGTTATTTGACAGGTTGAAGTTGTACAAGCTGAGATTAAACCCGAACAAGTGTACCTTCGGGGTGAGATCTGGTAAGCTGCTGGGTTTCGTCGTAAGTGACAAAGGTATTCAAGTAGATCCTGCAAAGGTGAAGGCTATACAGGAAATGCCAGCTCCAAGAACAGAGAAAGAAGTCAGAGGCTTTCTGGGACGTTTGAACTACATTGCCCGATTCATCTCGCACCTGACTGCTACTTGTGAACCAATCTTCAAGTTACTGAAGAAAGATCAAGTGGTACGATGGAATGATGAATGTCAGGCCGCTTTCGAAAGGATTAAAGAGTATCTCCAAGAGCCACCCATTTTGATGCCTCCAGTTGAAGGGAGACCTTTGATCTTATACTTGATAGTACTCGACAACTCAATGGGGTGCGTGCTGGGGCAGCATGACGAGTCTAGCCGAAAAGAGCATGTTATTTATTACCTTAGCAAAAAGTTTACCGACTGCGAGACTCGATACTCGTTGCTCGAGAAAATTTGTTGCGCTTTGGCATAGGCTGCTCGTCGGCTGAGACAATATATGCTGACTCACACTACTCTATTGATATCAAAGATGGATCCAATCAAGTATATCTTCGAGAAGCCTGCCTTGTCCGGAAGAATAGCAAGATGGCAGATGATCTTGACTGAGTATGACATCCAGTATACGACCCAAAAGGCAATTAAGGGAAGTGTGTTGGCAGATCACTTGGCACATCAGGCAGTGGATAATTACCAGTCTATGAACTTCGAATTCCCGGATGAGAATATCATGATCGTGACTGACTGTGAGACACCTGGACCGGATGAAGGACCTGAGGAAGGATCCCGATGGTCTATGTACTTTGATGGAGCTTCAAACACTTTTGGTAATGGCATTGGCGCCGTGATCATATCTCCTAAAGGCTCTCATACTCCATTTACCGCCCGACTATGTTTCAACTGCACCAACAACATGGCGGAGTATGAAGCGTGCATTACGGGTCTTCGAGCAACAATTGACCTAAGGATTAAGTTTCTAAGTGTTTTCGAAGATTCCGCTCTTGTGATCAGCCAGATCAAAGGCGAGTGGGATACGAAACACCCAAATCTTATTCCTTACAAGGAGTATGTGTTGACTTTACTTCCGCACTTTAAGGAGATAACCTTTGAACACTTCCCGAGAGAGGAGAATCAGTTAGCGGACGCGCTGGCTATGATGTCTTCTATGTTCAAAGTCAATTGGGACAACGAAGCTCCCCGGATTATCATTGAAAGATTGGACGAACCTGCACATTATTGTGATATTGAGACTGAAGAGGTAGCAGATAAACCCTGGTTTCATGAGGTGAAGAGATACCTTGAGGCTCAGGAATACCCCGAGGGTGCATCTGTTAATGACAAGAAGTTCCTGAGGAGGTTCGCGGCAAAGTTCTTCATCATCAATGGCATTCTTTACAAGCGTAACCATGATTCGACCCTACTGCGATGTGTGGATAAGAATGAAGCAGAAAGGATCATGGCAAAGTTACATGAAGGTACTTTAGGAACTCATTCCAGTGGACATACCATGGCAAAGAAAATCCTTCGGGCAGGATATTATTGGTCCACAATGGAAGCCGACTGTTATCAGCATTCTCGGACCTGTCACAAGTGCCAAGTCTATGCTGATAAGATGCACATACCTCCAATACCTCTGAACGTCTTGACAGCTCTGTGGCCTTTCGCAACGTGGGGAATTGATATGATCGGCGAGATCAGACCTATGGCATCCAACGGGCACCATTTCATCCTGGTGGCTATTGATTACTTTATGAAGTGGGTTGAAGCAGCTTCCTTTGCTACAGTAACCAAGAACGTCGTGGCACGCTTCATTCGGCACAATCTGATCTGTCGATATGGTGTACCAGAGAGGATCATTACAGACAATGGTACCAATCTCAACAACAAGATGACAGTGACATACAAAGACTGGCACGAGATGTTACCATTTGCTCTTCATGGGTACCGTACCTCAGCACGGACATCAACAGGGGCAACACCCTATTCCTTGGTTTATAGCATGGAGGCAGTCTTACCCATTGAAGTTCAGATTCTCTTCGGATTATGAAGGATGCAGGTTTGAGAAAAGATGACTGGATTCAGACCCGACTTGATCAGCTGAACTTAATAGACGAGAAAAGACTTACTGCTATTTGTCATGGTCAGACGTATCAAAAACGGATGATCAAGGCATTTAACAAGAAAGTCAGACGACAAGAGTATCGAGTTAGGGACCTGGTTATCAAGCGCATCATTCTACCTCAAGGTGATCCCAGGGGAAAATGGACCCCTACTTACGAAGGTCCATTTATGGTTAAGAACATTTTCTCAGGAGGAGCTATGATTCTAACCACCATGGATGGTAACGATCTTCCTCACTCCTTCAATGCAGACATAGTGAAAAGATACTACGCATAATCAAAGACCCTCTAGGTTGACACACCTAGGCAAAAATAAGGGCTTCCCGGCGAACCAAAAGGGTTCGGGCAAAAATAAGGGATGAAAATGAAAAAAATCTGTACACCCGGCAAGTCGAAAACCTGAAAAGGCGACTTGGGCAAAAAAGGGTATCCCGGTGGACTGAAAACCCGAAAGGGCGGTCCAGGCAAAAATTAGGGATTAAAGCGTAACACTATGTCTCGTTGGATCACCTTGCATCTAGACTTCGGTATCAACTATCAAGCTCGGACGACACTAATCAATCTGATCTACCTTCAACCAAGTAGCAAAGTGATGAGATGCTCGAGAACATAAAGGCAATAGCAGAGTTGGAACCCAGTGGGATTATTCACATAGCTGTTTTTTTTTCTTTTCATAAATTGTATAAATTCTATTTGTTCAGCGGCGTTCTCCTACTAGGACGTCAGCCTCTTGTACAAAAACGCCTATTTACAGGCCAAACTTCAAAATCAATACAATTCATTTTCAAAGAAATTTCAAGCTATTTTTCCTTTATCTGTTTTGTTTTGCAAAGAACGTCCAATGTTCATTTTTGATATATGCACTTGACATTAATTGCCGCTCATAAATATTTGCATGCGAAACAAAAGACGATTACTGGTAATATCAGAAATAGGGGCAATAAAATTGTCCAAACTGTACAGTTGCTCTATCCACCAGGTACAAGGTAGATTCAGCTGAAGAACATGACCAAGATACTTTCACTCCCCGCAGAGTAAGACAGTAATGATTGGCTCTCCCCAGCTAAGACTTGCAACTGTAAATGGATCGGTAATATTCTCCCCAAGCAGAGTTTATCTATCATCGACACTGGAAAGGCATAATATCCCGGCAGTCTTAATATTCCCCAACGGAGTATAAGAATATTCCCCGGAAGAATATAAGATATCCCCAGTGGATTTAAAATTTTCCCAGTGCAGTCTGAAAAAGCTTCCCCAATGGAGTTGAAGAATCATCCCTAGTAGACTCTGGAAGTTTGTCCCCGACGGAGTATAAAAGTAAATATCCCCAGCCGAGTTCAAAGGAAGATTGTCCCCAGCAAAACTCAAAGGATTGTCCCCACAAGAGTCTAGCAGGTTATCCCCAGGGAAGTCGCAACTGAAAGATCATCCCCAGCAGTGTTCTTTCCTTTCACAAACAGAATTCAAATCCCCAACAGGATTCTGTACCACCAGCAACGATAATTCATCCCCAACGGAATTTATCAGTGGAATCCTCAACAGAGCATCTCTTCCCCACAGAGTAATCTCCTCATCAGTTTATCCTCCAACGGAGTTATCTTCTCCTGCAGGTTTATTCTCGCCATCATCTTCGTTCGTCATCCCCAGCGGAAACGAAGAATCCAACTTTATTCTCCAGCAACTATCCGGGATTTATTTTCCCCAGCTAAATAACATTACATTTCCATATATCATGATACATACATATACGCATCATACAACACAATCTCATTTATTTTGAGAACATCATTGCTTGATCCATATCATGCATTACATATGACTGACCCCTACCTTTCAGGAAAGATGCAGTTAAGTTCTCAGCAGTCGAAGACCTGACCGGTTCTTAAATCTCAACTGAATTATCCTCGGTTGAATTTCAGATAAGGTTCTCAATCTCGACAATTTTCCTCCATCATAGTATGGACAAGTTCTATAGTCTCAACGGTATACTACGTTGAAGACCAGACAGTTCCTAGATCTTGATGAAGATATTTCCCTACGTTATAGTGTGGACGAGTTCTATAATCTCAACAGTATACTACGTTGAAGACCAGACAGTTCCTAGATCTTGATGTTTTCCTCCGTCATAGTGTGGACGAGTTCTATAATCTCAACGGTATACTACGTTGAATACTAGACAGTTCCTAGATCTTGATGAAGATGTTTCCCTCCGTCATAGTGTGGACGAGTTCTACAATCTCAATGGTATACTACGTTGAAGACCAGACAGTTCCTAGATCATGATGTTTTCCTCCGTCATAGTGTGGACGAGTTCTATAATCTCAACGGTATACTACGTTGAAGACCAGACAGTTCCTAGATCTTGATGAAGATGTTTCCCTCCGTCAAAGTGTGGACGAGTTCTACAATCTCAATGGTATACTACGTTGAAGACCAGACAGTTCCTAGATCTTGATGTTTTCCTTCGTCATAGTGTGGACGAGTTCTATAATCTCAACGGTATACTACGTTGAATACTAGACAGTTCCTAGATCTTGATGAAGATGTTTCCCTACATCATAGTGTGGACGAGTTTTATAATCTGAACGGTATACTACGTTGAAGACCAGACAATTCCTAGATCTTGATGTTTTCCTCCGTCATAGTGTGGAGGAGTTCTATTATCTCAACGGTATACCACGTTGAATACTAGACAGTTCCTAGATCTTGATGAAGATGTTTCCCTACTTCATAGTGTGGAAGAGTTCTATAATCTCAACGGTATACTACGTTGAAGATCAGACAGTTCCTAGATCTTGATGTTTTCCTTTTTCATAGTGTGGACGAGTTCTATAATCTCAACGGTATACTACGTTGAATACTAGACAGTTCCTAGATCTTGATGAAGATGTTTCCCTACGTCATAGTGTGGATGAGTTATATAATCTCAACGGTATACTACATTGAAGACCAGACAGTTCCTAGATCTTGATGTTTTCCTCCGTCATAGTGTGGACGAGTTCTATAATCTCAACGGTATACTACGTTGAATACTAGACAGTTCCTAGATCTTGATGAAGATGTTTCCCTATGTCATAGTGTGGACGAGTTCTATAATCTCAACGGTATACTACGTTGAAGACCAGACAGTTCCTAGATCTTGATGTTTTCCTCCATCATAGTGTGGACGAGTTCTACAATCTCAACGGTATACTACGTTGAAGACCAGACAGTTCCTAGATCTTGATGTTTTCCTCCGTCATAGTGTGGACGAGTTCTATAATCTCAACGGTATACTACGTTGAATACCAGACAGTTCCTAGATCTTGATGTTTTCCTCTGTCATAGTGTGGACGAGTTCTATAATCTCAACGGTATACTACGTTGAAGACCAGACAGTTCCTAGATCTTGATGAAGATGTTTCCCTACGTCATAGTGTGGACGAGTTATATAATCTCAACGGTATACTACGTTGAATACTAGACAGTTCCTAGATCTTGATGAAGATATTTCCTTATGTCATAGTGTGGACGAGTTCTACAATCTCAACGGTATACTACGTTGAAGACCGGACAGTTCCCAAATCTCAACAAAAACCAGGCTTCCCCCAGCGGAATCTTCTACAAACAACAGGTATGCAAGTTCTCGCTAAGGAATCTCTTATGCGATCGACGCTCCTGCAAATGGCATCTGTAAGCCCATCCTCCTACCAACAATCTCCAAACAGCATCTGTAAGCCCATTCCCGACATCACCAGGCTGATACCACTTCATGCGAGTGCAAATTTCTGGGCACTCTAGTGTTCAATCATCTTCCACCTTCGGATCACGAAAGGCACGAAATCCAATCTACATCCTCAGGTTTAAGAATATTGAACAGGGGCAGCTGTTGTACCCCAAAATTTTCCCTCTCATATTTCTCCAAACATTGCAAGAAAAAATCTCCAAGTGGCTCAAGATTGCTCAAGAGTTGGACAGTCAAGCTATCTCCTAAGGCAGTCAACCCCAAATTAGGGTTTTGTGTTGCATCAAGATCTTTGAGTCCAAATGACCTCAAGTGCTCTCAAATGTCCTAATATGTTATCAAGGTCAACCATGTCAAATTTCAAGCCTTGCAGAGGAAGTTTGGTCAATCAATTGCTCAAAGGATCCAAAAATCAACTATGTTAGGGCAAAAGTCAACTATGACCCAAATACAGTGAAACTTCAAGATTTTTTTGCAAACACCCTCATTTTGAAGGATATTTCGTCATTTGATCAAGGGTTGATCATGATTCATCAAGGATTGCTCAAAATTCATCAAGATTCAAAAGTTGCTAAATTAGGGTTTTGTAGGAAAAAGTCAACTCAACTTTGACCAAGCATAACTTTTTCATACTTTATGATAAATGACCCATCCAAAGCTCAATTTTAATAGGATGCAATTTCCTACAGTCCATCTTCACACCCCAAGATCAATAAATGCACGCACAAAAAGTTACAAATTTGGACATTATAGGTCATTTTTGAAAGTCAACAAAAACACCTTTTTGTCCAAAGCTTATAACTTGAGAATGGAATATCAAAATGCGATGAGACCAAAAGGGTTGGTTAGAGTACATCTTAAGCTTTCTATAAAGTCCAAGAACACCTCCAAAAGTGCAAAATTGAAGAAGTTATGCATTGTTGAAGTTGGGCATTTTTGCAAAATTGCCAAAAGTCAACTATCCCCAAAACTTCAAAATTTGTCAAATGGGCCCATTCTTTTCCACTTGATTTGAACTTTCCACATTGCACACGTGTCCTAGCTTCAGCCTTATGTCCATTTATCAATTTTATTATTTTATTTGATTTTTTATTGAATTATTTCATTTTAAATCAAATTAAATCAAATAAAATCCAAATATTTATTACTTGATCTCCCTTTGGCTATTTCAGAACTGAATCATCATCATCAAGGGTATCAAACTCGTATCAAGCATTCCATGTGCAAAAAGATTGAGTTTTGATAATTTTGGAAGGTTTAGTAATGGTGAATCAAATCAAATCTCATGGCATTGATGTGGAAAGATTCAAAGCACAATTGTTAACCTAATGCATTCTATCATACATAAGGAAGCTTAAGGCACGATTACAAAGGCTAGAGGCTGCAAGAACCAAACAAACAAAACTTGAAAAAAGTGGTGAAAAGTGTGAAACTAAAATCCTACTTTGAGGCGTTTTCAGAAGCAAAGCTTGACACCAATCAATTGCTGGAGGTTCACTGAGTCAGAACCAACCCCTAGCAAGCCTTCATACATGCTCAAACGCACTGTAAGTGTCACAGAAAACCACTCTGCATTTGAATTCGCAAATCTTTATTCTTGCATCTTTTGTACAAACTATTTGCATATTCATGATCCTCATCAAGTTTCCAAGCTTTCTGTATTACCCAATTTCGTTTATATGGCCTATGCTGTGAGGTACCATATCTAGGGTTTCGTAGTTTGTTTTTGGGAGTTTCTCTTGCAGGTAAAATTAGCCCCAATAATGGCCATGGACATGACCGAAAGAGAAAGACAAACGCAACCATGGTCTTGGGAAGAGTTTATATGGCCTGAGATGAATTTTGGGAATGACCTAGGCATTTAGCTGCGGATTCAAATCCGCAGGTAATTTCTTTACAGGCCTAAGGATAGGGACGACAACATGTCTCCCTCTGATTGTTCCTTTCAAATTTTCGCGCACCTTTTTATTTTTCTGGCATTTAACGCATTATCTCTTATTATTATTATTGTTTAATATATTGATAATTGAGACACATTGGACTAGTGGCGAAGCAAGCAGTGCAAATACCAACAGGACCTGGGTTCGAATCCCAGATCCCCCATGTGCTTTGTTATATTTTTTCTTAAAGTAATCAGGTACAAATCAATGCTTGCTCTTACCATGTGCCTTCACAAATCAAAGCGCCAGATAGCCAAAGGCCAGATCTGGTGATCCAGGTTGATGGTCCACCATGGCGTTCAGTCAACATGCGCATAGGGGATCTCAAAAAGTCAAGCTAGGCCAATATAATTGGGCCTCAGAATTGCTGATCAAACCTCCAAACAGGCCCATATACCTCTATCTCTCTCTATTTTCATTTAGTTTATTTAATTGTTTTGTTATTATTTTTATTATTAACTAACCAATCAAATAATTTTCTCTATAAAATTAAAACCAAAAAATATTTTCTTTATTAAATTAAATTTCAGTATTTTAGTTTTTATTAACAAATATTAATTTAGTTAATTTAGGCCATTAATTAGGAGTAACTTTAATATATTTTTTTCAATAATTAAAATCAATTAGACTTAATTAGGTTTTACTAACATTGATCAATTTTATTTTTCTTTCTTAAAATACCAAAAACCCAAAAATATTTATTAATTAATTAATTGATTTAATTTAATAATTAACTTAGTTTAATTTCTTTCTTAATTCAAAAATAACCAAAAAAAATATTTTTTTATATAACAAAGGGTTAAAACCCTAGAACTCGCACTCGATTTAATTTCCCGCACGTGATCCATTTATTTCAATATTGTATTTGTTCCCGGAATGTAATAGATAATTAGGACTATTTTTATCGCTTTATTTATTATCCGCATTTAAATTTCAAAGGGTTGCTTTTGGCGATGTAAATATCCTATGCCTTGTAATTTAATTTCCGCAATTTATTTTCCGCAAAATATAATTGTTAGATGTTTGATAATAGGGATGCATGACAAGATTGAATGTTTAAACCTAAAATCAACTTAGATAACCAATAACATGTACAAAGATAAAATTAACTGAAAACGACACACTCTCACATGCGCACTCTTAGGGTACCCCCACTTGGTTGCCTTCGTACACGGTCATTGAGTATAGGTCGTTTTAGAGGTCGCTCTCTTGTCTAAAAGACCATAGTCGCCTCGAAACGGTTGCCTCGGATATTGTTGCCTCAAAATAAATGATCTAAGACATTAGGGTTACCGCTAAGGCGTCCTAACATTGCTTTGGTGACCGCACGTCCCTAAATTCGAATTGACCCTTAAAACTCCAACGACGGTGCTACCTACTCATCAATAGTGGGATAGAATTTTCTAAAGGAAGATAGCATAGAACGATTCCTTTTTCGAGTAGGTAGATGGTTCTTAAGTACTTGCTCTTTCAAAAAACAAAATCTTTTTCACACTTACACTTTTCGAACAAAGTTTTCAAAAACACTTCATTACACTCTTGAGGGCAGAAGCAAGAGTTAAATCGAAGTTTTCAAACAAAAACTTTTTTCAAACCCACAAAGCACAAAGAAAACCATTTTGAAAACAATATGAGCAAGTACCTAAGAGCCCGTGGATAACCACAGATAGAAAGGGTGCTAACACCTTCCCTTTCTATAATCTACCCCCCGAACCCGAGAAATATCTCGAAAAAGGAATTTTTCTGTGCTTTTTTCCTTTCCTTGTTGGATAAAATAAAAGTCGGTGGCGACTCTTGCTTACCGCGACATTTTGCGAATACAAATGCAAAACGCAAACCAGCATTCCAAAAAGCAGTCAGTTCTTTCCCACCGTATCACATAAATAAGTAAACAAAATCAGAAATGAAAACAAAAATGCAAAAATATAAAAATACAAGAAATTGGGCCAGGGGGTGCAAAAAGGATAAGGGAGGTGTCAAAAGTAGCCAGGCCAAGCCCAACCCAAAACTTCATCTTCAACCTTCAACTTTTGAAAAACGCGCGCGTGCCCTGTACAAACTTGGACATCCTGCATATGAGCTCTATTGCAAAAACACATAACACCAAACTTGTAGAGAATTTCAAGACGATTCCAAACATATAAAAAACTAATCATAACTCTCAAAGACCAGAGAGAATTTCTCTGGCCCTAAAATCTGACCTAGTTTTTTCAGTATGTTCATGGATGAAATTGTCTTAGCATGCTTAATATAAATTAAAACTGAGCATATGTACAGCTTCATGGAAATGAATACTAAATTTTTTATTCACAAGCCTAAAGCTAAATGTTCCTAAATAGAGAGATAGGAAGTAGACAAAAACCGGTTTCAGCTGACTTCGTGTAGGGCAATGTAGTGCTTTTCAACAAGGCTTGAGATGTCTTGGAGCTTGCTTGGACTTCACTTGACCTTCTTCAATAGCTAGCTTGCCTTGAATGTCCTTGAATCAGCCTATAGAACTCAACCTGCACAAGCTCAAAATGAAAATGGAAAACTCTGTAAATGGAATTACACTTGGTGTTTGAGGTTTGGGATAGCTTGAGTGAGTTGGATGGAAGGTGTTTGAAGCAACTTGGGGCAAAACACACGAGCCAAATGAGTTGTAGAACTCAAGTTGCAGATTCTGCCCTGTTTTGCCAAGGGAATGTGATTTCTGGCTATGGGGTGTTTAGAGGCTCAAGCAATCGTGTTTCTAGCTCAAAGGGGTGTGAGAAAGATGTTCAAACTGTTTGCATAAGTTGATCTTGGTTGATGTTCAAGTTCTAAGGTTTTGGACAAGTTTCTTGTTTTTGAAGTAAGAATGTGGAAGTGATTGGAACAGGCTTGTACAGGCTATCCTTATGCTTGCATCTCTTGCCCTTGGCCCCTCCAACTTGTGGATTTGATTAGCTACAAAAGATTTGGATCAATGCTCAAGAAATCAGTTTTGACATAAAGCATGATTTAAGCAAAAATGGAAATTTGCCTTTTTCTACTTAGGGCTTAATTTTGTGTACAATGTCCAAATGACCAAAACAAAAGCTTAGACTGATGGATTTGCATTTAATTATTGAGTGTGAAGTGGTTTAGAGGCCTGTAAACTAGTGTAAGGCATGCTGACTTGAAATTGCAACTTGTATGAACATGAATATGCCATGGATGAAAAGTGAGTTTTTGCCAACTTCAAGCCTTCGATTCTCCATGACCACAAATGTGTTTGAGGAGTTCTTGGACAATTTGGAAAGCTTGAAACATGCTCTATAATCCATCTTTGAAATGCAACTTGAGATTCCAAGTGGAACTATGTGAAAAATGGCCTAGAAGATAGGTCAAAATCCTGCCTAAACTAGGGCAAAATTTCACTAAGTTAAAAGTTTTAGGGACCCTTGTTCCAAAAATCATAACTTGAGATCCAAGCTTCTTTTGAGAAAACTTTGTGAATCAAAGTTGTAGACTTTGTGGAGGACTACAACTTTCATGTTAGAGGTTTTGTTTGAATACAATTTCATCATGGTGAAAAGGTTGGGAAAAGTTAGGAAAAATTAAGAAAATTTCATAACTTAGAAAAATTCTTAAGTTATGAAATTTTTCAACTTTAAACCCTAATTTGCAATTTTGGGTTTCTTGATGAACAAGTTTCATGTTTTGACATATCTTGATGAAAAATTACCCTTGGCACTTGATTTTGACCAAAAAGTCAAAGTTTGACTTTTCAGTGTACAGTCAAATTTTGATCAGTTGACTGAAAAATTCATTTGTCAATCCAATGCAATTGAGATCTTTTGAACTTGTTGAATAGGTAAAGATTATGCCATTGAGTCCTTGAGTCCATGGTTGAGTCTAATTTGCCATTGGCTAGGTCAAAAAGTCAGAAATTGCCTTTGTATAGTCAAAACCCTAAAAATGACCATTTTGCCCTTTTGGTGATCTGTACAAATTTCTTGTGGAGTTGTGGTCCAAACTTGATCAAATGATTCATATGAGTTCATAATGTTGATGTGGGTCAAAATTCATGAGTTTTGACTGTAAATTGGCCACAGTTGACTTTTTCCCCAATACAGCTGATTTTTAGGTCAACTGTCCAATTGACTGGGCAAAAATTTGATTCAAGGCTTGAAACTTGGTATGGAAAAACTTATGAGTCCAACATGAAGTATGAAAGTAATTTTGGGCATTGAAGGTCCAAAAATCTTTGTGCAAACTTAAACCCTAATTTAGGTCATCAGTGCAAGGAGATGCCTTGGGTAGTGCAAAACCCTAATCCTGTCTGGAGTTCAAAGAGCCTTGTGATGAGAAATGTTGATAAAATGAAAGGGCAAATTTTGGGGTACAACACTGATGTTGGCAAATCGAAAGATGCATTTAGGAGGATAAATGTCCAATCGAAACCTCTGAACTAAGCCTACTCTAAGGGGGCCAGATACTCAATCGAAACCTCTGAATCAAGGCTGATCAAAGGAAGCTAGATGCCTAATAGAAGCTTATGAATCAAAACAAACTTGTGCAGTCTTGACTCAATAAAAATTTTATGAGAAAATTCTTGAGAAATAAGAGGGCAAATTTTGGGGTACAACAACTACCCCTGTTCAATCTTCTTAAACCTGAAGAGTTAGATTGGCGAGTCTGCAATTCATGACTTGAAGGTAGAAGATGATTGGACACTAGAGTGCCTAGAAACTTGCACTTGATGATATGGTGGTTGATTGTATAGGGAATGGGCTTAAAGATGCCATTTGGAGAGATGATGGAGATTTGTCGCAGATGGGTTTATAGATGCCATCCTAAGGTGATTGTTGGTAGGAATTAGAAGAAGTATCAGAATAAACCTTTGGTTGATTTATACTGAAATAGTAGACGTAGTGGGATGAGTATCAGAATAATATCCACAAATGGATCGTATCTGACTCGTATTTTAAAGAAACTGAAATGAGTATCAGAATGACATCCATATCTGGATCATATCTAAATTGTTTCTAGGAGAAAAACTAGAATAAGTATCAGAATGACATCCATATATGGATCGTGTCTGAACCATTTCTAGGAGAAAAACTGCAATAAGTATCAGAATCACATTCGTATCTAGATCGTGTCTGAACCGTTTCTAGAAGAGAATATGGAGTAAGTATCAGAATGTCAGTCGTATCTGGATCGTATCTGAATTGTTTCTAGAAGAGAATCTGGAGTAAGTATCAGAATGTCATCCATATCTGGACCGCATCTGAAATATTTTTAGAAGGAATCTAGAATAAGTATCAGAATGTCAGTCGTATCTAGATCGCATCTGAATTGTTTCTAGAAGGAATCTAGAGTAAGTATCAGAATGCCATCCGTATTTGGATCGTATCTGAACTGTTTCTAGAAGAGAATCTGGAGTAGGAATCAGAATATCAACCGTATCTGGATCGCATCTGAACTGTTTCTAGAAGGAATTTGGAGTAAGTATCAGAATATCATTCGTATCTGGATCGCATCTGAACTGTTTCTAGAAGAGAATCTGGAGTAAGTATCACAATGTCAGCCGTATCTGGATCGCATTTGAACTGTTTATAGAAGAGAATCTGGAGTAAGTATCAGAATGTTAGCCGTATCTGGATCGCATTTGAACTGTTTCTAGAAGAGAATCTGGAGTAAGTATCAGAATGTCAGCCGTATCTGGATCGCATCTGAATTGTTTCTAGAAGGAAACTGGAGTAAGTATCAGAATTTCATTTGTATCTGGATCACATATGAACTGTTTATAGAAGAGAATCTAGAGTAAGTATCAGAATGTCATACGTATCTGGATCGCATCTGAACTGTTAATAGAAGGAATCTGGAGTAAGTATCAGAATGTCAGTCGTATCTGGATCGCATCTGAATTGTTTCTAAAAGGAATCTGGAGTAAGTATCAGAATATCATCTATATCTGGATCGCATCTAAATTGTTTCTAGAAGAGTGTATGAGAAGGAACCTGTTGTACCCCAAAATTTTCCCTCCCATATTCTTCAAGAATTGCAAAGAGCATGCTTCAAAATCTCCCCAAGGGTTGCACAGTTCAAGGGCCTCCTAACAGTCAAAAACTAGGGTTTTGGTTCTGACAAAGAAAATGAAGTTTCCAAGGGTCTAAACAAGTCACACATGCCTATAAACACGGTCAAGCATCCATATGCTAAGTTTCAAGACTTACAGCACAAAATTGCACAGTCAGAAACCCTAATTGCTCAGCAGTCAACTGCAGGGGCAAAATGGTCATTTGACAGTCAAAAGTTCAAATTTTTGGTCAACATATTATTTTGAAGCCACAAACATCATTTGATCAATTCTTGATCATGATTTTCAAGGCTTGGCTCAAAAAGTCTCAAGATGCAAAAGTTTCCATATTTGGACAGTTGAAAAAGTCAACTGTAACTTGACCAAGGCATAACTTCCACATGGTTCATCAGAAAAATTCCATCCAAAGCTCATTTTGAATAGAAAGACATTTCCTACAACTCCTCTTCACACTTCAAGTCCAAGAAATGCTCTCACAAAAAGTTATCAATTTCAACATTATAGGTTATTTTCAAAAGTCAACAAAAAGGGACTTTAAGTCAAAGACCATAACTTGAGATTGGTAAATCAAAATGACATGGGACCAAAGGCATTGGTTAGAGGACTTCAAGACCTTTCCAAAATGTCTAAGAACATGATCAAAGCTTAAACATTGAGCAAGATATGCCTTGTTGAAGTTGGGAAATTTTTGAGAATTTTGAAAAGTCAACTTTACTTCAAATGCCTCAAATTTGCTAATGGGCCACATTTTCTTTCAAGATTCATCATCCAAAGACTATGCACGACCATTTGGCCCAAAGGGGATTTATTCCATCATTTTTATTTATTTATTTGAATTTTTAATTACTATTAATTCATTTAATAAAATAAAATATGACAAAAATACTAAAATAAGGTTTTCAAATCTTTTTGTGCAGAATAAACTCTCCTTAAAGGCTCAAGATTCGTGCATACCCAAAATTGGAAGGTTTGGCCATGATTGACATCAAAATCACATGAAAAAAGATTTGAAAATATGCCATGAAAATCAAATATTTCTTTCATCAATGCAAGGATCTCTTGACTCAAATCTCAACCCTAATCCATCCCATACATATACTGATCAAAACCTAATGCACAAGGACCTGAATGCTGCGCCTCATCTCAAGAACAAAGTTTGTATTTTTTGTTCAAATTTTCAAAACTGAAAACACCATTCCAAGGCGTTTCAAGGCCAAAGAACCATCCCAAAAGCTTCCTAAGGCATCACTGAACCTGACTGAATACTTTTCCAAGCCCATAACATCAAGAAACGGTAGAACCATGTCACACTTTTCATGAAAATATGCATAATCGTGTTTAAGTTTCTGGGCATCTTTCATACATTTTAATTGTTGTTTTATGCCAATATGATCCTTCTAAAGCTAACCATACTGTTTAATTGAGTTTTTATTGCCTATATGCCAAATTACCATTGAAGCTTTCTAGGGTTTCAGAGTTGCAAAATTAGGGGTTTCCTCGTCCAGAAAAATTAGACCACGAGACCAAGGCTATTGGATTCAGAAGCTTCACGTGAACCGTTCCCATAGCTCGCGATCAATTTATGATCAACAGGGTGCTAATCGCTATTTTTATGCTTGCCATTTAGTGGGGGCTTAAAACCCCCGCTATTCAGTTTGTTTTTTTTTCAGGTACAGCAAACAATTGGAGAAGAAGGTGATGTGTAGGCCAACGAGTGGTGCGTTTGAATTTCGCGCGAAAATATCCCACTAACCATTGTTTTATGTTATATTGATTATTTGTTATATTATAAACAAAGCGCATTAACAGCTCAGTTGGCAGGCACATGATTTGGTAAGCAACGGGACCTGGGTTCGATTCCCAGGTCCCCTCCCTTTCTCATATTATTTTCCTTTCCATATTCCTACGCAGCGCACACCTAAGGGTTCACCATACGTCCACCATCCAAGCTTGCCACGCGCCTATTGAGATCAATCTACTGGCTATGATCTGAAGAGTACCATGGCCACCGGTCAACGCATACGCACGTGGCCCTGAAAAGTCAAAAAAGGTCTCCAATGATGGGCCAGAATTGCTGGACAATACCTCCAGATTGGGGCAGAACCCCCCTAGTGTATTATATTTCTTTCTCTTTTTCTTTCTTCTATTTTTTTTATTTGTTTTAATTCAATTATTTTCTTTTAATGCTTTAAGTTAATATTTTCATAATATAAAAATAATAAAAAAATCAGAAAGACAAAATAAAAAATATATTTTATTTAATGTTATTTTGTAAATAAATTTTATCAATTAATTAGTTAAATATAGGTTTAATTTTAAATGTTTTTCTTAATAAATTAAAAGAATATAGAATTAGGTTTTTATACTTTTTTTCCTTTTTTTCTTTTCATCCTATCTAATTATTAAATTATTGTTTTGTAAATCAATTACCATGTAAATAATTAGGTTAATTTTAGGTTCAACTTTAACATGTTTTTTTTAATAAATTAAAAAATAGCTAGAATTAGGTTTAAATTCCATAATCTTCTCACTAAAATTCCATAAATACCAAAAAACTCAAAAAATAATTTCCTTTCGCATTTAACTTAATTAATTTCATATTTGTAATTTAATTTCTTTAAAAGGGTCCAACGCCCTCGCATTCGATCGTAATTCTATGTCGCGCGTTTATTTCCTTTTATAAATTTCATGTAATTGCCCCAAAGCTTTGTAATAGTAATTAGGACATTTACTTTCCGCACTTTTATTTCAAAATCGGGTCTTTGTTAATTTGGCGATGTAGACCCGCGCCTTGTAATAGCGTAGGACCTTTATTTTTCCGCATTTTAATTTCCGCACCCTTTAAACTGTTAATCACATGAAAGAATGTATGCTCAAATAAAATCAAAGCGTAGATCACCAAATGCATGACAAGACAAATAATAACTGAAAATGACACACAATTCACACACCACTCTTAGGGTACGCCTCACTGTTGCCTTGCCCCTCGAAACGTGGTCGTCAAGTATAGGACGTTTTAGTAAGTCCTTATGTCCATGAACATGGCATAAGGGTAGCTTCTAAGGTGTCCTACTGTTGCTCTGGTGATCACAATGTTGCCTTGCCCCTCGAAACGTGGTCGTCGAGTATAGGACGTCTTAGTGAGTCCTTATGTTCCATTGATCTAGTTTCCTCAAAACAGTTGCCTCGAAACAAGTTGCCTCAGAACGGTTGCCCCGAAACAGTTGCCTCGGAATAAAAAGATCAATGGCATAAGGGTAGCTTCTAAGGTATCTTACTATTGCTCGGTGACCACACCGTCCCTAACCCTCGAATTGACCCGAACACCTCCAACGGTGGTGCTACCTACCTCTCAATGGTGGGATGGCACTACCTTAAGGACATTTACACAGCCTAATTCCTTAGGGTAGGTAGATGACTCACGGATACTTGCTCTAATTCAAAACAAATCAAAAACTTCTTTTCACACTGACACTTTTCAAAAAGCTTTCAAAATAACTTTTCAAACACTCTTGAGGACTGATACAAGAGTCGAACTGAAATTTTAAATGAAACTTTTTCAAACCCACTCACTTTGAAAAGCAAACAAACATTTTGAAAACACAAATGAGCAAGTATCTAAGAGCCCGTGGATAACCACAGATAGAAAGGGTGTTAACACCTTCCCTTTCTATAAATCTACCTCCTGAACCGAGAGCTAATCTCAAAAAGGAATTTTTTTGTGCTTTTGTCCTTTCCATATTGGAGAAAATAAAAGACGGTGGCGACTCTTACTTACCGCGACATTTCGCGAAACCAGCTAAAAAACAGTCAGTTCTCATTTCCACTGATCACAGAACTGGCGACTCTGCTGGGGAATTCTTTATAAAGTGAGGTGTACCTTAGGATTAGTTCATAACTGTGTTTTCAATTGTATTGATTTGCTTGCTTTAAATTGTGGGACTGTCTTGGGAGTTCTATAGATCCTAACCCGGATCTGGGGATACCTTCTTAGAAAGTAGCAACAAGGCTGTGAGGGAACTGTGTGGGGTATACCGACATGGTTGAAACAGTCTGCTACGTTGATGTGGCACTTTGGTGTGTACCGGTAACCCTTGAGTTCAGTCAAGGAGAGTACGGGGCCTCCGCGTGGTGTCGTGAAGCATCAACAGACCTTAGGAACCTTAATTGAACTATCTTGGCCTCTTTAGGGTAGTGAGATAACTGACTTTGGTGCAGTCCGAGGTTGGTTGATACTCGATACTACACTCAATTGAGGGTTGCTTTCCTGGAATATTTCGGTCGCCAGTTCAGTGGCTAAATCGAAACGATGAACAATGAAAGCAATCCGGTGATATTGGGACCCTTAGAACCCGGTTACTTCTGATAGGACAGGTTGAGCCCACCAACTTCAAGAGGGTAATACCCAGACCCCATGCTGGCCTAAACTCTAAGGGCTTGTCTTGTGTGACTTGTGTGCCTTACATGTTTGTCTTTGTAAATATCTGTGGTGTGTTTAATCATAGCATCATGACATCATCCAGCATCATATGCATTGACTAACCATTTCAGGGGTTCGAATCTTCATCTTTGTTCTTGTTTTGTAGGACATGGAAACTGTTCGCAGAAAGACAATTCAAATCAGCCTTGTAAGGATCCCTCCTCAGCTTAAGGAACTTATATCCAGGATTACCGAGAGCTCTTCATTCAGTGAAAGACATGGAAGACTCATCAGCTTGGTCAATACCAACATTGAGGAAGATATGATAAAGGTCCTGTTCCAGTTCTTTGACCCTCTGCATCACTGTTTCACTTTCCTGGATTATCAGTTGGTACCTACATTGGAGGAGTTCTCCCGGCTTCTGAAGATCCCTATCCTTGATCAACTACCCTACAACGGTACAGAAAAGGAACCCAAGCTTGAAGAGATTGCTAAAGCCTTACACCTACAATCATCTGACCTCAAGGGACATTGGGAAGTTAGAAGTGGTATCAAAGGGTTCTTAGCCAGGTTTCTGTTTGAGAAGGCCCATGAATGTTAGAACTCCCTTGACTTACAAGCTTTTGAAGAAGTTGTGGCCCTCCTTGTCTATGGTTTGGTGTTGTTCCCTAACCCAGATCAGCATATAGATATCAGTGCTGTCCAGATATTCATGTCCAGGAACCCTATACCTACGTTGTTGGGGGACATCCTTCACTCATGTTACACTCGAACCATGAGAAAGAGAGGTGTCCTTATGTGCTGCACTCCTCTCCTGGGAAGGTGGTTTATTTCGCACCTTCTGCAATCAGCTTTGAAGAACGAGCGGGGTTTGAGATGGTCACAACGGTTGATGACTCTTACACATGCAGATATACATTGGTGCCCTCGGTCCAGAGAGGATGTCACTATCATTGATCGTTGCGGGGAGTACCCTAATGTTCCTTTACTTGGAATCAGAGGAGGTATTACTTACAACCCATGCCTGGCTTGGAGACAGTTTGGTTATGCTCGGAGGGATGGCCCTCATGACATGTTAATTCCTGACATAGTTTTTGACTTCAACAACGATGCACAAGGACTTCGCCAGAGATTTATCAGGGCTTGGAGGATGCCAAGTAGGATAGACAGTAAGACACTGGGGCACAGGAACTCCATCCCGTTGGAACCTTATCTCAAGTGGGTACGCGCCCGCTCCCAGAAGTTAGTAATGCCTTATCCTCATATGCTCCCTGTGATCAAAGAGCCAGTCTTGGAAGGAGAAGTGTCCTACACTATTCAACATCCTGACATGCCCACGTCCTGGGAAGAGATGCAGAAGAGCTGGATCCAGCTTAAGGAAGAACGGAATTCTCTTGAGACCAGCCTACATGCTAGTGAAAAGAAGGTCTTGGAGCTCACCCGCCTATTGCATGAGGAGAGGAATCTCAACACCTACATAGCTCCAAAGAGGATGCGTAGTGTCTTTTAGGATTGATTTGCTTTGTAATTTGTGCCCATGAGGCTTTGATGTACTGAACAATTATTTCCTTAATGATAACGTGTGTTCCTTTTTGTCTACAACAAATTTGAGCTTTCGAACCCTTGAATGCATTGCATAAACACATATCATTCATCATGTGCATAGCAGGTTTTCTTCTTTTCAGGTTGCTTATTGTTCGTCGCTGTTTATTTCAGCATCATGAATCCTGACTCATCATCAACCGAGATGTCCATCAAGGCTCTTCAGGCACAGAATGCGCAATTTCAGGAACTAATCATGGGTTTGGCTCAGGGCCAAGAAGAGCTGAAGGCTCTACTCCTGAAGAAGGAGAAGAAGAAGAAGAAGAGAACTGTTCTTTTCAACTCGGGCCGAAGGTTTGGCAACACTCTGCAGAATGAAGAGGTTGGTTCTTCTATAGGCAAGAGCAGTCCCCAAGGGGGAAAAGGTCCTAGTCCGGTAGTCTCTGACAACGAGACTGATTTTGATGAGGAACAGTATCCTCCGGCTGAAGACAGATATAAGCAGTTGGAGGACAAACTGAATGCAATGGAGATCCAACAAGTGCCTGGGCTGGATTTCGGAGACTTGGGTTTGTCCACTAGTGTGATCATTCCTCATAAGTTCAAAGCACCATCTTTTACCAAGTATGACGGGGCGTCTTGTCCCAAGCTACACCTCAGATCTTACGTGCGGAAGATTCAGCCGTACTCAGTGGACAAGAACTTGTGGATCCACTTCTTCTAGGAGAGTCTTTCAGGGACTCATCTCGAATGGTTCTATCAGCTGGATGGGGCCAAAGTTCGTAACTGGGAGGAGTTGGCTACTGCTTTTTATAAGAAGTATCAATATAATGCCGACCTTGCCCCTACACGTACCCAACTCCAGGGTATGTCGCTAGGTTCAAGTGAAGGTTTTAAAGAGTATGCACAGAAGTGGAGGGATCTGGCTGGCAGGGTGCAGCCTCCGTTAACTGACCGGGAGTTGGTAGACATGTTCTTGGGGACCCTATCTGGGCCATTTTTCAACCATCTTATCGGTAACTCATCTGCAGGGTTTACTGATCTTATTCTGACTGGAGAGAGAATAGAGGCTGGAATGAAGTCTGGCAAAATTCAGAAGGGTGCGTCTTCAAGTTCTGAGAAGAAACCCTTCAAAAAGGAGGCCAGTGCTGTATATGGGTCTAGAAGACAAGAGAAACCTGAGCGCCGCCAATCCGTCAACGCGGTGATGATTGCTAAGCCTGCTGCCGCTCCTCGGCAAACCAATCCACAAAGGGGTGAAAGACCCAGAAGAGAGTTTACCCGTTTAAGTATGACTTTATCGCAAATCTTGCCGCAGTTGTTGTCCACCAACTTGGTGACTGTCAGGGAGGCCCCGAAAGTTGTGAATACTGCCTCTCCGAAATATAATCCAAATGCCCGCTGTGCTTATCACTCCGATAGCCCGGGGCATTCCACTGATGACTGTTGGGCCTTAAGGAATAAGGTGCAAGACCTTATTGATGCAAAAGAGATACAGTTTGAAGCGCCTGAGAGGCCAAATGTGGTGACTGCTCCTATGCCCCAGCATGGAGTAAATGCTGTTGATGAAGAGGTATATATCGTTTCTGTGAATGATGTAGCTACTCCCTTGATGACTGTTAAGAGGAACCTACTGTTGGCCGGTTTATTTCCGGGTTGTAGTGAGGGTTGCCTTTTCTGTGCTGTTTCCCTTTCTGGTTGTCCTTTGCTGAAGTTGGGTATCCAAAGCCTGATGGACAACAAAGAGATTCTGTTCAAGAAAACTGTTGTTCAGTTTGTTCCGCTGGAAGAAGTTTCTGTTGTTACAATCTTTAATAATCCGATCAAGGCTCTCCCGAGGAAGCCGGTGAAAATCATGACTGTCGCACCCGTTGTTATTACTGTTCCGGGGCCTCTCCCCTACGAATCTGATAAGGCTGTCCCCTGGCACTATGAGGCAGACGTATATGTACATGGAATCAAGCAAGAGTTCAACACTGGCACCAGCATCAGCAATATCACTGGTCCAGCAAAAGTTACCCGCAGTGGCAGGCTCTTCTCGCCTGACATTGCGCCACCTGCCATTCGAAGACCCCTCACTATAACACCTACAAATGTACTTGTTCCCAGTTCTGATCAAGTTGTTTCCCCTGCTGCCGAGTCATCCAATGCTCGGGGCAAAGGGGTTGAAGATGAGCCTGCCCGGATGGAGGCGCCAAAATCTGTGAATGCTGAGGCCTCCCAACAGGAGATGGAGGAAATTCTGAAAATAATCAAGAAGAGTGACTTTAATGTTGTCGAGCAGCTGGGGCATACCCCCTCCAAGATCTCAATGCTCTCCTTACTACTGTGCTCAGAGGCCCATGCTAAGGCCTTGATTTCATTTCTCAAGACGGCCCATGTGCCACAGGAGACATCTGCAGTCCAGTTCACTGATTGCGTAGCCAATCTGACAGCAGACAATGGTTTGGGTTTCTCAGATGCTGACCTTACTGCTAAGGGAAAGGACCACAATGATGCCCTGCACGTCTCTATTGAATGCAGGGGCACTACTCTTGCGCACGTGTTGGTGGACACTGGTTCTTCCCTAAATGTGCTATCCAAGAAGGCCTTAGACCGTTTGGATTGTGAGGGCCTGGAGCTGAAACCTAGCAATATCATCGTCAGAGCCTTCGACGGTTCTAAGAGGATGGTCCATGGAGAGGTAGACATTCCTATCCGGATGGGTTCTCAAGTATTCGACTCTACTTTCTATGTGATGGATATCCGTCCATCGTATTCTTGTCTACTGGGTCGACCTTGGATCCACAAAGCTGGGGCAGTGACCTCTACCTTGCACCAGAAGCTCAAGTACCTCGTCAGAGGGAAGATTCACTGTGCAAGGAGAGGAGGAGTATATGGTGAGCCATTTGAATTCCTTCAGGTATATTGAGATGGACGGGGAGTTTATTGAAACCCCCTTTCAGCATTTCGAAGAGGTACCTCCAACTTTGGCAGCAGCGGAAACAGTGATCGAAGAGGATGTTCCTTTGAAGATGGCTTCCTTGAAGGATGCTCGGGCTGTGATCAAGAAAGGTGAATGTGCTAACTGGGGCAGGCTCCCTGACTTTACACAAAAAACTGACAAGTTTGGACTGGGTTTTACTGCAGAGGGTCAGAAGACTATGCGCAAGGCAAAGATCAGAAGACCTCATGTGCTCATTACCAACCCAGGAGTGAATGCCATTGGGGATGAAGATGAAGTGGGAGAGTCAGAGTTTGAAAGCTGGATCTACCCGACTACTGATGGTGGATTGACCAATTGGACCGCCAAAGAGCATACTCCTGTTACTTTTGTTACGCAGTAATAAACTTCTTTGTTTTGTTATTTGTAATAAACAATTAAAACTCTATGGCCCGGTGTCTTACCCGAGGCACCGTGGTTTCATTTATAAGGGCATATAAATTGTCATTTCATATACCATGAATAAAGATCTTGGACGTTTTCTCGCATTTCGAATCTTATGCTCCTTTCCTTTCTTTCCTTTCTTTATATTGCAAAACAGCTGTATTTACACACACTCACTCATACAGGTTCCAATCCACTCTGGATCTCACTGGTAATGACTCTGCTACTACCAGTTATGACTTTGAAAATCCGATCAACTTAGCCGAAGACGAAGGTGAAGATGATTGCAAAGTGCCTGGCGAGCTTGCAAGACTGTTACTCCAGGAAGAGAGGGCAATTCAACCACATGAAGAGCCAGTGGAAACAATAAATCTGGGTACTGAGACGGACAGAAGGAGGTAAAGATTGGTGCCAACCTAGAGCTCAGCGTGAAGCAACGGTTGACTCAAATGTTACATGATTATGTGGAGATATTTGCCTGGTCCTACAAAGACATGCCCGGTTTGGATACTGACATTGTGGTCCATCACTTGCCTACCAAGGAAGACTGCCCTCCGGTCAAGCAAAAGGTCCGCCGTATGCGTCCAGAGATGTCTGAGAAGATCAAAGCCGAGGTTATGAAACAGTTTGATGCCGGGTTTCTTGCAGTGACTTCTTATCCTCAGTGGGTTGCTAATGTGGTGCCAGTACCAAAGAAGGATGGAAAGGTCAGAATGTGTGTCGATTACAGGGATCTGAATAGGGCCAGCCCCAAAATGACTTCCCTCTACCTCACATTGATGTCCTTGTTGACAATACTGCTCAGCATAAGGTGTTTTGTTTCATGGATGGCTTTTCAGGCTATAATCAGATCAAGATGGCACCTGAAGACATGGAAAAAACTACCTTTGTTACTCAGTGGGGCACCTTCTGCTACAAGGTCATGCCTTTTGGACTGAAAAACGCTGGGGCAACCTACCAACGTGCCATGGTTGCTTTATTTCATGACATGATCCATCATGAGATAGAAGTGTATGTTGATGACATGATCGCAAGGTCTCAAACTAAGGAGGAACACCTTGATCATCTGCAGAAGTTGTTTGACCGTTTGAAACTGTACAAGCTGAGGTTGAACCCGAACAAGTGCACCTTCGGGGTAAGATCTGGAAAGTTGCTAGGCTTTATTGTAAGTGATAAGGGTATTCAAGTGGACCCTGCTAAGGTTAAAGCCATTCAAGAGATGCCAGTTCCTAAGACAGAGAAAGAGGTCAGAGGCTTTTTAGGACGCCTGAATTACATCGCTCGATTCATCTCACACCTAACTGCCACCTGTGAACCAATCTTCAAGCTGCTGAAGAAAGATTAGGTAGTACGTTGGAATGATGAATGTCAGGCCGCTTTTGACAGAATCAAAGAGTATCTCTAAGAGCCACCCATTCTTATGCCACCGGTTGAAGGGAGACCTCTGATACTATACCTGACAGTACTTGACAACTCAATGGGGTGTGTGCTGGGGCAGCATGACGAGTCTGGCCGAAAAGAGCATGCCATTTATTACCTTAGCAAAAAGTTTACCGACTGTGAGACCCGATACTCACTGCTTGAGAAAACTTGTTGCGCTTTGGTATGGGCTGCTCGCCGGCTGAGACAGTATATGCTGACTCACACTACCTTGTTGATCTCAAAGATGGATCCTATAAAGTACATATTTGAAAAGCCTGCTCTGTCTGGGAGAATAGCAAGATGGCAAATGATCTTGACAGAATACGACATTCAGTACACGACCCAGAAAGCCATCAAGGGAAGTGTATTGGCAGACCACTTGGCACATCAGGCAGTAGACGACTATCAGTCAATGAACTTCGAGTTTCCAGATGAGAGCATCATGATAGTGACTGATTGTGAAGTACCTGGACCGGATGAAGGACCTGAGGAAGGATCCCGATGGTCTATGCACTTTGACGGAGCCTCCAACGCTTTGGGTAACGGTATCGGCACTGTGATAATATCTCCTCAAGGCACTCATACTCCACTTACTGCCCGGCTATGTTTCAACTGTACCAACAACATGGCGGAGTATGAGGCGTGCATCATGGGTCTTCAAGCTGCGATCGACCTAAGGATCAAGTTTCTGAGTGTCTTCGGAGATTCCTCTCTCGTGATCAATCAGATCAAAGGAGAGTGGGATACGAAACATCCGAATCTTATTCCTTATAGAGAATGTGTGTTGACATTGATCCCCCACTTCACAAAGATAACCTTTGAACACTTGCCGAGAGAGGAGAATCAGCTGGCGGACGCGTTAGCTACAATGTCTTCTATGTTCAAGGTCAAATGGGATAATGAGGCTCCCCGGATCATCATCTGGAAACTGGACGAACCGGCATACTGTTGTGATCTCGAGACTGAATTGGTGACTGAGAAGCCTTGGTACCATGAGGTGAAGAGATATTTGGAAGCTCAGGAATACCCTGAAGGTGCATCTGTCAACGATAAGAAGTTTCTGAGAAGGTTCGCAGCGAAGTTCTTCCTTAGCAATGGCATCCTGTACAAGCGAAATCATGATTCAACCTTACTGCGTTGTGTGGATAAGAATGAAGCAGAAAGGATCATGGAAGAACTACATGAAGGGACTTTCGGAACACATTCCAGTGGACACACTATGGCAAAGAAAATCCTTCGGGCAGGGTATTTCTGGTCCACAATGGAAGCTGACTGCTACCAACACTCTCGGACATGTCACAAATGTCAGATATACGCAGACAAGGTGCATGTTCCTCCAGTTCCTCTAAATGTTCTGACTGCGCCTTGGCCGTTTGCAATGTGGGGCATAGACATGATCGGTGAGATTAAACCTACGGCATCCAACGGGCATCGCTTCATCCTGGTAGCGATTGATTACTTCACGAAGTGGGTTGAAGCAGCTTCCTACGCTACGGTAACCAAGACGGTTGTGGCACGGTTCATTCGGCATAACCTGATCTGTCGATACGGCGTCCCAGAAAGAATTATTACAGACAACGGTACCAATCTTAATAACAAGATGATCACTGAGCTCTACGAGCAGTTTAAGATACAGCACCACAACTCTTCTCCTTACAGACCGAAGATGAATGGGGCTGTAGAAGCAGCAAACAAAAATATTAAGAAAATCGTGCATAAGATGACAGTGACTTATAAAGATTGGCACGAGATGTTACCGTTCGCTCTACATGGGTACCGTACCTCAGCCAGGACGTCAACCGGGGCAACTCCTTTCTCCTTGGTTTATGGTATGGAGGCAGTCTTACCGATTGAAGTGCAGATACCCTCTCTCCGGATAATGAAGGATGCAAATCGGAGTGAAGATGATTGGATCCAGACACGACTTGATCAGCTAAATTTAATTGACGAAAAGAGACTCGCTGCTATCTGTCATGGTCAGACGTACCAAAAACGAATGATCAGGGAATTTAACAAAAAGGTCAGACCACAAGAGTATCAAGTTGGGGATCTGGTAATCAAGCGAATCATCCTTCCTCAGAGTGATCCAAGGGGAAAATGGACCCCTACGTATGAAGGGCCATTTGTGGTTAAACATGTGTTCTCAGGAGGAGCCTGTTTACCGTGGTTATTGGTAAACAACCGCTGATCCTCCAAATGGTTACTTATTTGGTTACTCGCAGGATCGATCAGATTGATCCTAAGACATGGTTGATTTTGAGGTTTTGATTAAGTTGGGTAATGGTTAAATGACAGGAAAATAAAGAGGCTTTAAGTAAATTGCATGAAGAAATGGGCTTGATAAAATAAATGAAGGCTTGAAATAAAGGGCTTCGACAGGAAAAGTAAAGAAGAAAGCAAGTAAAGTTTCTGGAAAAGTAAATGACTTTGATTAATAAAAGTGGTGTTTCAAACATACATTCTCAACAATTCTTTCTCACACGCTGGGTACTCGAATCTATATGAGTGACTTTGTATATAATTGTGAACACACGCGAAAAACTGCGTGAACTACTACTATTTATACTAAAACATCCTAAGTAACCGTCGGGCGGTTACACTGCTTCGAGATGACTCCACTTGGCACGTTCTCAGCGTTCGACGCTCCAGATCTTTGCACGTTGCACTTGGTAACTGCTGGAAACCGTTTTCCCTCCAAACGCTTGAATTTCAAACCGTTCCACTCTGAACCATCGAACACCTTCGTCGAGAAGCATCTTCGACGAGAAACACCTTCGACGTCGAAGGCAACCAACTTCTCCCTTGGAAGAAATCCTCTAAGTACATTGCCATCTTTCGATGGGCATTTCGACAGACCCAGCTGGTCGAAAACATCCTTCAGCTTTAATGGCTGATATTAATAAAACAAGGGTGTCGAATTTAGGAGCCAACAAATTGCCCCCCAAGAATGCCTTATTTCGACTCTGAAAGAAAAAGGCATTCTTTGAAATGCCATTCGACACCTGTCTTTTCATTCTTAGTCACAAATTAAATTGTGCACCTTTTTTGTCTTCTACCAACCACTGACAATCCAAAGGAAAAGCCATCATTTCATCCGTACCTAAGACGTCACTTCAGTACGGCGTGCAGTGTTCCAAACGTCTTTTCACAAATTGTCATCATGACAATTCCCAAAAACGAGGGCGCACGCTGCACCCTTTCATTTCTGCAGAACGGCTACAATAACAGGGAGACGCCACGCGTCCCACTACCTTCTGCAACATTAAATGGAATTTAATGTCCTCGAATTTGGGGATTTCCCCAACTACTATAAATAGCGGTAAGTACCCATTGTGGGACTTTTTCACGCTATCTTGCTTTCAGAATTCCTCATTTGCATACAGACTCTTGTCAACTTTGCAAACCACCTGTTCTTCGCTTCGTCTTCAACCTAAGTATCAACAATGGCATCTGGTTCTTCCAACGCTCCTAGCGCCAACACTCCCTCTGGAAATGTCAAACCTAGGATTTTCTCCACCGCTCCCGTAGTGACTTCCACGGGCCAACGAAGGGTCCCTGAGCCTTTGGACATTGCTGTACGTGATGCTTATTCACGCCACCTCATGATTCCGGTTGGATATTCCAACCAAATCTTTGCTATGTCTGGCCCACTGTACCCAAGCATTGCTGAAGCCATGAAGATCAAAAGTTACTTTCCGGTACTTGAAAGACTCAAACCGGTTGGATGCTCCAAGAAAGATGCAGAGGATAATGAAGATCCTGCTAAAGAGAAAATCGACCTCCGTTTCTTCAATAGAGGTGTTAGGGCTTTCAGGTATGGCCCTAGCCTCACTCCTGATTATAGTGCTTGGCTGGAAAAAATGGAGAAACGCCAGGCTTCGATCTGGAAAGACATGGGGATATTCGACCTGGTTATGCTGTCGAAGACAGGTCTTAACTATTCCCCAGAAATGTTAATAGCTTCCTTACTCTTCTGGGATTACACCCATTTCACCTTCCATCTTCCCTGTGGAATGCTGACTCCCACGCTCTTCGACGTGGCCGCCATCACTGGCCTTCGACCCACTGGGGACTACTTCGACCCAGAGGAAATGTCGGAGGATCATATTAGATTCTCTGCCACAAAACCAACCTACACCACCTTCATCAATCACTACCATGATAAGTCGACGGACGCCGTGTCGGATGTCGAACATATCGCGTTTCTAGCCTTATGGCTGACACGCTTTGTGTTTTGCACCAAGTCTTTACAGGTGACCAAGAAGATGGTCACTCTCGCCACTCAACTCCACCATGGCCAAAATATCTGTTTGGCAGAATTGATTTTGGCGAGTCTGTACGAGTCGATTAGCAACGGAGCGACTCTTCTGAAGATCATCGAGAACAGAGCCAGTCTGCTGCTTGCTGGACCTTTTTGGCTGCTTCAACTGTGGCTCAATGCCACCTTCAAGTCTTTCCTGCCTCATAAGACTCAAATAAATGGGCAGGCTCCAGAAATAGCAAATAGGTACGTCGAAGGCACCAGATTGGCTCTGTTGACTCCAACGGAAGATGGGCTGGAGCTTCAGCAAACTTTTACAAACTTCGTCCTGATGTTTGCAAAAAGGAAAGAGTTTGCTTCGACCATGGCTTCGTTTGCTCGACGAAAGGTTGGCCCATAGTGGTTCACGAGGCCACATCCTAAGGCGTCGAGTGGTCCTCAGGTCGACGAACATACAACAGTGTGGGAGGCATTTCTCACACCAAGAATAATGCCCATGCGATTCAAGAGCTCCAAGACTCACTTGAGTCTAATCGCGTATCAACCAAACCTGGTGTCTCACCAGTTTGGTATTATTCAAACACTACCTTCTCCAATTTTTCCCAGGGAGAAGTCTATGTTATACTTCTGCAACGACTACACTGAAGACGCTGCCACTAAGCATATCGGCAGATATGCTGGTCGAACAGTTCTTTCGTTGTTTGACTATCAGCTGAACTTTCTCTGCTCACCATCCTTCGAGGAGTGGTGGAAAAGTTACTACACTGAGGAGTTTTTCGACGAGAAGGACTTCGCGGACGAACTTCAGAAGTCATTTGTCCTTGTCTTGGACAAAATAAAGAAATGTAAGTCCATCCTTCCAAATTACTTTGTCTTTTCCTTTCGACTGGTAGCCTGTTAATTATTTTGTCTACTTTCAGTTGTTCGAAAGCCTGCGGCCAAGAAGGCTGTCGAAGGCCAACAGGGAGGAGGCCCCTTAACAAAACCTCCACCACCGGCGAAGACTATAGCGCCGGAGAAGACCACAACAAACCAACAGGGGGAAGGCCCTTCGAAAAAGCCTTCTGCATCGGTAACCAGACTCTTATTATTTTTCTTTTTCTGGCTTTAACTTTCTGACTTTCGATGCAACTTCTAAATCGAACTCCAATTGGTTTTTTAGGCACCTTCACCCAAGAAACGGCCAGCACTAACGGTCGAATCTGGGAGTGACGAAGAAGATGATTCTCCCCCTGCTCCTCTTAAAAGGCGAAAGCTGAAGAAGGACGTTCCTCTTCCTGAGGCTCGAACAATCAGGATAAAGGTTGCTGGGAGAAAGCCCATGCCACCTCCAGTAATCATTGAAGAGCCAACAGAGGAGGAATTAAATGTTCTTCTCAATAAACCTGTCGAAAGCGACAATTCCAGCCCTGGGGCTGAAGCTCCCTTGCAGGTAATCTCTTTGATCCCTTTGTAACTCAAGTGTCGATACCCACGTTCGATTATGTCTCTTTCGAATTTAGAAGATCCTTCTTCTTCTCTTTTCAGGACACCACTGAAAGCTCAGCGCCAAGGACTTCTAAAACAATGGATTCTGCTGAACTCAGCAGGCCACAAGAAAAAGACTTGGCGAACGATGAAGCCAATGCTGAGACAGCAGAACAACCAACAGAAGATCCACAAACAGAAGAGCAACAACCAAAAGAGATTCAGGTGGTGGATCTGTCGGAAGAAAATCGTGACGAAGGGGACCATGGTGACGCTGGCGAAGAGGATCAAGGTGACGCTGGCGAAGGGAACCATGATGACGCTGGTACTGCCGCAGTCCGAGTCGAAGAGAGTCAAGTCGAGGCAAATGCTACTCAATAGCCTCAAACCCAAGACAACGCTGTTGCAAAGGTTGTCACCTCAACAAAGCATAGGTCGAAAGAAGACTTAGAACTCTTGAAGCAAACTGATCCTATTGGCTATCTGAACGCCATCATCGAGAGCAAGGGAAGTTCGTCTGATGCTAGTCAGGAGGTTACTACTCTGTCGGGGAAGTCCACTGAAACTTCTCCTCTCGATGAGGCTTTGACGAAGGTTAAGGCTCAGTTTTTCAAGAAGGACTTGATGAAAGCTTTGGAGGGGGACCCTACTGCTCCATCATATTTGGGGGCTGTTTTGAATGCCGTAGACTTGCTAGCTGTGCCTCCGGAAGTTTCAGGCTTTATCATGGAGTTACACTCCATTATTGATCAAGTCTCAGCAGATTATCAGCGACAAAGGGGCTTTAATAGCCAGCTTGAAGTGCTATATGGCAAAAGCTCTTCTGCATGGACTGCTGTAGCAGAGACAACTTCTCGAATTGCGGAGTTGTCGAAGCAAAAAGCATCTAAACAAGAAGAAGTTGATGCCACCGATCGAGAGAATGCTTCCCTCAAGGCGCAAATCGAAGAAATAGAGGCTAAGATAAATGCCAATACTAAGCGCAAGGAGGAACTTCTCTCGACTGTTCCAGACACCGAAAGTCAAGCTGAAATCACATAAGGCCTAGAATTTGCTGAGAAAGCTCAAGCCTTCGACGATCAAATTGCCAAGCTTGTGCAGGCGAATGCCTTGTGCAACAAAAGATTGGAGCTGCAGCAAACCAAATACCTTCGACTCAAGGACTTCATCCCCTTCTGATCGATTCAGCCCTTTAACCATATATTGTAATATGTATTCGACAATATTGCCATTTTGGCTAATTTATAAAAAATTTCCATTTTGGCTTTTTTATGGTTAATTTAATCGTTACTTGTTATTTTATTTTTATCTCTTGGAGTATAGGTTTATACTTTTTCAAATACTTACCATTTACTCTCAAGAGCCTTTTATCTTCACCTAGCTCTTCGACTTCATAAGCTCCACCAGAAAAAGTCTGGATAACTCTGAATGGTCCTTCCCCTTTGGGTGACCATTTTCCCATGCTTCGATCCCTTCGATCCATGGGAAGAATCACCTTCCAGACTAGTTCTCCAGGCGAAAATACCTTAGGTTTTACCTTTTTATTATAAGAGTCTTCTACTCTTTTCTTCTGAAGCCTGAGTAGGTTAAGAGCGCGCAATCTTTCTTCGTCTAAATCTACTAGTTCGTCTAACATCATATCCCAATAAATTTCAGAGGGAATATCGTAATGTCTCTGAACCCTTGCAGATTGAAGACAAATTTCTGCTGGCAACACTGCGTCATGGCCAAAAGTTAGCCTATATGGCGTTGTACCTATGGCTTCTTTTGGGGACGTTCGACAAGCCCACAAAATCTGGTCTAACGTCTTATGCCAATTTTTGGGCTTCTTCCCAACATGCTTTTTTATCAAGCCAATCACTACTTTGTTCGCTGCTTCGACTTGACCATTTTCCTGTGCATAATAAGGCGTTGATGTTAGGAGTTTAAAGCCTGTTTCCTGAGCGAATTCCTGCATCTTTCGACCGGTGAAAACTGATCCTTGATCAGTTGTCATAGTCTCAGGGATTCCATATCTAAAGATAATGTTCTTTTGAATAAATTCAATGACATTTTCTTGGTCTACATTGACTAAAGGGATAGCTTCGATCCACTTAGTAAAATAATCAATGCCTACCAATATATACTTCTGACTCTTTGATGATGCTGGTCAAATCTCTCTAATGAGGTCCAACGCCCATCCTCTAAAGGGCCAAGGTTTCACTATCGAGTGAAGTTCGCTTGCTGGTACATGTTGGATGCCTGTATGGACTTGACATTCTTGGCAACCTTTAGCGAACTTGACACAATCTTTCAGCATAGTGGGCCAGTATAGTCCTTGTCGAAACAACAACCATTTCATCTTATGGCCTACTTGGTGAGCCCCACATGCTCCAGCGTGCGTAGTCGAAAGGGCTATGTATGCCTCAGTTTCACTTAAACATTTTAGCAATACCCCTTCAGGCGTCTTTTTAAATAACTCATTACCCATGAGTACGTAACTCAACACCCTGTACTTTGTTTTTCGTTCAGTTGAAGCTACTGGATTTTGAAGATAATCCACAATGGGCTTCCTCCAATCTTGCTCTGACAAATTATCTATGAACGAAATTTCGAAGTTACTTTGATCAGCATATCCTAGTCTTGTCGATTCCAAGTCTGTTGGTGATAGACAAGTTGCTTTTATCTTTTCTCGAACTTCGATTGCTCTTTGTAATCTCGTTTTTGAAATCTTGTACCCAGATGCAATTTGTGCCAAGTCGTTGGCTATTTGATTTTCCAATCTGGGTATGTGTCGAATATTGACCATTTCAAATTTTTTCAATAAACGATTTGCTATCACAAAGTACATAATGAGATTTTCTCTTATGCATTTATATTCTTTTGTGACTTGCTTAATGATTAACTCTGAGTCTCCCATTATTTCGACTCGAGTTGCCCCCAATTCCAACAATATTTCAAGGCCAGTAATTAGAGCTTCATACTCGGCCTCATTGTTCGAACAAGAACCTGATATCTTGTACTTGAATGTTATTGGAATTTTTTCTGGAGAAATGATCAAGACTCCTACTCCTGTTCCATCTTTATGGCTGGAACCATCGAAGTAGAATTTCCAAGGTTCTATCTCCACATAATTAACATGCTCAACTTGGATTAAGTGGTCGACTATAAAGTCTGCAACCACTTGTCCTTTTACTGCCTTAAGAGGCATAAAGGTTAAGGAGTATTCAGTTAATGCTAATGCCCACTTGCCAATTCGACTGTGCAAGATGGGTTTCGACAACATGTACTTGAAAACATCAAAATGAGACGAAACATACACATCAACTGGTTTTATATATTGCTTGAGTTTTGTACAAGAGAAATACAGACATAGACACAATTTTTCAACTTCGCTATATCTAGTTTCTGAATCGTTCAAAATTCTACTAAGATAGTAAATGGGTCTTTCGACTCCATTCTCATCTTCTTGGGCTAACATGCTTCCCAAAGTTTTGTCGGATGCAGCTATGTACAATCTCATACTCATATTGCTACAAGGAGGCACCAAAATAGGTGGCTTGGTGAGGTACCCTTTGATTTTCTCGAAGGCTTCTTGTTGCTCTTGCCCCCATTCGAATCCCTCTTTATTCAGTCGAAGTAAGGGTGAAAAGGCTTGAGCTTTCCCACTTAGGTTAGATATAAATCTCCTTAAGAAATTTATCTTGCCTAACAGAGATTGCAGTTCCTTCTTATTCGATGGCGCTTTCGCTTCCAGAATAGCCTTCGTCTTGTTCTGGTTGATTTCGATTCCTTTCTTGTGGACAACGAAGCCCAAGAAATCTCCAGCTTTCACACAGAATGCACACTTCAAAGGGTTCATCTCCAGACCATGTTCTCTCATTCTTTCGAATGATTGTCGAAGGTGGTCAATATGATTCTTCCTGGAAACAGATTTTATAACAATGTCATCAATATATACTTGCATAAAAGTGTTAATAAAATCATGGAAGATGGAATTCATTGCTCGCTGGTATGTTGCCCCAGCGTTCTTTAGGCCAAAAGGCATCACTACCCATTCGTAAGTGCCTAGAGCCCCAGGACATCGAAAAGCTGTTTTCGACACATCCTCTTCGGCAATGAATATTTGATTATATCCTGAATAACCATCGAGCATACTCAGGTATTCATAGCCAGCGGCAGAATCGACTAGCATTTCTGCCACAGGCATAGGATATTCATCTTTGGGCGTAGCAGCATTCAAATCTCTGAAATCTATGCACACCCTCAATGTACCATTTTTCTTAATTACTGGCACAATGTTTGCAATCCATTCGACATACCTCGTAACGCGTATGAATTTGCACTTCAGCAGTCTTTCGACTTCCGTTTTGATCTTCGACAGTATTTCTGGAGCGAAGCGTCTTGGACTTTGCTTGATTGGCTTCTTCCCAGGTTTGATTGGCAACTGAAGTTCTACCAACCCTCTGCCGAGACCAGGCATTTCGTCGTAATCCCATGCAAAACAGTCCTTGAACTCTTTCAACAATTGGATTACTTCCAACCTAAGTTCTGGGTCAATTTTGGCGCTGATGTAAGTTGGCTTTTTCTCTGACCCTTCGCCTAAGTTGATTTCTTCTAAAGGATCTTGCGCTAACATTTTAATGTTGTTCGCCAAGGGGTCCTTTTCGAAGCCCAAAGGCTCATCGTCATAGATGGCGTCGAGCCTCTGTTCCTGCATTCCTTCTGGAATGATATTAGGGGGTTCTGGATCGAAATCCTTTCCAGGACCTGCAGCAGATAACTGTTGATCATTGGCCTGTATGGCCATGTACTTTACTTCGGCTTCGAGAGCCGTTATCATCTTTGTTTCGGCTACATAAGCCGAAATTCGCTTCAATGATTGTGACTCAGTCATTATCATTGAATTCACTTCCCCAACCAGTTGGTTGGATATCAGTTAACCCACTGAAGTCTATGTGGGACAAGTCTTCTCTGTCCCATTGGAAACCATGCTCAGGGTACAGGTATAGGGAACAAAAAGTATTTGGCGCTGGCGCCAAGTCGAAGTCAGGTGTTGGACATGGCCTTATGTGAGCCAAGTTCTTGTCGAAATCTGCCAGCCCTAGGTGATTCACTTTGCCCAGGTAATAGCTTTGATCTGCTTCTATGTTTTCGACCATCCCATCTGGACGCCATAGCAGCAACCTCTGGTGCATTGATGATGGCACAGCTCCAACACCATGAATCCATTCACGGCCCAACAAAAGATTATAGTTAGGTTTGGCCGATATGACCATAAACATTGTTGGTCGAAGGATAGATCCTACCTTGATATCCAATTGGATCACTCCCATAGTGGTCCCTATGCCGCCCTCATAGTTCGACAGGACCATGTTGTGAGGCTTGATGTCCTCATCCCTCTTGCCAATTTTCCTTAGCATAAAGTGAGGAATAATGTTGATGGTTGCCCCACAATCCACCAAGATTTTATTAACTGTAGTTTCTTCGAGTTTAGCCCTTATAAATAAAGGCTTGAGGTGATTTTTCATCGCCTCTGTAGGTGGTTCGAAGAACCCATTTTGTTCCTCAGTAGTGCCATTGTCCATGACGAAATAGCACACTGGCCTATGTTTGGCCATTTCTTGCTCCACTTCCCAATCACTTGTTTCGACCTCAACCTGTCGGTTGAACTCTCTGGGCAGCACTGAGACTATATTCACCATGATGTCCAAAGTATCATTAGACTCAGAACCATCTTCGTCCTCAATTTCACCTTGGTTAGGCCAAACTAGCCTGTTGGTTACTGGCTCTCTTTCCAGAGGTTTCCTTTGCTTCCTTAGAGGAACATTTGAACTGGTTTCTGCCTTTGGTTCATTGGCAGCCTCCCTCTCAGCTTTTCGTCGCCTCTGGTATCTCCTCCACTGAGATCGAGACATGGGATTTTTCCCTTTGTAGTTGCTTGACACCTGTGTAACTTTAGGGGCCGCAACTTGAGGCTCTTTCTTTTGTGTTAAAGATGAACCCCTTGGCACATCGAAAGAGTGTCATCTCTCCTCGCTTGGCCTCTTTCGACCAGACGTTTTGTACCAGGTATCTACCGGCACATTAGTTGGAGGCCTGAAAGTCAATGGCCTCTTTTCTTGGTTTGAACCTCTTTGGGAGGCTCTTCTGGGGTCATGTCGAAGATCAACATTTTCCCTTCTCTTATTTTCCGCTCTTACGCCTTGAATATGTTCGGCAGCTTTTTTGTCAAAGATCGAACTGCATCTTGGACACAGCATCACTTCTGACTTCTTTTTCTGGCATCTTTGCAGGAAATCTGCCAGATTTTCGTTTTCCCGAGGGAAAGCAGTCTTGTTAGCTTGTTCTTGCCTCATGGCCTCCTCTGATGCTTTTGGGTCAGAGACTTCGACCATGTTGACATTCATGGTATCTTTGTTGGCAAGAGTCAACTGCTTCATTTGAATCTCCAAGTCCTCTGTCTGGCCTTGAACTGTGGCCAAGTGAGAACTGGGTTTTGGTCCAGATTTTTGGGCTCCAATTGTCTCCAGCTTGGGGCTTTCGACCGCTTTCTGAACCGCTTCAATTGTCTTCCTGGATAAATTCCCAGAAAAACTGCCAAAGATTGGCATGTTGACATGGTCCTTTGAGACTTCGACCATTGTGATTCCTGGCCTCTTCGACTGGCTTCTGGATGCCTCGATCACGTTCACCTCTGACGGTTCAGCATAGTGGGCTTCAGCCTGCAACGGATTAGAATCCACAGCCATGGGGGTCTTGTCAGCAAACTTCAACCTCCCTTCTTCGATAGCGTCTTGCACAAGATTCCTGAAAAGAAAACATTGAGACGTTTTATGGCCCAGAAAATTATGATATTTACAAAAGCCTCTCTTCTTTCTTTGATCAAGAGGAGGCACTTTTACCCCTGGGGGTATTATCATTTGGCCATCTTTTACAAGCAAGTCAAAGATCTCATCACATTTTGTAAAATCAAAACTATAAGTCTTTTTGGGGAACCTATCGTTGGTCCTTTCTGGACCAATGGGATTTTTCCCACTTGAGGGGACTAATAGTTTGCAAGAGTATGGTGGCCCTTGTTTTAGTTCCGCTAAATCGACTTCTCCTTCTTCGACAGTTATAGTATCATCGAAGGATTCAGGATCTTCGTCATCCATCTCAACATACGCTATCCTCTCTCTCTTATGAGTTTTCGTTGCCTTTGCTTTTTCAGCTTTGAGGCGTTCTACCTGTCGAACTCTATCGGCCAGTTGGGCCATGTCTCTCAGGTATTGAGTGTCTAACTTCTTCCTAATGGAATAATCTAAACCGCCTGCGGCTATTTCGACTAACTCATGTTCTGGCACTTGTGTAAAACATCTTGCTTTGAGCAACCTAAACCTATTTAGATATTCGTCTATAGGTTCAGTGAAACGTCTCTTTACACTGGCCAATTCTTTCAGGCTTATCTTGGTTTGCCCCATGTAGAATTGCTCGTGGAACAATCTTTCCAACTGGGTCCAATGATGGATCGAATTGGGGGGGAGAGTTGTAAACCAAGTAAAAGCGTTCTTTGTTAAAGAACTTGGGAAGTACTTAATCCTCAGGTTTTCGTTGTTCGAAATATCTCCTGCTTCGATCAAGTATCTCGCCACATGTTCGACAGTAGATTCTGTCGTGTCCCCAGAGAACTTAGTGAATTTAGGGACTTTACATCTGGGAGGTAAGTCTGTTTGTAACACGTATTCTGACAGCGGGGATGTAAAGTTGGGCCTTCGAAAGCCCATGTTCATCCCATTTTGAGTCATGATCCTTTCAATCATGGTTGCCAGATTATTTTCCAAACCCATGTTTTGGTATTGGATATGCTGAACTACTTCGTCAGCATTTTGATTTCTGTTAACTAACCTTACCTCTGGGGTTATTACCCTAGGTTCCTCGACAGGTTGCTCCAATCGTGCCCTAAGGTTTTCTTCGACAGGCTGTTGGACCTGGTTGATAGTGGTTTCTTCCTCTAAGAATACACCTTGGTTTCCCCTTATTTGCACCCTTTGGGGCTGTCGAATAGGTTGGGGTACTCCAAAGAAATCAGCCAAACGCGTCATTTGCGCTGTCATCTGCTGATTCGATTGAGTAGTGTTTTGTATTTGAGGGTTCAGCACTGTACTTAAAGTTTGTGCCAACATTTGAACCATATCATGGTTGCTTTCGTCCATTTGTTTCCTCAAGACTGCTGTCGAGGCATTTGTAAGGCCATGTGCTACTTGGGACGTTCCTCCTAAGAGTTGGGTCCTATTTCTATTCGCCATACCTACTCCAGAACCTTGGAGTGGCGAAGAGGCACTCACTAAAGGGTCTGAAAAAGTGGACGCAGCGTTCGTCAGGCTAGCCAAGTCAGAAGTTGGCATGCCATAGAGTGGTTCTCGATTATGACCGCCTGTCATAAATCCTGGGGGAACGTAAGGCCTTGTGCCTAAATTTCCCCTTGGTGGGGGAGTTCCCAAAGGCACTCTGGGGCCTGTGAACGGAGGTAATGGCCCCGTTGTTGTGACCGTTACTGCTGGTGTTGAACCAGCGGTTATCACTTCACTTACGGTCGGGATAACCGTTGCTCCCACATTCGTTTGTGGGATCTCGTTATTGTTTGGCGGATTCACCATCTCTTCCCTTCTTCTGGAAGTATTGGTATCGTTAGTGTATATTCTACCACTTCTCAATAACATGCAACACTCCTCGAAAAAGATGAGATTACGTTAAAAAGGTTAAACTTCAACAATCAACACACTGTCCCACCGGGTGTGCCAATTTGTTTATCGTGGTTATTGGTAAACAACCGCTGATCCTCCAAATGGTTACTTATTTGGTTACTCGCAGGATCGATCAGATTGATCCTAAGACATGGTTGATTTTGAGGTTTTGATTAAGTTGGGTAATGGTTAAATGACAGGAAAATAAAGAGGCTTTAAGTAAATTGCATGAAGAAATGGGCTTGATAAAATAAATGAAGGCTTGAAATAAAGGGCTTCAACAGGAAAAGTAAAGAAGAAAGCAAGTAAAGTTTCTGGAAAAGTAAATAACTTTGATTAATAAAAGTGGTGTTTCACACATACATTCTCAACAATTCTTTCTCACACGCTGGGTACTCGAATCTATATGAGTGACTTTGTATATAATTGTGAACACACGCGAAAAACTGCGTGAACTACTACTATTTATACTAAAACATCCCAAGTAACCGTCGGGCAGTTACACTGCTTCGAGATGACTCCACTTGGCACGTTCTCAGCGTTCGACGCTCCAGATCTTTGCACGTTGCACTTGGTAACTGCTGGAAACCGTTTTCCCTCCAAACGCTTGAATTTCAAACCGTTCCACTCTGAACCATCGAACACCTTCGTCGAGAAGCATCTTCGACGAGAAACACCTTCGACGTCGAAGGCAACCAACTTCTCCCTTGGAATAAATCCTCTAAGTACATTGCCATCTTTCGATGGGCATTTCGACAGACCCAGCTGGTCGAAAACATCCTTCAGCTTTAATGGTTGATATTAATAAAACAAGGGTGTCGAATTTAGGAGCCAACAGAGCCATGATTCTAACCAACATGGATGGTGACGACCTTCCTCACCCCGCCAATGCAGACATAGTAAAAAGATACTACACATGAAAAAAGACCCGCTAGGTTGACATACCTAGGCAAAAATTAGGGCTTCCCGGCGAACCAAAAGGGTTCGGGCAAAATGAAGGGATGAAATGGAAGAAATCTGTACACCCGACAAGTCGAAAACCTGAAAAGGCGGCTTGGGAAAAAATGGGTATCCCGGTGGACTGAAAACCCGAAAGGGCGGTCCAGGAAAAAGTTAGGGATAAAGCGTAATACTATGTCTCATTGGATCACTTTGCATCCAGAATCCGGTATCTGCATCAAATTCAGACGGCATCAATCAGTCAGCTTCATCTTCAACTAAGGTCATCAAGTGATGAGACGCTCGGAGATATAAAGGCGATAGCAGAGATGAAGCCCAGTGGGATCATTCTATTTCACACAGCTGTTTTATTTTCCTTTGTACAGTTTGTATAAACTCTTTTGTTCGGTGGCGTTCTCTTACTAGGACGTCAGCCTCTTGTACATAAAACGCCTATTTACAGGCAAATTCAAAAAATCAATACAAAAATCACTTTTCAGTTAAAATTGCCAATTGTTTTCCCTTTTCTGTTTTGTTTTGCGAAGAACGTCCAAGGTTCAATTTGTGATATATGCATTGACAATAATTTGCTAACTCATGAATATTTGCATACGAAATAAAGGATTAATTACAGAAACAGGGGCAATAAAGAGTTGTCTAAGCGATCTAATTGTTCCATCCACCAAGGTACCAAGGTAGGTTCGGCTGAAGAACATAACCAGATATCTTAATCCCCCAGAGAGTGAGTTAGCAAGTCAATACACTCTCCCCAAGCAAAGCTATTATCAGCCTTAAGGAAGTCGGGTATCCCCCGCAGATCTTAACATTCCCCAGCAGTATACACGCATTCTTAACAAGCATCCCCGGCAGTCTTGGTCTAAAGATTGTTCCCCGGCGGTATATCGAACATTCGGTGGAGTTACTTCCAATACATCTCAAAATTTCCCCAGGAGAGTCCAATCCGGTTTCCCCAGGAAAGTTGAGATCCATCTCCCCAAGCAGTAAGCTTATCCCCAGTAGATTCTGGAAGCTTATCCCCGCAGAGCATGAATGCATCTCCCGGCTTTATTCAAAGAGTTATTTCCCTACCAGGATATAACTGGGTTATCCTCAGCCAAAAGCCACGGAAAGAGCGTCCTCGACGAAGTCTTCTTATCCCCAGCGAAGTCTATTAACACTTCCAACATAACAATGGTATCCCCAGCAAAGTTACCATCCACATTTCAGCAAGGTACCTCTTTCCCCACAGAGTATTGTTCCCCAGCAAGATCACTAGAGTACTTTTCTCCCCGCAGAGTAATCCATTCGCCAAGTTTATTTCCCGATGGAGTCATCTTCTCCTACCGGTATTCTTGCAACTATCATCCCTAGCGGAGGAAAAATCTATTTTCCAAACATCAGCCCAGGAGTGACTTCCCGGCACCCGTCAAGGATTTATTTTCCTAAAAGACGAAAAGATACATTCATAAACATCGCACTTCCATACATTATAGCATGCATATACGCATCATATCTTACAAATCTCATTTATGTTGAGAACATCATTGCTTGATCCATATCATGCATTGCATATGACTGACCTTTACCTTTCAGGGAAGACCCAGTTAAGTTCTCAGCTATGTCCAAGACTTTAGTCTGGTTCAGTCAGATCGACCCTAAGATCTCCCTGATTCTTATCCAGTTGAAGATTCCAAGACCTTGACCGGTTCAGTTAAATCGACCCTAAGATTTTCCTGTTTCTTATCCAGTCAAAGGCCTTCTCTGGTTCAATCAGATCGACCCTAAGATCTCCCTGATTCTTATCCAGTTGAAGATTCCAAGACCTTGACCGGTTCAGTTAAATCGACCCTAAGATTTTCCTGTTTCTTACCCAGTCAAAGGCCTTCTCTGGTTCAGTCAGATCGACCCTAAGATCTCTCTGATTCTTATCCAGTTGAAAATTCCAAGACCTTGACCGGTTCAGTTAAATCGACCCTAAGATTTTCCTGTTTCTTACCCAGTCAAAGGCCTTCTCTGGTTCAGTCAGATCGACCCTAAGATCTCCCTGTTTCTTATCCAGTTGAAGACTTCAAGACCTAGACCGGTTCAGTTAAATCGACCCTAAGATTTTCCTGTTTCTTATCCAGTCAAAGGCCTTCTCTAGTCCAGTTAAATCGATCCCTAAAAGATTTTCCTGATAAAGACTCAGTAGAAGACATCCAAGATTCTCTCACCGTTACTGTCGAGGTAGTAATCGTCCCCAGATTCTCTCAGCGTTACTGTTGAGGTAGCAATCGTCCCCAGATTCTCTCAGCATTCCTGTTGAGGTAGTAATCATCCAAGGTTCTCTCACGGTTCCTGTTGAGGTAGTAACCATCCCTGGTTCATTCACCATCTTTTTGAAGCTCCAGATTCAGTTCCTGTAACCAGTCAGGGCGCATCTATACAAAGAGTTTGAAGACCAGCTCCTGTAACAGGTCAGGTAATCATTTTCTTTTGCAGGTACGCAAGTTCTCGCTAAGGAATCTCTTACGCGATCGACGCCCAGATGGCATCTATAAGCCCATCCACCTATCCATCATTTCTTAGCATGGCATATATAAGCCCATCATCCTATCCATCAATCTCCAAATGGCATCTATAAGCCCATTCCCCACATCACACTACTATGCGAGCGCAAATTTCTGGGCACTCTAGTGTTCAATCATCTTCCACCTTCGGATTACGAAAGGCACGTCAGCCAATCTACATCCTCAGGTTTAAGAAGATTGAACAGGGGCAACTGTTGTACCCCAAAATTTTCCCTCCCATATTCTTCAAGAATTGCAAAGAGCATGCTTCAAAATCTCCCCAAGGGTTGCACAGTTCAAGGGCCTCCTAACAGTCAAAAACTAGGGTTTTGGTTCTGACAAAGAAAATGAAGTTTACAAGGGTCTAAACAAGTCCCACATGCCTATAAACATGGTCAAGCATCCATATGCTAAGTTTCAAGACTTACAGCACAAAATTGCACAGTCAGAAACCCTAATTGCTCAGCAGTCAACTGTAGGGGCAAAATGGTCATTTGACAGTCAAAAGTTCAAATTTTTGGTCAACATCTTATTTTGAAGCCACAAACATCATTTGATCAATTCTTGATCATGATTTTCAAGGCTTGGCTCAAAAAGTCTCAAGATGCAAAAGTTTCCATATTTGGACAGTTGAAAAAGTCAACTGTAACTTGACCAAGGCATAACTTCCACATGGTTTATCAGAAAAATTCCATCCAAAGCTCATTTTGAAGAGAAAGACATTTCCTAAAACTCCTATTCACACTTAAAGTCCAAGAAATGCTCTCACAAAAAGTTATCAACTTCAACATTATAGGTCATTTTCAAAAGTCAACAAAAAGGGACTTTAAGTCAAAGACCATAACTTGAGATTGGTAAATCAAAATGACATGGGACCAAAGGCATTGGTTAGAGGACTTCAAGACCTTTCTAAAATGTCTAAGAACATGATCAAATCTTAAAAATTGAGCAAGATATGCCTTGTGGAAGTTGGGAAATTTTTTAGAATTTTGAAAAGTCAACTTTACTTCAAATGCCTCAAATTTGCTAATGGGCCACATTTTCTTCCAAGATTCATCATCCAAATACTATGCACGACCATTTGGCCCAAAGGGGATTTATTCCATCATTTTTATTTATTTATTTGAATTTTTAATTACTATTAATTCATTTAATAAAATAAAATATGACAAAAATACTAAAATAAGGTTTTCAAATCTTTTTGTGCAGAATAAACTCTCCTTAAAGGCTCAAGATTCGTGCATACCCAAAATTGGAAGGTTTGGCCATGATTGACATCAAAATCACATGAAAAAAGATTTGAAAATATGCCATGAAAATCAAATATTTCTTTCATCAATGCAAGGATCTCTTGACTCAAATCTCAACCCTAATCCATCACATACATATACTGATCAAAACCTAATGCACAAGGACCTGAATGTTGCGCCTCATCTCAAGAACAAAGTTTGTATTTTTTGTTCAAATTTTCAAAACTGAAAACACCATTCCAATGCGTTTCAAGGCCAAAGAACCATCCCAAAAGCTTCCTAAGGCATCACTGAACCTGACTGAATACTTTTCCAAGCCCATAACATCAAGAAACGGTAGAACCATGTCACACTTTTCATGAAAATATGCATAATCGTGTTTAAGTTTCTGGGCATCTTTCATACATTTTAATTGTTGTTTTATGCCAATATGATCCTTCTAAAGCTAACCATACTGTTTAATTGAGTTTTTATTGCCTATATGCCAAATTACCATTGAAGCTTTCTAGGGTTTCAGAGTTGCAAAATTAGGGGTTTCCTCGTCCAGAAAAATTAGACCACGAGACCAAGGCTATTGGATTCAGAAGCTTCACGTGAATCGTTCCCATAGCTCGCGATCAATTTATGATCAACAGGGTGCTAATCGCTATTTTTATGCTTGCCATTTAGTGGGGGTTTAAAACCCCCGCTATTCAGTTTTTTTTTCTTCAGGTACAGCAAACAATTGGAGAAGAAGGTGATGTGTAGGCCAACGAGTGGTGCGTTTGAATTTCGCGCGAAAATATCCCACTAACCATTGTTTTATGTTATATTGATTATTTGTTATATTATAAACAAAGCGCATTAACAGCTCAGTTGGCAGGCACATGATTTGGTAAGCAACGGGACCTGGGTTCGATTCCCAGGTCCCCTCCCTTTCTCATATTATTTTCCTTTCCATATTCCTACGCAGCGCACACCCAAGGGTTCACCATACGTCCACCATCCAAGCTTGCCACGCGCCTATTGAGATCAATCTACTGGCTATGATCTGAAGAGTATCATGGGCACCGGTCAACACATACGCACGTGGCCTTGAAAAGTCAAAAAAGGCCTCCAATGATGGGCCAGAATTGCTGGACAATACCTCCAGATTGGGGCAGAACCCCCCTAGTGTATTATATTTCTTTCTCTTTTTCTTTCTTCTATTTTTTTTTATTATTTGTTTTAATTCAATTATTTTCTTTTAATGCTTTAAGTTAATATTTTCATAATATAAAAATAATAAAAAAATCAGAAAGACAAAATAAAAAATATATTTTATTTAATGTTATTTTGTAAATAAATTTTATCAATTAATTAGTTAAATCTAGGTTTAATTTTAAATGTTTTTCTTAATAAATTAAAAGAATGTAGAATTAGGTTTTTATACTTTTTTTCCTTTTTTTCTTTTCATCCTATCTAATTATTAAATTATTGTTTTGTAAATCAATTACCATGTAAATAATTAGGTTAATTTTAGGTTCAACTTTAACATGTTTTTTTTAATAAATTAAAAAATAGCTAGAATTAGGTTTAAATTCCATAATCTTCTCACTAAAATTCCATAAATACCAAAAAAACTCAAAAAATAATTTCCTTTCGCATTTAACTTAATTAATTTCATATTTGTAATTTAATTTCTTTAAAAGGGTCCAACGCCCTCGCATTCGATCGTAATTCTATGTCGCGCGTTTATTTCCATTTATAAATTTCATGTAATTGCCCCAAAGCTTTGTAATAGTAATTAAGACATTTACTTTCCGCACTTTTATTTCAAAATCGGGTCTTTGTTAATTTGGCGATGTAGACCCGCGCCTTGTAATAGCGTAGGACCTTTATTTTTCCGCATTTTAATTTCCGCACCCTTTAAACTGTTAATCACATGAAAGAATGTATGCTCAAATAAAATCAAAGCGTAGATCACCAAATGCATGACAAGACAAATAATAACTGAAAATGACACACAATTCACACACCACTCTTAGGGTACGCCTCACTGTTGCCTTGCCCCTCGAAACGTGGTCGTCGAGTATAGGACGTTTTAGTAAGTCCTTATGTCCATGAACATGGCATAAGGGTAGCTTCTAAGGTGTCCTACTGTTGCTCTGGTGATCACACTGTTGCCTTGCCCCTCGAAACGTGGTCGTCGAGTATAGGACGTCTTAGTGAGTCCTTATGTTCCATTGATCTAGTTGCCTCAAAACAGTTGCCTCGAAACAAGTTGCCTCAGAACGGTTGCCTCGAAACAGTTGCCTCGGAATAAAAAGATCAATGGCATAAGGGTAGATTCTAAGGTATCTTACTATTGCTCGGTGACCACACCGTCCCTAACCCTCGAATTGACCCGAGCACCTCCAACGGTGGTGCTACCTACCTCTCAATGGTGGGATGGCACTACCTTAAGGACATTTACACAGCCTAATTCCTTAGGGTAGGTAGATGACTCACGGATACTTGCTCTAATTCAAAACAAATCAAAAACTTCTTTTCACACTGACACTTTTCAAAAAGCTTTCAAAATAACTTTTCAAACACTCTTGAGGACTGATACAAGAGTCGAACTGAAATTTTAAACGAAACTTTTTCAAACCCACTCACTTTGAAAAGCAAACAAACATTTTGAAAACACAAATGAGCAAGTATCTAAGAGCCCGTGGATAACCACTGATAGAAAGGGTGTTAACACCTTCCCTTTTTATAAATCTACCTCCCGAACCGAGAGCTAATCTCAAAAAGGAATTTTTCTGTGCTTTTGTCCTTTCCATATTGGAGAAAATAAAAGACGGTGGCGACTCTTGCTTACCGCGACATTTCGAGAAACCAGCTAAAAAACAGTCAGTTCTCATTTCCACCGATCACAGAACCCATGTAGGATTGCTTCGGCTGGTCGTGTAGATAGTTGTCCTGGCTTGTTTCAGGAATTAATCTATAATCAGTTGTCCTCAGATAGTTATCTTATCTTGTTTCAGGTATTAATCTGGAACTTGTTTTTGTTGGTCGTTGAGATAGTTGTCATGTCTGGTTTCAGGTATTAATCTCTAACCTATTGAGAAATGGTTATGGTATTTGCCAAAGAGGACTTTTGTTGATTGACTTTTCCTTGCAAGGAAGAGGGTTAGTTGCATGCAGATGTATGCATGGCTTGATGATGTTCTCAAAATAAATGAGATTATGTTGTATGCATTTATCATGTATGAAATGTGGAATGTTGTTGGAATGTATCTTTGTATTGGAAAATAAATCCTTGACAAATGCTGGGGAGTTTTGGGGAGTTAAATCCCGGACTGCGTTGGGGATGAAGAGTATGCACACCTTAGGACCTTGTTTTAGAATGTTTCCGCTGGGGATTCCTATTTTGTTGTTCAAGGAGAACTCCATTGGGGAATATTGAATTTGTTTGATGTAAAACTCTGTGGAGAGTGTTGATTTCCACTTGGGGAAAAAGAGTTCAGGAGTTTTAGCTATCTTTTGCTCTACTGGGGAGTTATCTCTTGATTGAAGAGAATGGAAGTTAACAACTTGTTGAGGATAAAGGAGTTAACGGTTATCTGATCGGCTTCCAGGATTTACAACAACTCACTGGTGATAGTGGTAAACACTACTGGGGAAGAGGGGCTTTATGGATGACTTCACTGGGGATTAGGAGTTATGGTCCTTCAATTTGTAAAAGTCTGAGAGGAAAACTCTGGTTGGAGAATCTATAGTTTGTTGGGGAAATAAACCCTGTTTGAAGAGAATATTTGACAAACTGCTAGGGAGTTGTTTTCTTTTGGCAGAACTCCTCGAGGATTCTTCTTGAGACCAACTCAGCTGGAAAGAAGGTTTTCCGGAGATTGAAACTCTGGATGAGGATTGCATGGATCCAACTTTGTGGGGATATCCATAAATTTGGACTTGAAGGGTTTGTACCCTTATCCGTGAAGATTATTTTGTGGGGATAACCTTATAGAGATGACTCTGTTGAGACTTGCCTGGGGGTCACCTTATGAAGAGGACTTTGTAAGTGTTGTTACTGTCCATAGTAGTAGGCGTTGTAACTCGATCATATGTGACCCTTTGTTGGAATTCATGTTCAATGCCCCAAGTGATTTAGATGCAGATCTGCCCCTGGTTACTCAACACTTCTTGAGAGATTTCTTGGAATCTCGACTTGACTGCCCCAGATGAGTTTGGACAATGACATGCCATTCCCCCTTTCTTATAGGATATTTGTCATTGGAAGTGTCTTCCCATTTGAAATGATTCTGTTTCTTGAGAGAATTTTCATTCATTGGATGTTCGTCATGCGAATTTCACAGTTGTCAAACAAACAGCTATATGCAAACAACGATATTCAAAATAATGCAAAGTTTATGTTTTGTCTTGAAGTTTTGAATTTGCATTTTTAGCAGGTAAGAGAATTTTGTAAGAATGTGAATTCAAATCAGAATTTACAGTAAGCCTTACAGGAGTCAGGATACCTTTGGTAACAATATGCTTTCGAACTAACCCATGCTTCAATTAGGACTTTTGAAGTGTTGTAGCATGGTCTAGCTCACGGTTTTAAGAAACAAAGGATAAGGCTCAAAGTGTATTTGTACCCGCCCGTTCTTCATGATGTTCTCCAGTCCTAAACTCAGTTAATTGTGCGTTTGAATTCCAATTGAGTCTGAAATGACATTTTGGTGATGGTTCATACAAGTTAAGTTTGTTGGAAGGCAATCATTTTTGCAACATTTTTCATGTTGTCGAGGATTTGTAGTGACCTCTTTTTTTGATTTATTATCCCTGATTTTTGCCTGACTGTTCTTATTTTAAGATTACAACCATCGGGATGTCCCAGTTTTTCTTAAGTCTCCTTCATAGGTTTTGACTTAGTGGGATTTTCTTTTGAGATAATGACTTCCTATTTGACGGGGAACCATCACTGTCTTTTGATTTAGAAGGACGTTCTTGATGTCATTCATTGTTTAGGAATTAAAAGCTGGCGACTGACGCACACTTGAATTAACTGAGAAACTACCCTGCCCCAGGTTTTGATTAAAGGTTTCAATTTGTGTGAAAAAGAAAACTCCTACTTCTTTGGCTCAAAGGGGTTGAGTAGGGATTATCTTCCTTATGACTCCAGTGTTTAGGAATTGAATTAAACTCATGTACATCATCAGCAAGGTTTGTCCAAAAGCATACTATATGAGATTATGGCATTGTTTTCGTCATCCTCCCTCTAAAGGCTTGCAACTTTTTAAAACAAGAGTTGAATATCATAAAGGGAGTAAAAAACATAGTTTAAATAGAGTGAAAATGAATGGATTAATTCAAGACAAACATATGCAATGCATTAATGAAACAAAGTTTAACATTAATTGATAAGTGTTTAAACAACAAAAGAGATTACAATTGAAAATTCAAAATGAAGTGGACGCTCTCAATGATTTGGCATGGGAGCAGTGATCACGTTGGGAGCCTCTGGAGGGCCGAACTCAATCTCCTTGGCATCAATCATGTTTTGAATCTTATATTTTAGCGCCCAACAATCGTCAGTATCATTCCTTGAAACTCCCACAATCACTCACAAAGTCAGAATTGCCTTGAAACTCCATTTTTTTGCAATTTCTGACCTTAAACATCAAACACCCAACCCACTTGTGCATTTTCATTCTAAACCATCCATAAAGCTTATATAGCTCATATAGAACCTACCCAAGACCCTACTTCATCAATGTAACATCATCTTCGTCATCCTCCATTTTCAAAAATAGAGCTTTGTAACTTGACTTGTCCAGAAAGATTCAAACACTTTCAGCATAAAGTAAGCATTGCAATAGCTTCCTGGGAGTTCAGTGAAGCTATCCAGATCATCACAACATCTCCAGGAGTGCTTCAACTTCAAACATGATTCTCACTTTTGAGGTAAGTTTTCTAAACTTTGAACTTTCTATACAAGCATCATTAATGTTTACTTTCTGAATAAAAATATAGACATCTTTGCCCTGAAGCTAACTATGTGCTTACATTTCATTTATCTTGCCTGAGCGATGAGAATTTTGAAGTTAAAGTTTCTGAAAAATTAGGGTTTAGTTTGGTACCAATAGAAATTCTCATTCATCTTTGATTTATAGCTTAAATAACTTACATGGTTGGATTCCTTGTTTAAATACACGCAAGTTTGATGTTTACATCATTCAATTTGGTTAAGAAATGAACATGTTCAGAATTTCAAAAGTGATGTTCATGGCTTCTGGCGCGAGGAAGAAGATGAAGTACATTCAGAAATGAGTTTATAATAAATTGAGTGACTGTTGTATAATGACCAGATGAAACAGCCACCCCAGTTACAAGCGTGCGTGTACAAAGACTTTGCCTGCCTTAGGGACCTGGGTTCGAGCCCCAGCGGTACCCTTTTGTATTATTCATGTTTATTTTGTGATTCAAGTGCCCCAACATGGGCCTCCTGACCTTGGGCACATGTTTTTCTGCCTTCCAACACCCCCCCCCCCCAATTATTGTACAACGGGCAGGCCCATATATTTTTTATTTACTGAATCAGACAAACAAAAACTGGTTCTTGGTCCAGCGCCCCATTTCCTTCCTCACACCCCCCTTTTCACAACACCACAGACCCAATTTCTTATTTTTTTTTATTTATTTCTTTACATTTTATTTTCATTTTCTTTTATTTTATAAAAAATCATAAAATATTTTAGCTTTAATTATTTAATTAAATCACTTTATTTTATTTTTCTAATTAAATTATTAGAATTAAATTTTTATTTTACACTATAAAATATTTTTCAAATTGATATTAATTATTTCCTAAACAATTAAAAACCATTAGACTTAGGTTTTATTTTAAAAATCTCCCTAAATTGACTTATATTTTCTTTAGGTTTTGTTAAAAATAATTAATTAACTTCTCTTGTAATTAAAACTAATTAGTTTTCTTAGGTTAATGAGCAAATCTTTTTCAATCCAAAATCACCAAAAACAAATTCTTTTTTCCTTTTCCTCTACTTCATATTTTTGCGTATTTCATTATTTAGCATTATCATTTATGAAAATGGTTTGTAATAGATAATTAGAGTTTATCGCTTTCCATCCCCATTCATAATTTTATACCTCTCATTCCTAAAGTATTGTAATAGCGCAGGATATTTAATTTCCGCAATTTACCGCTTCCCTTACTATTGTTAGTAATTAGGGTTTGTATGACAAGATTAAAAGCAAACATAGTAAAACCCTAATTCAAGATAAAATAATTTAATCAAACACACTTCACACACATGCACCTCTAGGGTTAACCCCACTTATTGCCTCAGATTTAAACAGTCATGTCCCTCGAACGTGGGATGCTTTAGTAAAGACCCTCAATTAAAAGATCGTAGTCCCTCGATGACCCTTCGATGTTTCCTATGGTAAACGATCTTAGTTTCTTATGATAATTGCTAAAATGTCCTACAAGTTACCTTCTATGACTGTAGGATGACCCACGTCTGTCCCTAACAATAAATGATAGGTTTTCCACCTAAGTAATGGTAGGATAACAATATCTAAAGGAGGAGGAAAAGAACAAAGACTTTCTGAGTAGGTAGATTGCTCGTAATTGCTTGCTCACAAACTAGAACAATCTTTACACCTCACATTTTCAAAATACTTTTCAAAACAAACATTTTGTATACATTCTCAACAATACGAGAATCATTACAAAATCATCTTACATTGGCATTTTCAAAACATTTTTCCAAACACTCTCTTTCAACAAATGTTTTCAAAATAAACATGTAAGTATAAGAGTGCGCCTAAGAGTGGGAGGGTAAATGAGGCACTTTAAAAGTTTTACCATTTTAGTGATGATGGATATTATTTTTCTGGTTTAGTGCATGAGTTTACAAATGTGTTTCTTTCTTTTTTGGTTTATGACTAGTGATGAAAGCGTTAAATGCGGAAAAGTAAAGAACACAAAGATGTATTCTGGTTCCCCTCACAGTTCGAGAGTACTTCAGTCCCCTTTCAACATGAAAGAGATTTCCTTATTGTTAGATCTCTAGACAAGAAACCCTAGTCCTTCTATACAAGACTCTAACCAATAAAACCACCAAGAACAATCCTCTTGGACCAAGAACAATCCTCTTGGATTTTCACTATGTCAACAATGAGAACAATCCTCTCAAAGTGTCTTTACTTGTATCCAACAATCCTGGAAAAACAAGATTTCAAAACCACTTGAACTTATTTCCAACAATCCTTAAAAATAAGCAAGTATATAGCAATATTTGATTTGAGTGAGTTTGTGTAGCAATGATCACTTTGAGTGATTTTATCAATGAATTGATCTTCTCTTCCAATGATAATAGTATACAATGACTCAAGACATATAATGCTCAAAGTTTTCTGGTCAACAATATGTGAAAGTGTGCAGAAAACTTGTGTATGAAAATGTATAACAGCTTGAGTTTGATTTTTGAAAATTCAGAGAAAATTGATTGGAAGAGTTGTTTAAAATGATTTTGAAAATGAATATTTATATGTTCATAGCACATTTTTGAAACAGCATAAAGTTCTGTAAATGAATCATGAACAATTTCCAAGATTGAGTGAAAGGTTTCCATGAAATGGTGTTATGAACAGGCATGTGTAAAGCTACTATTTTTCAAAATCGTGCAGCATGCAATTGATTGCACCCTTTGTGTAAATCGATTGCATGGGGTTTCAACAGTTAAAAATTCAAATATTTTGAGTGTGCAATCGATTGCACAAGAGTGTAAGTCGATTTCATTTGAAGTCAGTAGCAAAAATTGATTGAGTGCAATTGATTGCACAAACATGCAAATCGATTGCACTTAGAAATAGTAGCAAATGTTTTGAAAAATTGAAGCATGCAATCGATTGCACTAATATGCAAATCGATTTCACTCAAGTGAACAATGATTTTTAGCTTAGAAAAACTTGAGTAAGGATTTGGACAATATAAAATATTTCTTTTGACCATTAAGCATCTATGTCTTAAGTTCAAAGTAAGTATTATCATTATACCTTGAAATTTGCTAAGTGCTTAAACTTAAGACTTTATCCACAAATGCTTTTAGCTTGATCAATAATCTTTGCCTTCTTTGTCAATCATGGTTTGTCTTCATCAAAACAAAAGTGCATTTGAGAAGCTTGATTTTACATTCTCCCCCTTTTTGATGATGACAAACGATCTTGCTTGATGCGTTGTAATTTCAGGAAAGAGACTTCTCCCCCTAAGATGTATAACTCCCCCTTTGTATGAGAAGGTTGGAATCCTTTGAATTTGTTCATATTGGTTGAAGAGTACCTTAAAATTTAAGGCAAGGAAATATACAAGCATAAAGTTCCACATCCTTCTCCCCTTTTGACATTATCAAAAAGAAGGTAAAGATGCATAAAAAATGGAAAAAATACATATAATAATATTGAAAGCTTAACCATAGCCATATTGCTTCATGATGCTTTTTCTCATCCTTTGATAAATGCACATAGTAGTTGTATTCATTAAAACATAGTGTTGAAGATGCTTGACTCTTTTAGACAAAATGAGAAAATCTTATGTGAATGCTCCCCCTATCTTTGATAGCTCCCTCTTGATCAAAATTCTCCCTTAAATCATAGAGAATTTGCATCTTTCTTTGGGCTGCAATAGTTAGAGGCAAGCATATATATATATATATATATATATATATATATATATATATATATATATATATATATATATATATATATATATATATATATATATATATATATATATATATATATATATATATATATATATTATATATATATATATATATATATATATATATATATATATATATATATATATATATATATATATATATATATATATATATATATATATATATATATATATATATATATATATATATATATATATATATATCTTCTCCCTTTTTGTCATAAAAAAAGGATGGGAAAAACCTTATAATACATAAAGAAATTATTGAAAGTAAAAACAATTTATACCAATTAGTTTCACCTCAAGAGTGACTTCATAAATCATTCATCTTTTGTGATCATGATGTTGAAGCCTTTGTCACAAAGTTGATTTGTACTTAGAAGTTGTATTTTGTTCTTCAACATGAAGTACATCTTCAATGGATATGAAGGTTAGTGTATCAACTTTGCTAATGCCAAGAATTCTTCCTTTAAGGAATTTCCCATATGTGAAATAATCCTTGGACTTGAACTAGATTTGAAAGTTAGTGTATGTCTTCCACCAAATGCTTAGAGCCACCACTTATCAAACATCATAGATTTAAAGTGGTCCTCAAGCAAACCTACAAAACAAATTAAGTTTGATTTGGTACCCAATATGCTTTGGGTCCATCATAGTTAGTTCTTTTCTTTATCCACACATAATGCCCACTTGTCACATTAAAGTTTCTAACATAGCAAGCATTAGGTGTGTGGCCTTTAATACCACAATAAAAACAAGTAGGTTCAAAGTTACTTCTATATCTAGAAGGGTAAGATTTCTTCTTAGGAAATGTTTTATTTTTAGGATATTGATGAACTACTTTAGGTTTGTTCACTTTCTCTTTGGATGATTGATCACTAGCCTTAACAAAGATAGTTTTATTAGAACTTGATTTTGAAAACTTTGAATATCCAAGTCCACTTTTATCATTGGAATATCTTTGTTGGATAAGAACACCTTCCAATCCAATTTGACCTTTTTCATATCTTTCAATAACTCTTTTTAATTGGAAAATTTGGAAAGAGAGTGATTCACAATCTTTGCATACAAAATTATGTTTTTGTTCACTAAATTTTTGTTTTTCATCTTTGAGATCTTTTTCCACAGACTCACATTTTTCTTCTAAAGATGAAATTTATTTCTTTTGAGATGAAATAGTTTTGTACATAATTTTGCATTCATTTAATATTTCATCTATAATACCTTGTGCATCACTATAATAAATAGAGAACTCATTACTAACCTCGTCATCTTCACTATTGGAATGGTGTGAGGCCATCAATGCAAGATTAACATGTTGATTGTTTTCGGAATCAGAAGATGAACTTTCTCATGCTATATATGCTTTCTTTGACTTTTTATCTTTATTTATCTTGAAATATTTATTCTTCTTTTCAAGTGTAGGACATTCACTTTTAACATGTCCCTTTTCTCCACATTCAAAGCATATAACCTTCTCTGTTGGTTCTTCCCCTTTTCTTTCTTTTCATAGAACCTTTTCAATCTTCCCGATGAGATCATCATCTTCACTACTAGTGGATTCATCCTCTTAATTGCTATCATGATTTTTTATCCTTATGTCTTTTGAATCTTTTACTTGGATTTCATGCTTTTCAAGTCTTGCAAGTTCCGTCTCATATTCTTGAAGTTTTCTGAACAAAGTGGCGGAAGTCATTGTGGATAGATTCTTCTTCTCGGATATTGCTGTCACTTTTGGTTGCCATTCCCTGGATAAAGATCTAATCACTTTAAGATTAAGTTCATTATTAGTTAAAGTCTTACCGAGTGCTTTCAAATGATTTGTCAAGTGTACAAATCTTTTTTGCATGTCGATGATTGATTGTAAGGGCTGCATTCTGAATAATTCATATTCTTGACTCAATGTATTTAATCTCGATCTTTTAACTTCAGCGGTTCCTTCATGAGTTTCTACCAAGGTATCCCATATTTCTTTCGCCGTTTTGCATGTCGAGACACGGAAGAATTCATCCATTCTAAGTTCACCTTGAAGAAGATTTATTGCCTTTTTATCATAGAGAACCTTCTTCTTATCATCTTCATCCCATGCAGCTTTAGGCTTTGATGAGCCAGCACCATTGATTACCGTTATAGGGATAAATGGACCATTCTCGAAGGCATCCCATATTTCTTCTCCTTGTGCTTCTAGATGTGCCTTCATGCATATTTTCTAGAAGTAAAAATATTCACTACAGAATAGAGGAGGCTTGTTGTTACTACCACCATCTCTGAAAACGGGATTTTGATTTGCGGAAGCCATTCTGGATCTTTTAGGAACAGGTTACCTATAACCTTCTCTGATGCCAATTGTAAGTATAAGAGTGCGCCTAAGAAGGGGTTGAATTAGGTACTTTAAAAGTTTTACCGTTTTAGTGATGATGTATATTATTTTTCTGGTTTAGTGCAAGAGTTTACAAATATGTTTCTTTCTTTTCTGGTTTATGACTAGTGATGAAAGCGGTAAATGAAGAAAAGTAAAGAACACAAAGATGTATTCTGGTTCCCCACACATTCCGAGAGTACTCCAGTCCCCTTTCAACATGAAAGAGATTTCCTTATTGTTAGATCTCTAGACAAGACACCCTAGTCCTTCTATACAAGACTCTAACCAATAAAACCACCAAGAACAATCCTCTTGGACCAAGAACAATCCTCTTGGACCAAGAATAATCCTCTTGGATTTTCACTATGTCAATAATGAGAACAATCCTCTCAAAGTGTCTTTACTTGTATCCAACAATCCTGGAAAAAAAATATTTCAAAACCACTTGAACTTATTTCCAACAATCCTAAAAAATAAGCAAGTATATAGCAATATTTGATTTGAGTGAGTTTGTGTAGCAATGATCACTTTGAGTGATTTTATCAATGAATTGATCTTCTATTCCAATGATAATGATATACAATGAATCAATACATATAATGCTCAAAGTTTTATGGTAAACAATATGTGAAAGTGTGCAGAAAACTTGTGTATGAAAATGTATAACAGCTTGAGTTTGACTTTTGAAAATTCAGAGAAAATTGATTGGAAGAGTTGTTTAAAATGATTTTGAAAATTAATATTTATATCTTCATAGCACCTTTTTGAAACAGCATAAAGTTCTGTAAATGAATCATGAACAATTGCCAAGATTGAGTGAAAGGTTTCCATGAAATGGTGTTATGAATAGGCATGTGTAAAGCTATTGTTTTTCAAAATCGTGCAGCATGCAATCAATTGCACCCTTTGTATAAATAGATTGCACGGGGTTTCAACAGCTAGAAATTCAAATATTTTTATTGTGCAATTGATTTCACAAGAGTGTAAATCGATTGCATTTGAAGTCAGTAGCAAAAATTGATTGAGTGCAATCGATTGCACAAACATGCAAATCGATTGCACTTAGAAACAGTAGCAAATGTTTTGAAAAATTGAAGCATGCAATCGATTGCACTAATATGCAAATCGATTGCACTCAAGTGAAAAATGATTTTTAGCTTAGAAAAACTTGAGTAAGGATTTGGACAATATAAAATATTTCTTTTGACCATTGAGCATCTATGTCTTAAGTTCAAAGTAAGTATTGTCATTATACCTTGAAATTTGCTAAGTGCTTGAACTGAAGACTTTATCCACATATGCTTTTAGCTTGATCAATAATCTTTGCCTTCTTTGTCAATCACGGTTTGTCTTCATCAAAACAAAATTGCATTTGAGAAGCTTGTTTTACAAAACATTCTGTATACATTCTCAACGATACGAGAATCATTACAAAAATTTCCACACTTAGGCGTTTTCAAAATATTTTCAAAACATACACAAATACAAAGTATTATTTCAAAGTTAGCTAGAAATTAAGAGCCCGTAGATAACTACAAATGAAAAGGGTGCTAACACTTTTCCTTTTCATAACCTACCCCCCGAACTCAAGAAAATTCTCAAAAGGTCTTTCCTGTTCTTTTCACCCTTTCCTTTATTGGATAAAAGAAAAGTTGGTGGCGACTCTTGCTATCCGCAACATTTGCGATAAAACGCAAAACCCAAAAGTCAGTCCTCCCACCGTATTACACTCATGAATTCATGGAATGCGACCTCGTGCTCAGAAAGATCATGTCTTTTAACGCTGATTCTAGGGTCAAGTGGACTCTCAATTATGAAGGCCCATATGTTGTCAAGAAAGCCTTCTCTGGAAGTGTATTAATTCTTGAAATTATGGATGGCGAGGAGTTATCACATCCCTTGAATGTTGACGCAGTCAAGAAATACTTCGCCTAAAGAAATAAAAGAACAACTCGCTAATTTGAAAACCCGAAAGGGAGGCTTAGGAAAAAATAGCATCTCGTTAGGATGAAAGCCCGAAATGGCGGTCTAGGCAAAAGTAAGAGACACAAACAGAATAAATTTTCCCGCTAGGTTGAAAACCCGCGAGGGAAACCTAGGAAAAAGTTAAGGATTTCTTGGAAAGTAACTGCGTCAGACAAGACTTGATCATTGAAGCAACAATCTTCTCGGATCCTCATGACACTTCAACTAAAGTCTCTTCTCAGGAGTTCAAAGTTGTTAGGGAGAATAGCGGTCATTGTATTTCAATGTATCTTTTCCATATATTACCATTTCCCAAACTTTGTAATCATCCATGGAGTCTCGCCATTCGCAAACTACCATTCTATTGATAAAGTTTGAGCCTTTATCCAATTCTTTGTAGTTCTTATTTTATTCTGTTTGCAAAGATTTCATTTATTATTTATAGTAATTTTCAAAACAAAAAGATTTAATAATAAAAATGTTTTTGAAAAGAATTTACAAATTACTTTTTACTTCAGATTCTATGATTCAAGTAGAACAAAAGTAGTGATTCCAAGGATGGACGAACTCCAAAGTTTTGAAAAAGATTCCCCAAGAAAGCTCTCAAGGGTTACTCTTGCTAATGTGCGCATAGTCCATTTATTTTTCATTCTTTGGATAATTAGATTTCATGCGAATCAATATATGGTGCAATGTTGGGTCTGTAATCCCATTTTCCCCAGTTAAGTCTTGATCCAAATTTTCTCCAAGTTGTTATATGGTTTTGGGTTTATATGGTTTAATACCTTTATCCCATATTCCCCAGTCAGGTCTTGTTGCGGATTTCTCCAGCTGAGTGTGACTCTTTCCCTAGCCAGGTGGTGATAAATTATTTTTTTGAAAAATCTGTGAAGCCTTTGCTCATTTGATGAAGTTATTTCTCCCTTTGTATATTGAGAATTGATATGGAATCTCTTATAGAGCATTACTTTCTCCAATTACTACATTATTATTGTTATGTGCTTCCCAAGTAGCTAGACAAGGGTAATATCTTTTCTAAGAAGTGTTGGAACAATTGTTAACTTTTTAGGTTTTCTCTCGCCAAGTGTTGAGTTTAATTTAAAATCCCCGTAATTTTGATTGCTTTCTGTTGTACCCCAAAATTTGCCCTCGCATTTTTCCACCAGCAATCTCAGCTTCAGGCGTTTCATGACTTTTCAAACTGACTCAAGAATCGGGCAAATGGACTTTTCTTGCCAGTCAAGCGAAATTAGGGTTTTTACTGATTTTCAGGACTCTGGATTGTTTCAAACAATTGGCTTAGGGTTTTGGTTGATTTTGGCTCAATTTTGGTCAGACGAACGTTATTTGGCATCTAATCAGGAATTAAGGGTTTTATGGGCATATTCTCAGAAAGGTTAAAATTCCACAGCACTTTGCAAGTTACTCCGAGATTCGGATCGAATTCGCATTGTTTTTAATTTAATCAGTAAGAGGAGGCAGTTGGTTTGAATTCACCAGTTAAAGGATATGCGCAGTTTGGAATTACAGTGTTTGGCAAAGAATCAGTGAAAAGGGAATGCGTTTGATCAGTTTATTTTGGTTAACTGCTGCTTTGCTTTGGATATTGGAAAGGACAGGTTTAATTTGTCAATTACTAAAACATTGTTTTATTTAAATTATTTATTATTCTAAATTAAGTGATTGAAATTTATTTTTTCAATCGTTTTAATTCAAAGAGTTTTAAATGAATAAATAAACAATAAAGAAAGAGGAAATAGAATTGGTTGGATAATAAAGACTTTTATTGATATTTGAATTATTTGTACAATTATTGTTATAATTTAATTACAAACAATGGTTTACATTAATTCAAATATTAAATAAAAAGAAAAACTATCCTATTTATTTCTAATTCTTCATTCTTCACTTCGCTCCGGTGCTCCATTATTCATCTGCAAAAAGAAAGAGAAAAGTCAAAAAGCAGTTAAATCGAAAAGGCAGATAAAGTTTGCAGTCATCATTAAGGGCCACTGATTGGGATCAGTTAACCCTCTCTGCAAATCACGGGATTTCTCCCGGTTCACAAAGAGGGAAGAATTTTATCATGAATGCAAAATGTCAAAATGCATAATTTTAAAATGTCAAACTGCATAGTTCAGAAGTAAGTTCAAACCAAACTGAAAATCCAATTACAACTTTCTATCAAAGATCAAAAAGTGCAATTTCCTGTCAAAGTATCAAAGAGTCTACACAAAAGCTGTCAAGAAAAGATTTGGCAAAGATATCAAAAAAAAGCACACAAGCTGTCAAAGAAAGATAAAGATGCAGAGGAAATCTTATATGCAAGCAAGCTTTCTTTTTTTCATCATTTCCCATCAGTAGCCACTTTCAGAAAGTACAGATATAAGCATAGTTTAATATTTAAACTGTACTAAGGGAGTCAGAAGAAGAGAGATAAGAAGCAGGGTCAGGCTTTAGGCTTAGGCAGGATAGATAAGAAGAAAAGATATACAAAAAAAACACATAACCTGCATATACAAACTGCCAAGGCATCAACCTGCAGAAGCAAGAGATCCTCCAAACCCTCATAAACCTCACAAGCTCAAACCTGTGAAACCTCAGAGGGCCACAACCTGCAGTAGACTTAAACTTCCTGAAGCCAAACAATGGCCTAATAAAACCTGCCTACTGCCAAAACTCTGGCCAAAAACATTAAATACCTGAAGCAAGTCCAAACTTGATACTCACAATAAACTAACAAAACAAAAGAACCTGCATTATCCAAGCCTAAACAGAACCTGCTACCAGAAGCAAAACCAAGTTCAAACCTGAAGCTCACCTGCTGAACCACTACAAACACCATAAACTGAAGCATAAACAAATCAATGCCAAAACTGAACCAAACACTAAGCTCATAAACCAGAAACAAAGTCCTAAGCATAACACCTGCTGAACCTCATAAAACGCAACCTGTCAATAACTCAAAAGACAAAAATAATAACCAGTTGAAGCCTCAAGACCTGTCCAGCTTCAAGCCTAACCAAATACTCAAGCATTCAAGGCCACCCATCAAAAAGGCCTCAGATATGTTCATCACTGGCCATTAAAAAGCATACAGTAGCAAAGCAAAAAGGAGGAAGAAGAAAGCTAGTCAAAACAAGTGATTCAACAATAGCATATCTAGAAGCATACAGGGACAAGCCATATCAACATTGACAAGCTCAGAATAAGCATACAGAGGGTCCAACGTTCAAAGGGCAATCAAGAGGCAACAAACATTTTCAAAAAAAGGTAACATCAAAGCATACTATATTCCAAACCCACGAGTCCCTCAGAAGGCTATCATCATAGGGTGGAAAAGAGGCAATAAGCGGACAGTAAAGGCGAAAGAGAAGAAAAAAGAGGAAAATCAAAGAGGAGCTTTCAGTATAAATCATCATGAAACCCAATAAGCAGGCAAAGTAGATAAAGAGATACAGAAATACCAGGAAGTTGAGATCATCGCGTCGTTCCTTCATCGTTGGGCCTCAACGCCTCCAAAGTCCCCTTCCGCCATCTCCAGAGGTAGCATTCTTGTACCACCTTACATGCATATTTAGTAACAAAAGAAAATATTAGTTGCAATTAAAACTAAAATTAGAATCAAAAGAGGAGCAAAACCCTAAATGCATTTGGGTTGGGAATCGTACCCGATAACGCGGTCTGGTTGGCCTACGGAGGGTGAAAGGGGGACGATGGCGTTCATTGGCCTTGTGTGAAGGAGCGGCGCTCAGACATCCATGGCAATAGAAGAGCGAACGGAGAAGGCGAAGAAGAAAAGTACGAACGGCGCGCTGTACAAACCCTAAGCCTTTTGTCCCAATTGAAAACGTTCCACAAACCCTAAAGTATTCTGAGTTCAAACATGGGCCTTGCCCGTCTCTGCATGCCTAAGCCCAAATCACTGCATTCCAACTCACACCCCCCCTCTTTGAGCCCATTTCTAACCTATTGAAAGCCTTTTATTTATCATCACACATAAATCAATATAGATCATTTTCTTTTATACTTAAAAAGCTTTTTAATACAAAAATTCTTTTTCTAACTTAATATATTTTAATGAAAATACGCTCTTGTTAATACATAATTAATTGAAAATATATCTTTTCTTTAAACATATAATTAATACACTTTTCTACATACTTAATTCATTTAATTTAAAACGTTTTTTTGAATGCATATTAAAACACAAATACATAAAAATATATCATTTTTTTCCATGTAATTAAAATTGAAAACTTTTTTTCCCTTTCTCTTAATTAAAATATTATTTGTACATCTCATACGTTTATTATCATATAATTAAAATTGAAAATACCCTTTTTCTTTTAAATATTCTTTTTGTACATAACACATGAAAATATACCTTTTTTTCTCAAAATATCATTTTCATAATTTAATTAGAACTTAAACATTCAATTAAAATATTTCTATTGTACATATTAAAAATACAAGATCAATAATTAAATAAACGCTTAATTATTCCTTAGGTTAAATAAATACCCTAAATCCACATTAATTTCGCATTGTCGCATTTGTAAATAATCACATATTCATATACTTGCACACTTATACAATACATTCACATTGCTCTTATACATTTGTTTATCTTATATATTGATATTCGTTATTTACATTTGATCGCAAATTCGATTTGGTTGTAACTTATTGGATACTATAAGTCTCATCCCCATTCATACACATGTACCCCCACTCCCGGATACTATTTTGTAATAGCGTAGATTTTACATTTTCGCAATTTACCGCTTTCAATTATACCATGGTTAGACCTAGGGTTTGCATGTACATAAAATCAAACGCTAGATGACCTAAATACAAGACAAATACATGAAATCAATACACAATCACACTTGCACCCTCTAGGGTAATCCCACATGTTGCCTTCCAAATGGGCCATGCTTGCACGTCGAGTATCTTTGGCAAAACAAATTAAAAAATGATCATAAGTCCCTCGACGACGCTTTCGAATGTTGCCTAAACGGAATGATCATAGTCCCTTCAAAGCGAATTGCCAAAGACACTTGGCACCATTGCATTCATGGTCCATACGATGACCCGCGCCCGTCCCGAACAAACTTCCTAAACGCAAGATTGTCCACCAAATTCAATGGTGGAATAAAATTGTTAAAAAGGGTTGAAAACATAGAGAAAACCTTTGAGTACAATAGGGTAGATAAAACTCTTAGTTACTTGAGATTGACTTGCAAAAAATACTTGCCTTCCTTTCAAAAACCACAATCCTTTCAAAACAAACTCTCAAAACATTTTTGAAACATCTTTTCGAAAAGATACACGCCTTTGTAAAATATTCGAGTAAAGAATTGTTACAAGGTTAGCCTAAGACAAGGCATCTTCTTCCAAAACATTTTCAAAAACACTCACACACACCATTTTTCAAGCGATCAAAAATCAAGGCAAGTTGATCTAAGCAAGTACCTAAGAGCCCATGGATAACCATGGATAGACGGGGTGCTAATACCTTCCCCTTCTATAATCTACTCCCTGAACCCAAGAAAAATCTCAAAGGTTTTTGCTGTGCTTTTTAAACCTTTCCTTAGGATAAAATAAAAAGTCGGTGGCGACTCTTGCTCAACCGCACAAGTGCGAATACGAACGCAAAATACTAGTCAGTTCTCCCACCGTATCACAGAACTGGCGACTCTGCTGGGGATAGTTTTTTTGAGTGGGGTTACCTTAGGGTTTAGATCACTTTTACTTTCAATTGATTGCTTTGTTTGCTTTACATTTGTGGGCTTTGTATCGGAGTTTCATAGATCCTAACCCGAATTTGGGGGAAACCTTTTTAGGTAGCATAATCTGCGAGGGACCTGTCCGGGGTATACCGACATGGGTGAAGCAGTGGCTACGTTGGTGTGGCGTCTTGGTCTGTACCGATATCCCTCGTGTTGAAACAGGGAGAATATGGGTCTTCCAAGGAGTCATTAAGCACCAACCGACCTTAGAACCCTAAATTGACCCAACTTGGCCATTAGAACAGTAGCAGTATGCTACGCTCATTGAGGCTAAACTCTCGCGATGGTTCCGGCCGCGAGAAAAGGTTGCGATGCTGGAGTTATGACCGATTGAGGGTAGCCAATGATATGAGATTCTCTAGAACCCGGTTACTTTTGATAGGACAGGTTTTAACCAACAAACTGAAAGAGGGTAGTACCTGAACCTCATGCAAGCCTAAACCTAAGGACTTGTTTGCTTTGTGTGAATATGTTTGCCTGTATATACACTCACTTGCTTTTGGCATACATGTGCATAACATCATGACATCATACCATAGCATTTTTCACTAACCTTTTCAAGGATCTCGAGGGTTCTTTTTGATGCAGGGTTACGTTGAACCAGACGTCTACCAAGGGGCAAGAGGTTTCTCCTCTAACCAATGCCAATTAAAGTTCAAGAAAAACAAACTTGAATCAGTGGCTATGACCCACTTGACATGGTGAGCTTGATTCTCGTGGAAAGACATCCACCGATACAAAGTTCTCCAAACAAAGTTCAAAGAACAACAACTTGAATCAGTGGCTATGACCCACTCGACATGGTGAGTTTGATTCTCGTGGAAGGACGTCCACCGATGCAGAGATCTCCAATCCAAGAGCAGAGTTCAACCTCTAACATTTTCTTGTGTTTACCCCAAGAGATCCTTGAAAGCATGCATCCACATATCATACATTGCATTTTGATAATCTTTCCTTTTTCAGGTTTCCTTACTCTCCTGCTGTTTATTTCAGCAAGAGATGGCTCTAGAAAGGTCTGTCAAAGACATCCAAGACCAGACTGCTCAGCTGCAGGAGATGTTCCTGAACTTGTCTCTGGGGCAAGATGAGATGAAAGCTCTCCTCACCAAGGGCTTGGAGAATTCCAACAATGCCAGGAGTGATCAGCTTGCGGAGCTGCAGTTCGATCTGACAACACTGAGGACCCAAGTGATGGGACAGTTGGTGGGCCAGATGGCTCTCATCCAAAACCTATCTCAAAGACAAGAGGAACTCAGAGTTCTTGTCCGCCAACTGCTTCCAAACAACCAACTGGGGCAAGCATCTGAGGTCGAAGAGCAAGTCACCGTTCAACCTCCATCCACTCAAGAAGACAAGGGGAAAGCTCCTTTGCTTGCTTCAGGGTCACAAGCCCATCAACAACCTCGCCAGCGTCAACGGGGTAATCCGCGTAAGCAAGAAAAGTCGAGAAGACAGTTCACGGAGACTGAAATACCATCATTTTTCATACTGAAGCGCCTGTTGGAGGTCAACTTACTTACTGTAAAGGACCCTCCTCAGAAGCTCAATACCTCCTCTCCTCACTATCATCCCGACGCATTCTGTGTTTACCACTCCTACAGCCTGGGACACGACACCAACGACTGTTGGGCCTTGAAGAACAAGATTCAAGATCTGATCGACATTGGGGTGCTGGAATTCATGCCAGACGGCGAGATGAAGATCTTCCGTTAAAGGGTTCTCCACTTGAAGTGACGAAGCTCGAGCTGAAAGACTTTTGATTCTTTTTGAATTTTCAAATTTGTAATTTCGTTTGCTGTCAAACAATTATCTGTTGATGTTAAACTTTGTTTTCATTAATGCATCGCATATGTTTGTCTTGAATTCATCCATTCGTTTCACTACTCTTATGCTTTTCTTTATGATATTTGACTCTTGATAAAAAGCTGCAAGCCTTTAGAGGGAGGATGATGAAACAATACCATGGTCTTATGCGGTATGCTTTTGAACAGACCTCGCTGATGATGTACAGGCATTTCTTTCAATTCCCAAACACTGGAGTTATAAGGAAGTTAATCCCTAGTCAACCCCTTCGAGCCAAAGAAGTAGGAGTTTTCTGTTCTAAACAATCAAAACCTTTGATATAAACCTGGGGCAGGGTAGTATCTCAGTTAATTCAAAAGAAAATGCGTATTGAAGTCGCAAACTCTCAGTTCGTAATACAACGAACGACGTCAAAAAAAAGAAAGCGTTCCTCCGGAATCAAAAGACAAGGGTGGTTCCCTATCACATAGACAGTCAATCTCTCAAAAGAGAAAAGCCCGCCAAGCCAAAACCTATAAAGGAGGCTTAAGAAAGCTGGGGCATCCCGCTGACAGTAATCCCGGAAAACGGTAACAGTCAGGCAAAAGTTAGGGATAACAAATCAAAATCAAAATAGTGAGGTCATTACAAAATCCTCAACAACATGAAAAATGTTGAAAAAGAAAAAGGAGACGATGACTGTCTCCCTAAATTCAACCGGTGAACCATCGCCCAAAAGTCGTTCAAAACTCAAAACAGAGTGTGACGCACAATTAACTGAGCTTAGGTTGAAGGACATCACGAAGAGCGGGTGGGTACAAATATACTTTGAGCCTTTATCCTTTGTTTCTTAAACCGTGAACCAGGCCACGTTACAACCCTTCAAAAGTCCTAATTGAAGCATGGGTTAGTTCGAAAGCATACTGTTACCAAAAGTATCCTGACTTCTGTAAGGCTTTGCTCCAAATCTTGTGTTGACTTGTCTTATGAAAAGTTTTCTGCTAAAAAACGCATTTTGCAAAACTTTGAGACAAACATAAACTTTGCATTATTCGAATATCACTGTCTGCATTTGACCCTTTTGTTTGACAGCGAAGAAATTCACACAGCGAATGTTCGAAGGAACGAAAACTCTCTCAGTAAGTCAAAATCATTTCGAGAGGATGACACTTCCATCAAATCTCCTATCAACAAGGGGCATGACATGTCACAATTCAATTAACCTGGGGCAGTCCAGTCAAGGTCCAACAGATCTTTCAAAGTTCAGTTAACCTGGGGCAGTCCAGTCAAGGTCCAACAGATCTTTCAAAGTTCAGTTAACCTGGGGCAGTCCAGTCAAGATTTCAAGAAATCTCTCAATATGCAGAGTAATCTGATTCAAGACTCCTTCACCACCACTTGGGGCATTCGAATGTCAAAAGTGTTCAACCAATCAACTACCACATTTCCATACTCGATTCCTGTATCTAGCCAGGGCACGTCTGAAGAGTTTGAAGATTCGATTCCTGTATCTAGCCAGGGCACGTCTGAAGAGTTTGAAGATTCGATTCCTGTATCCAGCCAGGGCATATCTATCAACTATCACCTTTCCAGATTCGATTCTTGTATCCAGCCAGGGCATGTCTGAAGAATTCCAGATCAACACCTGTAACAACCCAGGAAACATCTGTGAACGACCGATTGTAGACCAACACCTGTAATAAGCCAGGAATTTATCTACATCACCACTTGGGGCATTCGAATGTCAAAAGTGTTCAAAACCGATGCAGTTTTACACAAGCTCATCTTCAGGAAGCCCTACACCGGTTCCTCTTCAAGACTTCTGAAAACAATTTATGGATTCTTCCCAACAACGGATATTAATCTATCAGCTTATTCAGATGCAACCTTTGAAATTAGTTTACGGACGCTTCCCAACAACGGATGCGGCTCTATTGCTGATTCAACTTCAAGATTTCTGAAAACAGTTCACGGGTTCTCCAAGTAAACGGATGTTAACCTATCACTTGTTCAGATTCTTCTTCAAGACTTCTGAAAACAGTTTATGGATTCTTCCCAACAACGGATGTTAATCTATCAGCTTGTTCAGATGCAACCTTTGAAATTAGTTTACGGACGCTTCCCAACAACGGATGCGGCTCTATTGCTGATTCAACTTCAAGACTTCTGAAAACAGTTTATGGATTCTTCCCAACAACGGATGTTAATCTATCAACTTGTTCAGATGCAACCTTTGAAAACAGTTTACGGACGCTTCCCAACAACGGATGCGGCTCTATTGCTGATTCAACTTCAAGATTTCTGAAAACAGTTCACGGGTTCTCCAAGTAAACGGATGTTAACCTATCACTTGTTCAGATTCTTCTTCAAGATTTCTGAAAACAGTTTATGGATTCTTCCCAACAACGGATGTTAATCTATCAACTTGTTCAGATGCAACCTTTGAAATTAGTTTACGGATGCTTCCCAACAATGGATGCTGCTCTATTGCTGATTCAATCTCAAGATTTCTGAAAACAGTTCACGGGTTCTCCAAGTAACGGATGTTAACCTATCGCTTGTTCAGATTCTTCTGAAGCTAACTCCACTCAGAGTCAAGTTTCATGATCTCCAGCAAAGCTAAAACTTCAAATTATCAATCCCCAGCAAAGCTAAAACTTCAAATTATTAATCCCCATCAAAGCTAAAACTTCAAATTATCAATCCCCAGCGGAGCCAGACCATTGAACCTTCTCCCCACAGAGTTTTGGAAAGGGCAAATCTTGAGTTCCCCAGTGAAGTCGCCAGAGTTACTTCCCATCAAGCTGAAGATGCTCAATCTTACCTCCCCAGCAGGAGTCTACTAATTTGGAACTCCCCAGTAGAGGTCATCAGGAATTCTCTTCCCCCAGCAACAACCAAGGATTTATTTTCCCCGGCAGCAGTCAAGATGCTTTTATCTTCAGCCATCTCGGATTCATTTATCCTCAGCAAGATTAGCTCATCATCTTACATGCGCATTCATCACATTCATGTCATAAACATTGATGTCACATACATTGCATCAGGCATTGCATACGGCTAACCCTTTGCCTTTTCAGGTAAGATCAGTCGACAGACACAGATCATCTCCCAAGATTCATCCAGAAATAGTTCAGATGTGACCCGGACACGGCGACATTCTGATACTTATTCCAGATTCATTCAGATACATCATCAGGAAACCCTACACCGGTTTCTCTTCAACTTCAAGACTTCTGAAAACAGTTTACGGATTCTTCCCTACAACGGATGTCAATCTACCAACTTGTTCAGACTCTTCTCAACTTCTGAAAATAGTTTACGGATTCTTCCCTACAACGGATGTCAATCTACCAACTTGTTCAGTTTACGGACGCTTCCCAACAACGGACGTTGCTCTATTGCTTGTTCAATCTCAACTCCTGAAAATAGTTTACGGGTTCTCCAGACATGGACGTCAACCTGTTGCTTACTCGGACCCCTAATTCAGAGATGTCCAAAACATGGATGCCCTTCTGATACTTGTCCACTCACCATTGACACCCAGTTCAACATAACCAGGTGGCATCTATAAGCCCATCCTCCTACCAGCAGTCACCAGATGGCATCTTTAAGCCCATCACCAAATGGCATCTTTAAGCCCATTCACCTCTACCATCATGTCGCCGAGTGCAAATTTTCTGGGCACTTTAGTGTCCAATCTTCTTTTACCTTCAAGTCGCAAAAGGCAAACTTGCCAATCTAACTCTTCAGGTCCAAGAAGATTGAACAGGGGCAACTGTTGTACCCCAAAATTTGCCCTCGCATTTTTCCACCAGCAATCTCAGCTTCAGGCGTTTCATGACTTTTCAAACTGACTCAAGAATCGGGCAAACGGACTTTTCTTGTCAGTCAAGCGAAATTAGGGTTTTTACTGATTTTCAGGACTCTGGATTGTTTCAAACAATTGGCTTAGGGTTTTGGTTGATTTTGGCTCAATTTTGGTCAGACGAACGTTATTTGGCATCTAATCAGGAATTAAGGGTTTTATGGGCATATTCTCAGAAAGGTTAAAATTCCGCAGCACTTTGCAAGTTACTCCGAGATTCGGATCGAATTCGCATTGTTTTTAATTTAATCAGTAAGAGGAGGCAGTTGGTTTGAATTCACCAGTTAAAGGATATGCGCAGTTTGGAATTACAGTGTTTGGCAAAGAATCAGTGAAAAGGGAATGCGTTTGATCAGTTTATTTTGGTTAACTGCTGCTTTGCTTTGGATATTGGAAAGGACAGGTTTAATTGGTCAATTACTAAAACATTGTTTTATTTAAATTATTTATTATTCTAAATTAAGTGATTGAAATTTATTTTTTCAATCGTTTTAATTCAAAGAGTTTTAAATGAATAAATAAACAATAAAGAAAGAGGAAATATAATTGGTTGGATAATAAAGACTTTTATTGATATTTGAATTATTTGTACAATTATTGTTATAATTTAATTACAAACAATGGTTTACATTAATTCAAATATTAAATAAAAAGAAAAACTATCCTATTTATTTCTAATTCTTCATTCTTCACTTCGCTCCGGTGCTCCATTATTCATCTGCAAAAAGAAAGAGAAAAGTCAAAAAGCAGTTAAATCGAAAAGGCAGATAAAGTTTGCAGTCATCATTAAGGGCCACTGATTGGGATCAGTTAACCCTCTCTGCAAATCACGGGATTTCTCCCGGTTCACAAAGAGGGAAGAATTTTATCATGAATGCAAAATGTCAAAATGCATAATTTTAAAATGTCAAACTGCATAGTTCAGAAGTAAGTTCAAACCAAACTGAAAATCCAATTACAACTTTCTATCAAAGATCAAAAAGTGCAATTTACTGTCAAAGTATCAAAGAGTCTACACAAAAGCTGTCAAGAAAAGATTTGGCAAAGATATAAAAAAAAAGCACACAAGCTGTCAAAGAAAGATAAAGATGCAGAGGAAATCTTATATGCAAGCAAGCTTTCTTTTTTTCATCATTTCCCATCAGTAGTCACTTTCAGAAAGTACAGATATAAGCATAGTTTAATATTTAAACTGTACTAAGGGAGTCAGAAGAAGAGAGATAAGAAGCAGGGTCAGGCTTTAGGCTTAGGCAGGATAGATAAGAAGAAAAGATATACAAAAAAAAACACATAACCTGCATATACAAACTGCCAAGGCATCAACCTGCAGAAGCAAGAGATCCTGCAAACCCTCATAAACCTCACAAGCTCAAACCTGTGAAACCTCAGAGGGCCACAACCTGCAGTAGCCTTAAACTTCCTGAAGCCAAACAATGGCCTAATAAAACCTGCCTACTGCCAAAACTCTGGCCAAAAACATCAAATACCTGAAGCAAGTCCAAACCTGATACTCACAATAAACTAACAAAACAAAAGAACCTACATTATCCAAGCCTAAACAGAACCTGCTACCAGAAGCAAAACCAAGTTCAAACCTGAAGCTCACCTGCTGAACCACTACAAACACCATAAACTGAAGCATAAACAAATCAATGCCAAAACTGAACCAAACACTAAGCTCATAAACCAGAAACAAAGTCCTAAGCATAACACCTGCTGAACCTCATAAAACGCAACCTGTCAATAACTCAAAAGACAAAAATAATAACCAGTTGAAGCCTCAAGACCTGTCCAGCTTCAAGCCTAACCAAATACTCAAGCATTCAAGGCCACCTATCAAAAAGGCCTCAGATATGTTCATCACTGGCCATTAAAAAGCATACAGTAGCAAAGCAAAAAGGAGGAAGAAGAAAGCTAGTCAAAACAAGTGATTCAACAATAGCATATCTAGAAGCATACAGGGACAGGCCATATCAACATTGACAAGCTCAGAATAAGCATACAGAGGGTCCAACGTTCAAAGGGCAATCAAGAGGCAACAAACATTTTCAAAAAAAGGTAACATCAAAGCATACTATATTCCAAACCCACGAGTCCCTCAGAAGGCTATCATCATAGGGTGGAAAAGAGGCAATAAGCGGACAGTAAAGGCGAAAGAGAAGAAAAAAGAGGAAAATCAAAGAGGAGCTTTCAGTATAAATCATCATGAAACCCAATAAGCAGGAAAAGTAGATAAAGAGATACAGAAATACAAGGAATTTGAGATCATCGCGTCGTTCCTTCATCGTTGGGCCTCAACGCCTCCAAAGTCCCCTTCCGCCATCTCCAAAGGTAGCATTCTTGTACCACCTTACATGCATATTTAGTAACAAAAGAAAATATCAGTTGCAATTAAAACTAAAATTAGAATCAAAAGAGGAGCAAAGCCCTAAATGCATTTGGGTTGGGAATCGTACCCGATAACGCGGTCTGGTTGGCCTACGGAGGGTGAAAGGGGGACGATGGCGTTCATTGGCCTTGTGTGAAGGAGCGGCGCTCAGACATCCATGGCAAGAGAAGAGCGAACGGAGAAGGCGAAGAAGAAAAGTACGAACGGCGTGCTGTACAAACCCTAAGCCTTTTGTCCCAATTGAAAATGTTCCACAAACCCTAAAGTGTTCTGAGTTCAAACATGGGCCTTGCCCGTCTCTGCATGCCTAAGCCCAAATCACTGCATTCCAACTCACACCCCCCCTCTTTGAGCCCATTTCTAACCTATTGAAAGCCTTTTATTTATCATCACACATAAATCAATATAGATCATTTTCTTTTATACTTAAAAAGCTTTTTAATACAAAAATTCTTTTTCTAACTTAATATATTTTAATGAAAATACGCTCTTGTTAATACATAATTAATTGAAAATATATCTTTTCTTTAAACATATAATTAATACACTTTTCTACATACTTAATTCATTTAATTTAAAACGTTTTTTTGAATGCATATTAAAACACAAATACATAAAAATATATCATTTTTTTCCATGTAATTAAAATTGAAAACTTTTTTTTCCTTTCTCTTAATTAAAATATTATTTGTACATCTCATACGTTTATTATCATATAATTAAAATTGAAAATACCCTTTTTCTTTTAAATATTCTTTTTGTACATAACACATGAAAATATACCTTTTTTTCTCAAAATATCATTTTCATAATTTAATTAGAACTTAAACATTCAATTAAAATATTTCTATTGTACATATTAAAAATACAAGATCAATAATTAAATAAACGCTTAATTATTCCTTAGGTTAAATAAATACCCTAAATCCACATTAATTTCGCATTGTCGCATTTGTAAATAATCACATATTCATATACTTGCACACTTATACAATACATTCACATTGCTCATATACATTTGTTTATCTTATATATTGATATTCGTTATTTACATTTGATCGCAAATTCGATTTGGTTGTAACTTATTGGATACTATAAGTCTCATCCCCATTCATACACATGTACCCCCACTCCCGGATACTATTTTGTAATAGCGTAGATTTTACATTTTCGCAATTTACCGCTTTCAATTATACCATGGTTAGACCTAGGGTTTGCATGTACATAAAATCAAACGCTAGATGCCCTAAATACAAGACAAATACATGAAATCAATACACAATCACACTTGCACCCTCTAGGGTAATCCCACATGTTGCCTTCCAAATGGGCCATGCTTGTACGTCGAGTATCTTTGGCAAAACAAATTCAAAAATGATCATAAGTCCCTCGACGACGCTTTCGAATGTTGCCTAAACGGAATGATCATAGTCCCTTCAAAGCGAATTGCCAAAGACACTTGGCACCATTGCATTCATGGTCCATACGATGACCCGCGCCCGTCCCGAACAAACTTCCTAAACGCAAGATTGTCCACCAAATTCAATGGTGGAACAAAATTGTTAAAAAGGGTTGAAAACATAGAGAAAACCTTTGAGTACAATAGGGTAGATAAAACTCTTAGTTACTTGAGATTGACTTGCAAAAAACACTTGCCTTCCTTTCAAAAACCACAATCCTTTCAAAACAAACTCTCAAAACATTTTTGAAACATCTTTTCGAAAAGATACACGCCTTTGTAAAATATTCGAGTAAAGAATTGTTACAAGGTTAGCCTAAGACAAGGCATCTTCTTCCAAAACATTTTCAAAAACACTCACACACACCATTTTTCAAGCGATCAAAAATCAAGGCAAGTTGATCTAAGCAAGTACCTAAGAGCCCATGGATAACCATGGATAGAAGGGGTGCTAATACCTTCCCCTTCTATAATCTACTCCCCGAACCCAAGAAAAATCTCAAAGGTTTTTGCTGTGCTTTTTAAACCTTTCCTTAGGATAAAATAAAAAGTCGGTGGCGACTCTTGCTCAACCGCACAAGTGCGAATACGAACGCAAAATACTAGTCAGTTCTCCCACCGTATCACACTTTCTATATTGTTAAACTTCTTAGATCTCAAAATGAAGCCGAGATGATGCTTCTCTCAAGTTGTTATCCTCGTGAAGTTTCACGATTTCTCCCTAGAGAAGTTTGCGCAACCATTACTCTTGATATTGAAGAATGTATTTGGGCTCCCCTCGAAAATGTGATGTTGTTTTCCCCATTGAAGTCAGTTTGGAATCCCCAGTTGAAGTCTAGACGATAAGACATTGTCTTCCCTAGAAAAGTTCTTATGATATTCCACGGTGAAGCCTGGAGAAGGATGATATATCCCTGCATCTATATTGGTTTATTGCTATCAACTTTGTGCTTTGATTATTTTTCAAGTCATATTTCTTCCCAGTGAAGTTAAGCAATGAAGTAAGACTTTGTTTCCTCAGTTGGTGCTTACTTATGGAATCTTGATCCTGGATGTGATTTAGCTGAGTGTTGACTTTACCCAAGTTGGTTTTGTATGGTTATTCCCAGTACTTTATAGTAGTTTTGTCAACATATACATGATAAGATTCATACATTCATACATACATCATGCATAGTTGAATTAAAATTCATTACTCATTTGCATTCATTATTGTTTTTGGTGGCATATTACCCTATTTGCAGAGTTATGTTACCCTCTCTCCAATAGATTGTCAACCTTAAACAAAAAGTGTATATCCTTTCAATTTCCCCACTGAGTTATCCCTCGTGGATGAATTTTTCTTTATCCTTCCTATTCATCTCATTATCTGGATGGAATGTGATCCCCGTTTAAGCTTATTCCTTATTGGGTACTATCTTGGTTGACTATTTCACTCAGGTTTATTCCTTGTTTGAATCTGTGGTCCCTGGTAACATTGTTATTTTGATTTCTGTAGGCTCTGATCCCTGGATTGAGAATGTGCAGTTATTTTTCACGAGAAGACTTTATCTCCTCAGCAGGAATGTATTGGCATTTCCGCAGAGAAGTCAAGATTCTTTTCCCAACAGGCTTCTTATAATAGTAAGTGGCAGATCTCTTTATTTGAGCAACTCGTACTTCCCCAGTAAGTATGTTAGTTCCTAGATAAAATTACTCTAATGGATGGCTAGTCTTTTCAATATGATAGAGACAATTCATTATGTAATTACTCTAATGGATGGCTAGTCTCTTCAATATGATAAAGACAATTCATTGTGAAATTACTCCAATGGATGGCAGTCTTTTCAATATGATAGAGACAATTCATTATGAAATTACTCCAATGGATGACTAGTCTTTTCAATATGATAGATACAGTTCATTGTGAAATTACTCCAATGGATGGCTAGTCTTTTCAATATGATAGAGACAGTTCATTGTGAAATTACTCCAATGGATGGCTAGTCTTTTCAGTCTGATAGAGACATTTCGTTGTGAAATTACTCCAATGGTTGGCTAGTCTTTTCAATATGATAGAGACAATTCATTGTGGAATTACTCCAATGGATGGCTAGTATTTTCAATATGATAGAGGCAGTTCGTTGTGAAATTACTCCAATGGATGGCTAGTCTTTTCAATATGATAGAGACAGTTTGTTGTGAAATTACTCCAATGAATGGCTAGTATTTTAAATATGATAGAGACAACTCGTTGTGAAATTACTCCAATGGATGAAAGGTCTTTTCAATTCATAGAGACAGTTTATTGTGAAGCTTTATTACTTCAATGGATGGCTAGTCTTATAAATTTGATATAGACAATTCGTTGTGAAACTTTATTTACTCCGATGGATGGCAGGTCTTTTCAATATGACAGAGACAGTTCAATGTAAAATATTTACAAGTGGTAGTATCTTTATTTGAGATAGCTTATATATTACCCTTTCTAGGTGAAACATCTTGGCTAAAGAAGAAATTGAGACCAGATCGTGGCTTATGGCCAGGATCGAGGGGAGGTTTATATGATTCTCCATCAAATGACATCTCTCCTAAGAAGTCTTATAAAGAAGTTTGTTGTGAAATATTTGTAAGTGGCAGTCTCTTTATTTGAGACAACTAGCTTCTTCGTAGGATATCTGGTCAAAATATATGTTGCAGTTGACACAGCTTTATCCCAAAACTCTTTAGGTAAATGCTTTCCTTTCAACATACTTCTCACCATATTCATGATGGTTCGATTCTTCCTTTCTACAGTTCCATTCTGCTGTGAAGTGTAAGGTGGCACCACTTTATGCATAATCCCTTCTTTTTCACATAATTTGTCGAATTCCTTTGACACATACTCTCCACTACCACTAGTTCTTAAAAATTTGAGCTTTTGACCACTTTGTCTTTCGACCATAGATTTAAACTTGGTAAATACCTTGATCACTTCACTTTTATTCTTGATCAAGTAAGTCCATAGTTTTCGACTAAAATCATCTATGAATATAACAAAGTATTTGTTACATCCCATCGAATCCACTTGGATTGGTCCATATATATCAGAGTATATGACTTTAAGAATATCCTTCGACCTTCTTCTTGCATCCTTGCTGAAGCTATTCTTGTGTTGCTTCGCCTGAACACATTCCTCACATACCACATTTGGAATGTCAATTTTGGCAATCCTGAAACCATATTTATTCTCTTCAAATCTTCGATGTCTCTGAAGTTGAGATGGCCTAGTCGATAGTGCCATATCGATTCATCTTTGCTAGCTGCAGTCAAAAGACACTTGTGCTCCATCACATTAAGTTCAATCTTGAAGGTTTTATTTTGAGACATGGGAGACTTTAAGATTAACCTTCCATTTGTGTCAACGAATCTCATCATCTTGTCTTTGATCGACACTTTATAATTCTTTTCAACCAACTGCCCTATACTGAGCAAATTTCTCTTCATGCCTGGTATGTACAACACATTGGAAATTACTGACCTTTTTCCATCTTTCCTCATAATCAAAACCTCTCAAATACCTTCAGTTGCTAGAGTACTTTCGTTCTCAAATTTTACCATGTTCTTCATTGATGGTTTTAGGTTGACAAACCAATCTTTCCTTCCATACATGTGTGATGAGCATCTTGAATCCAAGTACTATTTGTCCTTGAATCTATTTTCATATCTTGTTGTGACCACCAGCAACATCTATGCTTCTTCATACTTTGCGAACTTCGCATCACTTTCTTGATTCTTTCGCTTTTCTGGACAATCACTAGAATAGTGACCATACTTTTGACAATTGTAACATTGAATGTAACTCTTGTCAGGTTTTCGACCACCACCTCTTCCTCTATTCACAACACCACCTCTTTGGTTTCCTTGTGTGATACGGTGGGAGAATTGACTTGGTGTTTTGCGTTTTATCGCAAATGTTGCGGTTAGCAAGAGTCGCCACCGACTTTTCTTTTATCCAAAAGGAAATGCTGAAAAGAACAGGAAAGGCCTTTGAGATTATTTCTTGAGTTCGAGGGTAGATTATGAAAAGGGAAGGTGTTAGCATCCTTTTCATCCATAGTTATCTATGGGCTCTTAATTGCTTGCTAGATCACTTGCTTTTGTTTGAAAAAGTGCTTTGTGTGGTTTTTGAAAGTATTTTGAAAAGGCGCATTCATTTAGGCAAACTTTGTAATAGTTCTCGTTCGTAAGAACGTATACAAAGTGTTGATCTTTTGAAAATGTTTCATGTTTGGAAAATGTTTTGAAAGTGTTTTGAAAGTGTTGGTGTTTGTTTTGAAAATAAGCAAGGATGTTTGATTTGAAAATGAGCAAGCAACTAGGAACAATCTACCTACTCAAAAGTCTTTGTTCATTTTTTCCTTTCCTTTGATATTGCTATCTTACCATTGATTTGGTAAAAAGCCTTATCTTTGGATGTATAGGGACAAACGTGGGTCATCGTTAGCCATGATAGCAATGTTGTGAGATATCTTAGCATTTTTCTTTGAGGGACTAAGATCATTTTGAAAGGCAACATTGATAGCGTCATCGAGGGACTATGATCTTGTATTTTTGATTGATTTTTGCTAAGATATCCCACATGCATAACATGGCCATTTTTGTAAGGCAACAAAGTGGAATTACCCTAAGGGTGCAAGTGTGCAAGTGTGTTTGATTTACATGCACTGTTTATCTTGAATTAGGGTTTGCTAACTTGTTGATTTTAGTCTTTCCATACAAACCCTAATTACTAGCATTTATATAAAGCGATAAATTGCGGAAAGTAAAATTACTAAGCTATTACATTATTAGGGGAGGGGGTATACAAATTTACAAATGAGGATTTTGAAAGAAAACTAAACCTAATTATCTATTACAACCATATTGAATAATATACAAGAATTGAATAAATAATGTACAAATGCAAATGGAAAAATGAATGATTTTTGTTTGGTTTTTAATGAAAGGGTTTTAACTTAATTAAGGAGAATGATTAGTTAAAATTAAACAAAAATTAAACCTAAATTAATTAAGAAAGAAATTAATTTAAAAAGCATTTTTAGGTTTTTTGTGAAAAGGTTTTAAATTAATAATAATAATATGAAAATCAATTAATTAAAAGAAACCTAAGTTCTAAATTAATTTTAAATAAAAAAAAGAAATAAAATAAAATAACAATTAAACCGAATTCTAAATATTAATTATTTAAGAAAAAGAAATTAATTTGTTTAAGAAAATGTTTTTTATCTTTTTTTTGTTTTATAAAGCAAATAAAGTAAATAAGTGTAAATAATAAATAAAAATATTTTCATATTTTTTATTAATAAAATTAATAATAATAATAATAATAGTAATAATAAAAAATATAATAAAGAAAATATGAAATGAAAATAAAAATAAAAGAAGGAATGAAATGATAAAGAAAATAATGGGCCACAGGTGCAAAAGTAATGCAAAGGGGGTTATAAGCTAGCAAAAACAATAAAGCTCAAAGGGGGGAGGCCCAGCGCGCTACTATGTGACAAAAAAGAGAGAAAATATGAGAAATAAGGAAAAAAGGTAGCGTTGAGTGTTGAACCTCTGACCTCATACATACACGCATGCTACCTTTGCCACTGGAGTGGCTATATATCTGTTAACTTAATTGAAATAATAAATACATAATACAAAACAAGTTCCAGAAATGAACTTCATCTTCAACCTCCAGCCATGGATCCTGTAACTTTACCATTTCTCAACAAAAATGAAATATACAAATATGAAAGTTGCTCTATTTTTCCATACGAATCCAACCATATAAATATCATAAGCTATAAATCAAAGATGAATGAGGATTTCTAAAAGTACCAAATTATGACCTAAATATTTTTAGAGATTCAATCCTAAAATTCTCATAGCTCAATCAAAATAAATGAAATCTATGGACATGTACAGCTTCAGGGAAATGATGTCTATATTTTATCTTCACAAATGCAAGCTTAACAATGCCTAAATAATGAGATGGAAGTTCAGAAAATGTACCTCAAAACTGGAAATCGTGAAATGAGTTTGAGCTTGATTCAAGGTGCTGCAATGACCAGGTTAGCTTCCTCAAGTTCCCAGGAAGCTAATGCAATGGTTAGCTTGATAAATGGACGGTTGGAATGGCTTGGAGAACTCTGTAAGTTTAAGAATGCGCCTAAGAGGGGGGTGAATTGGGTGGTGGTCGATTTTTGACTTATTTTATACTTTCTGGTTTTGATTTAGTGTTTTGAAAACTGTAAAGTGCAGAAAGTAAAGAGACACAGAGATTTATCCTGGTTCCTTCCACACCCCGGAAGTACGTCCAGTCCCCTTGCAAACACGCAAGAGATTTCACTATTTTGTGAGAACTTTTACAAGACTTTTCCTAGTCTTATCAACTAAAGAACCTAACAAATACCAAGAACACCCTCTTTGATTTCCAATAAGTCTCTTGAGAACAATCCTCTCAAAAGATACCTCTTGTTTCCAACAATGGACAACAAGGTACAAAAGTAGTCTAATACTTAATTCCAACAATCCTGGAAAAAAGTTACACTTTGTATAAAAATCTTTATATGTGTGAAAGTGCAGAAAATCTTTGTTCTTAAAAGTTAAGAAATATGAAGTTTGAATATTTTACAAAGTTCAGAATTATTGCATAAGAGAAGAGTTGTTTATGATTTGAAAGATTTTAGTATTTAAAGTAATCAAGATACCTTTCCAAATGGACACTTTTTTGTTTGAAAAACTTGAGAGGATGCAATGTATGACCATGCATCTATTGGAGAAAAGGTGTGAAGGATATCTTGAAACCAGTTCAGATTTTTCAAAAGTTACAATGTGTAAATCGATTAACATAAGATGTAAATCGATTGCACGGGTTTGTAACGTTCATGTTTTCAAAAAATTTGAAGTGTAAATCGATTAGCATGTTGTGTAAATCGATTTACAAGTGTTAAAAATTAACTTAGTTCTGTGATCAATCGATTTACACTTCATGTAAATCGATTGCTGCCAGAAACAATCAGTTTTTGAAAAGGCATGTGTAAATCAATTTACATCAAGTGTTAATCGATTTACATCAGTAAAAAACTAAAAATTTGTTTTAAAATTTAAGTGAAGTGTTGTGGCAAGTGTATATATATATATCATTTTTGAGCATTTCTAATCAATGTAGTTCAAATGAGAATTGTTATACTTGATTGCTTGCCATGATCCTTGAAGATTTGAGTGAATGATGCTTTAAGCTAATTCCACTTCTTTTCCTTCTTGCCATAGTGCTTGTTTGTCTTTCATCAAACTAGCTTGTTTGTCTTTCATCAAAACTAAAGTTGAGTTGAGGCTTGAGATTACATTCTCCCCCTTTTTGATGATGACAAACCATCTTTCTTTATGAGTTGTTCAGATTTGGAGCAAAAGGAGTTTTCTCCCCCTAAGTTAGATTTCTCCCCCTATGGAGAAAAAGTTTTGAAAGCTTGCCCTGTAAAGAAAATTGAAACAAACAACCATAAAGTGCTATCACATCCTTCTCCCCCTTTGACATTATCAAAAAGAAGGGAAAGATGCAACAAAAAAATGATACTTATAACAGTTTGAAACATATATGAACAAGAACTAAAAGGCAGATGTTTAAAAATAGCGAACAAAGTTCAAATACAACAGACTAACACTTGAATGATTACAAAACAAAAATATAATGATAAATAACAAGAAATCAATAATATTGGTCATTGGAAGGGTCCTGGATATGGAAATTGTTGTTGTAGAGGAGGTTCGGTGTATTGAGGAGGCGGAGGTGCTGGATTGTTTGGATCGTATGGAGGGATATGAAGATGTGAATAGAGATATGAAAACTGTTGGTTCACATCATTCTGGAAAGCATTGATGCGAGAGGAGGTAGAGTCATTTATCTCGGTCCATCGAGCATTGATGTTAGAATTGAGAGAATAAGTGAGGTCTTTATGAGGTTTTAATTGAGTGGAGTGGTCAAGATTCCATGAGTGGCCAATAAAAAGGTGGGAGGTTGAGAGGCAAGGAAAGTTTGACCAATATATTAAAAGCTCATAAAACTATCACATGCTGAAAAAATTAATTTGCATAGAGAAAAAATACATAAAAATGCTTCAGCTTCTGTGGTAAATCGATTTTCCCCTTCGTTAAATCGATTTACACAACAGAATTTTTATGAAAATTAATTTTCGTTCAGTGGTAAATCGATTTACATACTGTGTAAATCGATTTACACAAAAGGATTTTATGAGAAAAATGTTTTGCTTCAGTGGTAAATCGATTTATACACCAAGTAAATCGATTTACTTAAAGGAAAAATTTTAAAAACAGTCATTTTAACATTTGACACATTGTTTAAATCCATGTATATGTATATTAAAGTATAGTTAAGGATAGAGTGCACCTTATATATCTTGTTCATCTAGGATTCCGAGTTCACGACGAATTTTGAAGAATGCATCCGAGATTGTCTTTGTCGTTGTTAAGGACAAAACATTTGCACCCGAAAATATGAAAGTGAGAGATATTTGGTTTTCTTCCTTTGTAAATCTCATATGGAGTTTTCTTTAGTATAGGTCTTATGATCACACGATTGCTTACGTAACATGTCGTGCTTACCGCATCCGCCCAAAAATATTTAGGCAAACTTGAGTCACTTAGCATGGTTCTTGCAAACTCCACTAAATACCTATTTTTCCTTTCAACTACTCCATTTTTTTGTGGAGTTCTTGGTGCTGAAAAAATGTGGAAGATCCCATTTTCTTCACAAAATTCTTCAAACAAACTGTTTTGGAATTCTCCACCATGATCACTTCGGATTGATGTTATCTTTAATGATTTCTCATTTTGAACTTGTTTTGCATATCTCTTGAATGCCTTGAATGCGTCATTTTTGTGCACTAAAAACAAAGTCCATGAAAAACGGGAAAAATCATCTACAATAACTAAAGCATAAATGTTACCTCCAAAGCTTCTTGTTCTAGATGGACCAAAAAGATCCATGTGCAACAATTGAAGTGGTCTTGTTGTTGAAACCACATTCTTTGGTTTGAAAGTTGATTTGGTTTGTTTGCCCTTTTGGCATGCACTACATAATTTGTCTTTGATGAACTTCATCTTTGGTAGACCAATAACTAAGTCATGCTTAACCAATTTGTTCAAGTGCTCCATGTGAATGTGAGCAATCCTCTTGTGCCATAACCAAGCGTCATTGTTGTTTACCATAAGACATTGTACCTTCATAGACAAAAATCATCTAAAGTGATCATAAAAATATTGTTAGATCTTATACCTTTGAGTTTTACCTCATTGGTTGCCTCATCCATAATAAGACATTCTTCTTTGTTGAATTTGATCTTGAACCCTCTATCGCAAAGTTGACTTATGCTAAGAAGGTTGTGCTTTAATCCTTCAACATAGAGAACATCCTCAATTTGAATGGATGGAGGTGTGCTAACTATTCCAATGCCAAGAATCTTTCCTTTGGTGTTGTCTCCATAGGTGACATACCCTTTGGCTTTATGTACTAGATATGAAAATTGGTGTACATCTCCTGTCATATGCTTTGAACATCCACTATCAAGATACCAAAGATTTGATGTGGACTTCAAGCATACCTCTTCTTCGTCGTCGGAGTGATGCGATGCCATTAAGGCTAAATTTGCACATTCGTCGCTTTCCGATTCTGATGTACTGCTCATATCATTATCTTCCCATGCTATGTAGGCTTTCTTTTGTTTTGAGTCCTTTCCTTTGAATTCGTTTTTCTTTGGGAGATTTGGACAGTTTGGCTTGATATGTCCTTGCTTTCCACATTCATAACATGAGACATCTTGTGTTGATGTGGAGGCTTCTCTTTTCTTGAAGTGCTTTATCTTATGTGCATGAGATCCGCCCTTGTCATTTCTGCCAAAAAATTTCCCAAGTCTTTTAACAAGAAGCATGAAATTTTCATCTTCTTCCGGATTGTCTTCTTTTACAACTTCCTTTGAATCAATTTTAAAAGCAATGTTTTTGGACTTCTTTTCTAGATTATCATGTTTTTCAAGTCTACCGAGTTCCGTTTCGTATTCTTGAAGTTTTCCAAATAATGTAGCGGAAGTCATTGCGGAGAGACTCTTCTTTTCCGAGGTTGCCGTTACCTTTGGTTGCCATTCCCTAGTCAATGATCTGAGGACTTTCAAGTTGAGTTCATCATTTGTCAAGGTTTTACCAAGAGCACTTAAGTGATTTGTCAAATGCACAAATCTCTTTTGTAAGTCAAGAATGGATTCTCTGGGCTGCATTCGAAATAGTTCATATTCTTGACTTAGGGTATTTAGCCTTGATCTTTTTACTTCAGCCGTTCCTTCATGAGTTTGAACCAAGGTATCCCATATTTCCTTTGTTGTTCTGCATGTCGAGACACGGAAAAATTCGTCCATACTAAGTGCACCTTGAAGAAGGTTTATTGCCTTTTTGTCATAGAGAACTTTCTTTTTATCATCGTCGTCCCATGCAGTTTTAGGCTTTGAAGAGCCAACGCCATTGATTACCGTTACCGGAATAAATGGACCATTTTCAACAACATCCCATACTTCTTCTCCTTGTGCTTCTAGATGCGCCTTCATGCGTATTTTCCAGAAGTCAAAATATTCACCACATAATAGAGGAGGCTTGTTGTTACTACCACCATCTCTGAAAACGGATTGATGATTTGCGGAAGCCATTCTGGATCTCTAGGAGCAGGTTACCTATAACCTGCTCTAATACCAATTGTAAGTTTAATAATGCGCCTAAGAGGGGGGTGAATTAGGTGGTGGTCGATTTTTGACTTATTTTATACTTTCTGGTTTTGATTTAGTGCTTTGAAAACTGTAAAGTGCAGAAAGTAAAGAGACATGGAGATTTATCCTGGTTCCTTCCACACCCCGGAAGTACGTCCAGTCCCCTTGCAAACATGCAAGAGATTTCACTATTTTGTTAGAACTTTTACAAGACTCTTCCTAGTCTTATCAACTAAAGAACCTAACAAATACCAAGAACACCCTCTTTGATTTCCAATAAGTCTCTTGAGAACAATCCTCTCAAAAGATACCTCTTGTTTCCAACAATGGACAACAAGGTACAAAAGTAGTCTAATACTTAATTCCAACAATCCTGGAAAAAAGTTACACTTTGTATAATTTTATGAAGTATGATTTCTTGAAAGATGTTGATCACATAGAGTGACTTCAATGAAGTTTCTTCTTTCTTCTCTTGTAAGCAATTCAAACTGTAACACAATGGTTAGATAATGCTCAAAGATTTCTGTTCTTATATGTGTGAAAGTGCAGAAAATCTTTGTTCTTAAAAGTTAAGAAATATGAAGTTTGAATATTTTACAAAGTTCAGAATTATTGCATAAGAGAAGAGTTGTTTATGATTTGAAAGATTTTAGTATTTAAAGTAATCAAGATACCTTTCCAAATGGACATTTTTCTGTTTGAAAAACTTGAGAGGATGCAATATATGACCATGCAACTATTGGAGAAAAGGTGTGAAGGATATCTTGAAACCAGTTCAGATTTTTCAAAAATTACAATGTGTAAATCGATTAACATAAGATGTAAATCGATTGCACGGGTTTGTAACGTTCATGTTTTCAAAAAATTTGAAGTGTAAATCGATTAGCATGTTGTGTAAATCGATTTACAAGTGTTAAAAATTAACTTAGTTATGTGATCAATCGATTTACACTTCATGTAAATCGATTGCTGCCAGAAACAATCAGTTTTTGAAAAGGCATGTGTAAATCGATTTACATCAAGTGTTAATCGATTTACATTAGTAAAAAACTTAAAATTTGTTTTAAAATTTAAGTGAAGTGTTGTGGCAAGTGTATATATATCATTTTTGAGCATTTCTAATCAATGTAGTTCAAATGAGAATTGTTATACTTGATTGCTTGCCATGATCCTTGAAGATTTGAGTGAATGATGCTTTAAGCTAATTCCACTTCTTTTCCTTCTTGCCATAGTGCTTGTTTGTCTTTCATCAAACTAACTTGTTTGTCTTTCATCAAAACTAAAGTTGAGTTGAGGCTTGAGATTACAAACTCAACCTGCAATGCTCTTGTAACACGGTGGGAGAACTGACTTGGTTGTTTTGCGCTTGATCGAAAATGTTGTGGTTAGCAAGATTCGCCACTGACTTTTCTTTTATCCAAAAGGAAAGGCTGAAAAGAACAGGAAAGACCTTTGAGATGTTTTCTTGAGTTTGGGGGGGGGGGTAGATTATGAAAAGGGAAGGTATTAACATCCTTTTCATCCATGGTTTTCCATGGGCTCTTAGTTACTTGCTAAATCACTTGCTTTTGTTTGAAAATGTGCTTTGTGTGATTTTTGAAAGTATCTTGTAAAGGTGCCATTGTTTAGGCAAACTTTGTAATGATTCTCGTTTGTAAGAATGTATACAAAGTGTTGATCTTTTGAAAATGTTTTCAAGTTTGAAAGATGTTTTTGAAAGTGTTGGTGTTTGTTTTGAAAAATAGCAAGGATGTTTTTGTTTTGAGGTTGAGCAAGCAACTAAGAGTAATCTACCTACTCAAAAGTCTTTCATGTTTATTTCCTCTTTCCTTTGACATTGTTATCTTACCATTGATTTGGTAAATAACCCTATCTTTGGATGTAAAAGGGACAAGCGTGGGTCATCGTATAACCATGATTAGCAATGTTGTAAGATATCTTAGCATTTTCTTTAGGAACTAAGATCATTTTGAAAGGTAACATGGATAGCGTCATCGAGGGACTATGATCTTGTATTTTTTGCTTGTTTTTGCTAAGATACCTCACATGCATAATATGACCATTTTTGTAAGGCAACAAAGTTGGTTTACCCTAAGGGTGTATGTGTGCAAGTGTATTGGTTTACATGCTTGATTTGTCTTTGAATTAGGATTTTCTAAGGATTGATTTTATCTTGCCATACAAAACCCTAATTACTAGCATTTGTATATAAAGCAATAAATTGCGGAAATTAAAATTACTACGCTATTACATCATTTAGGGGAGAGGGTGTACAAATTACAAATGGGGAATTGCAAGAAATTAAATCTAAATAATTATTACAACCATATTGAATTTGAATAAATGTATAAAATTAAATAAGTAAAAATGCAAGAATGTAAATATAAAAAGAAATGTGAATTTTTTATTTGATTTTATGAAAAGGGTTTTTTGACCTAGTTAACTAAAAATAAAAATAATTAACTAAAAATAAGAAAATTAAGATTAAGTTAAAAAAGTTTTTTTTTAGGGTTTTTCTCATGAAAGTTTTTATCTTAATGAAAATACAAATGAGAATTAATTAATTAAACTAAACCTAAGCCCTAAATTAATTTTATTTACAAGAAAATAATATTATAGTCAAACCCTAATCTAAATATTTATTGAAAATAAATTAATTTATTAAATGAAAAATGTTTTTGTGTTCTTTTAGTTTTTATAAAAAAAATAAACTAAATAAATATAAAATAATAAAAATATAAATATTTTTTGGATTTTTATTAATGAAAATAATAATAATAATAATAATAATAATAATAATAATAATAAAAGATGAAATAAAAATAAAATAAAAATAATAAAGTCAGGGAGGTTAAAATTGAATTTGGAGGTTTGTTAGCAAAACAGTTTTTTTGAATATGGCCCAAATGAAGTTTTTGTTTGGAAATCAGAAAATAAAAAAGGGTGTATGGACTGCGTGGTATGAGCAAACAGGGGGGTTAGATTGAGCAAAAAAAACAAAGCCCAGGAGGGGAAGGCCCAAGCGCTTCCTGTAACAAAAAATACCAAAAAATGTGAAAAATGAAAAAGGCAGCGCGCTGAGGTTCGAACCCATGGCCTCTTGATTACCAGCGTGCTGTCTTACCACTGGGGTGGCTATACATCCGTTAATATAACTGAAATGATAAATACATAATGCAAAATGAGTCATGAATACACTTCATCTTCAACCTCTAGCCAGACCACCTGTATCCCATTCATTTCTCAACAAAAATGGAAAATGTAAACATGAAAGTTGCTCCATTTTTCTATACGAATCCAACCATATAAATATCATGAACTATATAAATCAAAGATGAATGAGAATTTTTGAAATTACCAAATTCTGACCTAATTATTTTCAGAGATTCAATCCTAAAATTCTCCTAGCTCAATCAATATAAATAAAATCTATGGACATGTACAGCTTCAGGGCAATGATGTCTACATTTTATCTTCACAAATGCAAGCCTAACAATGCCTAAGTAATGAGATAGAAGTTCAAGAAAAATACCTCAAAACTGGAAATCATGAAATGCAAATGATCTTGATTCAAGATGCTGCAATGATCAGGTTAGCTTCCTCAAGTTCCCAAGAAGCTAATGCAATGGTTAGCTTGAGCAACGGATGGCTGGAATGGCTTGGAGAAGTAAATGTGCAGACTTTGTTTTTTTGGTTATGGTAAATAGTGTTACAGTTCTGGAATGAGGATGGGGATGAGTAGTATTTGATGTAAGGAAGCTTTAGGAACCAAAAGGCCAAGAAACGCACGAGGGAAATATGAGTTTGGTGTTCAAGGTCAGAAACTTTACAACAATGGAATTTTTGGGCAATTTCTGATTTGAGAGAGTTTTGGTGTGTTTCAGGGTGCTTCAGCTCCTGTTCTAGCTCACAAATAGTGCCTCTATTTATAAGCAACAAGTTTGGAAGCTTGTTGTTAATCAGAATTCAAAATCACAAGTTTAAGCATAACATGTGATTTTTGAGAAATCCAACTTTCAAAGTCTTGCGTACTTGCTAAGATAGAGTGGTTATGCTTTAAACACACTTGCTTCTGACTTTGTAGATAGAGTGTGATCAGAGGGAACAAATTAGAGGCTCAAGAATTGACTTTGTGCATAAAGCTTGCTTTTCCAAAATGGAAGTGTTCACTTTGTGCCATTAATGGAAATGTGAATTGGATAAAGCTTAAACCACTTGGATTAAAGCTCAAAAGTTTGTGTAATACATTAATGATGGATAGATATACAAGTTAGAAGGCCTGCAAAGCAAGATTATGCAACCTAACATTGAAATTGCATTTTTGTTGATCATGAAAATGACCTATAATTTTAGTTTGAAACCCTAGCTTCCTCTCTTCGATTCTCCTTGCTCAAGAATAATCTCAAGGAGTTATTAGACATTTTAGAAAGCTTGTAATGTGATATACAACCCCTATTTGAATCACTTTTGAAAATTCCCCTTGGAACTATATGAAAATTTTCCACGAAGTTAGGTCAAAATCCTGCCTAAATTAGGGCAAAATTTTCACCAAGTGTTTAGTTTCATGATCATGACTTCATGGATTAATAACTTGAGATCCAAGAATTTCTAGGAGAAGTTGTATAAAGAAAAGTTTTATATCTCATGGAGATATACAACTTTCATGTTGAAAGTTTCTTTTGAATCATCTTGCATCATGGTGAAAAATTGGCTCAAAGTTGTGAAAAAATATGAAGTTTTCAACACTTGGAAAAATTTCTAAGTTTGAAAACTTTGACTTTTCAAAATGAAATCTTGAATTTTTGATTTCTTGATGAACAAGTTTCATATTTTGACATGTTTTGAAGAATTGTGATTTTTGACATTTGATTTTGACCAAAAAGTCAAAGTTTGACTTTTCAGTGTACAATTGACTTTTGATCAGTTGACTGAAAATCAACTATCAATCCAATTGATCTTGAGCAATGCTTTGAGTCATGCCATTAGGTAAAAATTATGCAATTGAACTCTTTAGATCACGCCTCAAACCAACTAACCATTTTCTAGGTCAAAAAATAAAAAATTGCCATTTCTCAATCAAAACCCTAATTTTGACCATTTTGCCCTTTTGATGATCTGATCAAATTTCTTGAGGAATTATGGTCCAAACTTGATTAAATGATACATATGAGTTTATAATGTTGATATGGATAAAAAATTATGAAGTTTGACTATAAATTGGCCACAATTGATTTTTTCCCCAATACAGCTGGTTTTTAGGTCAACTGGTCAATTGACTGAGCAAAAATGTGATCCAAGGCTTGAAACTTGACATGAGTAATCTTGGGGGTCCATAATTATCCATGAAAGTCTAATGAGGCATTAAAAGTTCAATTATCCTTGTGCAATCTCAAACCCTAATTTCAGTCATCAATGCTTAAGGAGGTGTCTTGAGCTGATTAACCCTTGTGCAGTCTTGAACCCAAGGAGATCTTTGTGAGAAAATATTTGATAAATGAGAGGGAAAATTTTGGGGTACAACAGCTCTGTTTTTGGTTATGGAGCTTGATGCAAATGATGTTACAGTCGTGTAACAGGGACATGGATGAGTTGTATTTGATGTAAGGAAACTTTAGGAACTAAAAGGCTAAAGAACGCACGAGGGAAATATGAGTTACAAGTCCAAGGTTAGAAACTGTGCAACAATGGAGTTTTTGGGCAATTTATGATTTGAGGGAGTTTGGGAGTGTTTCAGGGTGTTAATGCTCGTGACTTAGCTCACAAATAGTGACTCTATTTATAAGCAACAAGTTTGGAAGCTTGTTGTTGATCAGAATTCAAAAACAAATGTTTAAGCTCAACATGTGATTTTTGAGAAATCCAAGTTTTAAAGTCTTGTGTACTTGCTAACATAGAGTAGTTATGCTTTAAGCAAGTTTGCTTCTGACTTTGTAGATGGAGTGTGATCAGAGGGAACAAGTTAGAAGCTCAATAATTGACTTTGTGCATAAAGCTTGCTTTTCAAGAATGGCATTCTTCACTTTCTTCCCAAAATGGCAATGTGAATTGGATAAAGCTTAAACCACTTGGATTATAGCTCAAAAGTTTGTGTAATCCATTAATGATGGATATATACACAAGTTAGAAGGCCTATAAAGCAATATTATGCAGCCTAACATTGAAATTGAGTTATGTGTTCATCAAAAAATGACTTGTAATTCAAGAATGAAACCCTAACTTCTTGCCTTTGATTCTCCTTGCTCAAACATGATCTCAATGATTTATTGGACATTTTGGAAAGCTTTTAACATCCTATACAACCTCTATGTTGGACATTTTTGAAGATTCATCTTGGAACTTTGTGAAAAATTTCCATGGAGTTAGGTCAAAATCCTGCCTAAACTAGGGCAAATTTTCACTAAGTTTGGAAGTTTCATGAACATGTCTTCTTAAAATCATAATTTGAAATCTATGAATTTCTAGAAAAAGTTGTGTTCTAAAATGTTTTATAACTCATTTATATCTACAACTTTCATGTCAGAAGTTTCCATTGAATCATCTTGCATCATGGTGAAAATTTGGCTCAAAGTTGTGAAAAAAATATGAATATTCCAACACTTAGAAAATTTTCTAAGTTTATAAATTTTGAATTTTCAAAATGAACTCTTGACTTTTTGATTTCTTGATGAACAAGTTTCATATTTTGACATGTCTTGATGAATTGTGATCTTTGATACTTGATTTTAACCAAAAAGTCAAAGTTTGACTTTTCAGTGTATAGTTGACTTTTCATCAGTTGACTGAAATTCATCTATCAACCAATTGAACTTGAGAGATGTTTTGAGACATGAAATTAGGTAAAAATAAAGCATTTGAATCTTTGAGATCATAACTTAAACCAATCAATCATTTGCTAGGTCAAAAATCAGAAATTGCACCTTCTCAATCAAAACCCTAATTTTGACCATTTTTCCCTTTTGATGTCTGATCAAATTTCTTGGGGAATTGTGATCCAAACTTGATAAATTAACATATATGAGTTCATGATGTTGATATGGATAAAAAATTATGAAGTTTGACTGTAAATTGACCATAATTGACTTTTTTCCAATACAATTGATTTTAGGTCAACTGATCAATTGACTGAGCAAAAATGTGATCCAAGACTTGAAACTTGACATGAGCAATATTGAGGGTTCAAAATGATCCATGAAAGTTATATGAGGCATTAAAGTCCATTTATACTTGTGCAAACTCAAACCCTAATTTTTAGTCATCAGTGCTAGAGGAGGTGTCTTGAGCTGATCAACCCTTGTGCAGTCTTGAACCAAAGGAGATCTTGTGAGAGATTACTTGAGAAATGAGAGGGCAAATTTTGGGGTACAACACCTTGGTATGGTCTTCTTTGATTCAAAACATTTTATTCATGCTAATTTCCTCTACCAGTTGAATTGTTGTAGCCATCTCTACCTTTGTTGTCGAACCACTTTCCTTTGCTTTTCTTGTCTCTTGCTGATTGAGCCTGCAAAGCCATCTCACTCTTCGACTTGCATGCAAATATTTCAGCCATTCTTTGTTTGTGAGATTCAAGCGTCCCTTGAAGCTATTCCTTTGATAAAGATAACACGTCCTTTAACTCTTCTATGGCAACTACCACATGGTCGAACTTTGGAGCCAAAGATCTCAAAATCTTCGAAACAATTGCTCTTCTTGTTAACGTCTCTCCACAAGTCTTGGTTTGATTCACTAGTTTCGTAACCTTAGTGAAGAAATCAGATATGCTTTCACTATCTTCCATCTGAAGCAATTCATACGTTCTTTTGTGAGTTTGTAACCTCACCTCTTTCACCTTCTCAGCGCCTCCAAACGATTTCTTTAGAATTTCCCAAGCTTCTTTTGCAGATTCTATATCACTAATCTTTTCGAAATTGTTTGGACTAACACATTGGTGAATTATAAAAAGAGCTTTATAATTCTTCTTCAATTCTCTATATTCCTTCTCTTCTTCTTCTAAAGCGTCTCCTTTAATCGGTTCTACTCCATATTTCACGATATCCTAAAGACCTTGAAAATAGAATATAACCTTCATTTGTTTGCACCAATTATCATAGTTATCACCTTTAAGAATTGGGACATTTGATGGAAAATTTTCGTTAGCGTAATTCATTTCCATCGTGATCTTCTTGTTCTTCTTCCTCGATCGTTCTTCCCTTGAATCACTCAACCAGAGTTCTGATACCAGATGTTGGAAATCCACCAAAACCTATGATGAATTTATATCAATCTTGATGAACAAGATTGTTATCACCACACAATAACAATGAATTATATGAAATTCTACAAAGTTTCTCTTTGCCCATAAACTGTGGAAAACGTTATTATTCACTTTGCAACTGCAAAATCATGTGAATACAATTTGATTGACTTGATTACAAAAATATGGGTTACTCCTTCTATTTATAGATTTAGGTTAACTTGCTCCCTAAGTCAAAGCCCAAAATATCTATTTTGGAACTAAATCAAATCTATTCTATTTTAGATCTAAATCAAATATAAATCTAAAAGAAAATATAATTTGTGTGCAGCCCGCTTCGATACACAAGCTCTTCGACTGAGCAATGGTTTCAATCGAGAAACTTGCTTCGACAACCTCTAAACCTTCGACACACATAGTTTCGACACACATGAATTACAATTTAACAAATTTCTGACAAAAAACGTAAGTTGTGGTGACATAGATGTACAACAAGACCAAGGTCCAAATGAAACTAAGTATTTGTACTATAAATAAGGTTTCCACTAATTGAAACTCTACTTTATAATACAAATATCTAGTTTAATTTAGACTTTGAATCTTATAATACTTTTACGGTAACAACGTTTTTTTTGTCATAAGTGACGGAAAAGACTAAATAAGATAACCAAAGTGAAGTTAAGAGAATAAGTTAAAACATTTTTTTTAGTTAAGGAACTAAAGCAGAAGATTAAATTAAAGGCTTAATTGCAACTTTGGTCCCCCTATTTTACATTTTTTTGACTTTTAATCCTCCCATTTTAAAAACTTAGATTTTAGTCCCTTTTTCATGTTTTGCTTTGGATTTTAGTCCCCCATTCAATTTTGGACCAATTTGTAGTAAGGTGGAACTTTCATTGATGACCTATCAGGTACTATTCATACATAATTTTTTCCAGGTCGTTATTTTAATATTTACCTTATATTAAACACATTTTTATTATATATTATATATAATAATAAGAATAAGTTAAAAATAATTGTTTTATATTAATGTTATGTAGTCATAAATTATAACCCAACATTGTTCTTCCCCAAATTTTCTGACCTAACATTTCATCTCATATTCATCTTCTAAGGCTGACACTGAATCAAGGTTCCATTTTTCTACTCATTTTCATCTCTTTTATTCTCCTGTAATGTCTGAAACAAGGATGTCTTATGCGTCCATAAATCTGTCTGGTTCAAGAAGAAGAGGGAATAAGTGTTGGTGTGACCTTGAGTCACGTCACCATTGATGACTTTTTGGAGTTATGCGAATTCGGGAAGAAGGTTTTATGACTGTGGTAATTTTAGGGTGATGAGGAAAAAATGATGCAATCATTTTGAATGATTTGATGAAGAAATGAGCAACAGGGCAAAGGATGTAATTAGATCTTTAAAATACAATAATGATGAACTTATGAATTTAATGAGTGACACAAAGAAAAATGAAGAGCTTTTAAAGATGAAGATAAAAAACGAAGAGCTGTTGAAGATGAAAATCAAATTCATGGGTTATTTTTTGGGCTTGCTACTGGTGTTTGCAGTGTTAGTTGTCGTCCAATCAACACCAACATCAGGGCCTAAATTCTACTAATCATCCTCACCTTCCCCGTCATCCTCATCATCCTCATACTTCTCATTGCTCATGTCATAATCAAGATCTATTTCACTGTCTTCATTAAACTCAACATTTTCATTCTCACTATTGACATCCTCAACATTTACTTCTTCAACATCTACATCCCCCCCATTGACAACTTCAACATTTGCACCCTCAACATTTACTTCTTCAACATCTTCATCCCCACCATTGACATTTTCAACATCTGCATCCCCACCATTGACATCTTCAACATTTGCATATTCAAACCTAACATCTTCAATATTAACTTCTTCAACTTTGTGTTCACTATAAATGTCAACGAGTTTAAATCCTCTAACATCTTCCATGAACCTTAACACATCTTTGTCATCATTCAAAGCCGAAGTCCACGAGAAAAAGAAAACTTCAGATTCCAATACCATAAACACCTTATATTACAATACCCTTATCTGTAATCAACTTTTCAATATCCATATAGGACATCATGTCCACATCCCAATCCCAATTCAATTCATTTACAATCCCTCCAACATACAACTTCACTGGTTGCTGAACCAAACGTCCCATATGATGTATTTTAAGTCTAACAACTTGTGTTTCAGTTGGCTTACAGCAAAAAAAAACACACCACTGTAAAGATGGGACCAACCACAAGAAACAACAAGAAAGTAATAAACAAATCAGGGACCACAAAAATAAACATAAACAGAGACCACAAATGTAATCAGGGACCACAAACGTAAACAGGGACCACATACGTAAACATAAATAACTCACAAACTTTAAGACCACAAAACATCTAACGAATCATCAATCTCATTCGAAACATTAATAGAAACTCAAAATCATTACCACAAATGTGCCTACCTCAAAACATAAGTTGAGTTTAACATTTCACATGCATAGAAACACGAACAAGTTGGATTACGATGGCGATGGCGACTTAGGGTTCGTCTTCGTCGGCGTCATGTTTGCAACCGTGGGTCTTCTAGGGTTCTTCTTCAGCTTTCTTTGTAAGTCACTTAATCTGAATATAACCTAATTTTGAGTTTCATAATATGATATTTTGATAATAAAAATAAAATAATAATAATTTTATTGAAATAAATAAAATTTACTTAACTTATAAATGCTTATTCGTGCGTGAAAATTAAAATTGATTGAATAAAATTTGACAGGTGATTAATGAAAATGCCAATTCACTAAAGTTGATCCAAAATTGAATGGAGGACTAAAATCCAAATTTTTATAATAACAGGATCAAAAGTAAAAAAAATATAAATTACAATTAAATCTAAATTAAATTAAGAAACTAAAATATATAAAGTCTTAAAACAAATGAGTAATAATCATTTTCCAAAACAAATTAGCATGTAATCTTTATAATTTTTGAATGCTACCGGAAAAAAATGGGCGTGCGATGTCTTTTTCTCCAACATTGAGGGTTTTGTTCTGAACATTTTCTTAAACCCTAAATCAAAACCCCTCTGAATTTGATTGATTTTCATGAGTATGAGGAGGAACAGAGAGTTGAAAACTCTACTCTCTCGCTCTCTCCAATTCTCCACTTCTTCACAACACACTCTCCCCGGTTTGCTTCATCCCACCGACCCCACTTTTTCAACACCAACACCAACCCCTGATTTATCACAAGACTACGCTTTCCTCCGCAACACTTTGCTCAATTCCACTTCCACACAAACCCTTCCTTCCGGTGACTTCCCCAACGACGCTGTTTCAATTTCAGACGCAATCAGAACCGGTTTCGACATCGAAACCAATCCATTTTTTAGACAGTTTCGTGGTAGGTTAAGTGAGTCTCTGGTAATAGACGTCATGAATCATGTTAACAGCCCTGAGTTGTGTGTAAAGTTTTTCTTATGGGCCGGTCGGCAAATCGGTTACTCTCATACTCCACTAGTCTATGATAAATTGCTTGAGTTGTTGGGGTGTAATGGCACTGGAAATGGAAATGATAGAGTGCCGTCGAAGTTTTTGATGGAAATTAGGGATGATGATCGCGATTTGTTTCGTAGGTTGCTGAATTTTCTTGTGCGAAAGTGTTGTCGAAATGGGTGGTGGAATATGGCTTTGGAAGAGATGGGAAGGCTTAAGGATTTTGGGTACAAGCCTTCTCAGACTACTTATAATGCTTTGGTTCAGGTTTTTCTTAGAGCTGATAAGTTGGATACTGCTTATTTGGTTAAGAGGGAGATGTTGGATTATGGGTTGGTTATGGATAGGTATACTATTAGTTGCTTTGCTTATTCCTTGTGTAAAAATGGGAAATGTAGAGATGCTTTGGATTTGATTGAGGAGATTGTGCCGGATACGGTTTTTTATAATAGGATGATTTCTGGGTTGTGTGAAGCTTCGCTTTTTGAAGAAGCGATGGATATGTTGCATAGAATGCGTTCTAGTTCTTGCATTCCCAATGTTGTCACTTATAGGATTTTGCTTTCTGGTTGTTTGAGAAAAGGACAGCTCGGGAGGTGTAAGAGAATTTTGAGTATGATGATTACGGAGGGTTGTTATCCGAATCGTGAAATGTTTAATTCTCTTGTACATGCTTATTGTAAATCAAAGGATTACTCTTATGCCTATAAGTTGTTTAAGAAAATGATCAAGTGTGGGTGCCAGCCGGGATATCTGGTTTATAATATATTGATCGGTAGTATATGTAGCAATGAGGAACAGCCTAGCTCGGATATTTTAGAATTCGCGGAGAAGGCTTATAGGGAGATGCTTGATTCAGGGGTTGTATTAAATAAGGTCAATGTCAGCAATTTTGCACGGTGTCTTTGTGGAGCTGGAAAATTTGATAAAGCTTTTAAGATTATATGTGAAATGATGGGCAAGGGTTTCGTCCCAGATGATAGTACTTATTCTAAAGTGATTGGCTTCCTTTGTGACGCTTCTAAGGTAGAAAAGGCTTTTTCGTTGTTCGAAGAGATGAAAAGGAATGGCATTGTTCCCAGCGTTTACACCTATACTATTTTAATTGATAGCTTTTGCAAAGCGGGTCTTATTCAGCAGGCTCGCAAATGGTTTAACGAAATGTTAAGAGAAGGTTGCTCGCCCAATGTGGTGACTTATACTGCACTTATTCATGCATACCTGAAAGCAAGAAAAGTGTCTGATGCAAATGAACTTTTTGATATGATGTTGCTTGAAGGTTGCAAGCCTAATGTTGTTACATATACAGCTTTAATTGATGGTCATTGTAAGGCTGGGCAGATTGAAAAAGCTTGCCAGATCTACGCCAGAATGCAAGGTGACGTAGAATCCTCTGATATGGACAAGTATTTTAAGCTAGGTCACAACAACTCTGAAGGACCAAATGTTATTACATATGGGGCTTTGGTGGATGGTTTATGCAAAGCCAACAAGGTTAAGGAGGCACGTGAATTGTTGGATACCATGTCAGCTCATGCTTGCGAGCCTAACCATATAGTGTACGATGCTGTTATTGATGGGTTTTGCAAGATTGGAAAGCTTCAGGATGCACAAGAGGTATTTGCAAAAATGTCAGAGCGTGGATACAGTCCAAATTTGTATACCTATAGCTCTTTAATCGATTGTCTGTTTAAAGATAACCGGTTGGATCTTGTTTTGAAAGTGTTGTCGAAGATGCTAGAAAGTTCTTGCACTCCAAATGTTGTTATTTACACAGAGATGGTTGATGGCCTCTGTAAAGTTGGAAAAACTGATGAAGCTTACAAGCTCATGCTCAAGATGGAAGAGAAGGGCTGCAATCCAAATGTTGTAACCTATACTGCAATGATTGATGGTTTTGGGAAATTAGGAAAAATTGAACAATGCCTTGAGCTCTATAGAGATATGTGCTCAAAGGGCTGTGCTCCAAACTTTATAACCTATAGAGTTTTGATAAATCATTGTTGCTCAAGTGGCCTTCTTGATGAAGCATACAAACTCTTGGATGAAATGAAACAAACATATTGGCCAAAGCATATAATAAGTCACCGTAAAATTATTGAGGGCTTCAGCCAAGAGTTTATAACCTCGATCGGGCTTTTAGACGAGTTGAGTGAGAATGAATCAGTTCCTATTGATTCTTTTTACAGAATTTTGATTGATAACTACATCAAGGCAGGGAGACTAGAAGTTGCAGTTAATCTTCTTGAAGAGATTTCATCATCTCCAAGCCTTGCAGTTGCCAATAAATATCTATATACTTCTTTAATCGAGAATCTGTCTCGTGCAAGTAATGTTGATAAAGCCTTAGAGCTGTATGCTAGCATGATAAGTAAAAATGTCGTTCCAGATCTTAGCACACTTGTCCACCTCATCAAAGGTCTTATCAAGGTTGATAAGTGGCAACAAGCACTACAATTATTGGACAGCATATGCCAAATGGTTTGTCTCGCATTTTCCCTCCCTAACTTTATGAAGTACAAAACAACACAAGAATAATTTTTCCATGACATTTTACTCGGCTAATTTAAATTTAATTTTTGTTAACATTAAGCACTAACTTTACACACTTGGTGGTTGAAATGTGTTTTTATCCTGCTTTAGTATTTCAAACAGAACTGCTCTGTAGCTGTACCAGAGCCTTGATTTATCATTTTGCATATTTATTCTGACCTTTAATTTTTGTTTTTGCATTTTCTATCGACATTGCAGGATATCCGCTGGGTTCATGAAGAGGCAACCAATATAAATTAGGTTTCTGTTGTGCATGTTGAATATAACTGAAGGAAAATGGATACAGGTTTGGACAGAAGACATGGTCAAGCTGGTGAGAGGCTCATCTCTTCTAGTATCTAGTTTTCTATGATGCATTTCTTGTATCTTCAAACTTTATTGAAAAACTGTGGTATTTTCTGTTGGTGTTTAGGCAATAACATCAATAATGGAAGCAGAAACAGGATATTCTGAAGAAATCTTGGAAATATGCTCTTCATATTCCATTGATGATCAAATCCTGTGTATTTTGTCCACCCATCATTACATCATGCTGGGGTATGCTTTTGGCCAGTGTTATCAACCAGCGGCATCATGGCCGCTATGGCGGATATACATGGCGGTTTTTAGCCTCGCCGCAATGGTAAATATCGGTCAATATTGCAGGTTTTTCCGCCATAATCTGCTATAGCAGCACCACAAAACGACCGGTATGGCGGGATTTTTGCTCTCCGCCATGGACCGCCATCCGCCATGGACAACACTGATTGTGTTGCATGCAGCATGCTAATTAATGTCGAGGTATATGAAATCAAACTTTTAGCTTTGATGTCTTTTGGAGCAACGTTACAAACTCCATAATGTTTCTGTTATTTGTTATTGCTAATATTCTAAAAAAGAGTTAAAATTATGACGTGTTACATACGTGTGTCAAAGAACCATGTAATTAAGGTTGATATAATTAACTGTTATGGAGTAACAAACTGCGTGCTGATTTCAAAGATCGGTTTTTGGGCAGACATTTGCTTTGCATGTTGATCCTCTGATATTCAAATGCATTATTCTTTGTTTATGCTTTCTGTTTTTCTTGTTTACCCTGTTTGATAAATTAGAAATCATATAATATTGAGTCTACTGAATATCATGTAGGAGTAGGACTCACGTTACACTAACCAATCACTTGTGCTATCACATCAGCCAAATAGATCCCCGCCTGTTTTAAATTGTTAAGTTTTTCAAATCATGCTAGATATGGTCAGGGTTTAGTTCTGAAACTTGTATGTAATGTATAGTTTGAAGTGAAAGTCATCTTCATTTGTTATATTTATTGTCTATTTTGAAGTTCTTTCAGAGATAAATAATCATCTTATTTTTCCTTGTGAAGAGCTTGGCAGCTGAGGAATCAGCTTTTTGACATCACCCGACATTTGGGAAAGCATCCCTTTGTTCTAAATTTTCCTATTCATTTCAAAGTATGATATCTGGTGGCAGACTTGGAGGTCAGAGTCGTGGAAATAACTTCTCTGTTCACTGCTTACACCTGACAAGTGCTGGTAGACTTGGTGGTTACATGTCAGAGTTGTGGAAATAACTTGTCTGCTTACTCGTACACCTGACACCGCAGAGTGCACGGGGGTGGGATCTTTATTAGCTGAGCTGCCCCTATATTTTGGTGGTGTATATAGATAAGTTGCAGTGTTTGTTTCTTCATCAATTGGTTTATTTTTAGGGGGAGTCTTTATTGATTTTGGAAGGCAATTGCCCCCAATTACATGAACTTCCACCCCTCCATATAAATATAAATGAAAGCAACAATAAGTTTCACACTTCAATAACATTTCATCATTTAAATATATTGGTATAATGCTATTTTTCAAAATGAACTCTACGAATAACAGCATGAAAGATTATTTTACACTGTCTGGCATATTTTTTTTTTCTCATATGTAAAAAGTAAAAATTGTTTTAAGATGTATATAAAATATCAATGCATACAAATAAATGAACTGTCCGATTTTGATCATTAAAGTACTCTTTCTGTTTCAAAATAATTATTGTTTTAGCAAAGGAAATTTGTTTTAAAATAAGTGGTATTTTCAAGCCTGCATACAAATCCGCAGCTGAACAAACCTGCAACAAAAATGTTTGTTTAAATAAATACCTTAATCCTCTGCAAATGTAACGGCTAACTATCATCTTTAACATCTTCAAAGTTCATACCGAATGACCTAGTTACTAAAGGGTAATGCAACAACAGAAGAATCATCAAGATAATATTAAGATATAATGATTAGTGAGACCATGAAGATTCTATTCAAACTTTTTAATACAACAAAATATAGCATATGAAAAAGTAGAGATAGACTCACAGAAGCAAGCTTGATACTGTTTTGACGAGTCAAGAAGAAAGGTTGGACAGGGAGTGTACTGTTTTGACGAGTCAAGAAGAAAGGTTGGACAGGGAGTGTAATAGACTATAAGTGAAACTTGGTAATGAAGATAAAGAATAGCAAAAAGGATGACTAAGGAGGAGGTGGAAGGGAATGAGAGAGGATAATGGAAAAGTTTGTGTTTTACTCGTTCAGCATTTGAAAACAACTTAATTATCACTTATTCAATAATCATTTATCATCAAACACTTGTATGTATAAGTTATTTATTTGGTGAAAGCGAAAACGTGGTTAAGTTTTGATAATAAAGTTCAAATGTTTTCATAAGCTATTTTAGAATGTTTATTGAAACAAGTTCTTCATAACAGCATTGAAGATAAAATATGTTCTTCATAGCAGCCTTTAATTATTATGGTTAGCTTGTTACATGCATGTAATGTTATTGAAACAAACTAAGTCGCACATCGAAAATTCAATAAGAATCTCTAAACTTTTCTCTTGGATAGTTCTAAGTTTTTGTATTATGTTTCACTATCTCTGTTTGCAAATGATATATAACATAGGATCTCATTAAATCTGTTTGTTAGTAAATTTCAGGTTTGGAATAATTATGTATGCGAGGTATCTGAATCAGTATTTGCACTGGAAGGTACTAAAGGAAGATATTCCATGAGCATGATGATACTCCTCGTGAAAGAACCAACAAATTATTCCGGTTCATACATGCATTTTCTCATAGTTCAAGACTCCATCCGTTTCAAAATGGTTATCGTTTTAGTAAAAAAAATTATTTCAAATTGACTATCATTTTCACTTTTCAATATAGTAACGATTACTATTTTTTCAATTGTGTTCTTTATTTTTTATTGTTTACATTATTTCTAATATATTAATAGAGTTAATTTTATAAAAGTGTAATGTTTTATGACAATATCATTGCATTTTTTAATTTATATACAAAAACTTTAAACGACAACCGTTTTAAAACGGAGGAAATATTAGAGTCCCACATCGAATTTTATAAAATATTAGTTAGTGTTTATAAGACAAAAACACACATAATCAATTGAATTAAAAACCTACTTTAATTGTATGGCCCATAAAGATATTGGGCTTTAAGCCCTAAACTAATATATATTAAATATTATGTTTTTAAAAATATTAATAAAACAAAGCAAAAAAGTAATCAAAATACGTTATAATGACAGAGAATAACATATATTTAATCCATAAGTTATTTATAATAATATTAATAATAATAACAATATGCTATTTAAGTAATTAAAAAAAAGAAACAATGATATATTTTTAAAATAATAATATTTATATGTCTAACAAAATGACACGAATTAGTCGCCAAAAGCATTTAAACATAATTGTTGTAAATGAAATGGAGAATCATATGATTATCGCAATATTTGAAATAGAGGTTGTTTGTCTTTATTGTCATCGTCGATATCATCAGTAGCATCATCGAATAGATTTGGATGATTATTTCTTCATATTCCATTCTTTTCACCACTCATCATTAGAAAATTTTAAAATTGGAATCATTTCTTCCTTATTGAGATTTCTTTGAAGATTTCAAACTTAGAACAATATCTCCTTATAGAAGCGAAATATATATATATATATATATATATATATATATATATATATATATATATATATATATATATATATATATATATATATATATGTTTTATACATCGTCGTTAGCCCTACAAAGCATTACTCTTCATTTGATTCTTCTCCTTTTAAACTTTTGATGATCTTACCTCATTTGATATTTTCTATAAATTATTAGCACAATTGGTATTTCTAAATTTTAGTACCACATTAGATTTCCAACACCAATCATTAAATCTTAAGTACTTGTTGGAGATATAATTTTTGAAAATATTGCCAAGAACTTTAAAACTTGAGAACCATATATGAATATTTACTTTATTGTCATTGCGTGTCTCTAATTCTTAGTCTAGTGTGTTCATCATTCTCTTTTGATCTCTATAGAGCCTTTACGGTGTGTCTCACACTTCTTTGACAGTATTACAATTAAAAATACAAATATTTTCTCTAATGATTAATACATTTATCATCAATTACATAGTTTTAAAACATTTTCACACCTTTACTTTTTCTTTTATGATCCATAAATTTCTCACTTTGTTCACTACTTTATTATTAATAAAATGAGTAGAACAAATGGACCATCTAAAACATAATCCCATGTATCAAAATCAGAAGCATCTAAAAACATTTACATTCTCGTTTTCCATATGGTAATTCCTCCACCATTAAATGGCGGAGTTTGTTTACATAAAGACTCTTATTAAAAGAAATATTTGAAGTCACCATCCTGCCTCTTAAAACAGTTAGTCTATAACATGAGTTAGGTTATAATGTATTTTGTTGAACAAGTGACTTCAAACACAAGACATAAGGTGAATTATGATATTTGAATTTCAAAACCTTTTCAATAAAAATGATTGGTTTTAAAACAATTTATATTAGAAGCATGGATAAATAGAGAATAAACAACATAAAATATAAATAACAACGAAAAGCTAAAAGATAGAAACAAAGTCATCTCAAAATCTTGAAGGTCATGTGTAGACTAGGCGCAGTTTAACCATGGAAAAATAAATAGATGCCATATTTAAGCATGATTTAACTATGAAAATATTTCATGAGGTCCTACTTTACCATAATTTAAGCGTGACAAATTTTGAGCTATATGCGGTAGCTCGCCTTGCACGTCCTCAAAGACGGTCCTGAATAAGAATATAAATAGATAGGATAAGAAATATTACACCAGAGATTATCTTAATTCAACCTTAAACCAAACAACATACTCTAGTCCCTAAAAAGGTCCTCTTAAGATTTCCACTGAAATCAACTTGAACTTTTACCGAGGATCACCTCAACGACCTTAAACGACTTGACCTTTTGTACAAGATCAGCCGAATAACATTACACAAAAATTTGATTTTTTTACATATGTTTAGCTCAACAACCTACACAAACACCTTGAGCTTTTACAAATGTTTAGCTCAACAACCTTAAACCAAGACTTTTATAGGTTTAGTTTGCAACCTTCAAATCTATTACAATATCACAAGAGAATTACACTTCTCAATATATAAATTCAACACCACATTAAAACACCATAACTCTTAGATGAACCTTTTCACTCTCTCATAACTAAGGCAATCGACAATGAATAAAACATAAAAAATAAGGAAAGTACGAGAGATGGAAGAGATAATTATTCAGAAAAAATTGTGTATTGAAAAGTGAGAAAAGTCTCCTTTATATAGGAAATTTTTTACTCAAAAAGACAACAATCGATGAGATTTGGCTTCCTAATTGATTAGAATACATACCTAATTGATTAGGTTAACCCATAAAAGGAAACCCTAAAAAATGTGACATCACTTAATTAATTAACAAGTTTATCTATTCAATTAATAGACGTTAATCTTACTTTAATCGACTTGAATGCTTAATCGATCAGAAAATTGAGTTTTGCTTTTCTAATTGATTATAAAGCTTCTTAATAGATTAAATACTTGTTTGGATTGATTTTAAGAAGTTTTAAGAAAAAGATGAGAAATCTTAACTGCTTGTGTGTGTGCATCTTTTAAGAAAAAGATGAGAAATCTTAACTGCTTGTGTGTGTGTGTATGCATCTTTTAACTAATGAAAGAATTAATCTTCCTTCATTTGTAATTAAATGATCAAACTATAAGATAAAACACTAAGCGCAACATCCAGTGAGCTCTCACAATTTCACAACATCAATTCGTTATTGATTTAACTTTGTTTACCTCTTTCAATTGGAACTATAAATATTTTGTCTTGTGTTTGCTTCTTGATTGATGATGCTTATGACTTATTCTTTTTTGTTCAGTTGTCTTAATCAAAATATTTAGAAGACATTGCTTGTACAACACATATATATCCACATCCCTATCTAGTGGAATTCGATCACTCGATATGCACCTTGTGTTGGTAACAATGAGCTTTGATATAAAATGCTTGAGAGCTCGAGACATTTTTTAAATCCCCTCACTATATTATTTTTTTGGGAAAAATTGGTCTTTGGAATCTTATAAAATATGTTGGGATTCAAGTGTGAGTGGTTAAGTCTCACACGAATAGAAGTGCGGGAAATATTGAATATATAAGAGAAAAAGTCCATATTCCAATTGATGTAAGGTTTTGGGTTGATATATGGTATTAAGGTATCTTGGATCCGGAATATTTAGCCTAGTGACACTTTCGACGCTCTCCTGACTCCCCAACATGTGGCATCAAGGTCTTATGGATCCTGAATGTTTAGCTCATTAACGCTTCTGGCAGTTTCCAAACTCCCTAACAAGTGGTATAAAAGCTTTGGTTAGGATCGGTGGAGGAGATGAAGTGAAATATTAGTCTAGATCAAGACTAGTGATGTGGGTGACTCAAACTTGTGGGTGAGATTGTTGGAATTAAAATGTGGGTGGTTAAGTCTCACATCAATTAAAAATTGAAAAAAATGGATATATAAGATAAAATATCCATACTCCCACTACCTTAATATTTTGAGTGAATATATGGTGTCAAAGTCTTTTGACGTCTGAACGTTTCGCTCATTGAAACTTCTGGTGCACCCCAGACTCTCTAATAAGTGATATCAAATTTATGATTAAGTTTGATGGACTAGTGATGTAGATGACTCACTTGTGGGAAAGATTGTCGAAATCAAGTATGAGTCATTAAATTTTATATTAATTAGAATTGAAAGAAATGTTAGCTATATAAAAGAAAATACTCATACACATGATGCATATGATTTTGTTGTAGTTTTTAAATTTCTCTAAGAGAATCATTGTCACATATTTTTCACACATTTTTGAAACATTTGAAAACATAAAAATACTCTTTTATGGAAAGAAAATTTTCAACTGGCCATAATGGCTGGTTAAAAAATCATTTTATGGCTTCTTCAATTGCAACTCACATTTTTCTTCATTCACTACGATAAAAAAAATGAGTTTTGGCTTATATTTTTGACATAGTCGAAATCATGAAGGATTAGCAAGCGTTAAGCGTAAAATGAAAACACAAGTTTGCAAGCGATAAACCTGTCAAATAAAGTCTTAGAGTCAACCAAAAGAGAAAATACATGAATTTTATTATGATCAAAGATAACCCTGACGACCACATTCAAATATTTTTAAATACATATAAAGAAACCCTAATGGGCTGTTAATCAAAAACAAAAATGAAATAGAAAAATAAACCCTAATAGACTTTAAATACAACATAGAAATAAAAGAGAGAATTGTAAAAAAAATATTAAAATGTTATATTCAGGTTTAAACAAATTTGGATGGCTTAAAAGACTCACATGTCACAACAAAGTAGATAGTTGGACTCGTGAGTCGATTTTGTATCTGGAAAGGTATAACAATAGTCATTATGATATCAGAGGCCAAACCTGCACATTTCCTGCCTAACCCTTCCTACATTAGTATCCTACACCTCTAAAGAACTCAATCTTGTGTTCTCTTATTTATAAAGTGTCTCATCTGCTTGATACTCATGAATCTCAATAATATTGAAAGTGTTGGATATATTCATGGAATCTAAGAGAGTTGTCGTATAAGCTTTATCATGGATCTTTCAGGTCACTTTGAACATGCCATACTTGTGTGGACGTAACTTGCTGCAAGTACCAACTGGAAACCTCTCCTTACATAGAAACATCATCACATTATTTCTCACATTGAAATCTTTAACTTTCTTGCATTTATCTCAAATATGAGGCAAATCGTTTGATAATTCATCTGCGGTCAACTTCTTGAAATTCTCCAGGATCCCTAACACTTCTTTTGGAATTGTTGTTTCCTTTTTTACCACACCCATCATCCCTTTAATTACCAGTGAACAGAAAAATTTAGCTTCTTTCTTAGAAACAAGACTTCTTTCCTCCTGAATTCTTATCAAAGTGAAAAACAGGATCCATAGAAATTTCATGTGTGCCTTATGTAAACATCACCGCATTATCATGTGCTCGATAAGTGATATTATTTTCAAACTTACAAGTCCTACCAAGTAAAATATGACAAACATCCATATCAAAAACATCACAAACTGCCTCTTCTCTGTAATGCTTTCTGATAGAAATAGGAACTCTGCAGGCTAGTGTTACTTGAACTTAGGATCCCTTGCTTACCCAACCGAAGGTGTATGACTTCTCATGGTGTTTTATGGACAACTTCAAATAATCTACCAATTCATGTGACACCAGATTTTCCATGACGCCACTATCCACAGCCAAATTACACATTTTGTTCTTGATAAAACAATATATTTTAAACAAATTATGGCGCTACCCTTCATCTTTAGATGCTAGTAAAATTTTATGCAACACAAAATTTACTCTCTCATCATATTATTCCTCTGCAAACTCAACTCCTGCATATTCATCGTTCTCAACTACATGTCCTTCCCTTTCCTCTTCCTCTTCCATTTTTTCTGTAACAACAACGACTCTTCTTGTTGGACAAACATTTAATTCTTGACCTCTTTCATTACAACAATAACATGTGTCTCGAGTGAGTTTAGCATATGAATTATTCTGCCTCTGGACTGTTGTTTTACCCTGCTACACACCCCTAGGACTGCTAGTCCCTTTATTCTCAAGGTTGTAATCCCTGGTTGTTATATTATTTCCTTGTCGCCTACTAATTCAAAGTTATTTTGGGCCAAATACCTAAAAGATGAGAAATTTTGAGTGGGTTTCTCTATAAATTCCGTCTTCAAAGCTAGACTGGATGCCTCAACCACAATCTATATAGTATGCAAACTCATCCTCTTCAACAAAGATCCCTTTAAGCTATTGATGTATCTAACTACATTCTTCCTCTCCGATTCTCCCAGTTCGTTACACTCAGAAAAAATGCAGGGACTCGGTTGTGTATTCTATTACAGTTCTCTTTTCCTAAACACACTCAATATACATCTTATAAAGAAGTTGCTCATAATCCTCCGATAAAAATCGCTCCATCATCAATTGTTTCATTCTTCACCAAGACCTGACCTGCCCTTTTGCTTTCCTCTGTCTACGAACAACAAGTTTATCCCACCAGACAACAACAATACTCTTTATCCTGATCGCCACCATATTAACTTGATTATTCTCATGGACACCCATGACATTGAAAAATATGTCAACCTTGATCTACTAATCCAGAAATTCCTCCACTTTCATTGTTTTGTAGGATAATGGAATATCAGTCTTCACTCGATAATCCTAGTTATGTCGATTCTCATTATCAACTATCTCTTCCTCGTCGAGTTCTTCTTCTTCAGAACTCAAATTTTTAGTAATAACAACACAATTGTTTCCACCCACGAAACCCTAATCGGTTCCTTTCTCATGTATCTTCGTTGGTTCTCATTGTTGTTGATGTTGTTCACCTGAGTTGTTAAAGTCGCCATATGTTCAGTCAAAGCAGTTAGGGTCATGGTAAAACCCGTGATAATTCCCTCAAACTTTGCTCTGGTCAATGATTGCTCTCCTATGATCTATCATTCTACGAAAAAATAGGAGAAAACCTGTTTTGATGCCACTTGACGCAGTCGAGATCACGAAGGACTAGCAAGCGCTAAGCCCAGAACGAAATCACAAGTTTGTAAGAAAAAAACTTGTCAGATAAAATTTTAAAATCCACCAAAAAAGAAAATACTTAAATTTTATTATGATCAAAGATAACCTTAACGGCCACGCCCAAAAGTATTGAAATACATAAAAACAAGCAAAATAATACGTTTTTAATTCAAAATAGAAATAAAAAAGTAAAAGAAATTCTAATAAATTTTTAATCCAAAACAAAAATAAAATAGAAAATAAAATCCTAATGAATTTTAAATCCAAAATAAAAATAAAATAAAAATTACAGAAAATATTAAAATATCATAGTCAGACTCAAAACAAGTTCAGATAACTTAAAAGTCTAAACATGTAAACTGATTTCATATCCAAAAAGATATAATAATAATCACAGTGATATCGAACACTAAAGGTACACAATTCCTATCAAATCTTTCCGCCACACAATTTTCTCTCCTATATGCAAAACCAACCTCATTACATCAATATTAGAGATCACACTCGTGCTCTCATTTTTGCACAAACCACTTTATCTAATAATGCACATCTTAAGATGCTTAAATTAACACTATTTATCCATCACAATCTCTAATAAAAGTTGAACATTTTTATAAATTTAAGAATTATGATTACTTAATTGTAATTAATTGACGATATAAATTATGAGAAAAAAAAGATATATCCAGACAGTGTAAAATTTTTTACACAATCAATCAATCACAATTATATTAAATAATAAGTTATATTATTATTTTTAAATAAATTATATAAAATGATTAAATGATAAATTTTTATCAAATAACAGTGTAAAAGTGCACTATCTTTTAATTTATAAATTATTTTCCTCTAGTAATATCTCTAGTAATATCTAAAATTAAATCGAAACTTATTTTATAAAAAATTGTAAACTCTATAAAATATAACAAAGCAAAACACTATCTAAAATCTCACATTAATTGTCATCTTAATAATTGTGTAATGTACTCCCTCCGGTCTCATTTATAAGAAAAAATTAACTTTTTAAATACATTAAATAAGTAATATATCCGGAGAGAGTATTTTTTTTGGCTATATTTATTGTTCACTGTTTCATTAAGACATCTCAATTGATAAAAGTCCAAATAAAGAGTCATGGATTCCAATCTTTAGCATTTTGATAAAGTTATAGGAACACCATAACTTTATTAAATTCAACACAAATTTAGATATTTATTAATTACTATTAATTAGTATAAGTATTCTATAAGACTTCCACCCAATGGAGCTCTACGAGGAATCCCTTTCCTTCTCTTAGCTATTCTGTAAGGTGGTGGTGTTGAAGGTGTAAAGCTCTGAATTTTGTTTTTGTTTCTGTCACTATTTGATTCTTCATCATATGAACCATCTTCTTCACTCAACTTTTTTTGCTTTTGAACTTTCTTGGAGGTTCCAATTATCTGATTCAATAAATACACACCAAAAACTATATAAAACTACATTACAAAGACATTCAATTATATAACTAGTAAATATATACACCCTCCGGTCACTATTATAAGTAAAAAAAAAATGTTGCTTATAATAGTGACCCGAAACCAAAATTTTAATATGTGTGTGTAATGCTTATCACAAGAAAGTACCTTACAACCAAGGGAGCAGAAGGTGAATGAATCAAGAAGAGTTCTTTCACAAACTTGACAAGTATTGGTGACTCCTTTCCCATGCCTAGGTTGAGGTCTTTCATTCAAGAACACAATCTTTGCACTATTTATAACGTATGTTTGAACTCCGGTTATGTCCACTATTTTTTGTATTTCAGATACTCTTATCACATCATGGTATGAAGACCTTCTTATCTATCAAATTATTACAAAATTAAATATGAAGTTTTTTCTTTTTTTTTATGGACAGAATACTCATTTTGGTCCCTTAATTATACCCTTGAGTTCATATTGGTCCCTTAACTTTTTTTGTGTCATTTTGGTCCCTTAACTTTCAAAAAGTTTTATTTTAGTTCTTTTTGTCTAAATTCGTAGCTAATTAGACGGAAAAATTTTGAAATCAGTCGCTAAATTCGTAGCTAATTAGACAAAAAAGACTAAAATGAAACATTTTGAAAGTTAAGGGACCAAAATGACACGAAAAAAAGTTAAGGGATCAATGTGAATCCAAAGGTATAGTTAAGGGAGCAAAATGAATATTTTGTCTTTTTTATGTTAGAGACTATAAATTAACCGCAATATTATTATGGTCAAAATAAATAAAAATTCTTAGACCATGTTTTTTAGTTGGCGTCCATAATTGACTTTGAAATTGCAAATTGAGCATTCAACTCAATATCACACGTGTGATCGATGAAACCAACACAAAAGACACACATTTTTAGGATTCATTAAAATGAGTTAGACCATCACAAAATTGGATCAAATAGAGTCATGAACAAGACACACATTATTGATGATAAGGTATGGTATACCTTGATGTTTAATAATGTCACTTTTAATTTTAATATGAAGTGTGTGTGCTGCTTGTATTCTTAAAAACAAAAAGTAATTATAAGTGAATTTCTTTTACCTGAATAACTTTGTGTTCTTTATGAGAAGCTAGACAAGTTGAACAAATAGCTCCATTCATACAATCCAAGCAATACATATTGCATTCACTTTTATTGGAATTTGCATGCACTTTGCATTGAACAAAGAATCTTGTTTGGAGAAGTGGTTGCAACCATGCTGGCCACTTGATTTCTTCTTCATTCAAACTTCCCACCTCAAAATATCACAATATCAAAGAATATATTTAGAAAAAAATGTTAAAGGAGTTACATTGATTGATTGTAGTAATACTAACCATGATTCTTGTTTATGATGACAACCAAGTAGCAAAAGAAAAAGAAGAGCTTTCAATATGCTACTAGAAAAATGTTATAATAGAATTAGAGAGAGAGAGAGAAAGTAAAGCTAGTTTTGGTCTTATTCAAAAAGTCTACAACCAAACCCAAACAAAAGATTAATTATTGACATGTGTCTCAACTTTTTGTTTTTGTTTTTTGTTGTGTTTTTTTTAGTTTAAAAAATTTCAGTATTCAAATAATTATAATTAAAAAATATTCATAAGTAATAATTCATGCAGAAAATGTCGTATTCAAATAATTATAATTAAAAAATATTCATAAGTAATAATTCATGCAGAAAATGTAGTAAAACTGTAAAAGTACTAGTAATGCTCAAAAATTTATTTGGCATACAATTTTTGTGGATGGAAAAAAAAAAGAGATGGAACATGTTAGGTTAAGGTTGGCAAGTTGGCAAAAGTGTCTGTTTTTAAAATTGACACTTCGAAAGTTAAGGTGTGGACATGTGGAGAAATTAATATAGATTACTCAGCATTTGTTTTATTTAATATTTTGAATCTTTAATAGAAATAGGATGGCCAAGTGTTTAATTGTTGGGTGGATGAGTGGAATTTATCCAATTTTTATTTCATTTATCAAAATTGGTTAGAAAAAAGCCACCGTATGCCAACTGATTTTTTTTATCAATCGATATGCTAATAAAGGGTTTACTTGTATATAAGAATAGCTTTCCTATTAAATATAGGCTTAATCCAACAAGAACATGAGTACAACTTCTTATAAAATTTTCTCTATAAGTGACTATCATTTAAGGTTTTTCACACAAATTAATGAATAAAATAATATTGTCATAAAATATTACACTTTTATAAAATTAATCTTATTAATGTATTGAAAGTAGTGTCAAAAATAAAAAGTAAATGACATTGTTGAAAAAAGAATAATCATTACTACATTAAAAAGTGAAAATAACAGTTATTTTAAAATAAACTTTATTTGTTAAAACGACAGTCATTTTAAAACGGAGAAAGAATTCTATATTTCATGGTCATTATTTCATGTTGGACAAATTGAAAACAATTCTAATGATCTCCTCTATATAAGTGTGATCATTGTGATATTTATGTATTCTTTACACTCGCATTTATAAAAGATTTATTTTTTTCAAATATTGACTTACGTATTGGAGTGTTAACATTTTATAGGTATTCTCATCTAATCACTAAAAAATTATAACCACTATATCAGAAGTCTTCCTATATCGGTCATCATCATCCTTTCACTTATTTTTTCTCTAGAATAAAATAGAGCATTGTATGTGGAAATCATATTGTGATTATCTCAAATTCTTCATCGATTTTCTCAACTCATTGCTATTGCACCATGTCATACCCCAATTTTTTTACCTAAGATCCCACCTTCATTTACATTCTCATATATCATCAAGGTCATAAGATACAATTGGTTTTTAACCCTCTCACCTTCGAGCATTGCTTATGCAGAGATTATCAAGTGTTGCGAACATCTTATCTTATGCATCACTAACATCTAATCAAATACAAGGTGTATGTTTTGTTTCTTAGTTTTCATGTGCAGGGACATGTCCGAATCAAAAGCATCAAGCATTGCGCCTCAGTTAGGGTTTCAGATCCCTTAAGTGTTCAAGTATGATGGATCACTGATTCTCAAAGACTACATCATCAAAGCTTAGCCTCTAATCTCAAAAGTACAATCAAGATTTCATCATCATTGGTCCATGTGTGCATCAATATGTCTGGGAATGCGAGGAAAGATCAAATTTATAAGTCAATTCAAAGCACTTTGACCAAAAGTCAACATTTTCAAGATCAAGTTCAAATGATTGTAACTTCTTCATTATTCAATATTTTTGAGTGGTTCTCCTTGATGTCATCTCTAACTTCTCTTTACAAGTCAAGAGCTGATTATGTGCGGAGGATTATCAAAAATTCGAATACTTTAGAGATCCTTTTGTGAATTTGACCTAATTCCAAGAAGATCTTGTCAAACTTTCGAGGATCATGACTTCCTCATTTTTCAATGTTCTGAAGCGATTCTTTTTGCGAAGTATCACAAATAGCATTGTCTATGAGATTGCTTCAAAGATCAAATTCGAATTACACTTGGAAAGCCGTGCAATTTACCGAAACGTTATATGTCATATTTTGACTTAGAATATTCTCAACTTCTACTTTCAACTCATGTCATAATAAGTTTCTTCAAAGGCATTGTTCATTATGGCGGATTGAAGTATAAATTGCAACTCATTTTGATCGATGCAATTTTTGGTTTTCATCAAATACTTGTGACTTCAATTTGCAAGTTGATTTCAAGAATTAAAAAATAAGGATTTGAAGTTTGTCATGTGAAATTAGAACCAAGTTTCTTGAGGTACAAGTCAATTTGAAATTGATTCATAGAGATTTAAATGGATTTGAATTCAAATGACATCAAGTTCTTAAGTATTCATTTTGTGCAAGAATTTGATTCAAGTCGAGAACAAAAGATAATGCGAGAGAATTACTTGGAATTCAATATAAGAGTTCAAAGTCCATTCATGTGAACTATTTTGAATTTAAGTTATCAAAAGTCAAAATTCATTCAAATCCATTCATGTGGATTATCTTACCAAAATTTAAATGTGCACCTTGATCTCAAAGGAATAATTCAAGTATATAAAGTTCACGCCACTTGAAATTTAAGGCATTCATCATGGTTCTAAACGGCACACATCATTATGTTCATCACAAGAATCAATTCTTTCAAGTTCTTTTCAAATTTTACAAGAACAAATTCTCTACAGAGAATACAAATATCATACAAGGTGATCCAAGAGTTTGATTCAAGTAACTAGGACACAATTTCCACTCATAATTTCAAAATATACAAGTTACGAGATGATAATCTTACTTTCTTGAAATATTTACAAAAACTATACAAAACCTAATGCTAAATTCTTCAATATCATTACACGGAACTACATGGTAAGCCTAAACCTAGTTCTAAAAAACTTCAAGCCTTGAGTTGTTGTCCAGGTGCCACTAAAACCAGAAAAAAGTGTAAATCCACTTTGTAACTTGTTGTTGTCCACTTTACCATGCTATTGCCTTGTCTCCATCCAAACCCATCACTACATAAAACTGTCAAAGCCCTCATAATAATGCCAAACAAACTGTCACATAACAGTCCAAAATTAGTCCAGTACAAAGCCAAAAAAAAACAGCCCTGCTGCTGCCCCTAAACCTGCAGCCTGATGTCAAAACTGCCATATTGTACCAACCCATAAGACAACCAAAAAAATTTGCACCTTGCTTCTCCAAAAACCTTCATACAACTAGTCTAAAACATGCCAAGATATACACTAAATAAGCAAAGCACAAAACCTGTATCAAAAATCCAGAAACCAGAGCATCATATTTGTCAAAAGCCATTCAAAAATTCCCTCCTAAAACTCTATCATTTGTCTATATAACATTGGATACACAATAAAAGAAAGGGGGGGGGGGGGAGGTCCAAAGATATAGGGAGATAAAAAATACTTAAGAACTGTTTGAAAAAAAATCTGAAAAAAAGGTCTGCCTAAACATTCATCTAAACTTTCTCCAAGAACCAACGATTTTCACACAAAAATAATACCTCAAATTTCTGTCGAGTCATACCATAAATCTCACAGAAAAATCCTAATTTAGAACCTACCTCTGCTCACAACTTTGTTTCGCAACCTTCATACATCATCACCATAATCTGCACAACACTATCAAATCAACAACTTGGTAGCATTTTCTTCATTGAACATGCAGCAACAATATCAAGCATCGACATTTTCGACAAGTCAACACATTTGTAAAAAGCAATAAATCCACAATGTTTAACAATGTTTAACAATTTAGAAGAAGTAGCAAATTCGGAGCGTAGGTCGCAGACACACTTCATGTGCAAAATACATTCACAAGCAATGTAACAAACTCAGAGGAAGAAGAATCAATTGGTAACATACCTCATTTATTTACCTTATGTTTTCTTCATTTTATACCTCTTTCTATAGACAAGCATTATATGTTGTTTGTGTACCTTCACGTGTTGGTCGATGTTCCATGACCAGTGGAATAACCGCAAGTTCAACAACGAGACAAAGGGAGTAATAGTTCCATGAGCAAAAGAGCATTTGAGAGTCATTTTTAAGTTGTTGTTGTAGTATAGCACCGAAGGGAGTAATCATAGTGAGCTTTTGGTCGTCCCTTTTTTTTCTTCCAGTTTTACAGAAGAGGGAGTAAGGTATCGTAAAAAGGAAAGCAAGATTAGAGAAATAGTTAAACTAAGAGAGAAAGATTCAGATTGTTTATTTCATTCTTGAGAACTAAAATATGAGAACTTTTTGCTGTTATTAGAGCCTGATTGAAACAGGGTAAGAGATTTAGTTGTTATTTATGAGCGGTTAAAAGAGATCTTGACTGGAAGATAGGAAAAGAGATGGGGGTTTGATATTGCCAGAGTTGGTTCACAGAAGATATGCGATTGAGTTAGTGAATCGCAAGAATTATGGAGTCGTTATCATTGTTGTGTGTTTGTGAATACGGAGAATTTTGTGAGGCAGAGAACCAAGCGCGAGATTAGCGTGAGAAATGGGTAGAGGAATTAGATCGCGTGGGAGAGAGAGAGAGACAGGTACTGGAAAGAGGAGATAACATACATATTTGGAGTTGAGAAAGAAGAGGCACTGCCTTTGTTTCTAACCTAGGTTTCAAAACCCCTCATCTTCTCTAACAAATTCGGGCTGGACTTAAGTTGTAAGCCCAACTTAATCATTTCTTACCCTCTTATCTTAATTGAAGCATAGATATAACTAATGAATAAGCATGGTGTAGTGGTTGGAGTGTGGGTCTGTTATGCGTGAGGTCTTGGGTTCGAGACACTTTTACCACTATTCTTCATTTTATCTCCATTTTAGCCCAACTATTTCTTTCTTAATTATTTCCGCTTTTATTTAATTTTGAGCATAAATATAACAGATTAAAAGCCTGGTGTAGTGGTAAGGCAAATTTATTGTATCCTATGGAACCTGAGTTCAAGCCCTAGTTGTTGCCCCTTTATTTTTTTTATTTCTAACTTTCAAGTTTTTAGCCTTATTTCATTTAAAATTCATACAAAAATACAAACAAATATTAGGTTAAGTTTATAATTAATTCTTTTTTGCCCTCATTAAAAATACCAAAAACACATTAGTATAATTTAATCTCTTTGTTCTAATTATTTTTGAATTGTTAATTATTTAATTGCTATTCTAATTAATTTTCTTTTGTCGATCATTTAGTCTATATATTTTTGTTTGTCTACTCCAAGGGAAAAAATTAATTAGTTGACTTCATGTCATTAAGTATATAATATGGTTATGTGAAACCCCCTTTATACATTTTTTTTGTTTTATTAATCTTAAGTTAGATCTCTTCTAAACCTTAATTTTAAAACTCACACCTCTTTTGATAGAAACTTTGACATTAGGTCATCGCACTTTCAAAAAATTATTTTCTCTAATAAACATTTCAAAACACTTAAGCATATTATAATCCTTTCAAAAACACTAAAAAACACTTATTTTCTCATTCCCGCACTCATTTATCAAGCAAATCAATTTTAACATAAAAACAAATATTTCAAAAGGTTCTTATAGTATACTATAGATACATAGGATGCTAATACCTTCCCTTTGTATAACCAACCCTCGAGCCTTCGATCTCTTTCAAATGTATTATATTTTTTACTTTTTTAGTATTATTCATACTTTGCATATTTATGGGTTTTATTTCGCACTTTTCTCTTTTCCCTTGGAAATAATAAAGCATGGTGGCGACTCTTGCTTTTGCGAGTCAAGTTAATCAATAGCTTGATCTCCGATTTTCACCGTTACAGAATTGGCGACTCTGCTGGAACCTAAATACTCTAAGATGGTTAAACCTAATTTGTTATATCTATTTTCGTTCTTATTTCTTGTGTACTTATATGTGTTGTTTTGTGGTTTCTTTGGGTGTTGATTACAAAGGACAAGTCCTATATCCGGACTAAGGTACACTTAAGATAGGACGAACGGTATAGTCATGATAACTTTGAGGGAGTAATCCCGAAGAAGGAGACATGAAATCCTCCACTCAGTGGAGGTCCCCTTGAATGTAGCATTGTTTACCAAGTAATTGGGAAGACATTACTGCTTTCAACCTGGGAGCCAGAGAAGCTGAGAGCTGTAAAACCCTTAACCCATCTCGGCCTTTTTTAGATATAGTGAGGAGACTATGACGGAGTAATCCAAATGTTGGTAATATCCAAAGGAAGAGCGTAGACTCTGGGAACCTCTTTGAACCTTATTCTTCAGGTGATAAGCTATTAGTCCTTACCTTGTGAGTAGTACCTTTGACTTCATGCTCATGGCGTCGAACTTATGAACTCCCCGATGTTTGTGATCTTGTGTGTGATTGTTGCATCATGCATTCATGCACCCATGAGCATTATTTTAACCAAATTTTCAAAGAACTTAATACTTCTGCTTGCAAACATCACAAGTTTTATAATTATGGATTTTTGGAAAGAGTACTCAGAAGTACAGCGTCAAAAATCTTGATTCAGAAGAATTGAGAAAGCCTGAATCCTTGGTATCTATTCCTTAGGATTTCAAACTCTCATAGATGTCTTGAAGATGGATTTCTCCACGCTCTTGATATAGTTCCTCAATTCTTGGTATCGGTGATTTATTTTCCCGATTATCAGCAAAGTAGAAGAGAAGAGTGCAAGAGGATTTATTTTCCTTTAGCATTCCAAATTCGAGCTCAAGAAGATTTTATAACACGGTGTTGGATCTTAATTGGATGCAGTTCATTTGGACCTGAGGATTTATCTTTCTCTTTCTTCTGTATAGGATTAATGAAGTTTTGTACTTCTAATGTAATCCTTCCAATATTAATGAAATGATTTTTTGAGTTGTCCCAATTGTGTCATTTAATTGATGTTTGTAAGTCGTCTATAATATTCCAAAGTTCTTCGAAAACTTGTTTTTTTTTAATAAATTTTAAACAATCATTTGCATATATCATGCATCATCCTACATTTTTGTTTCACTTTCGAAAGTTATTCCCGATAGTCAAGTTATCATGTCAGTGCAACACTCTGCTAAGAGAAAATGGAAAATATTAGGCAAGAGATCTTTGAACTCTACAAAGAGGTAACTACTTTGAAGGCTGGTATGGAGCATCTAACTGCTTTGGTTGATACTTTGGTTTCTGCCCAAGTCAATCCTTCTAGGAAGGAAGAAGAGATGGAAAATGTATTCACAGAAATTATGAAAACATTCCTTCATGAGACGAGGATAGTCAATGCACCCAATGATTTCCCTAAAAAAGTGAACGTGGGAGTGCTACTAGAAGAAGATGCCTGAGAGGAACGTTTGTCTGAAAATGGTAACTCGACAGATAATGCAAAGAAGTATGGTGATAGCTTCTCCAAGAAAAGAGATCAAGACTCCATTGATACTTCACAAGAAGGGAAAAGGAAACCTGGATGTAGAAAAATGAGTTATCAACATCCATAAGTTGCTACTGTTATGCCATCGGTTAACCCGACTCTTACAAATCACTCGCGACTGCAGAGAGGACCAATGAGACCCCAAAGAATGGAAGACCATCATCAGCAACATGTTTTTCCTAGCACCCCTATGGTAAATACAACTTCTGAAGCTCCCAACCAGCAAGTTCCTGATAAGAGAAAAACTCAGTTTGATCCAATTCCAACTACCTATACAAAATTGTTTCATGTCCTGATGCATAGGATTTGGTTCAGACTCGATCTCCACCGAAGATTCCTGAGAGGATTCCTTGGTACTACAAAGCTGGTTTGACTTGTGCATTTCATCAAGGAGTCCTTGGGTATAGTATTGAACATTGTTATTCACTGAAAGCTGAAGTCTAGAAATTGGTCATAAGTGGTATCTTGTCATTTAAGGATATTGGTCTTGAGGTTCAAGTCAAGTCATTGCCAAAGAATAAACATGATTGAAGGATACCTTGGATTTTAAAGAAGAGATTCTTCTCAGTTTAATTAGCATTTTTACTGCTTTTTCATTTGTAATTTTCTTGTTTATCAATGCATTATTTGCATGTAAGAACTTATTTGCATTTGAATGATTATCTTAATACAATGAATATGTTTGTCTTGAATAAACTCATTTGTTTCACTCGTATTTGTTTCAATTTTTAATTGATTTTTGCATTATGATACCAACTTGTTACCCATTCTCTTGCCTAGGCAGAGATTGGACGAAGGATGATGATCTGAAAAACGCAAAATCTCTGATAGTATGCTTTTGAATAAAATCTTGCTGACGATGTACATGCATTGTTTGAAATCCATAAACACCAGAGATATAAGGAAGATAATCCATTGTTAACCCCTTTTGAGTTTTGAAGTATGAGTTTATTTTTTGTTCAGAAAAAAACCCTCATTTTTAACCCATGCCAGGGTAATGTTCAGTTAATCTGATTGAGCGTTCAAAACTCATATAGAGTACGCATCTAAGGATACAACAATGGTTATCCTTCAAAAGGTTTAGGAAAGTAAAAACCACAATGGTCAATCTTAGCCTATCATAGTGTGCATCAAAAGAAGATAATACCACAACGGTTATCCCTCATCCACCAAGAACTCAGGCAGTCACAATTCTTCCAACAAGTCAAAAATGACTCGAAGTCACGCGACGTGTTCAAAAGGAAAGAAAAATGAAATGAATAAAAATGATGAAAAAGAAAGAGACAAAAGCCCCGCTAAGTCGGAACTTGAAAAATAAGTCTCTTAGGAAAAAGTCAGGGCATCCCGCTGGACTATCAATTCAAAAGAATTAGTTCAGGCAAAAGTCAGGAAATTTTTTTTGCAAAGAAAGGATTACAAAGAAAAGTCCTCAGCAAAGAACAAGTTTGTGTGATTACAAACACAAACACTAGAAGGGTGAATGCTACTCTGAAAGCCTTATCACTTCCTTAACCATCACAAAATCTTTTTCTGAGAAATGAACACTAGTATCAAATTAACTGAATATAAGACCGAAGAAAATCATGAAGGGGGTGGGCACCAAATATTTTGAGCCTTAAAATCTTTTTTCTAAAAACCGTGAACCAGGCCACGTTACAACCTTCAAAAGTTCTAATTGAAGCGGGGTTTATTTTGAAAGCATACTTCGACAAGATTGAGTTATTGACTCCCATAAGCTTTGCTAAAATATTTGTATTAGTATCATATGCTTTTGTTATATTTCATACAAAATAAACTATGCACTCATTCACAAGCTATGCAACATATTTTAAAAAATCTTCAAGACTTACATAACTGTTGTATTAGAATTTTCATTCTCAGAATAAACTTTTTCTGCTTGTAAAACAATTTGCTTAATGTCAAGGAAGCTTACATATAAGCACCACTGATGATTTTAATATTTTGAGGTCTCAAACTTTGTTAAGTAATTGGCGAATCATTTCTAAGATTGATCATAACCAGGGGCATGTCTTCTGAAGACCTTCAGCATGAACAGGTTGCTGCCTTGATAGTTTGATTACCCTCATGGGGCATATTTGAAGACTCTATTTTGCTAAATACAATTAATCTGGGGCAGTCACGTCAAGATTCGACGAATCTCTTTAAGAGTTTGAAGACATTTGGGCATTTTGGATGCCAGGTCTTTTGTAAAATCCTCTTGAGACAATTTCTTCTCGTAAACCATGTAACTTGGGGCATTTAAGAAGTGAAGTTATTCGCAAGAATTGTCGTGCATCATGCAGTTTATCAGCAGTAAACTTGGGGCATCCTAAATTAGTTCCAGGGGAAATCCAGATTTGTCAATATATGTGATCTACTTTGCACACATTATCAGATGATGGTGTTCCCCAGTATTTTTAGCTAAGAAAGATTTTTTCTCCAGCTGGTGCGTTGTTCTTGTTTGTAATATGGTGGGAGAACTGACTTGGGTGTTTTATGTTTGATTGCAATTGTTGCGGATAGCAAGAGTCGCCATCGACTTTTCTTTTATCCAATAAAGGAAAGGGTGAAAAAAAACAGGAAATACATTTTGAGATTTTTTCTTGAGTTCGGGGGGTAGGTTATAAAAAGGAAAGGTATTAGTATCCTTTTCATCCGTATTTATCTACAGGCTCTTAGTTGCTAGCTCACTTTGAAATGCTTTGTTTGAAATGTATTTGTGATTGGTTTTGAAAGTATTTTTGAAAATGCCTTTGCTTAGGCGGACTTTATAATGATTCTCGTCTCTATAAGAATGCATAAAAAGTGTTGACTTTTGAAAATATTTCATTTGAAAGTGCCTTTGCTTAGGCGAACTTTGTAATGATTCTCGTCTCTATAAGAATGCATACAAAGTGTTGACTTTTGAAAATATTTCATTTGAAAGTGTTGGTGTGTTTTTAAAATGGTTGTAAGTAAGCAACTATGAACATTCTACCCACTCAAAAAGTCTTTGTTCATTTCCTCCTCCTTTAGATATTTCTATCTTACCATTGATTGATAAGAAGCCCTATCATTGGATGTGAAGGGACATGTGTGGGTCGTCGAACAGTCATAGGATATCTTAGAAATTTGTCGTAAGGGTATAAGATATTTTTACCGAAGGCAACATTAAAGGATCATCGAGGGTCTACAATCTTGTATTTGAGGGTCATTGCTAAAGTATCCCACGTTCGAGGGACATGACTGTTTTTCTCAAGGAAACAAGTGAGGTTAACCCTAGAGGTGCAAGTGTGCAAAGTGTTTGTTTTCATGCATTTTTGTCTTGAGATTAGGGTTCACTATTGTTTGATTTTTAGTATTTCCATACACACCCTAATTACTAGCAATTATATTGAAAGCGATAAATTGCGGAAATTTAAAGTTCTATGCTATTACATCTTTTTTGGGGATGGCAGATATAAATTTACAAATGGGGAATGAAAGCAATTAAAACCTAATTACTATTACAACCATATTGAATAATGAATAAAAATAAAAATAAAAATAAATATAAACATAATGTAAAAAAAAAGGAAAATCGTTTTAAATTTTTTTTTATGTATTGACACATACACTTATGCATTGATACGAAAACTTTTATGCATTGACGCATGCACTTATGCATTGGCTTATATATAATTTGTATCGAAACATGCACTTATGCATCGATACATATCATTCCTTGCTCCTGGAAATCAAAACCAACTCAGTATGAGTCGATACATAAAGGTTTGCGTCGACTCATAACCTGTTTTGCATCGACACTTGCACTTATGTATCGATACATATCATTTCTTTGCTCCTGGAAGTAAAAAAAAACTCAGTATGAGTCAACACATAATGGTTTGTGTTGTACCCCAAAATTTGCCCTCCCATATTTCTCAAAACATTTCAAGAAAAATTCACAAGTCCAACCCGGCGCGTCATATTTAGGTATTCTTTCACCAAGATATCTCTGATAATGTATTCTCAAATTCAGGTTCGGCTCAAGAGTCAATTCTTTAAAGAAGGTATCCGAATGTGTGAGTTTTCTTGAAGAAATATGGTGAAAAAGTATGCTGAAAGTGCAGTTTTTACGCGCTAAAAAATTCATAACTTGAAGATCGTGACTCGTTTTGAACCCGTTCCGGTGGCCAAAATTCCGTCTTGACATTATCTACGTTTTCATCTCTTACGGATGGAAGCCAATTTCGATCAGAAGGTCTTCAAAAATTTGGATTTATCAAGTATTTTCATACGGAAAATTTGTGACAGAAGTTTATTTGCATCATGTTCAGAAAATCATAACTTTGTCGATTTTTATCGTATCGAGCTGGTTCTGCCGCAAAAATTTCACAAATTGAGTTGGCTACATTTTCACAGAAGGTATTGAATTCAAATGGTATTCAAAAGACCTTCATTGTTTGCTCAGAGTGCGTGACACGCTGAAAATCCTGAATGATGAATATTATTTCATCTGGGCCGAAATTTTGAAAATTCATAACTCGGTCAATTTTTATCGGATTGGGCTCATATTTTTACACAAGGTTACTGACTCATAGATCTACAACTTTTCTTCAAAAGTTGAGACCGGATTATGCTTCAATCAATACCAGTTTTTTTATTGAAGAACGTGTCAGAGACGACACTGGAGCCCAAAATAAGTTTGTCTGAGCTGAAACTTCAAAAATTCATAACTAATTCACCGTTTATCCGATTGAGACGATTTTCGGACATGAGTTAGTTCTTGATGTCGGCTACATTTTGTTTTCACATTTCAACTTCAAAAATTGCACTTAAGTCCCTGCGATTTAGCCTGGAAAGTGACGAACTCAAGTGAATATTGGAGGCCCAATTGCACATTCAAAGCCCATTTTTTTTACTCTAATTTCCATTATATAATCACATTCTTTTCACACAAACCAGAGAGAGAAAAAAAACCTTACCACAACGCTATCAGAATATCAAATTCTTTCAAGAACCCTAAAACCTTGAAATCCTTATTACAAATCTCTCTCTCACTACAAACAAGCCATCCTAGTTACAAACCAACATCTCACTACAAACAAGCCATCTCAGTTACAAACCAACATCTCACTACTTCTTCAGTAAGGGTAAGGCTGGCTTGATCTCCATAATCAAAAGGGCATAAAAGCATTCGTGTCACTACTTTTCCAGTAAGGGTAAGGTTGATTTGATCTCCATGATCAAAAGGGTATAATCATTCATACATGCCATATTGACCTAAACATTAAATTTCTTCATATATTGGCTTTATTTGTATTTTATGATATATAGTAATTTATTTAATGTGTTCATGAGATTCAACACTACAAATTTAGACAGGATCTCATACAGGTTCATTAAGGAACGTTGAGGCTAAAACACAAATGGCCAAAAGCCAAAAGCCAAATGGCCAAAACAGAACAGCTTACACATGACACCAATACATGGCGAGACAGACATCTGAGAAGGTTAAGGAACGTTGAGGCCAAAACACAAATGGCCAAAAGCCAGAACACAAATGGCCAAAAGCCAAAACACAAATGGCCAAAACAAAATAGTTTACACATGACGCCAATAGCTGTTTCACCCCTCAAATCAGGCTCGTATACTCATAAACTCTCTCTCTATTTTTATTATTTTCCTTTAATTAATTAATTAATCGTTATTCTTTTTATTAATCACCAACCAATTAACATTTTTTCCTAATAAAATCAAAAGCACAAAACATATTTTATTTATTAAAATTAACTTCATCACTTTTATTTTTGTAAATAAATTAATTCAATCAATTTAGCTTTAATTAGATTTAACTTTTAATATTTTTTGCAATATTTAAAATCAATTTAGAATATTAGGTTTTTATTAGCATTAATTCAATTTATTTTATTTCTTTAAAAACTCAAAAATCCAAAAATATTTTCATTATTTAATTTAATTTAATTTAATTCCATTTAATTCAAAAATAACCAAAAAAATCACTTTCTTTCAAAAAAGGGTCAAAACCCCAAAAAAACTCGCATCCGATTTAATTTCCCGCACGCGATCCATTTTATCATATTATTGTATCTGTTTCCCGGAATGTAATAGTTCTTAATTAGGACTTTAATTATTTATCGCTTTATTTTTACTTTCCGCATTTTATTTCAAGGGTTGTTTTTGGCGATGTAAATACCCGACACATTGTAATAGTTTAGAGTTAATTTCCGCAATTTAAATTCCGTAACTATTAACTGCTAGATGTATGAATAATAGGCTATGCATGACAAGATCTACCTTAATTTAAAATCAACCGTAGCTCACATAACATGTACAAAGATAACATAACTGGAAATTGACACACTCGCACATGCCACTCCTAGGGTATGCCTCACTTGGTTGCCTCGACGTGGTCATTGAGTATAGGGTGCTTTAGAGGTTGCTCTCCTGTCTAAAGATCAAAGTTGCCTCGAAACGGTTGCCTCGATAAAAAATGATCTAAGACGTTAGGGTTACCGCTAAGGCGTCCTACCATTGCTTTAGTGACCACATGTCCCTATAATCGAATTGACCCGAAAATTCCAACGACGGTGCTACCTACTTCTCAATAGTGGGATAGTACTGTTTAAAGGACATTTACACAACTTAATTCCTTTTGAGTAGGTAGAGGTTCTCAGATACTTGCTCTTTCAAAACAAAACAACTTTTTCGCACTTACACTTTTCAAACAAAGTTTTCAACAACACTTCATACACTCTTGAGGACAGAAACAAGAGTTAAATCGAAGTTTTCAAACAAAACTCTTTTCAAAACCCACAAACACAAAGAAAAGCAAAACCTTTTGAAAACATAGTGAGCAAGTACCTAAGAGCCCGTGGATAACCACGGATAGAAAGGGTGCTAACACCTTCCCTTTCTATAATCTGCCTCCCGAACCCGAGAAACATCTCAAAAAGGAATTTTGCTGTGCTTTTGTCCTTTCCTTGTTGGAGAAAATAAAAGACGGTGGCGACTCTTGCTTACCGCGACATTTTGCAAAACGCAAACGCGAACCAACATTAAAAAACAGTCAGTTCTATTCCCATCGATCACAGAACTGGCGACTCTGCTGAGGATTAATAAGTGAGGTGTACCTTAGGATAAGATCACTTATGTTTTCAATTGCTTGCTTTGAATGCTTTAATTTTGTGGGCTTGTATTGGAGTTTTATAGATCCTAACCCGGATCTGGGGAATACCCTTTAGGTAAGTAGCAATAAACTGTTAGGGACTTGTCTGGCGTAGACCGACACGGGTGAAGCAGTAGCTACGTTGGTGTGACACCTTGGTCTGTACCGATATCCCTTGTGTTAGAATGAGGAGAATATGGGTCTTCTGAGGAGTCATTAAGCACCAATTGACCTTAGAACCTTAAATTGACCAACTCGGCCATAGAACAGTAGCAATATGCTACGCTTATTGAGGCTAAACTCTCGCGATGGTTCCGGCTGCAAGAAAAGGTTGCTAAGCTGGAGTTATGACCGATAGAGGGTAGTCAGTGATATTGAGATCCTCTAGAACCCGGTTACTATTTTCTAGGACATGTCTTAACCAAATGAAACTGAAAGAGGGTAGTACCTAAACTTCATGCCAGCCTGAAATCTAAGGGCTCTTTTGTGTGACTTGTGTGCCTTACCATGTTTGCCTTTTGTGAATACTTGTGGTGTGCCTTATCATGACATCATAACATCATACCATTGCATACATCCTGCATAAGGACTAACCCATTTCAAGGATCTCAAAGGTTTGTGATGCAGGTCATGATGAACCAAATGTCCAGCAAGGGGCAAAGGGGATTTATTTTCCTCTAGCCAAGGTTGTTTGGAGATCAAAACATGATAACTTGAGTCAGGGGCTATGACCCACTCGATATGGTGAGCTTGACTCTTGAAGAAGGACTCTCAGCAACATGAAGTTCCTTCAATCAAACTACCAGATTCAAATTCTAACAAGTTTCTTTGTTTACCCCGCGAGATCCTTGAAAACATTGCATACATATATCATACATATCATTGCATAACAGGTCATCCGATACAGGTCTCTCAAGTTCTCGCTGTTTATTTCAGCAATGGCTTTCCAACAAGACAACCAGGATCTTCATACTCAAGAGACTTAGTTCAGGGAAATCTTCCTAAGCCTATCCAAGGGGCAGGAAGAGTTGAGAACACTCCTCATGGGGAATTTGGTCAAGAAGAGTCCTGAAGACAGTAAGGACGAACGACTGAAACATCTGCAAGCTGAGGTAGATGCAATGAAAACCTAGATGCTGGGGTAGATGGCTCTTATCCAAGGCTTAGCCCGGGAGCAAGAAGAGTTGAGAACCATGATCAACCAGCTTCATCAAGACAGATACAATAGTATGAAGCAAATAGTCAAGACGGAGGATAAAGTCATTAATCAACTTCCGAGAAGTCAAAGGTTTGGTTTGATAAAGAATAGACCTCTCCAAGTTGCTACTACCTCACAGGTTCAACAAAGACCTTGCCAAGGACAATGGTCTGATCAGAGTAAGTCAAACATGCCCAGGAGGAAATTTACCAAGCTCAACATGTCACTGACTCAAGTGCTACAACAAATGTTGAAGGCAGGGCTGATTACGTTAAGGGGTCCTCTCCGGAATCCAAACACTTCCGCTCCTACCTATCATCCCAATGAAAGGTGCGCATACCACTCTGACAGTCCGGGACATGACACAAACAACTGTTGGGCCTTGAAGAATAAGGTTCAAGACCTGATTGATGCCAAAGAAATCCAGTTTGACCCTTCAGGGACTCCAAACATAATCACTGATCCTATGCCAAATCATTGAAGGCTTTTGTTTTATTTGAATTTTTAAGTTGTATTTTTCTTTGCTTATTCAAACAATTATTATCATGCCAAACTCTTTTATTTCATTAATGCAATGCATATGTCTGTTTTGAATCAATCCATTCACATTCACTATATTTCAAATTGCTTTCCTTTTTGGGATGTTCAGCTCTCGATTTAAAATTCTAAACCTTCTGAGGGAGGATGACGAAAACGATACCACGATCTTTACAGTATGCTTTTGAATAGACCCCGCTGATGAGGTACAAGAATTTTTTCAAATCCTAAACAATGGAGTTATAAGGAAGATAATCCCTAGTCAACCCCTTTGAGCCAAAGAAGTTGGAGTTTTTTCTTTTCACAAATTAAAACCCTTAATCACAACCCGGGGCAGGGTAGTTTTCTCAGTTAATCCAGGTGCACAATGAATGGCATCAAAGAAGTCCTTCCGAGACAAAAAGACAGTGATGGTTCCCTATAATCGTAAGGACAGGCAGTCATTGCCTCTCAAAATAAAAGCCCAATAAGTCAAAACCTATGAAGGAGACTTACAAAAACTGGGGAATCCCGCTGACTGTAATCACAAAAGAAACAGTTCAGGCAAAAGATAGGGATAATAAAATAAAAAAGAAAGAGGTCCTACAAACCCTCGACAAAAAAGAAATGACTGTCTGTTCAAAATAAATTGTCAATATCCGAACCATCACCGAAATATCAGAGTAAAAACTCAAACGAGATCTAATGCACGATTAGCTGAGTTTAGGATCGAAGAACATCACGAAGAGCGGGTGGGTACAAATAAAATTTGAGCCTTTATCCTTTGTTTCTTAAACCGTGAACCAGGCCACGTTATAACCCTTAAAAGTCCTAGCTGAAGCATGGGTTAATTCGAAAGCATACTGTTATAAAAGGTATCCTGACTCCTGTAGGGCTTGCTGTAAAATCCTGAGTTGACATCACATTTTACAAAAGTTCACTTGTTTTACTGAAAATGCATTTTCAAAACTTCAAGACAGACATAAGCTTTGCATTCTTAAAATAACATTGTTTGCATATGACTATTTGTTCAACAGCAGAGAAATTCGCACGACGAATATCTAGTGAACAAAAACCTTCTCAATAAAAAGGATCACATCAATTGGAAAAACACTTCCAATCAAGGGGCACGACATGAGCATTGTCCATCATCTGGGGCAGTCAAGTCAAGATTCAAGGAATTTCTCAAGATGCCAAATAGCCAGGGGCAAATCTCCGCCTGAGCCACTTGGGGCATGGGACATGAATTCCAGCGACGAATCTTGCATGATCAACGAAGATATTCTGGTAGTATGGCAACACAACACTACCGACAGTGACAACTCTCTGCACTCTGAACGTGGACATAGTAAAAAAATACTACGCATAATCAAAGACCCACTAGGTCGACTGGCCTAGGCAAAAATAAGGGCTTCCCGACGAACCAAAAGGGTTCGTGCAAAAATAAGGGATGAAAATGAAAAATTTGTACACCCAGCAAGTCGAAAACCTGAAAAGGTGGCTTGGGCAAAAAAGGGTATCCCAATGGACTGAAAACCCGAAAGGGCGGTCCAGGCAAAAATTAGGGATCAAAGTGTACGACTATGTCCCGTCATCTCGTCACTTGCCTGCCAGAAGAGGATTTGTCAATCAGCAGTTACCAAGCACCTCATAGGCCTTCTTCTCCCGCAGAAACTGGGGCAAGGAGAATTGTCTAAGCGATCTAGTTACTCTGTCCACCAAGGTACCAAGGTAGGTTTGGCTGAAGAATATGACCAAGATACCTTCACTCCCCAAGAGTAAGACAATAATGGTAGCTCTCCCCACTGAGACTTGAAACTATGAACAAATCAGCAATACTCTTCCCAAGCAGAGTTGGCCTACCATCAGCGCTAAAAAGGTTGGGTATCCCCGACAGTCTTAATATTCCTCAGCAAGCATCCCCGGCAGTCTTAATATTCGTCAACGAAATATATGAATGTTCCCCGACGGAATACAAGATACCCCCAGTGGAGCCATTTCCCCCAGCGCAGTCTAAAAAAGCTTCCCCGCCAAAGTTGAATCATCGTACCCAGTAGAATCTGGAAGCTTATCCTCTACAGAATACCAATGCATCTCCTCAGCCATATTCAGAAGGTTATCCCCACAAGAGTCTAACTGGGTTATCCTCAGCAAGTTGCAACTGAAAGATCATCCCCAGCAAAGTTCTTTCTATCCCCAGCGGAGTTCATCATCAAAATCCCCAACAGAGCTTATCAACAGAGTCCCCAGCGGAGTTATCATTAAAATCTCAGCGAAGTATTTCTTCCCCATAGAGTAATTCCCTGCAGAGTAATATCTTCATCAAGTTTATTCCCCAACGGAGTTCTTCTCTCCTGCAAGTTTATTCTCACAACCATCTTCGTTCATCATCCCCAGCGGAAACGAAGAATTCAACATCATTCTCCAGCAGCTCCGAGATTTACTTTCCCCAGCTAAAACATCACATTTTCATACATCATGATACATGCATATGCGCATCATATCATACAATCTCATTTATTCTTGAGAACATCTTGACATCATGCAGTTCATGCATCATGACATTGCATACAGCTAATGTTTTGCCTTTTCAGGAAAAGGTCAATCAAAAGATGGCTACCATCAACCTTTCCAAGTCCCAGATTAATACCTGTAACAAGCCAGGAAAAGCATCTGTGGACGACTAATTCCAGATTAATACCTGTAACAAGCCAGGAAAATTTTGTGGACGACTGATCGTAGGTTAATACCTGAAACCAGACATGACAACTATCTACTTGACCATCATCAGGCAACCCTACACCGGTTCCCTCTCTTCAAGATGCAGTTTTACACGAACTCGTCATCAGGAAACCCTACACAGGTTCCCTCTTTCCGAAGATGAAGTTTTACACGGACTCCTCATCAGGCGACCCTACACCGGTTCCCTCTCTTTCCAAGATGCAGTTTTACACGGACTCGTCATCAAGAAACCCTACACAGGTTCTCTCTTTCCAAAGATGAAGTTTTACACGGACTCCTCATCAGGCGACCCTACACAGGTTTCTCCTTTCCAGATAAAGTTTTACACGGACTCATCATTAAGTAACCCTACACAGGTTCCTTCCCTCCGAGATGAAGTTTTACACGGACTCATCATCAGGAGACCCTACACCGGCTCCTTCTCGTTCCAAGATGCAGTTTCACACAAACTCATCGCCAAAGTAACCTCACTCAGGTTGCTCTAGAAGTTTTACACGGACTTATAACCTTACTCAGGTTCCTCCAGAAGTTTCACACGAACTTATCTCACAATAACCTTACCCCGGTTCATCCTGAAGTTTCATACGAACTTATCTCGCAGTAACCTTACCCCGGTTCATCCAAAAGTTTCACACGAACTTATCTCGCAGTAACCTTACCCCGGTTCATCCAGAAGTTTTACACGAACTTATCACAAAGTAACCTTACTCGGGTTCCTCCTGAAGTTTTACACAAACTTATCCCGAAGCAACCCTACACCGGTTCCTTCTCTTTCCAAGATGTAGTTTTACACGGACTCATCATCAGGCAACCCTACACCGGTTCCTTCTCAATTCCAGATGCAGTTTTACACGGACTCATCATGAAGCAACCCTACACCGGTTCCTTCTCAATTCCAGATGTAGTTTTACACAGACTCATCATGAAGCAACCCTACACCGGTTCCTTCTCAATTCCAGATGCAGTTTTACACGGACTCATCATGAAGCAGCCCTACACCGGTTCCTTCTCAATTCCAGATGCAGTTTTACACGGACTCATCATGAAGCAACCCTACACCAGTTCCTTCTCAATTCCAGATTCAGTTTTATATAGACTCATCATGAGGCAACCCTACACCGGTTCCTTCTCAATTCCAGATGCAGTTTTACACGGACTCATCATGAAACAACCCTACACCGGTTCCTTCTCAACTCCAGATGAAGTTTTACACGGACTCCTCATCAGGCAACCCTACATCGGTTCCCTCTCTTCAAGATGCAGTTTCACACGGACTCGTCATCAGTCAACCCTACACAGGTTTCCTTCCTTCCAAGATGCAGTTTCACACGGACTCGTCATCAGCCAACCCTACACAAGTTCCTTCCTTCCAAGATGCAGTTTCACACGGACTCATCATCAGTCAACCATACACAGGTTTCCTTCCTTCCAAAATGCAGTTTTACACGGACTCATCGTCAGGCAACCCTACACAGGTTCCTTCTTTCAACTTACAAGATCACAATTCAACAAACAATCTCCAGATGGCATCTGTAAGCCCATCCTCCTACCAACAATCTCCAAATGGCATCTGTAAGCCCATTCCCGACATCACAATGTTGATACTACACCATGCGAGTGCAAATTTTTGGGCACTCTAGTGTTCAATTATCTTCCACCTTCGGATCACGAAAGGCTCGAAAGCCAATCTATATCCTCGGGTTTAAGAAAATTGAACAGGGGCAACTGTTGTACCCCAAAATTTGCCCTCCCATATTTCTCAAAACATTTCAAGAAAAATTCACAAGTCCAACCCGGCGCGTCATATTTAGGTGTTCTTTCACCAAGATATCTCTGATAACGTATTCTCAAATTCAGGTTCGGCTCAAGAGTCAATTCTTTAAAGAAGGTATCCGAATGTGTGAGTTTTCTTGAAGAAATATGGTGAAAAAGTGTGCTGAAAGTGCAGTTTTTACGCGCTAAAAAATTCATAACTTGAAGATCGTGACTCGTTTTGAACCCGTTCTGGTGGCCAAAATTCCGTCTTGACATTATCTACGTTTTCATCTCTCACGGATGGAAGCCAATTTCGATCAGAAGGTCTTCAAAAATGTGGATTTATCAAGTATTTTCATACCGAAAATTTGTGACAGAAGTTTATTTGCATCATGTTCAGAAAATCATAACTTGGTCAATTTTTATCGTACCGAGCTGGTTCTGGCGCCAAAATTTCACAAATTGAGTTGGCTACATTTTCACAGAAGGTATTGAGTTCAAACGGTATTCAAAAGACCTTCATTGTTTGCTCAGAGTGCGTGACACGCCGAAAATCCTGAATGATGAATATTATTTCATCTGGGCCGAAACTTTGAAAATTCATAACTCGGTCAATTTTTATCGGATTGGGCTCATATTTTTACACAAGGTCACTGACTCATAGATCTAAAACTTTGCTTCAAAAGTCGAGACCGGATTATGCTCGGATCAATACCAGTTTTTTATTGAAGAACGTGTCAGAGACGACACTGGAGCCCAAAATAAGTTTGTCTGAGCTGAAACTTCAAAAATTCATAACTAATTCACCTTTTATCCGATTGAGCCGATTTTCGGACAGGAGTTAGTTCTTGATGTCGGCTACATTTTGTTTTCACATTTCAACTTCAAAAATTGCACTTAAGTCCCTGCGATTTAGCCTGGAAAGTGATGAACTCAAGTGAATATTGGAGGCCCAATTGCACATTCAAAGCTCATTTTCTTTACTCTAATTTCCATTATATAATCACATTCTTTTCACACAAACCAGAGAGAGAAAAAAACCTTGCCACAACGCTATCAGAATATCAAATTCTTTCAAGAACCCTAAAACCTTGAAATCCTTATTACAAATCCCTCTCTCACTACAAACAAGCCATCCTAGTTACAAACCAACATCTCACTACAAACAAGCCATCTCAGTTACAAACCAACATCTCACTACTTCTTTAGTAAGGGTAAGGCTGGTTTGATCTCCATGATCAAAAGGGCATAAAAGCATTCGTGTCACTACTTTTCCAGTAAGGGTAAGGTTGATTTGATCTCCATGATCAAAAGTGTATAATCATTCATACATGCCATATTGACCTAAACATTAAATTTCTTCATATATTGGCTTTATTTGTATTTTATGATATATAGTAATTTATTTAATGTGTTCATGAGATTCAACACTGCAGATTTAGACAGGATCCCATGCAGGTTCATTAAGGAACGTTGAGGCTAAAACACAAATGGCCAAAAGCCAAAAGCCAAATGGCCAAAATAGAACAACTTACACATGACACCAATACATGGCGAGACAAACATCCTGAGAAGGTTAAGGAACGTTGAGGCCAGAACACAAATGGTCAAAAGCCAGAACACAAATGGCCAAAAGCCAAAACACAAATGGCCAAAACAAAACAGTTTACACATGACGCCAATAGTTGTTTCACCCCTTCAATCAGACTCGTATACTCCTAAACTCTCTCTATTTTTATTATTTTTCTTTAATTAATTAATCGTTATTCTTTTTATTAATCACCAACCAATTAACATTTTTTCCTAATAAAATCAAAAGCACAAAAAATATTTTATTTATTAAAATTAACTTCATCACTTTTATTTTTGTAAATAAATTAATTTAATCAATTTAGCTTTAATTAGATTTAACTTTTAATATTTTTTGCAATATTTAAAATCAATTTAGAATATTAGGTTTTTATTAGCATTAATTCAATTTATTTTATTTCTTTAAAAACTCAAAAATCCAAAAATATTTTCATTATTTAATTTAATTTAATTGTTCATTTAATTTAATTCCATTTAATTCAAAAATAACCAAAAAAATCACTTTCTTTCAAAAAAGGGTCAAAACCCCAAAAAAACTCGCATCCGATTTAATTTCCCGCACGCGATCCATTTTATCATATTATTGTATCTGTTTCCCGAAATGTAATAGTTCTTAATTAGGACTTTAATTATTTATCGCTTTATTTTTTCTTTCCGCATTTTATTTCAAGGGTTGTTTTTGGCGATGTAAATACCCGACGCCTTGTAATAGTTTAGAGTTAATTTCCGCAATTTAAATTCCGCAACTATTAACTGCTAGATGTATGAATAATAGGCTATGCATGACAAGATCTACCTTAATTTAAAATCAACCGTAGCTCACCATAACATGTACAAAGATAACATAACTGGAAATTGACACACTCGCACATGCCACTCCTAGGGTACGGCTCACTTGGTTGCCTCGACGTGGTCATTGAGTATAGGGTGCTTTAGAGGTCGCCCTCCTGTCTAAAGATCAAAATTGCCTCGAAACGGTTTCCTCGATTAAAAATGATCTAAGACGTTAGGGTTACTGCTAAGGCGTCCTACCATTGCTTTAGTGACCACATGTCCCTATAATCGAATTGACCCGAAAACTCCAACGACGATGCTACCTACTTCTCAATAGTGGGATAATACTGTCTAAAGGACATTTACACAACTTAATTCCTTTTGAGTAGGTAGAGGTTCTCAGATACTTGCTCTTTCAAAACAAAACAACTTTTTCGCACTTACACTTTTCAAACAAAGTTTTCAACAACACTTCATACACTCTTGAGGACAGAAACAAGAGTTAAATCAAAGTTTTCAAACAAAACTCTTTTCAAAACCCACAAACACAAAGAAAAGCAAAACCTTTTGAAAACATAGTGAGCAAGTACCTAAGAGCCCGTGGATAACCACGGATAGAAAGGGTGCTAACACCTTCCCTTTCTATAATCTACCTCCCGAACCCGAGAAACATCTCAAAAAGGAATTTTGTCGTGCTTTTGTCCTTTCCTTGTTGGAGAAAATAAAAGACGGTGGCGACTCTTGCTTACCGCGACATTTTGCAAAACGTAAACGCGAACCAGCATTAAAAAACAGTCAGTTCTATTCCCACCGATCACAGTTTGTATTGACTCATTTCTGTTATGTGTCGAATCATTCATGTTTTGTATCGACTCATAACCTATTTTACACTTAATATGTGTTGACTCATAGTGATATGTATCGACTCATACTGCTGTTTTTAATTCTAACACTCTTCTGCTGCATATATGTGTTAGTTCTCAACACATGGTTAATGAAAATGAAAAGTAAACATATGGTTAGCTTCAAGGCAATGATATCTATATTTTATCTTCACAAATGAACCACTAACGATGCTTGTATGAAGAGTTCAAAGTCAAGAAAACTTACCTTGAAGCTGAAATTTGTGTTTTGATTTAGAGTTGTTGTATTGTCTTGGAGAAGTCAAGTGCATGTTTTTGAGTTTGGGTAATGGTGATAGTGATGTTACAAAATTTTCTCTTGTGTTTGAACAACTTCTATATGATGTATATGAAGTATGTGGATGATTTGTTTAGATAGAAATGCAAGGTTTGAGAGATTTGAAGATTTTGGATCTAAGCTCAAGAGTGGATGTTTCGTGGACAGTTATGTTTTTTTTAGAGTATGAGGGGCTTTGAGAAACTTGTCTACACAACAAAAACTTATGGCCTTTAGCTTGCAAATGGCCTCTCTATTTATAGAGAAGGTTTGAGAGGATGAGAGAGTTTGTTTCACAAGCTATGGAATTCTGGTTTGGTTGAGATGAAACAACCAAGTTATGTGAAATTTAATGTCCCAATGCATGGTACAAAAGGGATCTGAAGTGGCTAGGAGTTTTTAGGCATGTTGCTTCTTGCTTTGACATTATGTGTGCAGAAAAAAACAGTTGAGAGGCTCAAGGAGAGCTGACTTTGCATAAAGCATGCTTTATGTGAATGGCAATGGTGCCTTTGTGCCATAAATGGAATGACGCAATGGACAATACTTGAATCACTTGGATAATGGTTCAATCAATTGTGTAGACATCTGATTATGGATAGATTTGTAATTCAAAATGCCTGCAAAGTAAGATTATGCAGCATGGCATAAGGATTTTGTTATATGTTCTTCAACAAAATGGCTTGCAACTCAAGAATGGATGCCTAACTTCATGCCCTTGAATCTCCTAGCTCAAGTATGATAAATTCATGCTCTTGGATGTTTTGGAAAGCTTGAAACATCCTCTATAACTTTCATGTTGACCATTTTGACAAAATCATCTTGGAACTATGTGAAAAAATGCCAAGAAGTTGGGATAAAATCCTGACCGAAATCTGTTGAAAATTTCTCTAAGTGTTAGATGAAAATGTCATGACTTCATGGGCTTATATCTTCAAATCTAAGCATTTTTTTTGTAAATTAACCCTCTAATACAAAGTTGTAGAATTCATCAAGATCTACAACTTTCACGTTGAGAGTTTCCTTTGAATCATTTTGCATCATGGTGAAAAATTGGTATGAAGTTATGAAATAAACATGTATAAAACACTTAGAAAAATTTCTAAGTCTTGGAAAGTTTTGACTTTTCAAATTGACTTTTGACTTTCTTGACTTCTTGATGATCAAACTTTATATTCTTGAATGTCTTGATAAATTTTTATCTTTGAAACTTAATATTGACCAAAAAGTCAAAGTTTGAATTTTTAGTGTACTGTTGACTTTTTCATCAGTTGGCCAAATTTCATCTATCAATCCACTGATCTTGAGAAATTATTTGAGCCATAAAATTAGGTCAACATGTTGTATTTGAATCCTTGAGATTGTACTTTAAGCCCTTAGATCATGTATTAGGTCAAAAAGTCAATAATCAATCGTTCTTAGTCAAAACCTAATTTGTAGTATCAGTGTTTCAGAGGTGATTTTGTCTAATCAATTCTTGAGAATCCTTTAGCATTGGAGATACTTTGTGAGGAATGTCTTGAGAAATAGAGGGAAAATTTTGGGGTACAACAGCTGCCCCTGTTTAATCTTCTTAAACCTGAAGAGTTAGGTTGACGGGTCCACCATTCGTGACTTGAAGGTGGAAAATGATTGAACACTAGAGTGCCTAGAAATTTTCACTAGACTATGTGTTATTTTATTGTGTCAGGAATGGGCTTAAAGATGCCATTTGGAGAAGTGATAAAGAGTTTGTCGGAGATGGGCTTATATATTCCATCTAAAGGTGATTGTTGATAGAAATTAGACTAAGTCTAAACTTGACTGTAACTGGGAGAAGTATCAGAATAAATATTTGGCCGATTTAATCTGATTCAGAAGATGTAATGGAATAAGTATCAGAATAACATCTGTGATACGGTGGCAGAACTGACTGTTTGAAATGTTGGTTTATGTTTTGCTCTTTGTGTTCGCAAAATATCGCGGTAAGCAAGAGTCGCCACTGACTTTTATTTTATCCAACAAGGAAAAGGAAAAAGAACAGAAAAAACCTTCTTCGAGATGTTTCTGAGTATGGGGGGTAGATTATAGAAAAGGAAGATGTTAACACCCTTTCTATCCATGGTTTTCCATGGGCTCTTAGGTACTTGCACATATTTTTTAAATTTCTTATGTATGTGCTTTGCTTTGAAAAGTTTTACTTCGTGATAACCCTTGTATCAGTCCTCAAAGGTGTGACAAAGTTTGTTTTGAAAGTTTGTTTGAAAAGTGTAAGTTTGAAAAGTTTTGATTTGAGCAAGTACCTACTAGCATCTACCTACTCGAAAAAGGATCGTTTCTATTCTTGTTTCCTTTAGACAGTGCTATCCTACTATTGAGAAATAGGTAGCACCGTCGTTGGAGTTGTAAGGGTCAATTCGAAAGGGACGTACGATCACTAAAGCAATGTTAGGACGTGTTGTACCCCAAAATTTTCCCTCCCATATTCTTCAAAATTTGCCAAGACAAAGCTTCAAAATTTCCCCAAGGGTTGCACAGTTCAAGGGCCTCCAAACAGTCAAAGATTAGGGTTTTGGTTCTGACAAAGAAAATTAAGTTTCCAAGGGTCTAATCAAGTCTCACATGCCTACAAATATGGTCAAGTATCCTCATGTCAAGTTTCAAGACTTACAGCACAAAATTGCACAGTCAAAAACCCTAATTGCACTACAGTCAACTGCAAGGGCAAAATGGTCATTTGACAGTCAAAAGTTCAAATTTTTTGGTCAACATCTCATTTTTAAGCCACAAACATCATTTGATCAATGCTTGATCATGATTCTCAAAGCTTGGCTCAAAAAGCCTCAAGATGCAAAAGTTTCCATATTTGGACAGTTGAAAAAGTTAACTGTAACTTGACCAAGGCATAACTTCCACATGGTTTATCAGAAAAATTCCATCCAAAGCTCATTTTGAAGAGAATGACATTTCCTACAACTCCTCTTCACACTTCAAGTCCAATAAATACTCTCACAAAAAGTTATCAATTTCAACATTATAGGTCATTTTCAAAAGTCAACAAAAAGGGACTTTAAGTCAAAGGCCATAACTTGAGATTGGTAAATCAAAATGACATGGGACCAAAGGCATTGGTTATAGGACTCAAATAAATTTCCAAAATGTCCAAGAACATGAGCAAATCTTAAAAATTGAGCAAGTTATGCCTTGTGGAAGTTGGGAAATTTTTGGATATTTTGAAAAGTCAACATTGCTTCAAAAGTCTTAAAAATGCTAATGGGCCTCTTTTTCTTCCAAGAATCATTATCCAAGGCATGTGAACGACCATTTGGACCAAAGGGAAGTTTTTCATCATTTTTATTTTATTTATTTGAATTTTAATTGCTAAATATTCATTTAATTAATTAAAATATATGAAAAATACTAAACCTAACTTTTTAAATCTTTTTGTGCATGGAATAGGCTTAAGATTTCGTGCATGACCAGATTTGGAAAGAATTATGGTGATTGAACATGATTTGGTAGCAAATATGCATGAAAAGATTTGAAAATTATGGCATGGAAAATAAAATATTTTCTCATCAATTCATGGATCCTTTGGCTCAGATTTTTTACCCTAATCATTCCATACATAAGCATGAAGCCAACCCTAATGCCAATGACCACAAAGCTGCGCAGAAAAGCCATAGCCAAACTTGCAATTTTCTCAAAAAAGTCCAATACTGAAAACTAGGTTCTAGGGCGATTCAAGCCAAAATAATTGTTCCATTGGCTTGCTGAGACTTCAAGGAAGGAGTTTGGATCAAAACCATAAGCTCTAACACCAAGAAACGTGAGAACAATCGCGTCCTGTACAGAAATTTTTTCATATGCTTGCATCATGATTCATGCGTTTTTAGTACTTTTTAATGTTTGATTTATGTTCCTTGATTGATTCTGAAGCTAACCCAGTTGTTTGATTGAATTTTCATCACCCATGCGCGATTTCACCATTAGAGCCAGCTAGGGTTCTTCAAGTTTCAATTTAGGCGTTTCTAAATACTGTAAAATTGAGACTCATAAATACTATGGTTGAATCCAGAAAGCTTGGACGATTCTAATGCAACGCTCGTGCCTAATTTATATAGCACCATGGCCTGTTCGCTATTATGGAAATATGCATATTTTGGGGGGGTTTAAAACCCCCGTTAACCTCTTTTATATTTCAGGGAAAAAAGCAAAACGGGGAAGATGATGAAGTGTCAAGGCATAAGTGGTTCGTTTGAATTTTTCGCGCTAAAGTTCCACTAACCATTTGTTTTATCTTATATTATTTGTTTCCTACACAATATACAACGCGCGTGAAGAGCTTCAGTGGCAAAGCATATGACTGGTAATCCCTGGGACCTGGGTTCGATCCCAGGTCCCCCTCCCTTTCCTTATATTTTTCCTCTAATTGTCATCCTATGCAGTTTCAATACAAGAAGTCCACCATGCAACTTACAATCCAGCTTGCCACGCACATACTAAGATCAATCAAAGGGCCATAATTTGTAGAATATCATGGAGGTTAGTCAACGCATATGCATGCTTCCTGAAGAAGTCAAATAAGGTCTTGAAACCTTGGGCCAACAATGCCAATTACACCTCCAATTGGGGACAGAACCCCCCCAGGTTTGCTATTTCTTTTATATTTTTTCATTTTTTTTATTTGATTCAATTATTTCCTTTTTTAATTAATTTCTTTAATTTAGTTTATTTTTCATAAAAATATAAAAACAATAGAAAAATCAGAAAAGACAAAAAAATTAAATATATTTTATTTAACTAATATTTTTGTAAATAAATCTCACTAATCAATTAGATTTAAATTTAGGGTTAATTTTAATATCTTTTCTTAATAAATTGAAAATTGGTAGAATTAGGGTTTCAAGTAATTTTCCATTCTTTTTTTTCTTTTTCTCACCATAATTAATTATTTAATATTATTTTTGTAAATACTTGCAATTAATTAATTAGGTTTAATTTTAAGTTAAAGTTTAATGCTTTTCTTAATAAATAAAAAACTAGAATTAGGGTTAATTAATATTTTAGTTTCATTTAATTCACATAAAAAACCATAAATGCAAAAAATCTCAAAAATAATTTCTTTTTATTTTATTTTAATTAATTTAATAATTTAATTTAGTTTCATTAAAAAGGGTCCAACGCCCTCGCTTTCGATTATTAATTTGTTTCGCGCATTTTATTTTATTTCTTATAATATTTATGTACCTCTCCCAAAGCCTTGTAAACTCGGACATTTTATTTCTCGCACTTCTTTATTTACTTTCTGTCAAATCGGGTCCTGGTTTTTAAATTTGGCGATGTGGACCCGCGCCTTTGTAATAGTTTAGAACTTTTTATTTCTCGCAACTTTTTAACTGTTAAAAAAAATGCATGCAAGAATGAATGGCCTAAAATAAAAACAAACGCATAGATCACTTTGACATGAACAAGATAAATGCAAATGAACATAACACACAAATCACACACCACCCCTAGGGTACGCCTCACTGTTGCCTTGCCTCGAAAGGTGATCGTCGAGTAGAGGATGTCTTAGTAAGTCCTCATGATCGGGGAACCTGGCATGAGGGTAGCTTCTAAGGTGTCTTCCCATTGCTCTGGTGATCACCATGTCCCGAACCTCAAATTGACCCAAACACCTCCAACGGTGGTGCTACCTACCTCTCAATGGTGGGATGGCACTACTTTAAGGACATTTACACAGACGAATTCCTTAGGGTCGGTAGACATCTCTAGATACTTGCTCTAAATTTCAAAACAAATCAAAAATACTTTTCACACCGACACATTTTCAAAAAGCTTTCGAAAGCAACTTTTCAAACACTCTTGAGGACTGATACAAGAGTCGAACTGAAATTTTCAAAGAAACTTTTTAAACCCACAATTTAAAAGCAAACAAAATAATTTTGAAAACACAATGAGCAAGTATCTAAGAGCCCATGGATAACCATGGATAGAAAGGGTGCTAACACCTTCCCTTTCTATAACCTACCTCCCGAACCGAGAGCAATCTCTTTAAGGAATTTTTCTGTGCTTTTGTCCTTTCCATTTGGAGAAAATAAAAGACGGTGGCGACTCTTGCTTCCTCGACATTTCGCGAACCAGCGTTAAACAGTCAGTTCCAGATCCACCGATCACAGAACTGGTGACTCTGCTGGGGATTTGACTTATAAAGTGAGGTGTACCTTAGGGTTAGTTCATAACTGTGTTTTCAATTGTATTGAATTGTCTGCTTTAAATTTGTGGGTTGCATGGGAGTTACATAGATCCTAACCCGGATCTGGGGATACCCTGTTAGGTAGCATAAGCTGTGAGGGACCTGTCCGGCGTAGACCGACATGGGTGAAGCAGTGGCTACGTTGGTGTGGCACCTTGGTCTGTACCGATATCCCTTGTGTTGCAACGAGGATAATATGGGTCTTCTAAGGAGTCATTAAGCACCAACAACCTTAGAACCTTAAATGACACAACTTGGCCATTAGAACAGTAGCAGTATGCTACGCCCATTGAGGCTAAACTCTCGTGATGGTTCTGGCCGCAAGAAAAGATTGCGATGCTGGAGTTATGATCGATTGAGGGTAGTCAATGATATTGGGATCCCCTAAGAACCCGATTACTTTGATAAGACAGGTATGAACCAACAAACTGAAAGAGGGTGATACCTAGACCTCATGCTGGCCTAAACTTTAAGGGTCTGTCTTGTGTGACTTGTGTGCCTTACCATGTTTGCCTTTGTATCTATTTGTGGTGTGCTTTATCATAACATCATAACATCATGAGCATTGCATGCATCCTGCATAAGGACTGACCATTTCAAAGACAAGAGGGTTTCACCTTTGCTCTGTTTTGTAGGACATCATGATGCCTGTGCGAAGGAATACTATCTGGTTCAGCTTTGTTCACTCACCTGAGTTGCTTGAAGAATTGGTTAGCAGAATTCCAAATACCACTTCCTTCATTCAGAGGCATGGTTCTCTTCTCAGTTTAGTCACTGCAAAGCGGGATCAACAGTTGATGAGTGTTCTGACCCAGTTCTATGACCCTCTGTACCAGTGCTTCACCTTTCAAGACTTCCAGCTGGTCCCTACCCTGGAAGAGTTCTCTGATTTGCTTGGTATCCCTATCTTGGATCAGACTCCCTTCACTGGTTGGGAAAAGACCCTCGGGCTTGAGGATGTTGCTGCAGCTCTTCCCTTGACACATCAAGAGGTAATGGACAACTGGGTAACTAGAAGCGGAGTTAAGGGTTTCTTGGCCAAGTTTCTGATTGGTAAGGCTAACAGTTTCTGGAATGACCTGGACTTTAGGGCATATGAAGACATCTTGGCTCTCTTAATCTATGGGTTAGTCTTGTTTCCTAATCCTGACAACTTCATCAATGTCACTGCCATAAGGATCTTTATGTCTCAGAATCCGGTGCCCACTCTCTTGGGTGACATCTTGCAACAACTTCATGCTCGTACTACCCGAAGACGAGGAACCCTATGGTGTTGTATCCCTTTGTTGGCGAGGTGGTTTATTTCGCACCTCCCTAAGTTCGTGCTGAAGAACCAAGAAGGAAGAGGTTGGGCTCATAGGTTAATGTCTCTCATCGATAAAGACATCATTTGGACTTGCAGAGGTTTGGATGAGATAGCTATTATTGATAGATGCGGGGAATACCCTAATGTTCCTCTGATTGGTACCCAAGGAGGGATCTCTTACAATCCATGTCTAGCGCTCCGTCAGTTTGGAAGAGCCACAAGAACAGGCCCCCATGAGATGTTGGTGCCTCACATCAGTTTTGAGTTTCAGGTGGATAGTGACGAGCTGCGTCGTAGGTTCATCAAGTCTTGGGACAAAGTTCATAAAGCTGACCCACAAGAGTTGGGGCCAAAGACTTCTTTACCTATGGAAGCCTACTACAAATGGGTTCGCATCCGTGCTCAGAAGTTAGGTATGCCGTATGAAGCTGTCAGACCCGTCATTCTTGAGTGTCCTGACAAAGATGGTGTTCCTCCAACTGTCCTTCCTCCTCAGATACCTACTGATTATGAGACATTAAAGAGATCTTGGTCGCAACTGCGAGAAGAACGGGATTCTTACCGGGAAAAGTTCAACGAGCAGGAATTGAAGATCCAGAAGCTGACAAAGCAGTTGGAGAATGAGCGAGCTCTGAATGACTACATCCGTACTGAGAAGAGGAGACCATGGGATCAATAAGGAGCTCTGGATGTTCTTTTACAGTTTTACTTCCCTTTTCAGTATTTCCTTTCATGTAACGCCTAAGGGCAATCTGTTGAACAATTTAAGTTTCAAAGTTGAATCTAATGAAGTGTGTTCCTTTTTGTTTACAAAGTTGATTCCCGATTGTCTTTGAAAACATAAATCATACGCATTCCATTCATCATGTGCATAGCAGGTTTTCCTCTTTTCAGGTTGCTTACAGTTCTTCGCTGTTTATTTCAGCATCATGAATCCTGACTCATCATCAACCGAGATGTCCATCAAGGCTCTTTAGGCGCAGAATGCGCAATTTCAGGAATTAATCATGGGTTTGGCTCAGGGCCAAGAAGAGCTGAAGGCTCTGCTCCTGAAGAAGGAAAAGAAGAAGAAGAGAAGGACTGTTCTTTTCAACTCGGGCCGAAGGTTTGGCAACACTCTGCAGAATGAAGAGGCTGGTTCTTCCATAGGCAAGGGTACTCCTCAAGAGGGAAAAGGTCCAAGTCCGGTAGTCTCCGACAACGAGACTGATTTTGATGAAGAGCAATATCCTCCGGCTGAAGACCGTTACAAGCAGTTGGAAGACAGGTTGAATGCTATGGAGATCCAACAGGTGCCTGGGCTGGATTTTGGAGATTTGGGTTTGTCTACTGGTGTGATTATCCCTCATAAGTTCAAAGCACCATCCTTTACCAAGTATGATGGGGCATCCTGTCCCAAGCTACACCTCAGGTCATATGTGCGGAAGATTCAACCGTACTCAGTGGATAAAAATTTATGGATCCATTTCTTCCAGGAGAGTCTTTCAGGGACTCATCTCGATTGGTTCTATCAGTTGGATGGGACCAAGGTTCGTAACTGGGAGGAGTTGGCTATTGCTTTCTATAAGCAGTATCAGTATAATGCCGACCTTGCCCCTACACGTACCCAACTCCAGGGTATGTCGTTAGGTTCAAGTGAAGGTTTTAAAGAGTACGCTCAGAAGTGGAGAGATCTGGCTGGCAGGGTGCAGCCTCCGTTGACTGATCGGGAGTTGGTAGATATGTTCTTAGGGACCCTATCTGGGCCATTTTTCAACTATCTTATCGGTAACTCGTCTGCAGGGTTTACTGATCTTATTCTGACTGGAGAGAGAATTGAGGCTGGGTTGAAGTCTGGTAAGATTCCGAAGGGTGCGTCTACAAGTTCTGAGAAGAAACCCTTCAAGAAGGAGGCTAGTGCTGTATATGGCTCTAGAAGACAAGAGAAATCTGAGCGCCGCAAATCCGTCAGTGCGGTAATGATTGCCAAGCCTGCTGCTGCTCCTCGGCAAACCAATCCTCAAAGGGCTGAAAGACCCCGGAGAGAGTTCACCCGTTTGAGCATGACTTTGTCGCAGATCTTGCCACAGTTGCTATCCACCAATCTAGTGACTGTCAGAGAGGCCCCTAAAGCTGTGAACACCGCCTCCCCCAAATATAATCCAAATGCCCGCTGTGCTTATCACTCCGATAGCCCGGGGCATTCCACTGATGACTGTTGGGCCTTAAGGAACAAGCTGCAGGACCTCATTGACGCCAAAGAGGTACAGTTTGAGGCATCTGAGAAGCCTAATGTAGTGACAGCTCCCCTGCCTGCTCATGGAGTGAATGCTATTGGGGACGAAGATGAAGCGGATGAAGCTGAGTTCAATAGCTGGATTTACCCTGCAACCGACAGTGGACCTAGCAACTGGAGTGCAAAGGACAATCTACCTGTTTCTCTTTTTACTGAGTAATGAATTCTTTGTTTTGTTATTTGTAATAAACAATTAAAACTCTATGGCCCGGTGTCTTACCCGAGGCACCGTTGGCTTCATTTGTGAGGGCATATAAATTGTCATTCCATATATCATAAATAAAGATCTTGGACGTTTTCTCGCATTTCAAATCTTATGCTCCTTTTCTGTCTTTCTTTCCTTTATATATATTTCAAAACAGCTGTATTTACACACACTCACTCATACAGGTTTCAATCCACTCTGGATCTCACTGGTAACGACTCTGCTACTGCCAGTTATGACTTCGAAAATCCGATCAACTTAGCCGAAGACGAAGGTGAAGATGATTGCGAAGTGCCTGGCGAGCTTGCAAGACTGTTACTCCAGGAAGAGAGGGCAATTCAACCACATGAAGAGCCAGTGGAAACAATAAACTTGGGTACTGAAGCAGACAGGAAAGAGGTAAAGATTGGTGCCAACCTAGAGCTCAGTGTGAAACAACGGTTGACTAAGATGCTACATGATTATATGGAGATCTTTGCCTGGTCCTACGAAGACATGCCCGGGTTGGATACCGATATTGTGGTCCATCACTTGCCTACTAAGGAAGACTGCCCTCCGGTTAAGCAAAAGGTCCGCCGTATGCGTCCAGAGATGTCTGAAAAGATTAAAGCCGAGGTTATGAAACAGTTTGATGCTGGGTTCCTTGCAGTGACTTCTTACCCTCAGTGGGTTGCTAATGTGGTGCCGGTACCAAAGAAAGATGGAAAGGTCAGAATGTGTGTCGACTACAGGGACCTGAACAGGGCCAGCCCCAAGGATGACTTCCCCCTACCTCACATTGATGTCCTTGTTGACAATACAGCTCAGCATAAGGTGTTCTCTTTCATGGATGGTTTTTCAGGTTATAATCAGATCAAGATGGCACCTGAAGACATGGAAAAAACTACCTTTGTTACTCAGTGGGGTACTTTCTGCTACAAGGTCATGCCTTTTGGACTGAAGAACGCTGGGGAAACCTACCAACGTGCCATGGTTGCTTTATTTCATGACATGATCCATCATGAGATAGAAGTGTATGTTGATGACATGATTGCAAGGTCCCAGACTGAGGAAGAACACCTTGATCATCTGCAAAGTTGTTTGACCGGTTGAAACTGTACAAGCTGAGGTTGAACCCGAACAAGTGCACCTTCGGGGTAAGATCTGGGAAGTTGTTAGGCTTCGTTGTAAGTGACAATGGCATTCAAGTGGATCCTGCCAAGGTTAAAGCTATTCAAGAGATGCCAGTTCCTAAGACAGAGAAGGAGGTCAGAGGTTTTTTAGGACGCCTGAATTACATTGCTCGGTTCATCTCACACCTAACTGCTACCTGTGAGCCAATCTTCAAGCTGCTGAAGAAAGATCAGGTAGTACGTTGGAATGATGAATGTCAGGCTGCTTTTGACAGAATCAAAGAGTATCTCCAAGAACCACCCATCCTTATGCCACCGGTTGAAGGGAGACCTCTGATACTATACCTGACAGTACTTAACAATTCAATGGGGTGTGTGTTGGGGCAGCATGACGAGTCTGGCCGAAAAGAGCATGCCATTTATTACCTTAGCAAAAAGTTTACCGACTGTGAGACCCGATACTCACTGCTTGAGAAAACTTGCTGCGCTTTGGTATGGGCTGCTCGCCGGCTGAGACAGTATATGCTGACTCACACTACCTTGTTGATCTCAAAGATGGATCCTATAAAGTACATATTTGAAAAGCTTGCTCTGTCTGGGAGAATAGCAAGATGGAAAATGATCTTGACGGAATACGACATTCAGTACACAACCCAGAAAGCCATCAAGGGAAGTGTATTGGCAGACCACTTGGCACATCAGGCCGTAGACGACTATCAGTCAATGAACTTCGAGTTTCCAGACGAGAGCATCATGATTGTGACTGATTGTGAAGTACCTGGACCAGATGAAGGACCTGAGGAAGGATCCCGATGGTCTATGCACTTTGACGGAGCCTCCAATGCTTTGGGTAACGGTATCGGCGCCATAATCATATCCCCTCAAGGCACTCATACTCCACTCACTGCCCGGCTATGTTTCAACTGTACCAACAACATGGCGGAGTATGAGGCGTGCATCATGGGTCTTCAAGCTGCGATCGACCTATGGATCAAGTTTCTGAGTGTCTTCGGAGATTCCGCTCTTGTGATCAATCAGATCAAAGGAGAGTGGGATACGAAACATCCGAATATTATTCCTTACAGAGAATATGTGTTGACATTGATCCCTCACTTCACAAAGATAACCTTTGAACATTTCCCAAGAGAGGAGAATTAGCTGGCGGACGCGTTAGCTACAATGTCTTCTATGTTCAAGGTCAAATGGGATAATGAGGCTCCCCGGATCATCATCTGGAAACTGGACGAACCAGCATACTGTTGTGATCTAGAGACTGAATTGGTGACTGAGAAGCCTTGGTACCATGAGGTGAAGAGATACTTGGAAGCTCAGGAATACCCTGAAGGTACATCTGTCAATGATAAAAAGTTTTTGAGAAGGTTCCCAGCAAAGTTCTTCCTTAGCAACGACATCTTGTACAAGCGAAACCATGATTCGACCTTACTGCGCTGTGTGGACAAAACTGAAGCAGAAAGGATCATGGAAGAGCTACATGAAGGGACCTTTGGTACACACTCCAGTGGACACACTATGGCGAAGAAAATCCTTCGGGCAGGGTATTTCTGGTCCACCATGGAAGCTGACTGCTACCAACACTCTCGGACATGTCATAAATGCCAGATTTATGCAGACAAGGTGCATGTTCCTCCAGTTCCTCTGAATGTTCTGACTGCGCCTTGGCCGTTTGCAATGTGGGGCATAGACATGATCGGTGAGATTAAACCTACGGCGTCTAATGGGCATCGCTTCATCCTGGTAGCGATTGATTACTTCACGAAGTGGGTCGAAGCAGCCTCCTACGCTACGGTAACCAAGACGGTTGTGGCACGGTTCATTCGGCACAACCTGATCTGTCGATACGGCGTCCCAGAAAGAATTATTACAGACAACGGTACCAATCTGAATAACAAGATGATCACTGAGCTCTGCGAGCAGTTCAAGATACAGCACCACAACTCTTCTCCTTACAGACCGAAGATGAATGGGGCTGTAGAAGCAGCAAATAAAAATATCAAGAAAATAGTGCAGAAGATGACAGTGACTTATAAGGATTGGCACGAGATGTTACCGTTCGCTCTACATGGGTATCGTACCTCAGCCAGGACGTCAACCGGGGCAACTCCTTTCTCCTTGGTCTACGGCATGGAGGCAGTCTTACCGATCGAAGTGCAAATACCCTCTCTCCAGATAATGAAGGATGCAAACCTGAACGAAGATGATTGGATCCAGACACGACTTGATCAGCTAAACCTTATTGATGAAAAGAGACTTGCTGCTATCTGTCATGGTCAGACGTATCAGAAACGGATGATCAGGGCATTTAACAAAAAATTCAGACCACAGGAATATCAAGTTGGGGATCTGGTAATCAAGCGAATCATCCTTCCTCAGAGTGATCCAAGGGGCAAATGGACCCCTACGTACGAAGGGCCATTTGTGGTTAAACATGTGTTCTCAGGAGGAGCCATGATTCTAACCAACATGGATGGTGACGACCTTCCTCACCCCGCCAATGCAGACATAGTAAAAAGATACTACGCATGAAAAAAGACCCGCTAGGCTGACATGCCTAGGAAAAAATTAGGGCTTCCCGGCGAACCAAAAGGGTTCGGGCAAAATGAGGGGATGAAATGAAAAAAATCTGTACACCCGGCAAGTCGAAAACCTGAAAAGGCGGCTTGGGCAAAAATGGGTATCCCGGTGGACTGAAAACCCGAAAGGGCGGTCCAGGCAAAAGTTAGGGATAAAAGCGTAATACTATGTCTCATTGGATCACTTTGCATCCGGAATCCGGTATCTACATCAAGTTCAGACAGCATCGATCAGTCAGCTTCATCTTCAACCAAGGTCATCAAGTGATGAGACGCTCGGAGATATAAAGGCAATAGCAGAGTTGAAACCCAGTGGGATCATTCATTTCACACAGCTGTTTTATTCTCTTTTGTACAAACTTGTATAAATTCGTTTGTTCGGCGGCTTTCTCTTACTAGGACGTCAGCCTCTTGTACATAAACGCCTATTTTACAGGCAAATTCAAAATCAATACAAAATCACTTTTCAGTTAAAATTGCCAATTGTTTTTTTCTTTTCTGTTTTGTTTTGCGAAGAACGTCCAAGGTTCAATTTGTGATATATGCATTGACGATAATTTGCTAACTCATGAATATTTGCATACGAAACAAAGGATTAATTACAGGTAACATTAGAAACAGGGGCAATAAAGAGTTGTCTAAGCAGTCTAATTGTTCTGTCTTCCAAGGTACCAAGGTAGGTTCAGCTGAAGAACATAACCGGATATCTTAATTCCCCAGAGAGTAAGCCAACAAGTCAGTGCACTCTCCCCGAGCAAAGTTACAATCAACCTTAAGGAAGTTGGGTATCCTCCCGCAGAGCTCAGCATTCCCCAGCAGTACATATATTCTTAACAAGCATCCCCGGCAGTCTTGGTCCAAAGATTGTTCCCCAGCGGTATATCAAACATTCAAAGGAGTCATTTCCCCGGTACAATTCAAAAATTCCCCAAGAGAGTCCAATCTAGTTCCCCAGGAAAGTTGGAATTCATCTCCCCAAGTAGTAAGCTTATCCCCAGTAGATTTTGGAAGCTTATCCTCGCAGAGCATGAACGCGTCTTCCGGCTTTATTCAAAGAGTTATTTCCTTACCAGGATATAACTGGGTTATCCTCAGCCAAAAGCCACGGAAAGATCGTCCTCGACGAAGTCTTCTTATCCCCAGCGAAGTCTATTAACACTTCCAACACAACAAGGGTATCCCCAGCAAGTTATTATCAACAACTCAACAAAGTATCTCTCTCCCCACAGAGTATTGCTCCCCAGCAAGATCGTTAGAGTACTTTTCTCCCCGCAGAATAATCTATTCGCCAAGTTTATTCCCCAACGGAGTTATCTTCTCCTACCGGTATTCTTGCAACTATCACCCAGCGGAAGCAAAATCTATTCTTCAACGTCAGCCCAGGAGTGACTTCCCGGCACCCGTCAAGGATTTACTTTCCTAGACAAAAACATACATAAACATCACATTTCCATACATTATAGCATGCATGAACGCATCATATCTTACAATCTCATTTATGTTGAGAACATCATTGCTTGATCCATATCATGCATGACATATGACTGACCTTTACCTTTTAGGAAATATCCAGTTAAGTTCTCAGCTATATCTCAAGACCTAGACCGGTTCAGCTAAATCGACCCTAAGATTTTACTGTTTCTTATCCCGTCAAAGGCCTTCTCTGGTTCAGTCAGATCGACCCTAAGATCTCCCTGTTTCTTATCCAGTTGAAGACATCAAGACCTAGACCGGTTCAGTTAAGTCGACCCTAAGACTTTTCTGTTTCTTATCCAGTCAAAGGCCTTCTCTGGTTCAGTCAGATCGACCCTAAGATCTCCCTGTTTCTTATCCAGTTGAAGATTTCAAGACCTAGACCGGTTTAGTTAATCGACCCTAAGATTTTCTGTTTCTTATCCAGTCCAAGGCCTTCTCTAGTCCAGCTAAATCGACCCCTAACAGATTTTCCTGATAAAGACTTAGTAGAAGATACCCGAGATTCTCTCAGTGATTGCTGTTGAGGTTGTAGTCGCCTATGGTTCTCTCCCCGATACTGCGGAGGTAGTAATCATCCCCAGATTCGCTCAGCGTTACTGTTGAAGTTGAAATCGCCCCAAGATTCTCTCAATGATTACTGTTGAGGTAGAAGTCGCCCAAGATTCTCTCAATGATTACTGTTGAGGTTGAAGTCGTCAAAGATTCTCTCAATGATTACTGTTGAGGTTGAAGTCGCCTAAGGTTCTCTCACCGTTCCTATTGAGGTAGTAACCACCCCTGGTTCATTCATCATCGTTTGAAGCTCCAGATCCAGCTCCTGTAACCAGTCAGGACACATCTATACACAAGAATTTGAAGACCAGCTCCTGTAACAGGTCAGGTAATCATTTTTCTTTTGCAGGTATGCAAGTTCTCGCTAAGGAATCTATTACGCGATCGACACCCAGATGGCATCTATAAGCCCATCCACCTTCCATCATCTCTTAGCATGGCATCTATAAGCCCATCATCCTACTCATCAAATGGCATCTATAAGCCCATTCCCATCACACTGCTACTATGTGAGCGCAAATTTCTGGGCACTCTAGTGTTCAATCATCTTCCACCTTCGGATTACGAAAGGCACGTCAGCCAATCTGCATCCTCAAGTCTAAGAAGATTGAACAGGGGCAACTGTTGTACCCCAAAATTTGCCCTCCCATATTCTTCAAAATTTGCCAAGACAAAGCTTCAAAATTTCCCCAAGGGTTGCACAGTTCAAGGGCCTCCAAACAGTCAAAGATTAGGGTTTTGGTTCTGACAAAGAAAATGAAGTTTCCAAGGGTCTAATCAAGTCTCACATGCCTATAAATATGGTCAAGTATCCTCATGTCAAGTTTCAAGACTTACAGCACAAAATTGCACAGTCAAAAACCCTAATTGCACTACAGTCAACAGCAGGGGCAAAATGGTCATTTGACAGTCAAAAGTTCAAATTTTTTGGTCAACATCTCATTTTGAAGCCACAAACATCATTTTATCAATGCTTGATCATGATTCTCAAAGCTTGGCTCAAAAAGCCTCAAGATGCAAAAGTTTCCATATTTGGACAGTTGAAAAAGTCAACTGTAACTTGACCAAGGCATAACTTCCACATGGTTTATCAGAAAAATTCCATCCAAATCTCATTTTGAAGAGAATGACATTTCCTACAACTCCTCTTCACACTTCAAGTCCAAGAAATGCTCTCACAAAAAGTTATCAATTTCAACATTATAGGTCATTTTCAAAAGTCAACAAAAAGGGACTTTAAGTCAAAGGCCATAACTTGAGATTGGTAAATCAAAATGACATGGGACCAAAGGCATTGGTTATAGGACTCAAAGAACTTTCCAAAATGTCCAAGAACATGAGAAAAGCTTAAAAATTGAGCAAGTTATGCCTTGTGGAAGTTGGGAAATTTTTGGATATTTTGAAAAGTCAACATTGCTTCAAAAGTCTTAAAAATGCTAATGGGCCTCTTTTTCTTCCAAGAATCATTATCCAAGGCATGTGCACGACCATTTGGCCCAAAGGGAAGTTTTTCATCATTTTTATTTTATTTATTTGAATTTTAATTGCTAAATATTCATTTAATTAATTAAAATATATGAAAAATACTAAACCTAACTTTTTAAATCTTTTTGTGCATGGAATAGGCTTAAGATTTCGTGCATGACCAGATTTGGAAAGAATTATGGTGATTGAACATGATTTGGTAGCAAATATGCATGAAAAGATTTGAAAATTATGGCATGGAAAATCAAATATTTTCTCATCAATTCATGGATCCTTTGGCTCAGATTTTTTACCCTAATCATTCCATACATAAGCATGAAGCCAACCCTAATGCCAATGACCACAAAGCTGCGCAGAAAAGCCATAGCCAAACTTGCAATTTTCTCAAAAAAGTCCAATACTGAAAACTAGGTTCTAGGGCGATTCAAGCCAAAATAATTGTTCCATTGGCTTGCTGAGACTTCAAGGAAGGAGTTTGGATCAAAACCATAAGCTCTAACACCAAGAAACGTGAGAACAATCGCGTCCTGTACAGAATTTTTTTCATATGCTTGCATCATGATTCATGCGTTTTTAGTACTTTTTAATGTTTGATTTATGTTCCTTGATTGATTCTGAAGCTAACCCAGTTGTTTGATTGAATTTTCATCACCCATGCGCGATTTCACCATTAGAGCCAGCTAGGGTTCTTCAAGTTTCAATTTAGGCGTTTCTAAATACTGTAAAATTGAGACTCATAAATACTATGGTTGAATCCAGAAAGCTTGGACGATTCTAATGCAACGCTCGCGCCTAATTTATATAGCACCATGGCCTGTTCGCTATTATGGAAATATGCATATTTTGGGGGGGTTTAAAACCCCCGTTAACCTCTTTTATATTTCAGGGAAAAAATCAAAACGGGGAAGATGATGAAGTGTCAAGGCATAAGTGGTTCGTTTGAATTTTTCGCGCTAAAGTTCCACTAACCATTTGTTTTATCTTATATTATTTGTTTCCTACACAATATACAACGCGCGTGAAGAGCTTCAGTGGCAAAGCATATGACTGGTAATCCCTGGGACTTGGGTTCGATCCCAGGTCCCCCTCCCTTTCCTTATATTTTTCCTCTAATTGTCATCCTATGCAGTTTCAATACAAGAAGTCCACCATGCAACTTACAATCCAGCTTGCCACGCACATACTAAGATCAATCAAAGGGCCATAATTTGTAGAATATCATGGAGGTTAGTCAACGCATATGCATGCTTCCTGAAGAAGTCAAATAAGGCCTTGAAACCTTGGGCCAACAATGCCAATTACACCTCCAATTGGGGACAGAACCCCCCCAGGTTTGCTATTTCTTTTATATTTTTTCATTTTTTTTATTTGATTCAATTATTTCCTTTTTTAATTAATTTCTTTAATTTAGTTTATTTTTCATAAAAATATAAAAACAATAGAAAAATCAGAAAAGACAAAAAAATTAAATATATTTTATTTAACTAATATTTTTGTAAATAAATCTCACTAATCAATTAGATTTAAATTTAGGGTTAATTTTAATATCTTTTCTTAATAAATTGAAAATTGGTAGAATTAGGGTTTCAAGTAATTTTCCATTCTTTTTTTTCTTTTTCTCACCATAATTAATTATTTAATATTATTTTTGTAAATACTTGCAATTAATTAATTAGGTTTAATTTTAGGTTAAAGTTTAATGCTTTTCTTAATAAATAAAAAACTAGAATTAGGGTTAATTAATATTTTAGTTTCATTTAATTCACATAAAAAACCATAAATGCAAAAAATCTCAAAAATAATTTCTTTTTATTTTATTTTAATTAATTTAATAATTTAATTTAGTTTCATTAAAAAGGGTCCAACGCCCTCGCTTTCGATTATTAATTTGTTTCGCGCATTTTATTTTATTTCTTATAATATTTATGTACCTCTCCCAAAGCCTTGTAAACTCGGACATTTTATTTCTCGCACTTCTTTATTTACTTTCTGTCAAATCGGGTCCTGGTTTTTAAATTTGGCGATGTGGACCCGCGCCTTTGTAATAGTTTAGAACTTTTTATTTCTCGCAACTTTTTAACTGTTAAAAAAAATGCATGCAAGAATGAATGGCCTAAAATAAAAACAAACGCATAGATCACTTTGACATGAACAAGATAAATGCAAATGAACATAACACACAAATCACACACCACCCCTAGGGTACGCCTCACTGTTGCCTTGCCTCGAAAGGTGATCGTCGAGTAGAGGATGTCTTAGTAAGTCCTCATGATCCGGGAACCTGGCATGAGGGTAGCTTCTAAGGTGTCTTCCCATTGCTCTGGTGATCACCATGTCCCGAACCTCGAATTGACCCGAACATCTCCAACGGTGGTGCTACCTACCTCTCAATGGTGGGATGGCACTACTTTAAGGACATTTACACAGACGAATTCCTTAGGGTCGGTAGACAACTCTAGATACTTGCTCTAAATTTCAAAACAAATCAAAAATACTTTTCACACCGACACATTTTCAAAAAGCTTTCGAAAGCAACTTTTCAAACACTCTTGAGGACTGATACAAGAGTCGAATTGAAATTTTCAAAGAAACTTTTTAAACCCACAATTGAAAAGCAAACAAAACAATTTTGAAAACACAATGAGCAAGTATCTAAGAGCCCATGGATAACCATGGATAGAAAGGGTGCTAACACCTTCCCTTTCTATAACCTACCTCCCGAACCGAGAGCAATCTCTTTAAGGAATTTTTCTATGCTTTTGTCCTTTCCATTTGGAGAAAATAAAAGACGGTGGCGACTCTTGCTTCCGCGACATTTCGCGAACCAGCGTTAAACAGTCAGTTCCAGATCCACCGATCACAGGACGTCTTAGTAATAACCCTAAAGTCTTAAGATCATATTCGAGGCAACATTTCCGAGGCAACATTTGAATGGGACATTTGATCTTTGTTAGATAGGAGGGCAACCACTAAGACACCCTATGCCTAATGATCGTTTACCGAAGGCAACCGAAGTGAGAGTATACCCTAAGAGTGATATGTGCGAGTGATCTATTTTCAATTATTTAGTCTTTGCACATTACGGTTTTCTAACTGGATTAATTTGTCATGCATTCTTGTCATACAATCCTATTAGCATACATATAAACAGTCAAATATTTGCGAGAATTAAAATGTGAGAAAGTAAATCTACGCTATTACAAGGCTTCGGGGAGGAGGATTAATTACATAGCCAAAAACCTGGGAAAAAAAACGATAAATAAAAAGCCCTAGATTAAACTATTACAAGCCATGAATAGTTACAATAATATTGGAAAAAATAATAAACGTGCAGCGAATTAAATACGGGGCGATTAGGGTTTCGAACCTTGACTAAACCTATTCGCGATTAAAAAAAAAGTTTTGGTCATGTTTTGTTATTTAAGAAAATAGAGAAATTAAAAAGAAAATCCTAATTCTAATTGATTTTAAATTAAAAAATAAATTAATTTATTTTAAAACCTATTTTTGTAGTTTTATTTATTTGAGAAAAAGAGAAAAATAAAATCAAATCAAAAGTTTAACCTAATTTCTATTTTGTTTTTATTTATGAAAACAAATTACGATTTCCCTAAATTAAACTAAGTTAAATTAATTTTGATAATAATAAAATAAAAACTAATCCTAATTTTGGTGAATTATTGATTTTATGACTTTTATGAAAAATAAATTAATTTATGAATTAAAATAAATAAAGAAAATTAAAAGAATAAAAAAAGGTTAGTAAATGGGCCTGGTGGTGTTTGCTGAAAAGGGGGGGTTAGAACTGAATTTCTGGGCCCAGATAGCTAAGGCTTGTTTGACTTGCTTGATCCAGTGTGCACGTTGACTGGGGAACATGGTAGGCCCCTTGCTACATGATGTTGGATCCACATGGTTGATGGATCTGATGGTGGAACACAAAGGTGTATAGTAGGCGCATGCTATTGTGTTGTATGGGATCTACCTGAAAGGAGCAAGAAAATAATAAAATGGACACGCCTGGGATCGAACCCAGGACGTGTGCATCAAAGGCCTTTGCCCCAACCATCTGAGCCATGGTGTTAACTTGTAAGTAATATGAAAATATAATATAATATGCAAAAACAAGCTAGTGGGGCCAACCAACGCGCAAAATTCAAACAAGCAAATCAGGGAGTGCCACACATCATCTTCTTCCTCCCAACCGTCGTTTTAGCCCAGGATGTTTTTACCTACGGACATTGCACTGTAGCTACAACCCTGTGTATTTCAAAAATTGTCCATATGCAATATAAATGACCATGGCTGGTACCAATCAACTCGTCTCATCCTCACGAGTCTCATGGTACCAGAATTAATGTCCAATTTTACTTGTATTGCAAAGACCTAAAACCAAACAAAAAAAACCTAGCCATGGAAATTTCACATACAGTCAACAAAAATGCAATTGAATAAAATTAATAGCTTGCAAAATCAATAAGGAACAACAATATGTAATCAAAATGTGCAAGGATGTATAAACCAATGAAAACGAAAATGAAATTTTTGGCTAAATGTGTGACTGCTACAATGCGTTTCAGGACGTGGGAAGGCTTGTTAATGATTGGAACACGATCCTGAGACGTCCAACAATCGATTGGCAAAGTGAAGATGGCTTGGGATGGCCTGTAACTTAGAATTGTATCACCACTTTTTCTTGAGATTTTTCAATTTTGTTTTTTCTCTGCACGATTGCTCAACCTCCCTTCATGCCTTTGATCTCTTCTGTATATGTAATACAACATGTTAGGTCAACAAAAACGACCTCAATCTTGCCCATTATGAAGATTTGATTTGGTCTTTCATGGCATATGATATCTTTCCAAATTTTCTTAAATTCAATCTTTTTCCACCCAAATCAGCCTTGCACGAATTGATTCTTATTTGACAGCACATAAGATCTTCCTTCAATGCAAAAATCATCCCTAAAACACAATATATGATTTACTTAGATTTATTTGATTTTATTTGAATTTTAAGTGAATAAAAATCAAAATAAATTGAATAAATAAATAAATAAAGCATGGAGGGTCCCATAGGTCGTGTACTATGTTATAATTGAAGTGAAAGCATAAAAAGTTGGGCCCATTTAGCAAAAATTGCAAATTTGAGCACATTTGACTTTTGGTAATTTTGCAAAAAAGGTCAACTTGGCCAATGCATAACTCTCTCAATTTTGACCCTAGAGAGGTGTTCTTGGACTTTTGAGAAAGCTAAGGATGTCCTCTAAGCAACCATTTTGGTTTCATCTTAATTGAGTCTTCCATGTTCATGTATGAAGCTTTGACCCAAAAGGAGTTTTTGTTGACTTTTCAAAATGACCTATAATATCAAAATTCATATCTTTTTGTGAGTGCATATTTTGAACTTGGGAGCTGAAGATGAATTGTAGGGAATTGCATCCTATTAAAAATGAGCTTTGAATGGGTCATTTCAGATAAAGTATGAGAAAGTTATGTTTGGTCAAATTTGAGTTGACTTTTCCTGTAAAACTCTAATTTTCAACTTTTGGGTTTTGATGAATTGTGAGCAATCCTTGATGAATAATGATAAACCCTTGATAAAATGATGAATGATACTTCAAAATGAGGATGTTGACCAAAAATCTTGATGTTTGATTGTATATTAGCCACAATTGACTTTTGACCTAACACAGTCGATTTTCAGGCCTTTGAGCAATTGACTGAGCAAACTTCCTCTGCAAGGCTTGAAACTTGACATGGATGATCTTGGGAACATATTAGGACAATGGTGAGTGTTGCACCCCAAAAATTTTCCTCTCATTTCTCAAGGGATCACCCTGGATCCCCAGGTTCACTTTCATCAAGTCCCCAGGCCTTGAATTAACAATTTTTCCAAGCAAGCCATTCACAAGGGCAAAATGGTCATTTGCACGCTGAAGAAGCCTGACTTTGACTTTTGGATCAAAATCAAATATAAAAAAATCATATTTCATCAAGACATGTTGGAATATGAAGTTTGCTTCATCAAGAGTTTCAAAAGTCAAAATTTACTTTGGAAGAATCAAATTCTAAAGACTTAGAAATTTTTCTAAGTATTTAAGAAATATGACAATTTCAGAACTTCTGAGCCAGTGTTCACAGTCAGCAAATTCTGAATGTTCTCAAGACAGAGTTTAGTCAGAACTTCTGAGCCAGTGTTCATAACGGTCCAGTCAGAGTTTGTAGAGCTTAAGTCAAAGAAGGTAACAAAGTGTGTTGTAAGTATACTGGAAGTTCTGAAGGATGCCTCAGAACATGCTGAAGTCAGAAGATAAGAGGATCAGAAGATGAGATGCCACGCTGAAGCAGAACTTCTAATCCAGAGTCAAGCAAGGATCCAGAGTATCACATGGGAACTTATTTAATGCTCACAACCGCCTCTGAGTTTGTACTCAAGGGATTTTTCCCACGTGTACCCCTACTGTCTTGGGAAGACAAATTTTTGTGCAAAAGTATGCTAGACCCACACGCTGTCTCTGCTTTTCATTAATTCACGCTGCCAAATCCAGATGAGGCGCTGTTAAACCTCCAACTTGAATGAAATGAATCCCCAATTGTTTAAGCTTACTTCAAGAGTAATTCAGCATCTAGCAGATGATGTTGGTGCCACTTGACCTCCCCAACTGCAAAAATTTGTCTATAAATAGAACACCAGTTGCACACTGAAAAGCCCCCCACCTGTCTCCCTTTTGACCAGAAAAAATTTGTGAAAAAGACTAGAAAATTGTGAAATAGCTTTGAACCACTGAAAAATTTCCAAGAACCCAGGAAACTATAAACACAAAATACCAAAATTTTAACATTGATTCCTTATACTCAAATTCCATTCTTCCTCAAGTGTTCTTGACTAAAGCCATTCACATAGCTTCTGATTCATACATTAGAAGCTACCTTAAACTTCTGTATTCCTATTACCATACACTCTCCATTCACTTTCACCATAAAGGAATAAGAATATCACCCCTTTGGCTGCCTCAGAAGTTGCAAACTTCCATCATGTTGAGTACGTGAAGAAGCTACTCAGAACATCACCATAATTCAAGAACAATCTCCAGTTTACATAATCCTTTCAAGTTGCAAGGTAAGTTTTGTTGAATCTCTTCATAACTGATTAAGCATTGTCAGATTTTGCACATTCAACACAATGTAGATATTCTGATCCTGATGATCCAGTTCAGAGTTTCATAAAGAAAATATGACTCAGAATTAGAACTAGCAAATACATGTTGCCTCTGATTCTTGCTTCTGATACTTCATGAAATTTTTCATAACTATTATGCATGCCACTTCTGTTCTGTAAATGACTAAGCTGCAGATGTTCTGACTGGCCAGGAGAGAGGCAAAGTTCTGACAGTTGCATTAGAACTTCTGAAAACTTCTAAATCTTCAGAAGGTCCAGAACTTCTGAACTTCCATATTTTGCTAACATGTTTCTGTTTGTGCAGCAAGTTAACGTCAGAACTTCTGACCTCTTCTATTTTTGCGTTGGTTATGTTTTCTTCTCTTTTTATTTTTGCCATCATATTATATTTTATTTCTAATAAAAAAAACACCAAAAATATTTTACATTTGCATGATATATTAATATAAAAGGACAAAAAATGTTTTCTTAAGCAAAAGTTATTTTCTTTTTTAAACAGACAAACATTTTACATTTCCTGTATATTCTTGTCTATTTCAATATGGTTGTAATAAGTAACCTAGAATTTTAACTTGCAACCCCCATTCATAAGTATGTACCCCCACCCCCTTAAATATTGTAATAGTGTAGGACTTTACATTTCCGCACTGTTATTGCTTTCAATATATGCTAGTAATTAGGGCGTATGACAAGATATGGAAATTGACAAATAGATCACCCTAATCAAAGACAAATTATGCATGCAATCAAACACACTCGCACACTTACACCCTTAGGGAAATTCCACTTGTTGCCTTACAAAAATGGCCATGTTGTGCATGTGGGATATCTTAGCACAAACGAATTATCAAAAGTTGCCTTTCAAAATGATCTTAGTCCCTACAGAAAAAGTGATAAGTCATCTCATAACATTACTATCATGGTCATACGATGACCCAACGCTCGTCCCTTCACATCCAATGATGGGGCTTCTTACCAAAACAATGGTAAGGTAGCAACATCTAAAGGAGGAGGAAAACACATCTAAAACCTTTTGAGTAGGTAGATTACTTTTAGTTACTTGCTCAATTTCAAAACCAATATCCTTGCTATTTTCAAAACAATCACCTACACTTTCCAAGCATCTTTTCAAAAACCTTGAAATATTTTCAAAAGTTCAACACTTTGCATACATTCTTACGAACGAGAATCATTGCAAAGTTCGCCTAAACGATGACACCTTTTCAAAATACTTTCAAAACCATACAAAAGCACAATTTTCAAACAAAAGCAAGTGATCTAACAAAGTAACTAAGAGCCCATGGAAAACCATGGATGGAAAGGGTGCTAATACCTTCCCTTTTCATAATCTACCCCCCGAACTCAAGAAAACATCTTGAAAGGTCTTTCCTGTGCTTTTTCACCTTTCCTTATTGGATAAAAGAAAAGTCGGTGGCGAATCTTACTAACCGCAACATTTGCAAACACAATCACAAAACCCTCAAGTCAGTTCTCCCTCCGTATCACAGAACTGGCGACTCTGCTGGGGAGGAGTCAAAAGTGGGGTTACCTTAGGGTTAGATCATATTTACTTGCTTACATTGTTTAATTTGCTTGATTTATATTTTGGTTCCTTGTTTGGGTTTGTTTTAAATCCTACACCCGGATTTGGGGGATACTTTTTAGGTAAGTAGCAATAAACTGTGAGGGAAATGTGCGGGGTATACCGACACGGTTGAAGCAGTAGCTACGTTGATGTGGCACTTTGGTTGGTACCGGTAACCCTTGAGTCATTCAAGGAGAGTACGGGGCCACCGTGTGGTGTCATAAAGCATCAACTGACCTTAGAACCTTACTTGACCAACTTGGCCATTAGGACGTAGTGAGATGACCGGCTTTGGTGCAGTCCGAAGTTGGTTGATACTCGATGCTACACTCATTGAGGTTTGACTCTTGAGTTTTGTTTGGTTGCGAGTCAATCGCTTATTGAACAAAACTTGTGGAAAAGATCAGTGATATTGAGATCCCTTAGAACCCAGTTACTTTTAACTAGGACAGGCTGAGCCAACTAAAACTTCAAAAGGGTACTTACCTGAAGCCCCATGCAAGCCTAAACCGAGGACTTGCTTGCTTTATATATGCACTTGTACATAACATCATAAACAACATAAACATCATAAACAACATAAACATTACAAGCATCATAAACATCACTAACCATTTCAAGGATTTTTGGATTTATCTTTGTTCTGTTTTGTAGGACATGGCCTCCGCTCGTAGGAGCACTATCCAAGTCAGTCTTGTGAGGATCCCTCCATAACTCAAGAATTTAGTATCAAGGGTCCCTGAAGATTCTCCGTTCACCAAAAGACATGGCCGACTCCTTAGTCTGGTTATCTCAAGTATTGAAGAAGATATGGTAAAAGTGCTTGTCCAATTCTTCAACCCTTTGCATCATTACTTCACTTTTCCTGATTACCAACTTGTGCCCACTTTGGAGGAATTTTCTCAACTCATGGGGATCCCTATTCTTAATCAGTTACCTTTCAACGATATTGAAAGAGACCCTAAACCTGAGGAAATTGCTCGAGCTCTACATTTGCAACCATCTGACATAATAGCAAATTGGGTAACAAGGAGTGGTGTTAAAGGATTACTAGCAAAGTTTTTCTTGGAGAAGGCTCAAGAGTGTTGGAATACTTTGGATCTACAAGCCTTCGAGGAAATTCTGGCTCTTCTCATCTATGGATTGGTACTATTTCCAAATCTTGACCAATTTATAGATGTGAATGCGATTAAGGTTTTCATATCTCGTAATCCGGTGCCTACATTGCTTGGAGACATATTGCATTCTCTTCACTCTCGCACTTTGAAGAAAAGGGGGACTTTGATGTGTTGCACTCCTCTGTTGGCTAGGTGGTTTATTTCGCACCTACCTCGATCCGTGGTGAAGAATGAACAAGGTATGAGATGGTCTAAAAGATTGATGTCACTTTCGCATGCTGATATCTGTTGGTATTATCGCTCCTTAGAAGACATTACCATCATTGACCGCTGTGGGGAATTCCCTAATGTCCCTCTACTTGGAATTAGGGGAGGCATTACTTACAACCCTTGTTTAGCTTTGCGACAATTTGGATACGCTAGAAGAGATGGCCCTCATGAGGTACTCGTCCAAAGAATTGCATTTGACTACGAAAGTGACACCCAAGGTTACCGCCAAAGATTTATACGAGCTTGGGGAATGGCTAACAAAGTGGATAGCAGACATTAGGGCATAAGAATTCCATTCCTTTGGAGCCTTATCTTAAATGGGTGAGGGCCCGCGCTCAAAGTCTCAAGATGCCTTATGAAGCCATCTTACCTATTATCATGGAGCCAGTAGTCGAGGGAGACATTCCACATACGATCCTCTATCCTGATATGCCTACTTCTCTTGAAGATTTGCAAAACGCTTAGATTCAGTTAAAAGGAGAGCGAGACACCTTCAAAGCTAAGTTCTATGAAAGCGAGAAGAAGATATTAGAGCTTACAAGGGAACTTCATGAAGAAAAGAGCTTAAACACCTACATTGCACCAAAGAAGATGCGCACAACTTTTCTGTCTTAGGAGTTTACTTTATGCTTATTTCTGTTGTTGTAAGCCCAAGAGGCATGTTTGTATTCAAATCAAGGATTATTTAATGCAATTTAAATGTTTGTTCACTCTTCGTCTATACAAAGTTAAATTCTTTAAATCCTTGAAATCATTTGCATATTGCATATTCATGCATCATGACATGATAGGTGTCCGCATAACAGGTTTCCTTATCTCTCCGCTGTTTATTTCAGCAAGATGGATCTAGAGAAAACCGTAACGGAACTTCAAGCCCAAAACTCTCAATTTCAGGAAGATTTACTCGCCCTGGCCAAGGGGCAGCAGGATATGATGGCCTTGTTGGCTGCTAAAAAGAAGCCAAAGAAGAAAGCTCTACTCAACATGAGTAAATGGTTCAAGGAGACAATCCGTCAAATTCCAATAGAGGAAGATTCATCCGAAGAAGACGAGAACCAAATTGGTGAAGTCAAGAGTACTCAGGTCGACCGTATCAATGACCAAGAATCTGATGATGATTATTTTAATGAACAATATCCGCCCGCAGACATCAAATACAAGCAGCTAGAAGACAGATTGAAAGCAGTTGAAATCCAAGCTATTCCCGGTTTGAATTTTGACGATTTGGGCTTAATCTCTGGGGTAGTCATTCCCCACAAGTTCAAAATAGCAACCTTTGCAAAATACGATGGGGTTTCTTGCCCAAAGATCCATTTGAAGTCCTATGTGCGCAAGATACAACCGCACGCTGCAGATAAAAAACTATGGATTCACTTTTTCCAAGAGAGTCTGGCTGGAACACAACTTGAATGGTTTTATCAGTTGGATGGCTCTCGCATCAATACTTGGGAGGGTCTAGCTACTGCCTTCTACCATCAATATCAGTACAACGCCAACTTGGCACCGACGAGGGTTCAATTGCAAGGTATGACCATGGGGAAGGATGGAGGATTTAAGGAGTATGTGCAGAAGTGGAGAGACCTTGCTAGTAGGGTCCAACCTCCCTTGACTGATAGGGAACACATTGACATGTTCATGAGCACATTATCTGGTCCTTTCTTTAATCTGTTGGTTGGCTGCTCTTCTTCTGGTTTCACCGAATTAATCCTAACCGGTGAGAGAGTAGAAAGTGGCATTAAGAGTGGAAAGATCTTTGTGGCATCTACTTCCACTCCCAATCCTGTCAAGAAACCTTTTGCTGCGAAGAAAGAAGTTAATGTTGTATATAGAGCAAAGGTCCATACCAAAATGAATAATCATCCGTCTGTCAATGCTCTCTGAATCTCCAATTTGATTGCTACTCAAAGACCATCTACCAATCATCAACGGGTTGAAGCTCCAAGAAGACAATTCACAAGGTTAGGCATGTCATTATCTCAAGCCCTTCAACATCTTCTCAGGGCCGATTTAGTAACATTGCGGGACCCTCCTGCCAACCCCGACACCTCATCACCGAGATATAATCCAAATGCAAAGTGTGCTTATCATTCAAACAGCCCAGGGCATGAGACTGATCAGTGTTGGGATTTGAAGAATAAAATCCAGGATTTAATTGACAACAAGACTATTGAATTTGATCCTCCTCCAAATGTAATTATCGCTCCAATGCCGAATCACGACAAAGGTGTTAATGCCGTCGAAGATACAACTTTCATTGCCTCTGTCAAAGGGTTAACTACTCCATTGAATGTAATCAAGAGCAATCTGTTGAAAGCTAGGACTTTCCCCGGCTGTGAAAAAGACTGTGTGGGCTGTATGAGACAACCTGATGGGTGTGAAAAACTGAGGAAAGGTATACAACGCCTAATGGATAGCCGCGAAATTCTATTCGAAAAGAATCCCGCTATCAAAAATTCAATCGACAAAGCTGGAGATTTGGCCATCATAACAATTTCAAACAAACCTCTTAGGATCTCATCCAAAGGTCCTATTAGGATTTCAAACGAACCAATCATTACTTCTCTCATAATCAGTGTTTCTGGACCTGTTCCATACACCTATGATAAAGCGGTACCATGGAATTATAGTGTCGAGGTTTATTACCATGGGGTAAAACAAAATTCTTGGATTGATAATAATAAAGCGGGTGTTACTAATATTACTGGTTCTAGTAAAGTCACAAGAACATGAAGAGTCTTTTCCCCTGATATCTCACCACCAACCACTACCGCAGTTCCAATCCGCATAACCAACGAAAATGCTGGTGCTAGTACTAGAGGGAAAGAGAAAGAAAGTGAGCCTGCCAGGGAAGAGGCACTTGCTAAAAAGACTATTATGGAAGAACCATCCACTCAAGAGATGGAGGAGATTCTGAAAATCATCAAGAAAAGCGACTTCAAAATTGTAGAGCAATTGGGACAAGCCCCTTCTAAAATATCAATGTTGTCCCTATTGCTATGTTCTGACGCCCATGCACAAGCTTTGATTAAGTTCTTGAAAAAGGCTCACGTGCCTCAAGAAACCACAACCGACCAGTTTGAGAATTACTTAGCAAGTCTAACAACTGACAATGGTCTGGGGTTCTCCGACGCAGATTTAACTCCCATGGGAAAGAATCACAATAAAGCCTTGCATGTTTCTGTTGAATGTAAGGGGACCACTCTGGAACATGTTTTGGTGAACACAGGCTCATCTTTAAACATGTTACCTAAAGGCGCTTTAGATCGGATAGACTGTGAAGGTTTGGTTTTGAAGCCAAGTGATATTGTTGTGAGGGCATTTGATGGGTCAAAAAGGATGGTTCATGGAGAGATGGATCTCCCAATTAAGGTTGGTTCACAGATTTTCAACTCCACATTCTACATAATGGACATACGGCCTGCGTATTCTTGCTTGCTTGGGCGCCCATGGATCCATGGGGCAGGTGTGGTCACTTCTACTCTCCACCAGAAGTTAAAATACCCAGTTCAAGGGAAGGTTTTTACTATTTGCGGCGAAGAAGAATTTATGGTAAGCCATCTCAATTCTTTCAAGTACGTAGAAATGGATGGTGAATTCATAGAGACCCCTTGCCAGACATTTGAAGTTGTGGCCACTACCAGAATCTCTTCCGACACTTCAAGAGCCGATAAAGTTATTCCCAAGATGGTTTCTCTTAAGGATTCCCGTGCGGTGGTAGAAGAAGGAAACAATGAGATGTGGGGTCAGCTCCCCGACATCCCGTTCAAGGAAGATAAGTTTGGGATAAGTTTCACCTCCAAAGCTCAGAAATAAATTAGAGGTGCTCGTACTGGAAAGCCGTCTCTCCACTTCAAGAGTCATAAAGTGAACGCTGTAGAGGATTCCGATGATGAGTGTGCTTTTGAAGACTGGATCTACCCAACAACCGAAGGGAAGCCTAACAATTGGCATGCAAAGGACTTTGTGCCCATCTCCTTCATTGAGGAGTAATCTACTTGTTTTTGCTTTTAATTAATTCAAGAACTCATTGTCTGTAATATTTTGATATTGACTTTTAAGCCATGTGCCTAGCTTGGGGAACTCTGGCTCTTTTGTCAAGGGTTTTATATTTTGTTCATCTAATCATATGATCATACAATACATTAGACTCTTTTGCATTCAAATATTTGTGTTCATTGTCTTTCTTTTCTTTCAAATACATTTCCAAAATATAGCCATGTGTCTTACATGCACACGCACACACACTGTTGCAGGTCTACATCCACTCTGGATCCTATTGCCAACAACTATATTATTGCCAACTATGACTTTGAATGTCCTACCAACCAAGCCGAAGACGAAAGCGAGGAAGATTGTGACATACCAAGAGAACTAGCCAGACTTCTCTTACAAGAGGAAAAGGCTATTCAACCACATGAAGAGTCAATTGAGGTTATCAACCTGGGTACTGAGTCAAACAAGAAGGAAATCAGGATCGATGCTAATTTGGAAGGCAGTGTCAAAAGCGGTTTGGTTCAGATGTTGCGCGATTATATGGAAGTATTTGCTTGGTTGTATGAAGATATGCCTGGGTTGGATATCGACATTGTGGTTCATCGTCTGCCAACTAAAAAAGACTGCCCTCCTGTTAAACAAAAAGTTTGTCGCATGAGGCCTGATATGTCTGAAAAGATCAAAGCCGAAGTAATGAAACTGTTTGATGCAGGATTCCTAGCTGTAACATCCTATCCTCAATGGGTGGCTAATATAGTGCCCGTGCCAAAGAAAGATGGGAAAGTTCGCATGTGCGTAGACTATAGGGATCTAAATAGGGCAAGCCCCAAGGATGATTTCCCTCTACCATACATTGACGTCTTAGTCGACAATACCGCTCAGCATAAAGTATTCTCATTCATGGACGGCTTCTCGGGCTATAATCAAATAAAGATGGCTCCCGAAGATATGGAAAAACTACTTTCGTTACACAATGGGGCACTTTCTGCTACAAGGTCATGCCGTTCGGATTAAAGAATGCAGGGGCAACATATCAAAGGGCTATGGTGGCTTTATTTCATGACATGATTCATCATGAGATAGAGGTATATGTGGATGATATGATCGCCAGATCACAAACCGAAGGAGAACATCTCAGTCACCTGCACAAACTATTCGAGAGACTGAAGAAATATAAACTGAGGTTAAACCCTAACAAGTGCACATTCGGAGTACGCTCTGGAAAGCTTCTAGGATTTGTTGTCAGCAATAAAGGAATTGAAGCTGATCCCGCCAAGATAAAGGCCATCCAAGAAATTCCAGTCCCTCGTTCTGAAAAAGAAATCAGAGGATTCTTGGGTTGTCTCAATTACATTGCCCGTTTCATATCACACTTAACTGCTACCTATGAGCCACTCTTCAAACTCTTGAAGAAAGATCAGGTAGTCAAATGGAACGATGAATGCCAGATTGCCTTTGAAAAAATCAAGGAATGCCTGCAAGAACCTCCTATTCTCATGCCTCCGGTTGAAGGAAGACCGTTGATCATGTACTTGATAGTACTAGAGAATTCTATGGGGTGTGTTTTGGGCCAACATGACGAGTCTGGCCGAAAAGAGCATGCAATTTACTACCTAAGCAAAAAGCTTACTGACTGTGAAACCAGATATTCACTGCTCGAGAAAACTTGTTGTGCTTTAGCGTGGGCTGCTCGCCGGCTAAGGCAATACATGTTGACTCATACCACTTTGTTGATTTCTAAAATGGATCTGATTAAGTACATCTTCGAAAAACCTGCCCTTTCTGGACGAATAGCCAGATGGCAAATGATCTTGACTGAGTACGACATTCAATACACAAATCAAAAAGCCATCAAAGGAAGTTTACTAAAAGATCATTTGGCCCATCAAGCTGTGGATGATTATCAGTCAATGAACTTCGACTTCCCTGACGAGAATATTATGCTGGTAACCGACTGTGCAAAACCTAGACCGTATGACGTACCTGAACAAGGATCCCGATGAACTATGATATTCGATAGGGCTTCCAACGCCTTAGGTAACAGAATCGGTGCTGTAACCATCTCTCCTGAAGGTTGCCACACTCCTTTTACCGCCAGACTATGCTTCGATTGTAAAAATAATATGGCTGAATATGAATCATGCATCTTAGGTCTAAGGGCTGCTATTGACTTAAGGATCAAGCATTTGAATGTGTTTGGAGATTCCTCTTTGGTGATCAGCCAAGTAAAAGGAGATTGGGACACTAAACACCCTAATCTTATCCCTTACAAGGAGTTTATGCTATCCCTAATTCCCTACTTCGAAGAAATCACGTTCGAGCACTTCCCTAGAGAAGAAAACCAGTTGGATGACGCTCTGGAAACCATGTCCTCAATGTTCAAAGTCAGATGGGACAACGAAGCCCCTATGATTACAATTGAAAGATTTGATGAACCTGCACATTGCTATGAGCTTGACACCGATGCGGAAAAGCCATGGTACCATGAGGTAATGAGATACCTTGAAGCGCAAGAGTATCCAGAGGGAGTGTTGTACCCCAAAATTTGCCCTCCCATATTCTCCAAGATTTGTCAAGTCAAGGTCACAAAATTCCCCAAGGGTTGTGCAGCTCAACTGTCTCCTATACAGTCAAAACTAGGGTTTGTGTGCTGATCAAAGAAAGGAAGTTTTCAAAGGCCCAATCAAGTCCCATATGCCTACAAAGATGGTCAAGTATCCTCATATCAAGTTTCAAGGCATTCAGCTCAAAATTGCACAGTCAAAACCCTAGGTTGCACTACAGTCAACTGTAGGGGCAAAATGGTCATTTGACAGTCAAAAGTTCAAATTTTTGGTCAACATATCATTTTGAAGCCACAAACATCATTTGATCAATGCTTGATCATGATTCTCAAGATTTGGCTCAGAAATCATCAAAGATGCAAAAGTTGCTATATTTGGACAGTTGAAAAAGTCAACTGAAATTGACTAGAGCATAACTTTCACATGGATTATCAGAAAAATTCCATCCAAAGCTCATTTTGAAGAGAAAGACATTTCCTACAACTCATCTTCATACTTCAAGTCCAAGAAATGCTCTCACAAAAAGTTATCAATTTCAACATTATAGGTCATTTTCAAAAGTCAACAAAAAGGGACTTTAAGTCAAAGGCCATAACTTGAGATTGGTAAATCAAAATGACATGGGACCAAAGGCATTGGTTAGAGGACTCAAAGACCTTTCCAAAATGTCCAAGAACATGTGAAAAGCTTAAAAATTGAGCAAGTTATGCCTTGTGGAAGTTGGGAAATTTTTGGAAATTTTGAAAAGTCAACATTGATGCAAATGATCCAAAAATGCAAATGGGCCCATTTTTCTTCCATGATCCATCATTCCAAGCCTATGCACGACCATTTGGCCCAAAGGGAAGTATTTTCTCAATTTTTAATTATTTATTTGAATTTATATTAATATTAATTCATTTAAATTATTTAAATATGTGAAAAATATAAACTTGACCTAAAAAAATCTTTTCATGCATGTTTTACTATCAATATCTCGTGCTTAGCCAATTATGGAAGGTTTTGGTTTGATTTGAACTAATTGACACCAAATTGCACATGAAAAAGATATGTAAAGATTCTTAGAAAATCAATTTGCAAAATCATTGAATGCCTTGGATTGTATCAAGTTTTGTTGACCTAATCATCTCACTACATAACCCTGATCATAAACCTAATGAAAGAAGACTCTCAGCTGCGCTCATAAGCCATACACAAACTTGAAAATTCTTGAAAAAAACTCAAGAACTGAAAAGTGCTTTAGAGATCGTTTCAAGCCATAATACTGAGTCCATCATATTCCTGAAGCTTCAAGGATCATATACCAATCAAAACCACTCATTCTAGCATCAAGAATTGGTAAAACGGGCACACCCTGTACCGAAAATATTTGATGCTCTTGCATATTGATTCATACATTTTCCATAATTTTTGAGACTTGATTTGTGTTCCTTACATGATTCTTATGCTAACTGTATAATTCAATTGCGTTTTCATCGCCCCTACACGAAATCACCATTAAAGCCTCCTAGGTTTTCAGACCTGTGAAATTAGGGGTTCTCTTATCCTGTAAAATTGAGACCCAATAGTACCATGATCAGAACCAGGAAGCTTGGACGAAGAAGATGCAGTGCTCGCGCCAAATTTCTGAACCAAGGCGTGCTAATCGCTATTATTGAATTAGGCTTATTTTGAGGGGGTTTAAAACCCCCGTTAAATATTTGTTGTTTTTTCAGGAAAGCAAAACAACGAAGAAGAAGGCTTCGTGGCAGTCAGTGGGTGGCTCGTTCAAATTCTCGCGCGCAAATTCCATTCACCGGTGTTTTTGTATTATATTATTTGTTTATCTCTATATATTCAAAACATGCAAAGTGGTTCAGTGGCACGCAGATAGGCAGGTAACCAAAAGGACCTGGGTTCGATCCTAGGTCCCCCACCCTTTCAATATCATTTTTCTAATAATGCTTGTGTGTATTCCCAGCGTCAGGATGCACCATACGTCCACATTATTGTGCCATCCACGCGTCCATCCAATCCAGATCAAGGGCATTGATTCAAAGAGCACGCTATGCTCTAGTCAATGCATCATACAGGATTCAAAAAGTCCAACGAGGCCAATGCTTAATGGGCCAATGTTCTTGGGTCAACACCTCAAATTTGGGGCTACCCCCCCTGGTTTGCCTTCACTATTTTTGTTTATTTGTTTTTTATTCTTGTTTTAATTGTTATGTTTATTTTAATTATTGTTTATTTAATTAATTATTTTTTAACAAAATACAAAAACATCATAAAATCAGAAAAGGCCAAAAAATATAATACTTATTTATTTTAATTATTTTTATGAATAAATGCATGTAAATAAATTTAGTATAATTAGGTTTTTTTCTTTGCAATTTTAATTCTTTTCATAAAAAATATAAAAAATGTAGAATTCAGGTTTAATTGTTAATTCTTTTTTTTATTTCCTTTTTTTATCATAATATTATTATTTTATTTATTTTCATAAATTGAATTTCGCATGTAAATTAACTTAGATTTAAATTAGGTTAAAACTTAATATTTTCGCAATAAATTTAAAAAAAACACTAGAACTAGGGTTTAGCATTTTATTTTTAATTTCAATCAATTCTTCTCCTTTTAAATCTTAAAAAATACCAAAATACCAAAAACATTTAATTTTAAGTTTAAGTTCCTTATTAATCTTAATTGTTTGTAAAAGGGTCCAACGCCCGTCGCTTTAATTATTTTGTTTCGCGCATTTTACTTTGTTGCTTATTATAATTATGTACATGTCCCAAAGCATTGTAATTTAAATTTCTCGCACTTTTATTGCTTCTTTACTTTCCGCTAAATCGGGTCCGGTTTAATTTTGGCGATGTGGACCCGCGCCTTTGTAATAGCCTTAGATTTATTTTTCCCGCAAATATTAACTGTTAAAAAGCATGCAAGAATGAATGTCCTAATTAAAATCAAGCGTAGAACACAAATAAACATGACAAGACAAATATCAATGAAAACAACACACGAATCGCACACACCACCCCTAGGGTACGCCTCACTGTTGCCTTTCGAAAGGTGATCGTCGAGTAGAGGACGTCTTAGTAAGTCCTCATGATCCGGGAACCTGGCATGAGGGTAGCTTCTAAGGTGTCTTCCCATTGCTCTGGTGATCACCATGTCCCTAAAACTCGAATTGACCCGAACACCTCCAACGGTGGTGCTACCTACCTCTCAATGGTGGGATGGCACTACTTTAAAGGACATTTACACAGACGAATTCCTTAGGGTAGGTAGGTTCTCAAGGATACTTGCTCTAATCAAAAAAACATATTTTCACCAACAGATTTTCAAAAGCTTTCAAAGCAAACTTTTCAAACACTCTGACGTATGAGTCGAACTGAAATTTTTCAAAGAAACTTTTTTTAAAAACCCACAATTGAAAAGCAAATAAAACATTTTGAAAACACATTGAGCAAGTATCTAAGAGCCCATGGATAACCATGGATAGAAAGGGTGCTAACACCTTCCCTTTCTATAACCTACCTCCCGAACCGAGAACAATCTCTTTAAGGAATTTTTCTGTGCTTTTGTCCTTTCCATTTGGAGAAAATAAAAGACGGTGGCGACTCTTGCTTCCGCGACATTCTCGCGAACCAGCGTTAAACAGTCAGTTCCAGATCCACCGATCACAGAACTGGCGACTCTGCTGGGGACATCTTTAAAGTGAGGTGTACCTTAGGGCTAGCTCATAACTATGTTTTCAATTATCTTCTTTGCTTGCTTTATTATTGTGGGTTGCTTGGGAGTTCTATAGATCCTAACCCGGATCTGGGGGATACCTTTCTTAGAAAGTAGCAACAAGGCTGTGAGGGAACTGTGCGGGGTATACCGACATGGTTGAAACAGTCTGCTACGTTGATGTGGCACTTTGGTGTGTACCGGTAACCCTTGAGTTCAGTCAAGGAGAGTACGGGGCCTCCGCGTGGTGTCATGAAGCATCAACAGACCTTAGGAACCTTAATTGAACTATCTTGGCCTCTTTAGGGTAGTGAGATAACTGACTTTGGTGCAGTCCGAGGTTGGTTGATACTCGATACTACACCCAATTGAGGGTTGCTTTCCTGGAATATTTCGGTCGCCAGTTCAGTGGCTAAATCGGAACGATGAACAATGAAAGCAATCCCGTGATATTGGGAACCTTAGAACCCGGTTACTTTGATTAGGACAGGTTGAACCCACCAACTTCAAGAGGGTAATACCTAAACCTCATGCTGGCCTAAACTCTAAGGGCTCTTTTGTGTGACTTGTGTGCCTTCGTACTTGACTATCTGCGTGCTTGTTACCTGACACTTGTTTCTTGCAGGTCCTGTTTATAGTCCTTAATTGGGACTCATAACAGGGTACTAAATTTCTTGCAGGTCTTGTTTATAGTCCTTAATTGGGACTCATAACAGGGTACTAAATTTCTTGCAGGTCTTGTTTATAGTCCTTAATTGGGACTCATAACAGGGTACTAAATTTCTTGCAGGGTTGTTTATAGTCCTTAGTTGGGACTCATAACAGGGTTTACTAGATTTCTTGCAGGTTTTGTTTATAGTCCTTAATTGGGACTCATAACAAAGTACACTGAATTTCTTGTAGGGTCTGTTTATAGTCCTTAATTGGGACTCATAACAGGGTTTACTCACATTACCCCATGCATAGCATGACATCATACCATTGCATACCATTGCATACATCCTAACCCATTTCAAGGATCTCAAGGGCTTGTGATGCAAGTCATGATGAACCAACTGCCCAGCAAGGGGCAAAGAGGATTTATTTTCCTCTAGCTAAGGTCATCAGGGGCTATGACCCACTGGATATGGTGAGCCTTTGACCCTTGACGAAGGACTCTCAACAACATGAAGTTCCTTCAATCAAGTTACCGGTTTCCAGCTCTAACAAGTTTCTCTGTTTACCCTGCGAGATCCTTGAAAACATTACATGCATGTCATACATCTCATTGCATTGCAGGTATCCCTTTGACAGGTTGCTTACCCTTCTCCGCTGTTTATTTCAGCCGATTGTCATGAATCCTGAATCATCAGCCGAGCAGACTATCAAAGACCTCCAGGCTCAGAATGCCCAGTTCCAAGAGCTGATCATGAATTTGACTCAGGGGCAACAAGATCTGAAAGCCCTGCTCTTGAAGAAGGACAAGAAAAAGAAGAGGATTGTTCTGTTCAGCCCTAGACGCAGATTTGGGAATGCACCGCAAATTGAAACTGTGAGAACAACCCCATCTGTGGGAAAAAGCAGTCATCAAGAGGAAAGGGTGCCCAGTCCAGAGGTCTCTGACAATGAAATAGATTTCGACGACGAACAGTACCCTCCGGCTGAGGACAAGTACAAACAGTTGGAGGATAGGCTGAACGCTATGGAGACCCAACAAGTACCTGGGCTGGATCTTGGAGATTTGGGTTTGTCAACTGGTGTGGTTATTCCCCGGAAGTTCAAAGCACCATCTTTTACTAAGTATGACGGGGTGTCTTGCCCCAAGCTGCATCTAAGGTCCTATGTTCGGAAGATTCAACCATATACGGCGGACAAGAATTTATGGATCCACTTCTTCCAGGAGAGTCTTTCAGGGACTCATCTCGAATGGTTCTATCAGCTGGATGGGACCAAGGTTCGTAACTGGGAGGAGTTGGCTACTACTTTCTACAAGCAGTATCAATATAATGCCGACCTTGCTCCTACGCGCACCCAACTCCAGGGTATGTCGTTAGGATCAAGTGAAGGTTTTAAAGAATATGCGCAGAAATGGAGGGATCTTGCTGGAAGGGTACAACCACCTCTTACTGATCGGGAACTTGTGGACATGTTCTTGGGGACCCTGTCTGGTCCATTTTATAACCACCTGATTGGGAATTCGTCTGCTGGGTTCACAGATCTTATCTTGACTGGAGAGCGGATAGAAGCTGGCATCCGGTCTGGGAAAATTCAAGAGGCTGCACCTTCTGATAAAAAGCCTCATCATGGCAAGAAGGAATCCAATGCTGTGCACGGTAAAAAGAGCCGTCATGAGACAGGGGCAATCCAGATCTCCAATCCCGGACCTGCTCGACAAGGACAGGAGCAGCAGCGCAAGGAGAAACGGCAGTATACCAAACTCAACATGTCGTTGGATCAAGCACTGCAACAAATGTTGAAGGCAGGGTTGATCACCTTAAGGGCTCCTCTCCGGAATCCGAACACTTCTGCACCCAACTATCATCCCAATGATAGGTGCGCATATCATTCAGATAGCCCGGGGCATACTATAGACAACTGCTGGCCTCTCAAGAACAAGATCCAAGATATGATCGACGCTGGAGAGATTCAGTTTGAAGTGCCAGAGACTCCGAACATAATCACTGCTCCGTTGCCCAATCATTGAAGCCTTTTGTTTATTTGAATTTTTGAGTTGTACTTTTCTTTGCTTATACAAACAATTAATGTCATAGCAAACTCTTTTATTCTATTAATGCATCGCATATGTCTGTTTTGGAAATTAATACAATTATTTTCATTATGTTCAAATATCTTTTCATATTTTTTCTGATGTCAACTCTGGATCTAAAATTCTAAGCCTCTTGAGGGAGGATGACGAAAACGATACCGCTATCTTTACAGTATGCTTTTGAACAGACCCTGCTGATGAGGTACAGGCATTGTTTCAAATCCTAAACACTGGAGTTATAAGGAAGATAATCCCTCGTCAACCCCTTTGAGCCAAAGAAGTAGGAGTTTTTATTTTCAAAAATTGAAACCCTTAATCATAACCCGGGGCAGGGTAGTCTTCTCAGTTGATCCAAGTGCACAACAAATGGCACCAAAGAGATCCTTACGAAAAAAAAGAAAGACGGTGATGTTTCCGAACAATCATACAGACAGGCAGTCATTATCTCAAAAAATAAAAAACCCATTAAGTCCAAACCCATGAAGGAGACTTACAAAACTGGGGCATCCCGCTGACTGTAATTCCAAAAAAGGAAACAGTTCAGGCAAAAAAAAAAGAAAGGGATAACAAAAATCAAGAAAGAGGTCTTACAAACCCTCAACAAAAAAGGAATGACTGCCTATTCAAAATAAGTTAGCAATATCCGAACCATCACCGGAAAATCCGAGCAAAGACTCAAACAAGGTCTAACGTATGATCAACTGAGTTTAGGTTTGGAGAACATCACGAAGAGTGGGTGGGTACAAATAATTTGAGCCTTTATCCTTTGTTTCTTAAACCGTGAACCAGGCCACGTTATAACCCTTAAAAGTCCTAGCTGAAGCATGGGTTAGTTCGAAAGCATACTGTTACGAAAGGTATCCTGACTCCTTAAGGCTTGCGATAAAATACGGAGTTGACATCACGTTTTACAAACATTCAGTTGTTTTATGAAAAAAGAATGCATTTTCAAAATCTTCAAGATAGACATAGGCTTTGCATTTTTAAACATAACTTTGTTTGCGTATGACTTTTTGTTTGAACAGCAGGGAAATTCGCACAATGAAAGTCTAATGAGCAAGAGTATCTCCAATCAAGGGGCATGGCATGACCATGGTCCATCATCTGGGGCAATCCAATCAAGATTCGGAGAATCTCTCAAAAGTCAAATAGCCTGGGGCAAATCTCCACCTGAGACACTTGAGGCATTCCAATAACGAATCTTGCCTGGTCAAATACCTTCTGGTGGCATGACAAAACGCTTCTAACAGGGGCAACTCCCTACTTTCTGAGAACGGACATAGTCGGAAAAATACTACGCACAATCAAAGACCCGCTAGGTTGACATACCTAGGCAAAAATAAGGGCTTCCCGGCGAACCAAAAGGGTTCGGGCAAAATGAGGGATGAAATGAAAAATCTGTACACCCGGCAAGTCGAAAACCTGAAAAGGCGGCTTGGGCAAAAATGGGTATCCCGATGGACTGAAAACCCGAAAGGACGGTCCAGGCAAAAGTTAGGGATCAAAAGCGTACGACTATGTCCCGGCATCTCGTCACCTGCCTACCAGAAGAAGGTTTGTCCGCCAACAACTATCAACACCCCACAAGAAACAGGGGCAATAAAGAGTGGTCTAAGCAATCTGATTGTTCGGTCCTCCAGGGTATCAAGGTAGGTTCCATTGAAGAACATAACCAATACAGTTCAAAACTTCCCCAGAGAATCCAATCCAGTTCCCCAGGAAAGATGGAATTCATATCCCCAAACAGCAAGCTTATCCCCAGACGATTCGGGAAGTTTATCCTCACGGAGCACGAACGCGTCGTCCGGCTTTATGCAAAGAGTTATTTCCCTAACAGGATATAACTGGGTTATCCTCAGCCAAAAGCCACGGAAAGAGCGTCGTCGACAGAATCTTCTTATCCCCAGCGAAGTCCATTCATACTTCCAATACAGCAAGGTATCCTCAGTGAGTCATCCTCAACAATTCAGCAAAAGCATCTCCCCACAGAGTATTTCTTCCCAGCATGGTCGCTAGAATATCTTTTTCTCCCCGCAGAATCCTCCATTCGCCAAGTTTATTCCCCAACGAAGATATCTTCGTCTATTGGAATTCTTGCAACTATTCTGCAACATCAGCCCAGGATACGACTCCCCGGCACCCGTCAAGGATTTATTTTCTTAGACAAACATACATTCATAAAACGTCACATACATCATTATAGCATGCATATGCATCATACTACACGAATCTCCTTAATTTTGAAAACATACAGTTCATGCATCATGATTTTGCATACAATTATGTTTTGCCTTTTCAGGAAAAAGGTCAATACAAAAATGATTACTATCAACTATCGCAATTCTTTCTAGATATAGTTTCAGATATGATCCAGATATGGTGACGTTCTGATACTGCTTCCAGATATCCTTCTAGATATAGTTTCAGATATGACCCAGATATGGCGACGTTCTGATACTGCTTCCAGATTTCTTTCTAGATATAGTTTCAGATATGATCCAGATATGGTGACGTTCTGATACTACTTCCAGATATCCTTCTAGATATAGTTTCAGATATGACCCAGATATGGCGACGTTCTGATACTGCTTCCAGATTTCTTTCTAGATATAGTTTCAGATATGATCCAGATATGGTGACATTCTGATACTGCTTCCAGATATCCTTCTAGATATAGTTTCAGATATGACCCAGATATGGCGACGTTCTGATACTGCTTCCAGATTTCCTTCTAGATATAGTTTCAGATATGACCCAGATGATGGTGATGTTCTGATACTGCTTCCAGATATCCTTCTAGATATAGTTTCAGATATGACCCAGATGATGGTGACGTTCTGATACTGCTTCCAGATATCCTTCTAGATATAGTTTCAGATATGACCCAGATGATGGTGACGTTCTGATGCTGCTTCCAGATATCCTTCTAGATATAGTTTCAGATATAACCCAGATGATGGTGACGTTCTGATACTGCTTCCAGATATCCTTCTAGATATAGTTTCAGATGTAAACCAGAGATGGCGACGTTCTGATGCTGCTTCCAGATATCCTTCTAGATATAGTTTCAGATGTAAACCAGATATGGTGACATTCTGATACTGCTTCCAGATTTCCTTCCAGATATAGTCCAGATGTAAACCAGATATGGCGACGTTCTGACACTTATTCCAGTTGAAGATGTTTCAAGACCTAGACCGGTTCAGTTAAATCGACCCTAAGATTTTCCTGATGCTTATCCAGTCAAAGGCCTTCTCTGGTTCAGTCAGATCGACCCTAAGATCTCCCTGATGCTTATCCAGTTGAAGATGTTTCAAGACCTAGACCGGTTCAGTTAAATCGACCCTAAGATTTTCCTGATGCTTACCCAGTCAAAGGCCTTCTCTGGTTCAGTCAGATCGACCCTAAGATCTCCCTGATTCTTATCCAGTTGAAGATATTCCAAGACCTTGTCCGGTTCAGTTAAATCGACCCTAAGATTTTCCTGATGCTTATCCAGTCAAAGGCCTCCTCTGGTTTAGTCAGATCGACCCTAAGATCTCCCTGATTCTTATCCCAGTAGAAGACACCCAAGATTTTTCTCAACGAGCGTTGTTGAAGTTAAAATCGCCCAAGGTTCTCTTACCATCCATGCTAAGGCAGTAACCATCCCTGGTTCATTCATCAGCGTTTGAAGCTCCAGACTCAGCTCCTGTAACCAGTCAGGACACATCTATACCAAGCATCTAAAATCAGCTCCTGCAACGTGTCAGGTACTCATTTTCTCTTTTGCAGGTATGCAGGTTCTCGCTAAGGAATCTCCTACGCAATCAACATTCAGATGGCATCTATAAGCCCATCACCCTATCCAGCAATCACCAAATGGCATCTGTAAGCCCATTCCCATCATCACTGCTACTATGTGAGCGCAAATTTCTGGGCACTCTAGTGTCCAATCATCTTTTACCCTCGGATTACGAAAGGCACGCCAGCCATTCTGCATCCTCAGGTCTAAGAAGATTGAACAGGGGCAACTGTTGTACCACAAAATTTGCCCTCCCATATTCTCCAAGATTTGTCAAGTCAAGGTCACAAAATTCCCCAAGGGTTGTGCAGCTCAACTGTCTCCTATACAGTCAAAACTAGGGTTTGTGTGCTGATCAAAGAAAGGAAGTTTTCAAAGGCCCAATCAAGTCCCATATGCCTACAAAGATGGTCAAGTATCCTCATATCAAGTTTCAAGGAATTCAGCTCAAAATTGCACAGTCAAAACCCTAGGTTGCACTACAGTCAACTGTAGGGGCAAAATGGTCATTTGACAGTCAAAAGTTCAAATTTTTGGTCAACATATCATTTTGAAGCCACAAACATCATTTGATCAATGCTTGATCATGATTCTCAAGATTTGGCTCAGAAATCATCAAAGATGCAAAAGTTGCTATATTTGGACAGTTGAAAAAGTCAACTGAAATTGACCAGAGCATAACTTTCACATGGATTATCAGAAAAATTCCATCCAAAGCTCATTTTGAAGAGAAAGACATTTCCTACAACTCATCTTCATACTTCAAGTCCAAGAAATGCTCTCACAAAAAGTTATCAATTTCAACATTATAGGTCATTTTCAAAAGTCAACAAAAAGGGACTTTAAGTCAAAGGCCATAACTTGAGATTGGTAAATCAAAATGACATGGGACCAAAGGCATTGGTTAGAGGACTCAAAGACCTTTCCAAAATGTCCAAGAACATGTGAAAATCTTAAAAATTGAGCAAGTTATGCCTTGTGGAAGTGGGGAAATTTTTGGAAATTTTGAAAAGTCAACATTGATGCAAATGATCCAAAAATGCAAATGGGCCCATTTTTCTTCCATGATCCATCATTCCAAGCCTATGCACGACCATTTGGCCCAAAGGGAAGTATTTTCTCAATTTTTAATTATTTATTTGAATTTATATTAATATTAATTCATTTAAATTATTTAAATATGTGAAAAATATAAACTTGACCTAAAAAAATCTTTTCATGCATGTTTTACTATCAATATCTCGTGCTTAGCCAATTATGGAAGGTTTTGGTTTGATTTGAACTAATTGACACCAAATTGCACATGAAAAAGATATGTAAAGATTCTTAGAAAATCAATTTGCAAAATCATTGAATGCCTTGGATTGTATCAAGTTTTGTTGACCTAATCATCTCACTACATAACCCTGATCATAAACCTAATGAAAGAAGACTCTCAGCTGCGCTCATAAGCCATACACAAACTTGAAAATTCTTGAAAAAAACTCAAGAACTGAAAAGTGCTTTAGAGATCGTTTCAAGCCATAATACTGAGTCCATCATATTCCTGAAGCTTCAAGGATCATATACCAATCAAAACCACTCATTCTAGCATCAAGAATTGGTAAAACGGGCACACCCTGTACCGAAAATATTTGATGCTCTTGCATATTGATTCATACATTTTCCATAATTTTTGAGACTTGATTTGTGTTCCTTACATGATTCTTATGCTAACTGTATAATTCAATTGCGTTTTCATCGCCCCTACACGAAATCGCCATTAAAGCCTCCTAGGTTTTCAGACCTGTGAAATTAGGGGTTCTCTTATCCTGTAAAATTGAGACCCAATAGTACCATGATCAGAACCAGGAAGCTTGGACGAAGAAGATGCAGTGCTCGCGCCAAATTTCTGAACCAAGGCGTGCTAATCGCTATTATTGAATTAGGCTTATTTTGAGGGGGTTTAAAACCCCCGTTAAATATTTGTTGTTTTTTCAGGAAAGCAAAACAACGAAGAAGAAGGCTTCGTGGCAGTCAGTGGGTGGCTCGTTCAAATTCTCGCGCGCAAATTCCATTCACCGGTGTTTTTGTATTATATTATTTGTTTATCTCTATATATTCAAAACATGCAAAGTGGTTCAGTGGCACGCAGATAGGCAGGTAACCAAAAGGACCTGGGTTCGATCCCAGGTCCCCCACCCTTTCAATATCATTTTTCTAATAATGCTTGTGTGTATTCCCAGCGCCAGGATGCACCATACGTCCACATTATTGTGCCATCCACGCGTCCATCCAATCCAGATCAAGGGCATTGATTCAAAGAGCACGCTATGCTCTAGTCAATGCATCATACAGGATTCAAAAAGTCCAACGAGGCCAATGCTTAATGGGCCAATGTTCTTGGGTCAACACCTCCAATTTGGGGCTACCCCCCCTGGTTTGCCTTCACTATTTTTGTTTATTTGTTTTTTATTCTTGTTTTAATTGTTATGTTTATTTTAATTATTGTTTATTTAATTAATTATTTTTTAACAAAATACAAAAACATCATAAAATCAGAAAAGGCCAAAAAATATAATACTTATTTATTTTAATTATTTTTATGAATAAATGCATGTAAATAAATTTAGTATAATTAGGTTTTTTTCTTTGCAATTTTAATTCTTTTCATAAAAAATATAAAAAATGTAGAATTCAGGTTTAATTGTTAATTCTTTTTTTTATTTCCTTTTTTTATCATAATATTATTATTTTATTTATTTTCATAAATTGAATTTCGCATGTAAATTAACTTAGATTTAAATTAGGTTAAAACTTAATATTTTCGCAATAAATTTAAAAAAAACACTAGAACTAGGGTTTAGCATTTTATTTTTAATTTCAATCAATTCTTCTCCTTTTAAATCTTAAAAAATACCAAAATACCAAAAACATTTAATTTTAAGTTTAAGTTCCTTATTAATCTTAATTGTTTGTAAAAGGGTCCAACGCCCGTCGCTTTAATTATTTTGTTTCGCGCATTTTACTTTGTTGCTTATTATAATTATGTACATGTCCCAAAGCATTGTAATTTAAATTTCTCGCACTTTTATTGCTTCTTTACTTTCCGCTAAATCGGGTCCGGTTTAATTTTGGCGATGTGGACCCGCGCCTTTGTAATAGCCTTAGATTTATTTTTCCCGCAAATATTAACTGTTAAAAAGCATGCAAGAATGAATGTCCTAATTAAAATCAAGCGTAGAACACAAATAAACATGACAAGACAAATATCAATGAAAACAACACACGAATCGCACACACCACCCCTAGGGTACGCCTCACTGTTGCCTTTCGAAAGGTGATCGTCGAGTAGAGGACGTCTTAGTAAGTCCTCATGATCCGGGAACCTGGCATGAGGGTAGCTTCTAAGGTGTCTTCCCATTGCTCTGGTGATCACCATGTCCCTAAAACTCGAATTGACCCGAACACCTCCAACGGTGGTGCTACCTACCTCTCAATGGTGGGATGGCACTACTTTAAAGGACATTTACACAGACGAATTCCTTAGGGTAGGTAGGTTCTCAAGGATACTTGCTCTAATCAAAAAAACATCTTTTCACCAACACATTTTCAAAAGCTTTCAAAGCAAACTTTTCAAACACTCTGACGTATGAGTCGAGCTGAAATTTTTCAAAGAAACTTTTTTTAAAAACCCACAATTGAAAAGCAAATAAAACATTTTGAAAACACATTGAGCAAGTATCTAAGAGCCCATGGATAACCATGGATAGAAAGGGTGCTAACACCTTCCCTTTCTATAACCTACCTCCCGAACCGAGAACAATCTCTTTAAGGAATTTTTATGTGCTTTTGTCCTTTCCATTTGGAGAAAATAAAAGACGGTGGCGAGTCTTGCTTCCGCGACATTCTCGCGAACCAGCGTTAAACAGTCAGTTCCAGATCCACCGATCACAGGGAGCATCTATCAATGACAGAAAGTTCTTACGAAGATTTGCAGCCAAATTCTTCCTAAGTAACGAGATATTGTACAAGTGCAACCATGATTCGACTCTACTTCGATGTGTGGATAAGAGGGAGGTAGAGGAAATCATGGAAGACATGCATGATGGCCTTTTCGGTACTCACTCAAGTGGACATACAATGGCTAAGAAAATCTTAAGAGCTGGCTACTATTGGTCAACGATGGAGACAGATTGCCATTAACATTCAAGAACTTGCCACAAATTCCAAATTTACACTGACAAGGTGCATGTACCTCCAATCCCTCTGAATGTCATAACCTCTCCGTGGCCATTTGTAATGTGGGGTATTGACATGATCGGAGAGATCAAGCACACAGCTTCTAACGGACACCACTTCATTCTTGTTGCTATCGACTATTTCACCAAATGGGTTGAAGCCGCCTCATTTGCCTCAGTCACCAATAACATGGTAGCCAGATTCATCAGACACAATCTTATTTGTCGTTATGGTATCCCCGAAAGGATTATCACCGACAATAGGACTAACCTCAACAATGCCATGATCAGGGAATTGTGCACTCAATTTAAGATCAAGCATCACAATTCTTCTTCGTATAGACTGAAAATGAATGGCGGAGTCGAAGCAGCCAACAAAAATATCAAGAAGATTGTGCAGAAAATGGTAGTGACCTATAAAGATTGGCACGAGATGCTACCATTTTCTCTACATGGTTACCGTACTTCAGCTAGAACATCAACTGGGGCAACTCCCTTCTCTCTAGTCTATGGCATGGAAGTCGTTTTACCAGTGGAAGTCCAAATTCCCTCGCTGAGGATTATGATTGAGGCAGGCCTAAGCAAAGACGAATGGATTCAAACAAGATTGGATCAGCTGAACTTGATCGATGAAAAACGATTAGTTGCTATTTGCCATGGTTAGACGTATCAAAAACGGATGATCAAAGCTTTCAACAAAAAGGTCAAGCCTCGAGTATATTAAGTTGGTGACCTGGTGATAAAACGCATCATTTTACCACAAGATGACCCCAGAGGAAAATGGACCCCCACCTATGAAGGGTCGTTTGTTGTCAAAAGAGTTTTCTCTGGAGGTGCCATGATACTTGCCACCATGGATGGTGAAGATTTCCCACATCCTATAAACGCGGACATAGTTAAAAAAAATACTATGCATAAGAGTCCCATTAGGTTGACACACCTAAGCAGAAAGGGGCATCCCGGAAAACCAAAAGGTTTGGGAAAAATTAGGGATATATACAAAAGATTGTACACCCGACAAGTTGAAAACCCGAAAGGGCGACTTGGGCAAAAAAGGGTATCCTGGTGGACCGAAAACCCGAAAGGGCAGTTCAAGAAAAAATTAAGGATTAAAAGCGTACGACTATGTCCCGTGAAATCAACACGGTCAACACTATCACCAAGGTCCAAGTTCAAATGGTCCAGGATCAATCCAATCAACTTCGATCAACGGCAAGGGACGTTCAAAGACATTGGGGCAATAATAGAGCTGAAAGGCAATGAGATCATTTCACATGGCTATTTATTTTTCATTCTCAATTTTGTTTTCTTTTCGAAGATTTCCTCTTACTAGGATTTCCGTCTCTATGTACAAAAACGCCTATTAATGGGCAAAATATCAATACAAATACACTTCGAAGTGCAAAATTGTCTATCTCTGTTTTGAATGAAAATTTGTCCAAAAACTAAAATTGAATGAACATATGCATATGAACATAATTAAAGCTATTTGGCAGATGTGTCCTGCCAAGCAACAGCCTCAACAAGGCATCAGTGCATAACAACAATAAGCATCCCTTTAATGTATGTAAAATAGCCCCACAGAGTTATCTCACCATCATTATCCCCACCAGGGCGTTGGCAATAAAACCTTTCCCCAGCGGAGTTTCCTACAAAAATTTCTTCACATAAGATAAACCCCCGGCCAGAGTCTCAATCTCTTGGCAACTTTCTCTAGCTAAGTCAATTTCTACAAAATTGAAGCTTAAGGGTCTCTTTCTAAAAGAAATTCATCTGCTCAGCAAGGTTTATTTCCCCAACAAAGTTATTTCCCCGGGTCAAGTGCCAATTCCTCAATGTACAAAGACACCCCAAATTCCCCAGTCGAGTAAGCACTCCCCGGTGAGTCCAAAATTGCCCAGCTGAGCCCATCATCCCCAGATGATCCCATCATTCCTAGCGGAGTATATCTCCCAACCGGGGTTTTTACCCCAGTAGAGTATATCTTCCAACCAAAATTTTATTCTCCAAGCTGAGTCCATCCTCTCCACCTGGATAAACACTCCCCACTGAGTCCATCTTCCCCAGTGGAGTATATATTCTAACCAAGATTCTATTCCCAGTGGAGTACAAATCCCTCAACGAAACCCAAATTTCCCATTTGAGTCTGAATCGCCCAGCTGAGTATATCCTCTAATCTAAGTCTGACTTGCCTGACTGAGTCCATACTCTCCAGTTAGAATTTCCCCTTTAAATGACTTCAAATCACAGGGACACAACCTCTAATCCCTAGTAAAGTCTTCAACAAAGCCTTTTATATTACCAAAAAAATGCTATGAAGCCTGGATCCGACTAGATATTAGCACAATTTTCAAGTTATACTGAAGCATGGACCCGGCTAGATAACAATTTGATTTCTTCGAGTAATAAAGCCTGGACCCGACCAGATAACAGTTTGACTTCTTGAGTTACTGAAGCCTGGACCCGACCAGATAACAGTTAATCTCATTTCTCAAAAAGCTGAGAAACCTGGATCCGACCAGATATCATTCCTCATTTCTATCTTTTTTAAGAAAGTTATTGCAAAGCCTGGATCCGACCAGATAGCAATCATCCTCAGATATTCATTGTGAAACCTAGAAACCGACCAGATAACAACTAAATCCCCAAGCAGTTCATTGTGAAGCTTGGACCCGACCAGATAACAATTAATTTCATCAGAAATATGTGAAGCCTGGGCCCGACCAGATAACAGTTTTCAACCAGTTCATTGTGAAACCTGGACCCGACCAGATAACAAATAATTTCATCAGAAATCTGCAAAGTCTGGACCCGACCAGATAACAGTTTTCGAACGGTATATTGTGAAGTCTGGACCCGACCAGATAATAATTAACCATGATCCCCAGAAAGACACTATGAAACCTGGATTCGACCAGATAATAGTACAACTTTCCAAAAGACCATAAAGCCTGGACCCGACCAGATAACAGTCTTCAAGAAGTTAATGTGAAGCCTAGATCCGACCAGATAACAGTTAATTCACCCTTACTTCCAACAAGTTACTGTGAAGCCTGGATCCGACCAGATAACAGTTAACCTCCACATCCCTAACAAGTTATTATGGAACCTGGACCCGACCAGATGACTATTCAATTTCAAGGAATTTTCTGCAAAGCCTGGATCTGACCAGATAACAGTTAATTCATCTCTTTCCTCAGTAAGTTGCCATGAAACCTGGACCCGACCAGATAGAAACCGATTACTTCATCCTCAACAACTGTAAAGCCTGGATTCGACCAGATAACAGCTGATCTTTGAGTGATGCTCCCCAGCAAAAGCATCTCTTCAATAGAATTTGAAGATATGTATATTCTTCATTTCCAACAGGCAATCAAGGATTCAACCTACAAAGATTCCCTCAGCAGTAGTCAGGGATTTATTTTCCCGGACGAAAACACACATTTCGCACTCATACATCATAACATGTACATAACAATGCATTTAGCATGATACCACATCTGGTAAGCATCTGCATTTTTCTAACCCCCTTTCTCACAGGTAAAATAACTAGTCTAGTATGGATCAACGGGGGATTTATGCTGATACTTCTTCCAAAGTTTACCAACATTCTTCCAAATGGCATCTATAAGCCCATTCACCATCCATCTTCGAGTGCAAATTTCCGGGCACTCTAGTGTTCAAACATCTTTCACCATCAAGTCACGAATGCCGGATCCACCAATCTAACTCTTCAGGCTCAAGAAGTTTGAACAGGGGCAGCTGTTGCACCCCAAAATTTGCCCTCTCATTTCTCAAGGATCACCCTGGATCCCCAGGTTCACTTTCATCAAGTCTCCAGGCCTTGAATTAACAATTTTTCCAAGCAAGCCATTCACAAGGGAAAAATTGTCATTTGCACGCTGAAGAAGTCTGACTTTGACTTTTGGATCAAAATCAAATAAAAGAAAAATGATATTTCATCAAGACATGTTGGAATATGAAGTTTGCTTCATCAAGAGTTTCAAAAGTCAAATTTTAGTTTGGAAGAATCAAATTCTTAAGAAATATGACAATTTCAGAACTTCTGAGCCAGTGTTCATAGTCAGCAAATTCTGAATGTTCTCAAGACAGAGTTTAGTCATAACTTCTAAGCCAGTGTTCATAACGGTCCAGTCAAAGTTTGTAGAGGTTAAGTCAAAGAAGGTAGCAAAGCATGCTGTAAGTATACTGGAAGTTCTGAAGGATCCCTCAGAACATGCTGAAGTCAAAAGATAAGAGGATCAGAAGATGAGATGCCACGCTGAAGTAGAACTTATAATCCAGAGTCAAGCAAGGATCCATAGTATCACATGGGAACTCATTTAATGCTCACAACTGCCTCTGAGTTTGTATTCAAGGTATTTTCCCCACGTGTACCCCTACTGTCTTGGGAAGACAAATTTCTGTGCAAAAGTATGCTAGACCCACAAGTTGTCTCTGCTTTTCATTAATTCACGCTGCCAAATCCAGCTGAGGCGCTGTTAAACCTCCAACTTGAATGCAATGAATCCCCACTTGTTTAAGATTACTTCAAGAGTAAGTCAGCATCTAGCAGATGATATTGGTGCCACTTGACCGCCCCAACTGCAAAAATTTGCCTATAAATAGAACACCAGTTGAACACTGAAAAGCCCCCACCTCTCTCCCTTTTGACCAGAAAAAATTTGTGAAAGAGACGAGAAAATTGAGAACTAGCTTTGAACCACTGCAAAATTTCCAAGAACCCAGGAACTATAAACACAAAATACCAAAATCTTAACATTGATTCCTTATACTCAAATTCCATTATTCCTCAAGTGTTCTTGACTAAAGCCATTCACGTAGCTGCTGATTCATACATTAAAAGCTACTTTAAACTTCTGTATTCCTATTTCCATACACTCTCATTCACTTTCACCACAAAGGAATCAAAATATCACCCCTTTAGCTGCCTCAGAAGTTGCAAACTTCCATCCTGCTGAGTACGTGAAGAAGCTACTCAGAACATCACCAGAATTCAAGAACAACCTCCAGTTTACATAATCCTTTCAAGCTGCAAGGTAAGTTTTGCTGACTCTCTTCATAAATGATTAAGCATTGTAAGATTTTGCACATTCAGCACAATGTAGATATTCTGATCCTAATGATATACATATTCTGAAAAATCCTGCATTTGCTTGCCTAAGTAAAAGAAATCCCAGTTCAGAGTTTCATAAAGAAAATAGGACTCAGAATTAGAACTAGCAAATACATGTTGCCTCTGATTCTTGCTTCTGATATTTCATGAAATTTGTCATAACTATTATGCATGCCACTTCTGTTCTATAAATGACTAAGCTGCAGATGTTCTGACTGGCCAGGAGAGAGGCAAAGTTCTGACAGTTGCATTAGAACTTCTGAAAACTTCTAAATCTTCAGAAGGTCCAGAACTTCTGAACTTCCATATTTTGCTAACATGTTTCTGTTTGTGCAGCAAGTTAACGTCAGAACTTCTGACCTCTTCTATTTTTGCGTTGGTTATGTTTTCTTCTCTTTTTATTTTTGCCATCATATTATATTTTATTTCTAATAACAAAAACAACAAAAATATTTTACATTTGCATGATATATTAATATAAAAGGACAAAAAATATTTTCTTAAGCAAAAGTTATTTTCTTTTTTAAACAGACAAACATTTTACATTTCCTGTATATTCTTGTCTATTTCAATATGGTTGTAATAAGTAACCTAGAATTTTAACTTGCAACCCCCATTCATAAGTATGTACCCCCATCCCCTTAAATATTGTAATAGTGTAGGACTTTACATTTCCGCACTGTTATTGCTTTCAATATATTCTAGTAATTAGGGCGTATGACAAGATATAGAAATTGACAAATAGATCACTGTGATCGGTGGATCTGGAACTGACTGTTTAACGCTGGTTTGCGAAATGTCGCGGAAGCAAGAGTCGCCACCGTCTTTTTATTTTCTCCAAATGGAAAGGACAAAAGCACAGAAAAATTCCTTAAAGAGATTGCTCTCGGTTCGGGAGGTAGGTTATAGAAAGGGAAGGTGTTAGCACCCTTTCTATCCATGGTTATCCATGGGCTCTTAGATACTTGCTCATTTGTGTTTTCAAAAATGGTTTGTTTGCTTTTCAACTGTGGGTTTTAAAAAGTTTCTTTGAAAATTCCAGTTCGACGCTTGTATCGGTCCTCAAGAGTGTTTGAAAAATTGCTTTCGAAAGCTTTTTGAAAAGGTGTCGGTGTGAAAAGTATTTTTGATTTGTTTTTGAAATTAGAGCAAGTATCTAGAGTCGTCTACCTACCCTAAGGAATTCATCTGTGTAAATGTCCTTAAAGTAGTGCCATCCCACCATTGAGAGGTAGGTAGCACCACCGTTGGAGGTGTTCGGGTCAATTCGAGGTTCGGGACATGGTGATCACCAGAGCAATGGGAAGACACCTTAGAAGCTACCCTCATGCCAGGTTCCCGGATCATGAGGACTTACTAAGACATCCTCTACTCGACGATCACCTTTCGAGGCAAGGCAACAGTGAGGCGTACCCTAGGGGTGGTGTGTGATTTGTGTGTTGTTTTCATTTATTTTTGTCTTTTGTCATGTTATTGGTGATCTAACGTTTGTTTTTATTTTTGTCCATACATTCTTTCATGCCTTGATTAACAGTTAAAAGTGCGAGGAGTAAAAGATTCTAAGCTATTACAAAAGGCGCGGGTCCACATCGCCAAAATTTCTCGAACCCGATTTGACAGAAAAATAAAGAATTAATGAAAATAAAGTGCGAGCAATTAGTTACACGGCTTTGGGAGAGATACATCAAAATTATAAAGAATAAAAATAAACATGCGAATTTAATAAGAATTAAACGAGGGCGTTGGACCTTTTTTGCAAAATTAAATTAAATGATGGAATTGATTAATTAAGAAAAGAAAGAGAAATTGTTTTTGGTATTTTATGTTTAATGGGAAAAAGAATTAATTAGAATAAATGCTAACCCTAATTCTAGTTGTTTTTAATTTATTAAGAAAAGATTGAATTTTAACCTAAAATTAACCCTAATTAATTTACATGCAATTTTAATTACAAAAATAAATATTTAATTATTTAATTATTATGAAAGAAAAATAAAAAAGATAAAAATTAATTAAACCCTAATTCTATATTTTTTAGATTTTTATTATGAAAATATTATAATTAACCCTAATTTAATAACTAAATGAATTAATGCAATTTATTTATGAAAATACTAAAATGAAATATTTATTATTTTTTTTCTTTTCTGATTTTTTTGGTTTTTGTGTTTTTTTTGTGAAAATAATAAATTAATTAAACAAACAATAATTAAAAGAAAGTGAAAATAATAAAAACAAAGAATAATAAAAACTTGCAAACCTAGGGGGTCTGCCCCAAATTGGAGGGTTTTCTTTTAGCAATCTCGGCCCAATTGCTCTTTGGCCTGATTGACTTTTCCAGGCACCGTGTGGCATCCTTGACTAGGACCTACCATGTTCCTTAGATCTGAACCTTTGGATGAATGAAATTGACCAAGTGGATGGCTTGCTGGAGAGACGTATGATGGTCTTCAGCATATGAAACTACAAGGAAACATTTATTGAAAAATAATATGGCAATAGTGAGGACCTGGGGCTCGAACCCAGGTCATGAACGTTACCAGCACATACGTATACCACTAGGCCATCCCAAGCGCGTTTAACATATAATAACTAACAAACATTATAAAAGAAAAATAGTCAGGGGCTCAAAAACGCGCGAAGAATTTGAATGTTCCAATCAACGCCTTCCACATAATAATCTTCCTCGTTGGTGATTTCCTGAAAAAAAAATAGCAAACATTTAACGGGGGTTTTGAACCCCCTCAAAACATGCTTGTTCTGATAATAGCGATTAGGCCCCCTTGGTATATAAATTAAGCGCGAGCATGCCATTCTTTTCGTCTAAGCGAGCTGAACATGGTTATGGCAGTGAGGTCTCTTAATTTTACAGTATCAAGAAACCCCTAATTTGGATTTCAAGAAAACCTAGCCTGCATCAATGGTAGAATCATGTATATCACACAAAAACGCAATTAATTTGTATGGTTAGCTTCAGAATCTTATAATGAACATGAATCAAGCATTACAAGTTACAAAGGATGCATGAATTGAGATGCACGATTATGAATTTTTTTGTGTACAGGTGAGATCGTTCTCACGTTTCTGGGCACGAAAACTTGAAGTTTTTGATGCAAATCCCTTCTATGAAGCCTTAGCAAGCTAATGAGATCAAAATCTTGCCTTGAATCGCCCTAGAACTAGGTTTTCAGAATTGGAATTTTTGCCAAAAAAGCTTGAGTTTGATAATGGGGTTTTTGCGCAGCTTAGGGGTTAATAGGATTAGGTCTTGCTTCTGTACTTATGTATGAGTGAATTAGGTCAAAGAAAACAATCCAAATCCTTGGCATTCATGGTTTGAGAGATTTGATTTTCAAAGATCTTTTTTCAATATTTTCCATGCTATTTTGTACCAATCATGACCAATTCTCTTCAAATATTTCCATATTTGATTATGCACGAATTTTTGAACCTATTACATGTACAAAAAGATTTGATAAATTAGGTTTAGTATTTTCCATGTATTTAATTAATTTAAATGAATTATTAATAATAAAAATCCAAATAAATAGATAAATAATGAAGAAAAACTTCCCTTTGGGCCAAATGGTCGTGCACATGCCTTGGATGATGAATTGTGGAAGAAAAATAGGCCCATTAGCAATTTTAGGTCATTTGAATCAATGTTGACTTTTCAAAATATCCAAAAATTTCCCAACTTCCACAAGGCATAACTTGCTCAATTTTTAAGCTTTGCTCATGTTCTTAGACATTTTGGAAAGGTATTTGAGTCCTCTAACCAATGTATTTGGTCCTATGTCATTTTGATTTACCAATATCAAGTTATGGCCTTTGACTTAAAGTCCCTTTTTGTTGACTTTTGAAAATGACCTATACTGTTGAAATTGATAACTTTTTGTGAGAGCATTTCTTGGACTTGGAGTGTGAAGATGAGTTGTAGGAAATGTCTTTCTATTCAAAATGAGCTTTGGATGGAATTTTTCTGATAATCCATGTGAAAGTTATGCCCTGGTCAATTTACAGTTGACTTTTTCAGTTGTCCAAATAAGGAAACTTTTGCATCTTGATGATTTTTGAGCCAAGCTTTGAGAATCATGATCAAGCATTGATAAAATGATGTTTGTGGCTTCAAAATGAGATGTTTGACCAAAAATTTGAACTTTTGACTGCCAAATAACCATTTTGCCCCTACAGTTGACTGTAGTGCAATTAGGGTTTTGACTGTGCAATTTTGTGCTGAAAGTCTTGAAACTTGGTATGAGGATACTTGACCATATTTATAGGCATGTGAGACTTGATTGGACCTTTGGAAACTTCATTTTCTTGATCAGGACCAAAACCCTAATTTTGACTGTTCATGAGGCCCTTGCACTGTGCAACCCTTGGGGAATTTTGAAGCATGACTTGGCAATTTCTTGAAGAATATGGGAGGGCAAATTTTGGGGTACAACAATCACCCTAATCAAAGACAAATTCTGCATGCAATCAAACACACTCGCACACTTACACCCTTAGGGAAATTCCACTTGTTGCCTTACAAAAATGGCCAAGTTGTGCATGTGGGATGTCTTAGCACAAACGAATTGAAAGAGATCATAGTCCCTCGATGACGCTATCAAAAGTTGCCTTTCAAAATGATATTAGTCCCTACAGAAAAAGTGCTAAGTCATCTTATAACATTGCTATCATGGTCATACGATGACCCAACGCTCGTCCCTTCACATCAATGATGAGGCTTCTTACCAAAACAATGGTAAGGTAGCAATATCTAAAGGAGGAGGAAAACACATCTAAAACCTTTTGAGTAGGTAGATTACTTTTAGTTACTTTCTCAATTTAAAAACCAATATCCTTTCAATTTTCAAAACAATCACCTACACTTTCCAAACATCTTTTCAAAAACCTTGAAATATTTTCAAAAGCTCAACACTTTGCATACATTCTTACGAACGAGAATCATTGCAAAGTTCGCCTAAACGATGGCACCTTTTCAAAATACTTTCAAAACCACACAAAAGCACAATTTTCAAACAAAAGCAACTGATCTAACAAAGTAACTAAGAGCCCATGGAAAATCATGGATGGAAAGGGTGCTAATACCTTCCCTTTTCATAATCTACCCCCCGATCTCAAGAAAACATCTCGAAAGGCCTTTCTTGTGCTTTTTCACCTTTCCTTATTGGATAGATGAAAAGTTAATGGCGACTCTTGCTAACCGCAACATTTGCGAACACAATCACAAAACCCTCAAGTCAGTTCTCCCGCCGTATCACAGTGAGCATTTGGGATCCTTTGGATTCAAGTATCTTGATGAAAAATGAAACCCTAATTTGAGGTAGACTGCCTTAGAAGAGAGTTTGTCTGGTTAACTCTTGAACTTCCTTGAGCAATTTGAGGACCTCACTTGACATGTATTGAGAAATATGGGAGGGAAAATTTTGGGGTGCAACAGCTGTCCCTGTTCAATCTTCTTAAACATGAGGATGTAGATTAGCTTGTCTGCCTTTCGTGATCTAAAGGTGGAAGATGATTGAACACTAGAGTGCCCTTAAATTTGCACTCGCATGAAGTGGTACTTGACTTGTGATATCGGGAATGGGCTTACAGATGCCATTTGGAAGTCGATGACGAAAGATGGGCTTAAAGATGCCATCCAAAGAGGTGTCGATCGCATAAGAGATTCCTTTGCGAGATCATGTATACCTCTTGTTGAGGAGGACTTCGTTGGGGAATGTTGTTCTCTGTCTTGAGAGAAATAGAGTTTTAGGAGCTTCAGTTGTCTGTTACTCTACTGGGGCTAATTCCGGTTTGGGAAGCAGAAGTGAACTGTGTGTTTGGTCGGGGTATATGTTGCACCATGACTTTCTGGGGAAATGTGAAATCAAACGTGTTTGATCAGGTCCAGGTCTTACAGTGTTGTAGATTGCCGTCTGGGGATAAGAGAAGAGAAAACTGGATGGTAAGGTTATAAGAAGGAACCTAGATGGTAGGGTTACTTCGATATGAAAGCCTGGATAGTAGGGTTGTGAGAAGGAACCTGGATAGCAGGGTTACTTCGATATGAAAGCTGGGATAGTAGGGTTGTGAGAAGGAACCTGGATAGTAGGGTTACTTCGATATGAAAGTCGGGATAGTAGGGCTATGAGAAGGAACCTGGATAGTAGGGTTACTTCGATATAAAAGCCTGGATAGTAGGGCTGCAAGAAGGAACCTGGATAGTAGGGTTGTGAGAAGGAACCTGGATAGTAGGGTTACTTCGATATGAAAGCCTGGATAGTAGGGCTGCGAGAAGGAACTTGGATAGTAGGGTTACTTCGATATGAAAGCCGGGATAGTAGGGCTATAAGAAGGAACCTAGATAGTAGGGTTACTTCGATATGAAAGCCTGGATGGCAGGACTATAAGAAGGAACCTGGATTGTAGGGTTACTTCAATATGAAATCCTGGATAGTAGGACTGTGAGAAGGAACCTGGATAGTAGGGTTACTTCGATATGAAAAGCCTGGATAATAGGGCTGTGAGAAGGAACCTGGATAGTAGGGTTACTTCGATATGAGTTTGGGTAAAACTGCAGAGGGAACCTGGGTGAGGTTGCTTTTATCGCACCGATGATTACTCTGTTTAGCTTCGAGTGTTGATCATGTACCCGTTGGAAATTATTGATAATAATTGTCTTTCCTGAAAGAAATACAGGGTTAGTATGTGCGATGCATGAGATGCATTGTATGATGACGTTCTCAAAACAAATGAGACTATGTTATATGTGATGTATGCACATGTCATGATGTATGAACATGAAATGCGCACGTAATAATCTGAGTTCGGGAAAATAAATCCCTGACTGCTATTTGGAGAGTATGAGAAATGGTATTCTCGACTGATGTAAAAAAAACATAGTTCCTATATTTCTGTTAGGGATGGTGAACAACAATGACTATGTTGGGGATTTGCCCCTTGGCTGGTAAATATTCTGCCGGAAGAGACCCTGTTTGAGGATAACTGCGGGGGAATAACTCTGTTAGAGAGGAGATACTTTGTTGATAAATCTGCTGACTTGGAGAGATAACTCAGCTGGGGATGAATTTTCGTTGCCGGTGAATCTTGTTGGAGATTGAATTTCTGCTTGTGAGAGAAATAAACTCTTCTTGGGGAAAAACTTACTGACTCGCCCGCGATTGTGAACCTTAGCTATGGAGAGTTGTGTCCTGTTCGGGACAACCAATATTACTGTCTTTGGATAATTTTCACTCTGTGGGGAGTGTATGTACCGCTACTCATGTTCTCAAGCCGGCTCTATCCCAGCACCTGATGGGCGGAGTAATTGTAGGGTTCAGGCACTTCTTGTTTTTCCCTGTACCTGGAATTACGAATAATTGTCTTTTCTTTTTTTATGTAAATATTTGTGAGCAACAATTATTTTTAAATTTATATATCAAAAATGAATCATTGGACGTTCTCGCAAAACAAAACAGAAAAAGAAAAACAATTTGAAATTTCTTGTGAAGATGAATTGTATTGATTTTTGAAGTTGGCCTATAATAGGCGTTTTGTACAAAAAGGCTGACGTCCTAGTAAGAGAACGCCGCTGAAAGATAGAAATTACAATTTGTAAAAGAAAGAAGAACAACTATGTAATACAATCCCATTGGGGTCCAACTCTGCTATTGTCTTTATATCTTCAAGCATATCATCACTTTGCTGCTTGGCCGAAGGTGGATCAGATTGACTGGCACCGTTTGAGCTTGATAGTCGATGCCGAAGTCTGGTTGCATGATGATCCAATGAGGCATAGTGTTACGCTTTAATCCATAATTTTTGCTTGGACCGCCCTTTCGGCTTTTCAGTCCACCGGGATACCCTTTTTTGCCCAATTCGCCTCTTCAGGTTTTTGACTTGCTGGGTGTACAAATTTTTCATTTCATCCCTAATTTTTTCTTGAACCCTTTTGGTTCGCTGGGAAGCCCTTATTTTTGCCTAGGCCAGTCAACCTAGCAGGTCTTTGATTATGCGTAGTATTTTTTCACTATGTCTGCACTGACGGGGTGAGGAAGGTCGTCACCATCTATGGTGGTTAGAATAATAGCTCCTCCCGAGAAAATGTTCTTAACCACAAATGGCCCTTCGTTTGTAGGGGTCCATTTTCCCCTGGGATCACCCTGCGGTAGTATGATGCATTTGATCACTAGATCCCCGACTTGATATTCTTGACGTATGACTTTCTTGTTAAAAGCCTTGATCATTCGCTTTTGATATGTTTGACCATGACAAATAGCAGTAAGTCTCTTTTCATCGATTAGATTCAGATGATCAAGTCGGGTTTGGATCCAATTGTCTTCGTTCAAACCCGCATCCTTCATAATCCTGAGAGAGGGTATCTGGACTTCGATGGGTAGGACTGCCTCCATGCCATATACCAGATAGTAGGGTGTTTCCCCTGTCGACGTCCATGTTGAGGTACGGTACCCAAGAGGAGCAAATGGTAACATCTCATGCCAGTCTTTGTATGTCACCGTCATCTTCTGCACAATCTTCTTGATGTTCTTGTTAGCTACTTCAACAACGCCATTCATTTTCGGCTGGTAGGGAGAAGAGTTATGATGATGTATCTTGAACTGTTTGCAGAGCTCGGTGATCATCGTGTTGTTTAGATTTGTACCATTGTCTATAATAATCATCTCTGGTACACCATATTGACAAATTAGATTGTGTCAGATATACCGCGCCACGACGTTTTTGGTTACTGTAGCAAAGGAAGCTGCCTCAACCCACTTTTTAAAGTAATCAATTGCTACCAGAATAAAGCGATGCCTGTTAAACACAGTAGTTCTAATCTCGCCGATCATGTCGATGCCCCACATTGCAAAGGTCCAAGGAGTTGTCAAAACATTCAGGGGAACCAGAGGTACATGCACCTTATCAGCGTAGACTTGGCATTTATGACAGGTTCGAGAGTGCTGATAACAATCGGCTTCCATAGTGGACCAGTAATATCCTACCCGTAGGATTTTCTTCACCATAGTGTGTCCACTGGAATGAGTTCTGAAGGTACCTTCATGTAAGTCTGTCATGATCCTTTCTGCCTCGCTCTTATCTACGTATCGCAGTAAGGATGAATCATGATTGCGCTTATAGAGGATTCCATTACTGATGAAAAACTTTGCTGCGAACCTTCTCAGAAACTTCTTATCATTAACAGATTCACCCTCGGGGTATTCTTGAGCCTCAAGATACCTTTTTATCTCGTGAAACCAAGGCTTATCTGCTACCTCTTCAGTCTCAATGTCACAGCAATGTGCGGGTTCATCCAACCTCTCAATGGTAATCTGGGGAGCCTCATTGTCCCACCTGACTTTGAACATAGAAGACATAGTAGCTAGCGCGTCCGCTAACTGTTTCTCCTCTCTTGGGAAATGCTCAAAGGTTACCTCCTCAAAGTGTGTGAGCAATGTCAGTACATACTCTTTGTAAGGAATAAGATTTGGGTGTTTCGTATGCCACTCGCCTTTGATATGACTTATCACCAGAGCGGAATCTCCGAATACACTTAAGAACTTAATCCTTAGGTCAATATCAGCTCGAAGACCAATGATACATGCTTCATACTCCGCCATATTGTTGGTGCAGTTGAAACATAATCGGGCGGTGAACGGAGTATGACAGCCCTCAGGAGATATAATTACAGCACCAATGCCATTACCCAATGTGTTTGAGGCTCCATCAAAATACATAGAACATCGGGATCCCTCCTCGGGTCCTTCATCCAGTCCAAGTTCTTCGCAGTCGGTTACCAACATGATATTCTCATATGGGAACTCGAAATTTATGGACTGGTAGTCATCCACGGCCTGATGCGCCAAATGATCCACCAACACACTCCCCTTGATTGCTTTCTGGGTCGTGTATTAGATGTCGTACTCGGTTAAGATCATCTTCCATCTTACTATCCTTCCGGAGAGAGCGAGCTTCTCTAAAATATATTTGATCGGATCCATCTTTGATATCAACAAGGTGGTGTGAGTCAGCATATACTGTCTCAACCGGTGAGCAGCCCATGCCAAAGCGCAACAAGTTTTATCGAGCAATGAGTATCGGGTCTCATAATCGGTAAACTTTTTGCTAAGGTAGTAAATAACATGCTCTTTTCGGCCAAACTTGTCATGCTACCCCAACACATACCCCATTGAATTGTCTAGCACTGTCAAGTATAATATCAAAGGTCTTCCTTCCACTAGAGGCATCAAAATTGGTGGTTCTTGAAGGTATTCCTTGATTCTTTCGAAAGCGATATGGCATTCATCATTCCACTTTACCACTTGATCTTTCTTCAGTAGCTTGAAGATTGGCTCACAAGTAGCAGTCAGATGTGAAATGAACCTGTTGATGTAATTCAGACGTCCCAAGAAACCTCTAACTTATTTTTCTGTGTGGGGAGCCATCATCTCTTGTATGGCTTTTACCTTTGCAGGGTCTACCTGAATACCTTTGTCACTAACAACAAAGCCCAGAAGCTTACCAAACCTTACCCCGAAGGTACACTTGTTCAGATTCAACCTCAGCTTGTACGTCTTCAACCTGTCAAACAGTTTCTAGAGATGATCAAGGTGCTCCTCCTCGGTCTGGGACCTGGCTATCATATCATCAACATAAACCTCGATCTTGTGGTGAATCATATTATGGAACAAAGCGACCATGGCGTGTTGATAGGTTGCCCCATCATTCTTCAACCCAAAAGGAATTACCTTGTAACAGAAGGTGCCCTACTGTGTAACGAAGGTTGCCTTCTCCATATCCTCGGGAGCCATCTTGATCTGGTTCTAGCCAGAAAAACCATCCATGAAGGAGAAGGTCTTGTGTCGTGCAGTGTTGTCGACTAGAACATCAATGTGAGGAAGTGGGAAGTCATCCTTGGGGCTCGCCCTATTCAGATATCTATAGTCCATACACATTGGTACCTTACCGTCCTTCTTAGGTACCAGAACAACGTTGGTACCCACTGTGGATAAGAAGTGACAGCTAAGAATCTTGCGTCAAACTATTTCATGACCTCTGCCTTAATTTTCTCTGACATTTCAGGGGCATACGACATACCTTCTGCTTTATCAGAGGGCAATATTCTTTAGTCGGCAAGCGATGAACCACAATATTAGTGTCCAAACCAGGCATGTCTTCATAGGACCAGGCGAAGATCTCAACATAGTCGCGTAGCATCTGTATTAACCGTTGTTTGACACTAGGCTCCAGATTTGTACCTATCTTAACCTCTTTCCTGTCTTCCTCTGTACCCAAATTCACAGACTCAACTGGCTCTTCATGAGGTTTTATGGCCCTCTCTTCCTGCTGCAATAGTCTAGCAAGTTCTCCAGGCACCTCACAATCATCCTCACCTTTGTCCCCGGCTTGGTTGATCAGATTTTCGAAGTCATAACTGGCAGTAGCAGAGTCGTTATCAATGGGATCCAGAGTGGATATGGATCTGCAGTATGATACGTGAGTGTGTGTAAGAGAATAGTTGTTTTGATAAAGTAAAAAATAGAAAAGAAAAATAAGGAGTGCAAAATTTGTATGCAAGAAAACGTCAAATGCTTTATTAATGATATATGAAATGACAAATAGTAAGCCCTCACAAGCAAAGCTAAGGTGCCTCGGGCAAGACACCAGGCCATAAAGTTTCAAACTATTTATTACAAATATTAAAACAAAAGTCAATTACTGCGGAATAAAAGAAACAGGTATGAAGTCCTTCGTCGTCCAGTTGTTCAGTCCACCATTGGTTATTGGGTAAATCCAGCTGTCGATGTTTGAATCTTCTTCACTGTCCTCAATTACATTAACTCCCCGATTGCTGATGTGTAGAGGAGGTCTTCCAATCCGTGCATGCCTAACAGCCCTTTGAGCCCCTGTAGTAAATCCTAAACCAAATTTGTCATTTTTGTGAGTAAAATCAGGGAGTCGACCCCAATTGGTACACCCACCTTCTTCAATTACAGCCCTGGCATCTTTGAGAGAAGCCATCTTCAGCGGAGGTTTGTTGGTAGCAACTTCAGTTGACGCCGAGAACTGAGGGACCTCTTCAAAGTTTTGACAAGGTGTTTCTATGAACTCCCCGTCCATTTCTACATAGCGGAAGGAATTGAGATGAATCACCATATAATCTTCTTCACCTCGCACTGTGACAATCTTCCCTTTCATCGGATATTTCAGCATTTGATGGAGTGTGAACGTAACTGCCCCAGCCTTATGAATCCAAGGGCGACCCAACAAGCAAGAATACGATGATCTGATATCCATTATGTAGAAGGTGAACCCAAAAGTCTAAGAACCCACTTTGACAGGGATGTCCACCTCCCCGTGCACCATTCTTTTCGATCCATCAAAAGCCCTTACCACAATGTTACTCGGATTTAGAATCAAACCTTCACAATCCAGGCGGTCTAACGCTTTCTTTGGAAGAACATTCAGTGAGGACCCAGTATCTACCAGCACATGGGCCATAGTGGTGCCCCTGCACTCAACCGAAACATGCAGAGCATCGTTATGATTTCTCCCTTTCGGTGTCAGGTCCACGTCTAAGAAACCCAACCCATTGTCAGCAGTCAGGCTGGCTATGCAATCTTTGAACTGATCGGCTGAAGTTTCCTGCGGAACATGCGCAATCTTAAGAAATGCAATCAAAGCCTTCACACGGGCTTCAGAACACAATAGCAAGGACAACATGGAGATCTTTGACGGGGTATGCCCCAGCTGTTCGACCATATTTTAGTCACTTTTCTTGATAATTTTCAGTATTTCCTCTATTTCTTGTTTACAGGCTTCCACAACGATCTTCTTAGGTGCCTCCGTTCGGTCAGGCTCACTTATAATTTCTTTTCCCTGAGTTGCAGATGGATCAGCAGCAGGGGTGATGACTGGAGTAAGAACATGAATAGTTGCAGGTGTAATAACTAGAGTAGGAACAAGAGAAATGTTAGGAGTGTTGGTTGGAACAGCGGTTGGAATAACAGTAGGCTTGATGATAGTCTTCAGGGAAATCTCAGGAGAGAAAACCCTTCTACTTCAAGTAACTTTACTAGTCCCGACAATATTACTGACATCAGTATCAGCTTCTTCAGTCTTCAGATCTTGCTTAACACCATGGTAATATATATTTGCACCATAATGCCATGGGACAACCTTGTCTGAGGTGTACGGAATGGGACCAGGAACAATGATTATTAGTGGAGCAATTCTTGGAACAGGTGTAACCCTAACAAGCTTTCTCGAGGAAACCTTGGAAGGATTGGCGGAAATGGTTATAATGGCAACGTCTTTAGAGGGAACAACGGGAATCATAGTTTTCTCAAACAAAATTTCTTTATTATCCACCAGGCGCTGAACACCTGACTTCAACAAACAGTAACCAGTAGGTATAATTGAACACATGTGGCAACCTTCACCACAACCCGAAAATAAACCAGCTAACAGCAAATTCTTCTTAAACGTCATCAGAGGAGTAGAAATTTATTCAACAAAGGTCACAAACAAATCGGTGTCAACAACATTAACTCCATGACCATGTTTGGGCATGGGAGCAGTTATAACATTCGGATTTTCTAGAGCATCAAACTCTATCTCCTTGGCTTCGAGCAAGTCTTGCACTTTGTTTCTCAGGGCCCAGCAATCATTTGTATCATGGCCGAGACTCTCGGAATGGTAGGCACACCGCGCGTTGGGATTGTATCTGGGAGAAGTAGTGTTTGGATTCTTGGGAGCCTCTCTCAAGGTTGCCAAGTTGGATTTCAGCAGATGAGGAAGAACTTCAGCCAAAGTCATATTGATGCGGGTAAACTTCCATTGTGGTCTTTCCACCCTTTGTTGATTATTGCATTGTGGAGCAACTATGGGTCTTGGCATCACTACAGCATTTACCGTTTGACGGTGTTCAGATCTGCCTTGGGGCTATAGACTGCACTGGCTTCCTTCTTACCAGTAGAAGGCCTCTTTACCGAACTCGGAGAGGCATCCTTCTGTATTTTACCACTTCGAATGCCAGCTTCCACTCTTTCTCCAGTCAAAATCAACTCATTAAAACCAGACGACGATCTGCCGATCAAGTGATTTAAAAATGGACTAGATAGCGTCCCTAGAAACATGTCAACCAACTCCCTATCAGACAACGGGAGTTGGACTCTTCCAGCCAAACCGGAGATGGAGTTTTGGGCAGGACACCCCATCATATTTAGCAAAAACTGGAGCTTTGAACTTATGAGGGATGACCACTCCTGATACCAGTCCCAGTTCTCCAAAATCCAAACCAGGGATTTTCTGAATCTCCATAGCACTCAGACGATCTTCTAGCTTCTTGTACCTATCCCCAGTAGGAGGATATTGCTCATCATCGTGATCCGTATCGTTATCAGAAACTGCAGGACTAGGGTCCTTCGCCCTTTCTTGGTTTTCTCCGTCCTTGGATGAGGAGGTCAAATCAGCTGGTTGTCTCAACCTTTCTCCGAATCTTCTACCCATGTTCAGAATACCGACCTTCTTCTTCTTCTTATTCTCTTTCAGAATAAGGGTCTTCAGATCCTCTTGTCCTTTAGCCATATTTATGAACATCTGTTGGAATTGGGCGTTCTGTGCCTGGAGATCTTTGATGGCTTGATCAAAATATATTTCTGCTAAAATAAACAGCGAAGAATATGAGAAACCTGTAAGGGTACCTGTAATGATGTGCATGATAATGGGATGCACATGTAATGATTTCAAAGACTTTGGGAGATTTAAATTTGTAAACCAAAAATAAACAAAACTTTATTAGCTTAACTTTAAAAGGTTTAACAATGCCTTTAAGGCGTTACAAAGAAGTAAATAAATCAAAATCTAAAACTAGAAAAAGCAAAATCAAAAGTCCCATGGTCGCTTCCTCTTTGTGCTGATGTAGTCATTGATCACTCTTTCCTCCTCGAGCTGCCTGGTGAGCTTCAAAATCTTCCTTTCTTGCTCATGGTACTGTTCTCGGTAAGTGACCCGCTCATTCTTCAACTGAATCCAAGATCTCTGGAACTCCCCAGGATCAGTGGGCATGTAAGGATAGAGAACCGTGTAAGGAATACTCTTTTCATTAGTGGGCTCCAGAATCACTGGTAATACGACCTCATAGGGAATCCCAAGCTTCTGGGCACGAGCTCGGACCCATTGGAGGTAAGGCTGCATAGGAAGGGAAGTCTTTGGTCCCAACTCTTGGGGGTCAGATCTGTTCACCATGCCTCAAGCTCGTATAAACCTCCGGCGATGCTCCTTAACATCCTCCTTATAGTCAAATACAATTTCCTCAAGAAGTAATTCATGGGGACCATCTCTTCGAGCACGACCAAATTGCCGCAAAGCTAGGCAAGGATTGTAAGTGATACCCCCTCTGATGCCTAGTAATGGGAAATTTGGGTATCCCCCACAGTGGTCAATAACAACAGTGTCTTCCATAGCCCGAGAACACCAAAGAATATCTGTATGAGAAAGTGACATTATTCTGTAGGACCAACCCAAACCTTCTTCGTTCTTTAACACAAACTTAGGGAGGTGAGAAATAAACCACCTTGACAGCAACGACATGCAACACATAAGAGTCCCTCTTATCCTCATAGTACGAGTGTGGAGAGCATGCAAGATATCTCCCAGCAAGGTAGGCACAGGGTTGCGAGAAAGGAAAATCTTGACAACATTCATATCTACAAAGGAATCCGGATTCGGGAAGAGAACCAAACCATAGATAAGGAGAGCCAAGACTTCTTCAAAAGCTTGAAAATCTAAATCATCCCAGAATAGCTGATCCCGGTCTATTAGAAATTTAGCTAGAAAACCTTCGACCCCGCTTCGTGTTTCCCAATTGGATATTACATCAGCCTGTTTCAAATGCAGAGCTGAGGCAATGTCTTCTGGTCTAGGAGCTTCTTCCATACCGGTGAAGGGTACCTGTTCAAGAATGGATATTCCCAATAGATGAGAGAACTCTTCCAAGGTGGGTACTAGCTGATAATCTGGAAAGGTGAAGCAATGATGCACGGGATCGAAGAACTGGAAAAGTACGCTCATCATCTGTTCATCAAGGTTTGAAGTAACCAGGATGCGAAGTTGACCGTGTCTCTTAATGAACATAGAAGTATCAGAAACTCTTGAGGCTAGCTCTTTAAGTTGGGAAGGTATTTTCACAAATTTGACTCGGATGGTATTTCTGCGCACGGAAGCCATGATCTGCAAAATAGAACAAAGATAAATTCCCTTGGTCTTTGAAATAGTTAGTGTAATGAAGCATGAATGCCATGTTATGATGCAGGATGTCATGATAAACCACATGTATAGTAAACAACATGTATTGCACACATAAACAAATCACACAAAGCCCTTAGGTTTAAGGCTTGCATGAGGTCAAAGGTAGTACCCTCTTGAAGTTAAGTTGGTTAAAACCTGTCATAGAAAAAGTAACCGGGTTCTAGAGGATCTCAATATCACTGACCATCCTCCATCGGTCATGGTTTCAGCTCACGCAATCTTTTCTTGCAGCCAGAACTATCTTGAGAGTATGGTCTCAATGAGTGTAGCATCGAGTATCAACCAGTTCACAGCTTTACACCGAGACCGGATATCTCACTACTTTCTAATGGCCAAGTTGGTCGATTAAAGGTTCTAAGGTCAGTTGATGCTTAACGATACCACACAGCGGCCCCGTATTCTCCTCGTTTCTCCATAAGGGATACCGGTACCAACCAATGTGCCATATCAATGTAGCTACTGCTTCAACTGTATCGGTCTATGTCGTACAGTTCCCTCACAGTCTATTGCTACTTACCTAAAAGGTATCCCCAGATTCGGGTTAGGATCTATAGCAACCCCAAACAAAACCCTTAAAAGTAAAGAAAACAAAGCAATCGAGAGAAGCAAATATGATGAACTAGATCCTAAGGTATACCTCACTTATTTACTCCTCAGCAGAGTCGCCAGTTCTGTGATATGGTGGTAGAACCGACTATTTGAAATGTTGGTTTGTGTTTTGCGCTTTGTGTTTGCAAAATGTCGCGGTAAGCAAGAGTCGCCACCAAATTTTATTTTATCCAACAAGGAAAAGGAAAAAGAACAGAAAAAACCTTCTTCGAGATGTTTCTGAGTACGGGGGATAGATTATATAAAGGGAAGGTGTTAGCACCCTTTCTATCCATGGTTTTCCACGGGCTCTTAGGTACTTGCTCATCTTTTTTAAATTTCTTGTGTATGTGCTTTGCTTTGAAAAGTTTTACTTCGTGATAACCCTGGTATCAGTCCTCAAAGGTGTGATGAAGTTTGTTTTGAAAGTTTGTTTGAAAAGTTTAAGTGTGAAAAGTTTTGATTTGAGCAAGTACCTACTAGCATCTACCTACTCGAAAAAGGATCGTTTCTATTCTTGTTTCCTTTAGACAGTGCTATCCTACTATTGAGAAATAGGTAGCACCGTCGTTGGAGTTGTAAGGGTCAATTTGAAAGGGACGTACGATCACTAAAGCAATGTTAGGACATCTTAGTAATAACCCTAAAGTCTTAAGATCATATTCGAGGAAACATTTCCGAGGCAACATTTGAATGGGACATTTGATCTTTGTTAGACAGGAGGGAAACCACTAAGACACCCTATGCCTAATGATCGTTTACCAAAGGCAATCGAAGTGAGAGTATACCCTAAGAGTGATATGTGCGAGTGATCTGTTTTCAATTATTTAGTCTTTGCACATTAGGGTTTTCTAACTGGATTAATTTGTCATGCATTCTTGTCATACAATCCTATTAGCATACATCTAACCAGTCAAATATTTGCGAGAATTAAAATGTGAGAAAGTAAATCTACGCTATTACAAGGCTTCGGGGAGGGGGGGTTAATTACATAGCCAAAAACCTGGGGAAAAAAGCGATAAATAAAAAGCCCTAGATTAAACTATTACAAGCCATGAACAGTTACAACAATATAGGCAAAAATAATAAACGTGCGGCGAATTAAATACGGGGCGATTAGGGTTTCGACCCTTGACTAAACCTATTCGCGATTAAAAAAAAGTTTTGGTCATGTTTTATTATTTAAGAAAATAGAGAAATTATTAAATTAAAAAGAAAAATCCTAATTCTAATTGATTTTAAATTAAAAAATAAATTAATTTATTCTAAAACCTATTTTTGTATTTTTATTTATTTGAGAAAAAGAGCAAAATAAAATTAAGTCAAAATTTTAACCTAATTTCTATTTTGTTTTTATTTATGAAAACAAATTACGATTTCCCTAAATTAAACTAAGTTAAATTAATTTTGATAATAATAAAATAAAAACTAATCCTAATTTTGGTGAATTATTGATTTTATGACTTTTATGAAAAATAAATTAATTTGTGAATTAAAATAAATAAAGAAAATTAAAAGAATAAAAAAAGGTTAGTAAATGGGCTTGGTGGTGTTTGTTGAAAAGGGGAGGTTAGAACTGAATTTCTGGGCCTAGATAGCTAAGGCTTGTTTGACTTGCTTGATCCAGCGTGCACGTTGACGGGGGAACATGGTAGGCCCCTTGCTACATGACATTGGATCCACATGGCTGATGGATCTGATGGTGGAACACAAAGGTGTACAGTAGGCGCATGCTATTGTGTTGTATGGGATCTACCTGAAAGGAGCAAGAAAATAATAAAATGCACATGCCTGGGATCGAACCCAGGACGTGTGCATCAAAGGCCTTCGCCCCAGCCATCTGAGCCATGGTGTTAACTTGTAAGTAATATGAAAACAGAATATAATATGCAAAAACAAGCTATTGGGGCCAACTAACGCGTGAAATTCAAACAAGCAAATCAGGGAGTGCCACACATCATCTTCTTCCTCCTAACCGTCGTTTTAGCTCAGTATGTTTTTACCTACGGACATTGCGATGTAGCTACAACTCTATGTATTTCAAAAATTATCCATAGGCAATATAAATGACCATGGTTGATACCAATCAACTCGTCTCATCCTCACGAGTCTCATGGTACCAGAATTAATGTCCAATTTTACCTGTATTTCAAAGCCCTAAAACCAAACAAAAAAACCTAGCCATGGAAATGTCACATACAGTCAACAAAAATGCAATTGAATAAAATGAATAGCTTGCAAACTCAATAAGGAACAAGAATATGTAATCAAAACGTGCAAAGGATGTATAAATCAATGAAAACGAAAATGAAATTTTTGGCTAACCGTGTGACTGCGACAACGCGTTTCAGGACGTGGGAAGGCTTGCTAATGATTGGAACACAATCCTGAGACGTCCAGCAATCGATTGGCAAGGTGAAGATGGCTTGGGATGGCCTGTAACTTAGAATTGGATCACCACTTTTTCTTGAGATTTTTCAGTTTTGTTTTTGCTCTGCACGATTACTCAACCTCCCTTCATGCCTTGGATCTATTATGTATATGTAATACAACATGTTAGGTCAAAAAAAACGACCTCAATCTTGCCCATTATGAAGATTTGATTTAGTATTTTATGGCATATATGATATCTTTCCAAATTTTCTCAAATTCAATCTTTTTCCACCCAAATCAGCCTTGCACGAATTGATTCTTATTTGACAGCACATAAGATCTTCCTTCAATGCAAAAATTATCCCTAAAACACAATATATGATTTACTTAGATTTATTTGATTTTATTTGAATTTTAAGTGAATAAAAATCAAAATAAATTGAATAAATAAATAAATAAATAAATAAAGCATGGAGGGTCCCATAGGTCGTGGACTATGTTATTATTAAAGTGCAAGCATAAAAGGTTGGGCCCATTTAGCAAAAAATGTAAATTTGAGCACATTTGACTTTTGGCAATTTTGCAAAAAAGGTCAACTTGGCCAATGCATAACTCTCACAATTTTGACCCTAGAGAGGTGTTCTTGGACTTTTTAGAAATATTAGGATGTCCTCTAAGAAACCCTTTTGGTCTCATCTCAATTGAGTCTTCCATGTTCATGTATGAAGCTTTGACCCAAAAGGTGTTTTTGTTGACTTTTCAAAATGACCTATAATGTCAAAATTCATATCTTTTTGTGAGTGCATATTTTGAACTTGGGAGCTGAATATGAATTGTAGGGAATTGCATCCTATTCAAAATTAGTTTTGAATAGGCCATTTCTGATAAAGTATGAGAAAGTTATGCTTGGTCAAAGTTGAGTTGACTTTTCCTATAAAACCCTAATTTACAACTTTTGGGTTTTGATGCATTGTGAGCAATCCTTGATGAATAATGATAAAACCTTGATAAAATGATGAATGATACTTAAAAATGAGGATGTTGACCAAAAATCTTGAAGTTTGATTGTATATTGGCCACAATTGACTTTTGACCTAGCACGGTCGATTTTCAAGCCTTTGAGCAATTGACTAAGCAAACTTCCTCTGCAATGCTTGAAACTTGACATGGATGATCTTGGGAACATATTATGACAATGGTGATCATTTGAGATCCTTTGGATTCAAGCATCTTGATGAAAAATGAAACCCTAATTTGAGGTAGACTGCCTTAGGAGAGAGTTTGTCTGGTCAACTCTTGGACTTCCTTAAGCAATTTGAGGACCTCACTTGACATGTATTGAGAAATATGGGAGGGTAAATTTTGGCTTACAACAGCTGCCCCTGTTCAATCTTCTTAAACCTGAGGATGTAGATTGACTTGTCTGCCTTTTATGATCTGAAGGTGGAAGATGATTGAACACTAGAGTGCCCAGAAATTTGCACTCGCATGAAGTGATACTCGACTTGTGATATCGGGAATGGGCTTACAGATGCCATTTGGAATTCGATGAAGGAAGATGCGCTTAAAGATGCCATCCGAAGAGGTGTCGATCGCATAAGAGATTCCTTTGCGAGATCCTGTATACCTATTGTTGAGGAGGACTTCGTTGGGGAATGTTGGTCTCTGTCTTGAGAGAAATAGAGTTTTAGGAGCTTCAGTTGTCTGTTACTCTACTGGGGACTAATTCCAGTTTGGGAAGCAGAAGTGAACTGTGTGTTTGTTCGGGGTATATGTTGCACTGTGACTTTCTGGGGAAATGTGAAATTAAACGTGTTTGATCAGGTCCAGGTCTTACAGTGTTGTGGACTGCCGTCTAGGGATAAGAGAAGAGAAAAATGGATGGTAAGGTTATAAGAAGGAACCTGGATGGTAGGGTTACTTCGATATGAAAGCCTGGATAGTAAGGTTATGAGAAGGAACCTGGATAGCAGGGTTACTTCGATATGAAAGCCGGGATAGTAGGGCTGTGAGAAGGAACTTGGATAGTAGGGTTACTTCGATATGAAAGCCGGGATAGTAGGGCTGTGAGAAGGAACCTGGATAGTAGGGTTACTTCGATATGAAAGCCTGGATAGTAGGGCTGCGAGAAGGAATCTGTATAGTAGGGTTAATTCGATATGAAAGTCGAGATAGTAGGGCTGTAAGAAGGAACATAGATAGTAGGGTTACTTCGATATGAAAGCCTGGATAGTAGGGCTACAAGAAGGAACCTGGATAGTAGGGTTACTTCGATATGAAAGCTGGGATAGTAGGGCTGTGAGAAGGAACCTGGGTAGTAGGGTTACTTCGATATGAAAGCCTGGATGGTAGGGCTATAAGAAGGAATCTGGATGGTAGGGTTACTTCAATATGAAAGCCTAGATAGTAGGGCTGTGAGAAGGAACCTGGATAGTAGGATTACTTAGATATGAAAAGCTTGGATAGTAGGGCTGTGAGAAGGAACCTGGATAGTAGGGTTACCTTGGTATGAAAAGCCTGGATAGTAGGGCTGTGAGAAGAATTCGGTCCACTAAGAGGATTTCTGTTCATTAAATATCTGTCGTGTGAATTTCTCTGCTGTTGAACAAATAGTCATATGCAAACAATAGTATTTTAAAAAATGCAAAGCTTATGTTTGTCTTGAAGTTGAAAATTTCATTTTTTAGTAAAACAAACAAATTTTGTAAGAGTGTGATATCAACTCGGGATCTATAGCAAACCTTATAGGAGTCATGATACCTTTTGTAACAATATGCTTTTGGACTAACCCATGCTTCAGTTAGGAATTTTAAGGGTTATAGCGTGGCCTAGTTCACGGTTTAAGAAACAAAGTATAAAGGCTCAAACTTTATTTATACCCAACCCGTTCTTCATGATGTTCTTCAATCCTACGCTAAATTAATTGTGCATTTAAATTCCAATTGAGTCTGGAATCTTGGTCCTGATATGCCGGTGATGGTTCGGATATTGGAAGTTTATTTGAGAAGACAATCATTATTTTTTTCTAATATTTTTGTTGAGGATTAGTAGCGACCTCTTTTTTTGATTTTATCATCCCTACCTTTTGCCTGAACTGTTTCTTTTGTGATTACAGTCAGCGGGATGCCCCTGTTTTTTCTTAAGTCTAGTGTCCAATCATATTTTATCTTCGAGTAACGAAAGGCAAACTCGCCAATCTAACTCTTCAGGTTCAAGAAGATTGAACAGGGGCAGCTGTTGTACCCCAAAATTTTCCCTCTCATTCTATCAAAGATTTCCCCTCACAAGGCTCCCTGAACTCCAGACAGGCTTAGGGTTTTGCTCTGCTTAAGACATCTCCTTGCACTGATGACCTAAATTAGGGTTTGAGTTTGCACAGGGATTTTTGGACTTCCAATGCTCAAAGTTACTTTCATACTTCATGTTGGACTCATAAGTTTGTCCATACCAAGTTTCAAGCCTTGAATCAAATTTTTGCCCAGTCAATTGGACAGTTGACCTAGAAATCAACTGTATTGGGGAAAAAAGTCAACTATGGCCAATTTACAGTCAAAACTCATGAATTTTGACCCAAATAAACATTATAGACTCATATGAACCATTTAATCAAGTTTGGACCACAACTCCTCAAGAAATTTGATCAGATCATCAAAAGGGCAAAATGGTCCTTTTTAGGGTTTTGATTGCACAAGGGCAATTTCTGACTTTTGACCTAGCCAATGGCAAATTGGGCTCAAGCATGGATTCAAGGACTCAATGGAATCATCTTGACCTATTCACAAGGTTCAAAAGATCTCAATTGCATTGGATTGACAGATGAATTTTTCAGTCAACTGATCAAAATTTGACTGTACACTGAAAAGTCAAACTTTGACTTTTTGGTCAAAATCAAGTTCCAAGGGTCATTTTTCATTTATATATGTCAAAATATGAAACTTATTCATCAAGAAACCCATTTTTTCAAATTAGGGTTTAAAGTTGAAAAATTTCATAACTTAGAATTTTTCTAAGTTATGAAATTTTCTTAATTTTTCCTAACTTTGCCCAACATTCTCACCATGATGCAATTGGATTCAAACAAAACTTCCAACATAAAATTTGTATTCCCCCACAAAGTCTACAACTTTTATGCATAAAGATTTCTCAAAAGAAGCTTGGATCTCAAGTTATGATTTTTGGAAAAAGGGTCCCTAAAACTTTTAACTTAGTGAAATTTTGCCCTAGTTTAGGCAGAATTTTGACCTATCTTCATGGACATTTTTCACATAGTTCCACTTGGAATCTCAAATTTCATTTCAAATATGGATTGTAGATCATGTTGCAAGCTTTCCAAAATGTCCAAGAACTCTCCAAACACATTTGTGGTTAGGTAGAATCGAAGGCTTGAGTTGGCAAAAACTAACTTTTCATCCATGGCATGTTCATATTGATACAAGTTGCAAATTCAAATCAGCTTGCTCTGCACTAGATTACAGGCCTCAAAACCATTCCACACTCAATAATTAAATGCAAATCCATTGGTCTAAGGCATTGTTTTGGTCATTAGGGCATTGCATACAAGATTAATCCATAAATGGTAAAAGGTACATTACCATTTTTGCCAAAGTTTGCTTTATGTCAAAACCACAATCTTTGAGCATAGAGCCAAATCTTGTGCAGCAAATCAGATCCATAAACTTGAGGGGCCAAGGGAAAAGTGTGCAAGCTGATGGATAGCATGTACAAGCCTGCTTCACATCACCTCTCACACTTTGCTTCATAACCAAGAAATTTGTCCAATACACTAGAACTTGAACATCAGCTAAAACTAACTTGTGCAAGCTTTTGAAACAACTTTCTCACATCCCCTTGAACCAGAAACACGACCCTTTGATCCCTCAAACCTACCATAGTGAAAAATCACCTTCCATTGGCAAAACAGGGCACTCCCTGCTGTTTGATTCCCACAACTCAAATCCCTCGTGCGTTTTGTCTCAAATTGGTTCAAACACATTCCACACAACATATCCAAGCTATCCCAACCCTTAAACACCAATCGTAACTCCATTTACAGGGTTTTCCATTTTTGATTTCAGCTTGTGCAGGTTGAGTTCTGTAGGCTTGTTCAAGCACATTCAAGGCAAGCTAGACATTGGAGAAGGTCATGGGAAGTTCAACAAGCTCCCAAACATCTCAGGCCTTATTGAAAAGCTTCACATTGCCATACACGAAGTCAGCTGAAACAGGTTTTTAGCAACTTCCTATCTCTCTATTTAGGAACATTTAGACTTAGGTTTTTGAATAAGAAATGTAGTATTCATAGCCATGAAGTTGTACATATGCTCAGTTTTCATTTTAATTAAGCATGCTAAGAGAATTTGGTCCATGAACATCCTGAAAAAAATAGGTTAAGATTTAGGGCCAGAGAAATTCTCTCTGGTCTTTGAGAGTTAGGACAAGTTTTTTATATGGTTGAATTCGTCTTGGAAAACCCTACAACTTTGATGTTATGTGTTTTTGCATTAGAGCTCGTATGCAGGTTGTACATGTTGGATACAGGGCGCGCGAAATTTTGAATAGAGGTTGAAGATGAAGTGTGGTGGGTTGGGTTTGGTCCTGACTCACTATTGACACCCCCCTTTTGCTGAATGCACCCCCTGGCCCAATTTCTTGATACTTTGATATTTTTTTATTTATTTTCATTTTCTGATTTCTATTTTATATTTTCTAAATACAAAAATATCCAAAAATATTTTTTTATAAATTTTTACATTTATTTTGTATTTTATTTTTATTTTTTAGCATGAACACAATTTATTTAGTATATATGTTATTTATTGAAAACTTAAAAATGATATATAAATTATACTTTATTTTTATTTTTTATTCTTTATTTTATTTACACTAAAAAATATTGTTCTAAATATATTTTTAGTCTTGTATATATTTTATTTTTATTGTACATATTTAATATAATTAATATATATACATACTTTTATTTTATTTAATAGATACTTTAGAATAAAAACATAAAAATACTATACTTTTATTTTTATTATTATTTATACTTAAAAAATACTTTTTCTAAATATATTTTATTTTTTGTATATACACTATTTTATTTTATTGTATATAAATAATATAGTCAATATATTTATATTCTTAAAAATTAGGGTTTTATCCTTAATATAATAATAATCTTTTTATTATTCCTTTCTTTTTGCATTAAATATTTTTACATACATAAAGTTAAATAAAACCTTTTTTGCATATTCATATTATTTTGTATATTTATTTAATTTGTTTATTTAAATATTGTTCATTTATTATTTATGCCATTGATTCAATTTGGATGTAATAATAAAATTAGGGTTTAATTTCTTGTCAAATATATCCCCATTCAAAATTGTATCCCCCTCCCCATAATCATATTGTAATAGTGGTCGATTTATTTTACGCATTTACGCTTTCAATTATGCCATGATTAGAGATTAGGGTTTGTATGCAAAAATCCAAAATTAACAAGTAGCTTGACCTAATACAAAGACAAAAATCCATGAAAATCAATACACAATGCACACTTGCACCCCTAGGGTTACATCCACCTGTTGTCTTAAAAATGGGCCATGTTATGCATGTTGGGTACTTTGGCAAAACAAAAACAAAACAAAAGATCATAGTCCCTCGATGACGCTATCTTGGTTGCCTAAACAAAATGATCAAGTCCCTCAGAAAATTTGCTCAAAATACTTGACACAATTGCTATCATGGTCTATACGATGACCCGCACCTGTCCCGTTTAACATCCTAATACAAGGTTGTTTACCAAATACAATGGTAAAACAACACTGTCAAAAGGGTTAAAAACATATAGGAAAGATCTTTGAGTAAAATAGGGTAGATAACTCTTAGTTACTTGATCAAAAACTTGCAAAACATCCTTGCTATTTTCAAACACACTTCACAACATAATTTTAAAACATTTCCCAAAAACAAACTTTCAAACATTGAAAAATCTCTTCAAAAGACAATGCACCTTTGTATATATTCAAACAAGAATCATTACAAAGGTTGCTACAACGATGGCCTCTTTTCAAAACATCTTTCAAAACCACCCACAAAGCACCATTTCAAACAATTGAAAAGCAAAAGCAAGTGATCTAAACAAGTAACTAAGAGCCCATGGAAAACCATGGATGAAAAAGGTGCTAGCACCTTCCCTTTTTATAATCTACTCCCCGAACCCAAGAAAACATCTCAAAGGTCTTTCCTGTGCTTTTTGACCTTTCCTTAGGATAAAATAAAAATTCGATGGCGACTCTTGCTAAACTGAAACATTTGCGAACATAAACGCAAAACCTCAAGTCAGTTCTCCCACCCTATCACAGAACTGGCGACTCTGCTGTGGAATAACTCTGTAAGTGGAGTAACCTTAGGGTTTAGATCACCTTTGCATGCTTATCTTGTTTGCTTTGATTGCTTTACATTTGGTTCTCTTGTTTGGATTTGAATCCTCCACCCGGATTTTTGGGAAATATTCATAGGTAAATAGCAATACGTTATGGAAATTGTGTGGGGTATACCAACATGGTTGAAGCAATAGCTATATTAGTGCGACATATTTGTGGGTACCGGTAGACTTTGAGTCAATCAAAGAGAATACGGGGCCGCTGAGTGATGTCATGAAGCACTAATGAACTATTAGAACCTTTACTTGACCAGGCCTTATTAGGGGTAGTGAGATGACCGAATTTGGTGCAATCCGAAGTTGGTAGATACTCGATACTACACTTATTGAGGGTTATTTTCTTGGAATACTTCGGTCGCCAGTTAAGTGGCTAAACTGAAACAATGAACACAGAAAATAATCCAGTGATATTGAGCTCCTTAGAACCCGATTACTATTTATAGGACAGGTTGAGCCAACTAACTTCAAGAGGGTACTTACCTATGAAACCCCATGCAATCCTGAAACTAGGATCTTGTGTGACTTGCTTGTATATATACTTGTGCATACATCATGAACATCATAAAGCATCATATGCATCCACTAACCATTTCAAGGGTTTGGATCTTCATCTTTGTTCTTGTTTTATAGGTAATGGAATTTGTAATACCCCAAAATTTTCCCTCTCATATTTCTCAAAACATTGCAAGGAAAATTTCTAAGTGGCTCAAGCTTGCTCAAAAGTTGGACAGACAATCATCTCCTAAGGCAGTCTTCCCCAAATTAGGGTTTTGTGTTGCATCAAGATCCTTGAGTCCAAATGAACTCAAATTCTCCCCAGTGTCCTAATATGTTCTCAAGGTCATCCATGTCAAGTTTCAAGCCTTGCAGAGGAAGTTTGCCCAGTCAATTGCTCAAAGGGTCCAAAAATCGACTTTGCTAGGGCAAAAGTCAACTGTGACCCAAATACAGTCAAACTTCAAGATTTTTTGTCAACATTCTAATTTTTAAGAATATTTCATCATTTGATCAAGGGTTGATCATGATTCATCAAGGATTTCTCAAAATTCATCAAGACTCAAAAGTTGCTAAATTAGGGTTTTGCAGGAAAAGTCAACTCAACTTTGACCAAGCATAACATTCTCATACTTTATGAGAAATGACCCATCCAAAGCTCATTTTGAATAAGATACAATTTTCTACAATCCATCTTCATACCCCAAGATCAGAAAATTCACTCACAAGAAGTTATAAATTTGGACATTATAGGTCATTTTTGAAAGTCAACAAAAACACCTTTTTTGCCAAAGCTTATAAATTGAGAATGGAATATCAAATTGCCATGAGACAAAAAGGGTTGGTTAGAGAATATCTCAAGCTTTCTAAAAAGTCCAAGAACACCTCCAAAAGTTCAAAATTGAAGAAGTTATGCATTGTTGAAGTTGGGCATTTTTGCAAAATTGCCAAAAGTCCACTATCCCCAAAACTTCAAATTTTGTCAAATAGGCCCATTATTTTCCACTTGATTTGAGCTTGCACCATTTCACACGTGTCCTAGCTTCAGTCTTGAGATCATATTTCCTTTTTATTATTTTATTTGATTTTTTATTGAATTATTTCATTTTAAATCAAATTAAATCAAATAAAATCCAAATATTGATTACTTGAGATATTTTTGGCTATTTCAGGTTGAGATCATCATCATTAATCTCATCAAATTCGTATCTCACCATACCATGTGCAAAAGGGTTGATTTTTGACAAATTTGGCAAGCTTTCAAAAGGAGATCAAATCAAATATGGATGCATTGATTTAGAGAGGTTCATTCCAATTTTGTTACCCTAGCACATTGTATGATACATAAGGAAGGAAAAGGCACGAAAAATAAGGTTAGAAGCTGTAAGGACAAGCAGAACCAAGTTTGAAAAAAGTGACAAAAAGTTGGAATTCGAAATCATAGCAAGAGAGGTTTTCAGAAGCCAAAAGCGATCCCAATCGATTCCTGGAGGTTCACTGAGTCGAAACCAATCCAAAGTAGGCTTCCATACACGCCCAAACACGCTGTAAGTATCACGTTACCTAGCTCTGCATTTTGATTCGTAAATCATTATTCTTGCATCCTTTGTACAAATCAACTGCATATTCATGATCACTATGTCATTTGCTAACTTTCTGTAATATCCAATTCTATTTATAGGCGCTGTAACCCCAAATCGCCATAGCTAGGGTTGTGTTTTTGTTTTTAGGGTTTTCTTTTTCAGGAGAAATCAGGGCTCAAGAAGGGTATAAAGATGATCAGGAAGCCAAGACAAACTCAGCCATGTGTTTGGAGTTGATTTATGTGGCCTAGAATGGATTTTAGGGCAAGCTTGCACATTTAGCTGCGGATCCAAATCCACAGGTAATATTTGCAGGGGATAGAGGTAGGAGACGATGGTGTGTCGCTTCCCCAATGGCCAATTCAAAAAACCACGCGCATTTTTATTGTTTACTGGCATATTAACGTATTTTAACATATTATATTTTGTTTGTATATTATTAACAATTGAAGCAAATGGCCTAGTGGTAAAGTGAGCTGGCAATCACGTACAGGACCTGGGTTCGAATCCCAGGTCCTCCAAATTTCTCTTTGATTTACAACTCACCAAATACCTTCACATATCAAAGTTCCAGATGGCCCAAGGCCAGATCTGGTGATCCAGGAGTGAGGGTCCATCATAGATCCAGTCAACGCGCATACACCAAATCCAGGAAGGTCAATAAGGCCAACGTGTTATTGGGCCTCAGATTGCTTCTCAAACCACCCTTTTCAGGCCCATACCCTTTCTCTCTTTCTATTATTTATTTGTTTATTTTAATTATTTGATTTTATTATTTTTATTATTTTTCTAACCAATCAAATTTTTTCCTTTATAAAATTAAAACCACAAAAAACATTTTCTTTATCAAATTAAATTTTAGTGTTTTATTTTTTATTAACAAATCTATTAATTAATTTAGGCTATTAATTAGAAATAACTTTAATATATTTTTTGTAAATAATTAAAATTAATTAGACTTAATTAGGTTTTTACTAACATTAATTAATTTTTATTTCTTTCTTAAAATACCAAAAAAATCCAAAAATAACTTTTTTTATTATTAGTTAATTAATTTATTAATTTATTAATTAATTTAGGATAGTTTCTTTCTTAATTCAAAAACAAAAAAAAAAGATACTTTCTCTCAAAAAGGGTCAAAACCCTATTTGCGCTCGATTTAATTTCTCGCACGCGATTTATTTTCTTTTATATCATAATGTATTTGTTCCCGGTTTGTAATAGTTAATAGGACTTTTTATCGCTTTATTTATTCTTTAAGGGTTTGTCTTTGGCGATGTAAATATCCGACGCCTTGTAATAGTTAAATTTCCGCAATTTATTTTCCGCAACTTATAATTGTTAGATGTTTGTTAATAGGTTTGCAAGACAAGACTGAATGTTTTAAACCTAAAATCAACTTAGATCACCATTAACATGTACAAAGATAAAATTAACTGAAAACGACACACTCGCACATGCACACTCTTAGGGTACACCTCACTTGGTTGCCTTCGTACACGGTCATTGAGTATAGGTCGCTTTAGAGGTCGCCCTCTTGTCTAAAGATTATAGTCGCCTCAAAACGGTTGCCTCGGATATTGTTGCCTCAAACAAATGATCTAAGACATTAGGGTTACCGCTAAGGCATCTTAACATTGCTTTAGTGATCGTAAGTCTCGCATTCGAATTGACCCTTAAACTCCAACGACGGTTCTACTTACTCATCAATAGTAGGATAGCATTGTCTAAAGGAAGATATCATAGAACAATTCCTTTTTCGAGTAGGTAGATGGTTCTTAGATACTTGCTCTTTTTAAAAAAAAACAAAAACTCTTCACACTTACACTTTTCAAACAAAGTTTTCAAAAACACTTCATACGTTCTTGAGGATAGAAGCAAGAGTTAAATTGAAGTTTTCAAAACAAAAACTATTTCAAACCCACAAGCATAAAGAAAGCAATTTTGAAAACAATTGAGCAAGTACCTAAGAGCCCGTGGATAACCACGGATAGAAAGGGTGCTAACACCTTCCCTTTCTATAATCTACCCCCCGAACCAGAGAAATATCTCGAAAAAGGAATTTTTCTGTGCTTTTTTCCTTTCCTTGTTGGATAAAATAAAAGTCAATGGCGAATCTTGCTTACCGCAACATTTTGTGAAAATAAACGCAAAACGCAAACCAGCATTCCAAAAAACAGTCAATTCTTTCCCACCGTATCACAGAACTGGCGACTCTGCTGGGGATGCTTATAAGTGGGGTGTACCTTAGGAATAGTTAATAATGTTTTCAATTGCTTGACTTGTATTCTTTATCTTTGTGGGCTTGTATAGGAGTTACTATAGATCCTAACCCAGATCTGAGGGATACCCTTTAGGTAAGTAGCAATAAACTGTGAGGGAACTTTACAGCGTAGACCGATACGGTTGAAGCAGTAGCTACGTTGGTTTGGCACTTTAGTATGTATCGATATCCCTTGTGGCGCAACGAGGAGAATATGGGTCTGCTAAGGGGTGATTAAGCACCAACTGACCTTAGAACCTTTAAATTGACCAACTTGGCCATAGAACAGTAGCAGTAGGCTACACTCATTGAGACTAAACTCTCGCGATGATTCCGGCTGCAAGAAAAGATTGCTAAACTGGAATTATGACCGGTCGAGGGTAGTCAGTGATATTGAGATCCTCTAGAACCCGGTTACTATTTTTAGGACAGCTTTGAACCAACTGAACTGAAAGAGGGTAGTACCTAAGCTCCTTGCCATCCTGAAATCTAAGGGCTCTCTGTGTGACTTGTGTGCCTTTATCATGTTTGCTATTTGTGGATACTTGTGGTGTGCTTTCTATCATGACATCATGACATTATGACATTGCATGCATCTTGCATTGGACTAACCTATTTCAAATACAGGAGGGATTCATCTTTATTCTGTTTTATAGGTCATGGCACCCATGCGTAGAAACACCATCCGGATTAACTTTGTCCAAGTTCCTGCTCTGCTTAAAGATTTGGTTGCAAAGATTCCAGATACTACCTCCTTCATTAGAAGACATGGGCATCTTCTTGGTTTGGTCACCTCCAAATTGGATGAGCACATGATGAGTGTCCTAGTCCAGTTCTTTGATCCACTTTACCATTGCTTTACTTTTCAGGACTACCAGTTGGTCCCCACCTTAGAAGAGTTCTCTGATCTGCTTGGTATCCCTATTCTGGAGCAGACCCCGTTTACAGGTTGGGAAAAGATCCTTAGGCCAGAAGAGATTGCTTCAGCCCTCCATCTGACAAAGGTTGAAGTGATGTCCAATTGGGAGACTAGAAGTGGAGTAAAGGGCGTTTTGACTAAGTTTTTGGTTGGTAAGGCAAATCATTTCTGGGACAGTCTAGACTTCCAGGCCTTCGAAGACATTCTGGCTCTGCTCATATATGGTTTGGTATTGTTTCCTAACGCAGATGCTTTTGTTGATGTGAATGCAGTGAAGATTTTCATGTCTGGTAATCTTGTACCCACTCTCTTGGGTGACATTCTTCATCAGCTTTATGCCCGTACTGCTCGGAAGCGGGGAACCTTGATGTGTTGTACTCCGCTGTTGGCGAGGTGGTTTATTTCTCACCTCACTAAATCAGTTTTGAAGAACAAAGAAGGCATGGGATGGGCCTACAGGATTATGTCTCTCTCTCATAATGACATCATTTGGACTATCAAGGGTATGGATGAGGTGGCTATTATTGATCATTGTGGGGAATACCCCAATGTTCCACTAATAGGAACCAATGGAGGAATTACTTGCAATCCATGCTTGGCCTTACATCAGTTTGGGCGAGCCAGAAAGGAAGGACCTCATGAGCTGCTAATGCCTAGTATAGTCTTTAATTTCCAAGGGGATAGTGACGAGCAACGCCACAGATTCATAAGGGCTTGGGATAGAGTACACAGATCTGATCCACACGAACTGGGTGCGAAGACTTCTCTACCAATGGAACCATATCTCCGATGGGTTCACATACGTGCCCAAAAGCTGGGAATGCCCTATGAAGCCGTCTTGCCTATCATTGTTGAAGTTGCTGATGAGGAAGGGGTTCCTCCTACTATCTTACACCCTTACATGCCTACTGACATTGGTGCATTGAAGAGGTCTTGGATGCAACTGAGAGAAGAACGGGATACTTATAGAGAAAAGTATCACGAGCAAGAGCAGAAGATTCAGAAGTTGACCAGGCAGCTGGAGAATGAGCAGATCATCAACGACTATGTCAGCACTAAAGGCAAACGACCATGGGAGCGCTAATGTCCTTTGATTATTTCCAGTTTTTATTTACTTTTCAATATTTCCTTTCTTGTAACGCCTTAAGGGCATTTGTTGAACAATTGAATTTCAAGTTTATCTAATAAAAGTGTGTTTCATGTTTGGTTTACGAATTTGAATCTCTCGATGTCTTCGAAATCATAGCATACACATTTCATTCCATACACCTCATAACAGGTACCCTTACAGGTTTTCTCATCTTCTTCACTGTTTATTTCAGCATTATGTCTTCCGAACCATCAACTGAACAAGCAATCAAGGCTCTACAGGCCCAAAACACCCAGTTCCAGGAATTGTTCATGAATCTAGATAAGCATCAGCAAGATCTGAAGGCCCTTATCTTGAAAGAGAAGAAGAAGAAGAATAAGACGATCCTGTTTAATATGGGCTACGGGTTTGGAAACAGGCTACGAGATGAAGTTGATTTGACCCCCTCATCTGGAGGGAAAAATAGTCAGGAAGAAAGGAGGGCTCCTAGCCCTGTGGTTTTAGACAACGAGATGGACTTCGACGAAGACCAGTATCCTCCGGCGGAGGATAGATAAAAGCAACTGGAAGACCGGTTGAGTGCGATGGAAGTTCAGAAAGTGCCTGGTCTGGATTTTGGTGATTTGGGTCTGTCATCTGGGGTGGTGATTCCCCACAAGTTCAAAGCACCAGCCTTTGCTAAGTACGATGAAGTTTCTTGTCCAAAGCTGCACCTCCGGTCGTATGTTAGTAAGATTCAGCCATACACCGTTGACAAGAATCTATGGATCCACTTCTTTCAAGACAATCTCTCAGGGACTCAGCTTGAATGGTTTTACCAGTTGGAAGGAACTAGCATCCATAATTGGGAAGACTTGGCTGCTGCTTTCTATAAGCAGTACCAATACAATGCCGACCTTGCTCCCACGCGTACCCAACTCCAGGGTATGTCTATGGTTGCGGGTGAAGGTTTCAAAGATTATTCTCAGACGTGGAGGGACCTTGCTGGAAGAGTGCAACCACCCTTGGCTAATCGGGAGCTTGTGGATATGTTTCTGGGGACCTTATATGGTCCGTATTTCAACCATCTGATTGGAAGTTCATCATCCGAATTTATAGAGCTGATCATGACCAGGGAAAGGATTGAGGCTGGTATCAAATCCGGTAAAATACAGAAGGGTGCTTCATCGAGCACCAAGAAGAAACCTTTTAAGAAGGAATCCAGCGCTGTTTACAGTTTGAAAAGCCATAATAGACCTGAACGTCGCCAAGCTGTTAATGCGGTTGTTATTTCAAGACCTGCTGGTGCTCCTCAGCACAACAATCAGCCAAGGACCAAGAAACCTCGAAGACAGTTCACTCAGCTCAACATGACTTTATCCCAAATTCTGTCGCAGTTATTGAAAACCAACTTAGTGATTCCAAGGGAGGCCCCGAAGAATTCAAATACAACATCACCAAAGTACAACCCTAATGCCCGTTATGCTTTTCACTCAGATAGACCGGGGCATGATACAGATGATTGTTGGGTTTTGAAGAATAAGGTACAAGACTTAATTGATGCGAAGGAGATTGAGTTTGAAGCACCTGAAAGACCTAATGTTATGACAGCTCTTATGCCCAAGCATGGAGTGAATTCTATAGATGAAGACTCGTTTGTGGTTTCTGTGAAGGATATTGCTACTCCATTGATGACTGTAAAGAAGAACATGTTGCTAGCTGGTTTATTTCCAGGCTGTGATGAAGGTTGCCGTATGTGTTCTGTCCTACCTACCAGTTACCATATTTTGAAGTCAGGTGTCCAACGCCTGATAGATAATAAAGAAATTTTGTTTGAGAAGATTGTTGTTCCTTTAGTTCATACTGAAGAAGTTGCTATAATCACCATTTTCGACAATTCTTCCAAGGCTCCCACTAGAAAGCCTGTTAGAATTACGTTTGTTCCAAGAATCGCACCATTGATCATCACTGTTCCAGGGCCTATCCCCTATACATCTGACAAAGCTGTCCCTTGGCACTACGGGGCTGATGTTTATTATCAAGGAGTTAAACAAGATTTGGATGCTGATACTGACGTCAACAATATTGTTGGGCCTGCCAAAGTCACCCGCAGCAGAACACTTTTCTCCCCTGATATCTCTCCACCAACTATTCGGAAACCTGTTTGTTATCACATCTGCCAGTGTACCTGTTGCTATCCCTATTCAAGTTCCAATTCTTACCCCTGTTACCGAGTCATCTGATGCTCGGGGAAAAGGGACTATCGGTGAGCCTGCCCAGACGGAGGCACCGAAGAAAATTACTATTGAAGCCTCTAGACAAGAGATGAAGGAAATTTTAAAGATCATCAAAAAGAGTGACTACAATGTAGTCGAGCAGCTGGGGCAAACTCCATCCAAAATCTCTATGTTGTCACTGTTGCTATGCTCAGAGGCCCATGCTAAGGCTCTGATTGCATTCCTGAAGACTGCACACGTACCTCAAGAAACATCAGCTGATTAGTTTAAAGATTGCGTGGCTAGTCTAATTGCTGATAATGGGTTGGGTTTCTCTGACGCTGACTTGACTGTTAAAGGGAAGAATCACAACGATGCCCTGTATGTCTCCATTGAATGTAGGGGCACTACTCTTGCTCATGTATTGGTGGATACTGGTTCCTCATTGAACGTTTTTCCTAAGAAAGCTCTAGACTGGTTGGACTGTAAAGGGTAAGAGTTGAAACCAAGCAACATCGTCGTCAGGGCCTTTGATGGGTCTAAGAGAATGGTGCATGGAGAAGTGGATATTCCGATTAAGGTTGGTTCTCAGGTTTTCACCTCTACATTCTATGTGATGGACATTCGGCCATCTTATTCATGTTTGTTGGGTCGTCCGTGGATCCACAAAGCTAGGGCAGTGACGTCTACGCTCCACCAGAAGCTAAAGTACCCGGTGAAAGGGAAAATTGTGGCAGTGCAAGGAGAAGAGGAGTACATGGTGAGCCACCTCAACTCTTTCCGATATGTAGAGATGGATAGGGAGTTCATTGAGACCCCGTTCCAAAATTTTGAAGAGGTTCCCCAAACGCTGGCATCAACTGAGACTGTTGTTGAAGATCCTCCTATGAAGATGGCTTCCTTCAAGGATGCCCGGGTTGTTGTTGAGAAAGGTGGGTGTGCAAATTGGGACCAACTCCCTGATTTTGCACATAAGACTAACAAGTTTGGTTTGGGTTTCACTGCAGAAGCTCAGAGGGCTGTTCGGAGTGCACGGATCGGAAGACCTCCCCTGTTCATCAGCAATTCATGAGTGAATGCCATTGAAGACGATGTGGAAGAGTCTGAGTTCGACGGTTGGATCTATCCTACTACTGATGATGGACTAAGCAACTGGATAGCAAAGGACTTCATCCCAATTTCTTTTGTTACCCAGTAATGAGACTTTTGTTTTGAATTTGTAACAGACAATGTTTTAAACTTTATGGCCCGGTGTCTTACCCCGGGGCACTGTGGCTTCATTTGTGAGGGCTTTATGTGTGTCATTTTCATATATCATTAATAAAAGCATTGGACGTTTTCTTGCATTTCAAATTTTGCGCTCCTTATTTTTCTTTTATTACATATTGCAAAACAACTATTTTACACACACTCACATATACAGGTCTACATCCACTCTAGATCTCACTGGTAATGACTCTGCTACTGCCAGTTATGACTTCAAAAGGCCAATCAACTTAGTCGAGGACGAAGGTGAATATGATTGCGAAGTGCCTGGTGAACTTGCAAGACTGCTACTCCAAGAAGAGAGGGCTATACAGCCACATGAAGAGTCAGTGGAAACAGTGAATCTGGGTACAGAGATAGACAAGAAAGAAGTTAAGATCGATGTAAATCTGGAAGCCAGTGTGAAGCAACAGTTGATTCAGATGCTGCATGACTATGTTGAGATCTTTGCCTGGTCTTACGAAGATATGCCTGGTGTGATCGGTGGATCTGGAACTGACTGTTTAACGCTGGTTCGCGAAATGTCGCGGAAGCAAGAGTCGCCACCGTCTTTTATTTTCTCCAAATGGAAAGGACAAAAGCACAGAAAAATTCCTTAAAGAGATTGCTCTCGGTCCGGGAGGTAGGTTATAAAAAGGGAAGGTGTTAGCACCCTTTCTATCCATGGTTATCCATGGGCTCTTAGATACTTGCTCATTGTGTTTTCAAAAAGGTTTGTTTGCTTTTCAACTGTGGGTTTTAAAAAGTTTCTTTGAAAATTCCAGTTCGACTCTTGTATCGGTCCTCAAGAGTGTTTGAAAAATTGCTTTCGAAAGCTTTTTGAAAATGTGTTGGTGTGAAAAATATTTTTTGAATTGGTTTTGAAATTATAGCAAGTATCTAGAGTCGTCTACCTACCCTAAGGAATTCGTCTGTGTAAATGTCCTTTAAAGTAGTGTCATCCCACCATTGAGAGGTAGGTAGCACCACCGTTGGAGGTGTTCGGGTCAATTCGAGGTTCGGGACATGGTGATCACCAGAGCAATGGGAAGACACCTTAGAAGCTACCCTCATGCCAGGTTCCCGGATCATGAGGACTTACTAAGACATCCTCTACTCGACGATCACCTTTCGAGGCAAGGCAACAGTGAGGCGTACCCTAGGGGTGGTGTGTGATTTGTGTGTCATGTTCAGTTATTTTGTCTTATTCATGTCAAGGTGATCTATGCGTTTGTTTTTATTTAGACATTCATTCTTGCATGCAATTATTAACAGTTAAAAAAGCGAGAAAAGTAAAGTTCTAAAGCTATTACAAAAGGCGCGGGTCCACATCGCCAAAATTTCCAGAACCCGATTTGACAGAAAAATAAAGACTTAAAGTAAAGTAAAGTGCGAGAAATTAATTACACGGCTTTGGGAGAGGTACATAAATAATTAGAAGAAAGAAAGAAATAAATATGCGAATTGAGATTTTAAATTGAAACGAGGGCGTTGGACCCTTTTTAATTAAATTAAATTAAACGATTATTAAATTAATAAAATTAAAAGAAAAAGGAATTGTTTTTGGTATTTTTGTATTTTTATGATTTTAATGGAAAAAAGAATTAAATGAAATTGAGAAACTAACCCTAATTCTAAATTTTTTTATTTGTTAAGAAAGTATTAAACTTTAACCTAAAATTAAACCTAATTATTTTACATGCAATTTTAATGTATAAAAGTAAATAATATTAAATATTTAATTATTATGAAAGGAAAGAAAAAGGGATAAAAATTATTATAAACCCTAATTCTACCAATTTTAGTTTTTTTATTAAAAAAATGTTACAATTAAACCCTAAATTAAAACTAAGTGAATTAATGCAATTTATTTACAAAAAATACTAAAATAAAAATATTTATTATTTTTTTTTATCTTTTCTGATTTTTTATTGTTTTTATGAAAAATAATTAAATTGCAAGAACTAATAAAAAGAACAATATTTGAAAAAAATAAAAATAAAAAAAAAGGATGAAAAAGAAAAACATTGCAAACCTCAGGGGGGTGTTGTCCCCAGTTGTGAGGTGAATCTTTAGCAATTTGAGCCCAATACTTCAGGCCTTGTGGACTTTCCCCACTAGCGTGCATAAGCGTTGACCAGGGTTCACCATGTTATTCAATTCTTGGCCTTCTGATCGTTCCATTGGGCACGTGGACGGCTAGATTTTATGGATGTACGGTGCTCCTTAAGGTTGAAACTGCATGGAAACATTAAATGGAAAATAATATGAAAGGGGGTGGGGACCTGGGACTCGAACCCAGGTCCTGAAGATTACCAGTCTTGCACTTTACCAAACGCGCTGCTTTGTTCATCTGTACGTAATATAACAAATAAATATAATAAAACAAAGCGAGAGTTAATGCTACTTTTTCGCGCGAAATTCAAACCAACCAACCATTGCTTCACACCTCAGCATCTTCTTCCTCGTTGTTTTGTTTTCCTAAAAATATAAAAACATTGGCAACGGTTTTTAAACGTTCCTATAGACACTATATTAAAAAATAGCGAATAGCCCCTGGGGCCTCATAAATTAGGCGCGAGGATTGCTTATTGATCGTCCAATCGTGCTGAATCCATTCATGGTACTATGGTGGTCTAATTTTACCGCGTTTGGAAACGCCCAATTCCAAGCTTGCAAAACCCTAAATATTGTTAATGGTGAATCCTTCCATAGTGTACAAAAACAAAATTAAACCACACAGTTAGCTTCAGAATTGAATAATGAACATAAACCAAGCGTTAAAAATTACAAAAGATGCATGAATTGAGATGCACGAATATGAAATTTTTTCTGTACAGGTGAGATCGTTCTCACGTTTCTGGGCACGAAAGCTTGTAGTTTTTGATCCAAATCCCTTCTTTGAAGCCTCAGCAAGCTAATGGAATTGATCTTTGGCCTTGAATCGTCCTGGAAATTGGTTTTCAGATTTGGAGTTTTCTTGAAAAATTCCAAGTTTGCATATGCTTTTTCTGCGCAGCCTTGAGTCTAAAGGCACGAGGGTTAGCTTGCTTGTATATGTATGAATGATTTAGGGTTGAAAACTTGATCAAAGAATCCTTGAATTGATTGTGCAATATTTGATTTTTATGGCATTAGTTTTTTCAATCTTTTTCATGCAATTTGATATCAAATCATGACAAAACCTTCCAAAAATGATTATGCACGAATCTTGAGTGTCCAATGAGAGTATTTTCTGCACAAAAAGATTTGATTTCATTAGTTTAGTATTTTTTCATATTTTATTTAGTTTAAATGAATTAATTGTAATAAAAAATTCAAATAAATAAATAAAAATAATAAAAAACTTCCCTTTGGGCCAAATGGTCGTGCACATGCCTTGGATGATGCATTGTGGAAGAAAAAGAAGCCCATTAGCAATTTTAGGTCATTTGAATCAATGTTGACTTTTCAAAATATCCAAAAATTTCCCAACTTCCACAAGGCATAACTTGCTCAATTTTTAAGCTTTGCTCATGTTCTTGGACATTTTGGAAAGGTCTTTGAGTCCTCTAACCAATGCCTTTGGTCCCATGTCATTTTGATTTACCAATCTCAAGTTATGGCCTTTGACTTAAAGTCCCTTTTTGTTGACTTTTGAAAATGACCTATAATGTTGAAATTGATAACTTTTTGTGAGAGCATTTCTTGGACTTGAAGTATGAAGATGAGTTGTATGAAATGTCTTGCTCTTCAAAATGAGCTTTGGATGGAATTTTTCTGATAATCCATGTGAAAGTTATGCCCTAGTCAATTTTCAGTTGACTTTTTCAACTGTCCAAATAAGGAAACTTTTGCATATTGATGATTTTTGAGCCTAGCTTTGAGAATCATGATCAAGCATTGATCAAATTATGTTTGTGGCTTAAAAATGAGATGTTGACCAAAAATTTGAACTTTTGACTGCCAAATGACCATTTTGCCCCTACAGTTGACTGTAGTGCAATTAGGGTTTTGACTGTGCAATTTTATGCTGAAAGTCTTGAAACTTGGTATGGGGATGCTTGACCATATTTATAGGCATGTGGGACTTGATTGGACCCTTGGAAACTTCATTTTCTTGATCAGAACCAAAACCCTAATTTTGACTGTTCAGGAGGCTCTTGAACTGTGCAACCCTTGGGGAATTTTGAAGCATGACTTGGCAATTTCTTGAAGAATATGGGAGGGCAAATTTTGGGGTACAACAGTTGCCCCTGTTCAATCTTCTTAGACCTGAAGATGCAGATTGCCTGACGTGCCTTTCGTAATCCGAAGGTGGAAGATGATTGAACACTAGAGTGCCCAGAAATTTGCGCTCACATAGTAGCAGTGATGGTGGAAATGGGCTTATAGATGCCATTTATAGATTGATGAATAGGATGATGGGCTTATAGATGCCATCTGGATGTTGATCGCGTAAGAGATTCCTTAGCGAGAACTTGCGTACCTGCAAAAGAAAAATGAGTACCTGACATGTTGCAGGAGCTGGTCTTCAGATGCTTTGTGTAGATATGTCCTGACTGGTTACAGGAATCGGATCTTCGAACTCTTCAAACGTGCCCTGGCGAGATACAGGAATCGAGTCTGGTAATGTTAGTCTTCAACGGATACACCCTGGCAAGATTCAGGTATCGGATCCTCGAACTCTTCAGACACACCCTGGCAAGATACAGGAATCGAATCTGGTAATGCTAGTCTTCAACGGATACACCCTGGAAAGATTCAGGTATCGGATCCTCGAACTTTTCAGACACACCCTGGCAAGATACAGGAATCGGATCTGGTAATGCTAGTCTTCAACGGATACACCCTGGCAAGATTCAGGTATCGGATCCTCGAACTCTTCAGACACACCCTGGCAAGATACAGGAATCGAATCTGGTAATGTTAGTCTTCAACGGATACACCCTGGCAAGATTCAGGTATCGGATCCTCGAACTCTTCAGACACACCCTGGCAAGATACAGGAATCGGATCTGGTAATGTTAGTATTCAACGGATACACCCTGGCAAGATTCAGGCATCGGACCCTCGAACTCTTCAGACACACCCTGGCAAGATACAGGAATCGGATCTGGTAATGTTAGTCTTCAACGGATACACCCTGGCAAGATTCAGGCATCGGACCCTCGAACTCTTCAGACACACCCTGGCAAGATACAGGAATCGGATCTGGTAATGCTAGTCTTCAACGGATACACCCTGGCAAGATTCAGGTATCGGATCCTCGAACTCTTCAGACACACCCTGGCAAGATACAGGAATCGGATCTGGTAATGCTAGTCTTCAACGGATACACCCTGGCAAGATTCAGGTATCGGATCCTCTAACTCTTCAGACACACCCTGGCAAGATACAGGAATCGGATCTGGCAATGCTAGTCTTCAACGGATACACCCTGGCAAGATTCAGGTATCGGATCCTCGAACTCTTCAGACACACCCTGGCAAGATACAGGAATCGGATCTGGTAATTGGTCATCAACAGATACACCCTGGCAAGATTCAGGAATCGGATCTTTAGTTGCGACCATTGATGGTAATCATTTTTGTACTTTTGTCCTGAAAAGACAAGCGTTAGTTGTATGCGATGTCATGTGGTATGACATGCGAGATACTCTCTGAATACGTGAGATTGTATGTTCATGATGCGTATATGCATGCTATAATGTATGAAGATGTTTATGAATGTATTTTTCGTCTAGGAAAGTAAATCCTTGACGGGTGCCGGGAAGTCACTCCTGGGCTGATGTTGAAGAATGGATTTTGCTTCCGCCGGGGATGGTAGTTGCAAGGATACCGGTTGGGAGAAGATAACTCCGTTGGGGAATAAACTTGGCGAATGGAATAACTCTGCGGGGAGGAAAGTACTCTAACGATCTTGTTGGGAAGCAATACTATGTGGGGAGAGAGATACTTTGCTGAGTTGTTGATAATAACTTGCTGGGGATATCTTTGTTGTGTTGGAAGTGTTGATAGACTTTGTTGGGGGTAAGAGGACTCCATCGAGGACGACCTTTCCGTGTCTTTTGGCTGAGGATAACCCAGTTATATCCTGGTAAGGAAATAACTCTTTAAATAAAGCCGGGAGACGTGTTCGTGCTCTGCGAGGATAAGCTTCCAGAATCTACTGGGGATAAGCTTACTGCTTGGGAGAAATGGATTCCAACTTTCCTGGGGACACTGGATTGGACTCTCCTGGGGAAGTTTTGAACTGGATCAAGGAAGTGGCTCCATTGAATGTTTGATATACCTCCGGGGAACAATCTTTAGGCCCATATTGCCGGGGATGCTTGTTAAGAATGCATATATACTGCTGGGGATATGTTGAGATCTGCTGGAGGATACCCAACTTCCTTAAGGTTTGATTGTATAGCTTTATTTGGAGAGAGTATTGCTGACTTTCTGATTCACTCTCTGGGGAATTAAGATGCATTGGTTATGTTCTTCAGCCGAACCTACCTTGATACCCGGGTGGACAGAACAATTAGATTGCTTGGACACTTATTATTGCCCCTGTTTCTATGGGAGAAGGCATCTGTGGGGTGCTGATAGTTGTTGATGGACAAGCCTTCTTCTGGTAGGCAGGTGACAGGATGGCAGGACATAGTCGTACGCTTTAATCCCTAACTTTTGCCTGGACCGCCCTTTTGGGTTCTCAGTCCAACGGGATACCCATTTTTGCCCAAGCCGCCTTTTCAGGTTCTCGACTTGCCGGGTATACCGATTTTTTTTCATTTCAGCCCTTATTTTTGCCCGAACCCTTCTGGTTCGCCGGGAAGCCCTAATTTTTGCCTAGGTATGTCAACCTAACGGGTCTTTGATTTTGCATAGTATTTTTTCGACTATGTCCGTTCTCAGAAAGTAGGGAGTTGCCCCTGTTAGAAGTGTTTTGTCATGCCACCAGAAGGTATTTGATCAGGTCAGATTCGTCGTTGGAATGCCCCAAGTGACTTAGGCGGAGATTTTCCCCAGGCTATTTGGCCTTTGAGAGATTCTCCGAATCTTGATTGAATTGCCCCAGATAATAGACCATGATCATATCATGCCCCTTGATGGGAAGTGCTTCTGTTCATTAGGCATTTGTCGTGCGAATTTCCCTGCTGTTCAAACAAAAAGTCATATGCAAACAAAGTTATGTTAAAATGCAAAGCCTATGTCTGTCTTGAAGATTTTGAAAGTGCATTCTTTTCCATAAAACAAGTGAATGTTTGTAAAACATGATGTCAACTCCGTATTTATACCGTAAGCCTTAAGGAGTCAGGATACCTTTCGTCACAGTATGCTTTCGAACTAACCCATGCTTCAGCTAGGACTTTTAAGGGTTATAACGTGGCCTGGTTCACGGTTTAAGAAACAAAGGATAAAGGCTCAAATTATTTGTACCCACCCGCTCTTCGTGATGTTCTCCAAACCTAAACTCAGTTGATCATACGTTTAGACCTTGTTTGAGTCCTTGCTCTGATTTTCTTGTGGTGGTTCAGATATTGACAGTATATTTGGATTAGGCAGTCATTTCCTTTTTTGTTGAGGGTTTGTAGGACCTCTTTCTTTTTGATTTTGTTATCCCTATTTTTTGCCTGAACTGTTTCCTTTTTGGAATTACAGCCAGCGGGATGCCCCAGTTTTGTAAGTCTCCTTTGTGGGTTTTGACTTAATGGGTTTTTCATTTTTTGAGATAATGACTGCCTTTCTTTATTGATTATTCAGAACCATCACTGTCTTTCTTCGTTTTGTAAGGACTTCTTCGGTGCCATTCGTTATGCACTCGGATCGACTGAGAGACTACCCTGCCCCAGGTTATGATTAAGGGTTTTAAATTTCAAAAAGAAAAACTCCTACTTCTTTGGCTCAGAGGGGTTGACGAGGGATTATCTTCCTTATTACTCCAGTGTTTAGGAATTGAAACAATGCCTGTACCTCATCAGCGGGGTCTTGTTCAAAAGCATACTGTAATGATCGCGTTATCATTTTCGTCATCCTCCCTCAAGAGGCTTAGAATTATTAATTGAGAGTTGACATCAGAAAAAATATGAAAATAATTTGCGTATAGTGAATACGAATATATTACTTCAAAACAGACATATGCGATGCATTAATGAGATAACAACGTTCTAATATGAGTAAATGTTTGAACAAAAGAAAATCACAACTTGAACATTCGAATGAACAAAAGTCTTTTCATCTCAGGGCTTGTTACTTCAACTGGTGCATCCGATAGGGATGGCAGGAGCATTCAGCTTGGCCCATATGGGTGAAATCCACAGCTCTTTCCTCGATCAGGTCTTGGATCCTGTTCTTCAGAGCCCAACACTCGTTGGTATCATGTTCTGGGAAGGCAGAGTGGTAGGCACACCTTTTATTAGGATCATAGATAGGAGATGCTGTGTTAGGGTTCTGGGGATGAGCCCTTAATGTGATCAGATTCAATCTTAACAGGCGTTGTAAAGCTCGGAACAACGACATGTTGAGCTGGGTGAATTGCCTCCTGGGCTTGTCTGGCTGAAGCTGGTGAGGTTGATGCTGAATTTGTGGCGCTGAGGCCATTTGAGGAGCTCTCCCCTTATCTCCTTGTCTCAAGGATGATTGAATGATGAATGGCTTTTTACCCTTAGACGTTTGCCCCAGTTGGTTACCCTGAAGCAGTTGGTTGACGAGAACCCCGAGCTCTTCTTGTCTTTGAGCTAACCCTTGAATGAGGGCCCTTTGCCCCAGCATCTGGGTTTTCAATGTGTCTACCTCAGCTTGTAGACGTTTCAGCTGTTCTTCCTTGTCATCTTCAGGATTCTTTCTGATCAGATTCCCCATGAGGAGTGTCCTCAACTCTTCCTGCCCCTTGGATAGGCCTAGGAAGATTTCCCTGAACTGAGTCTCTTGAGCATGAAGGTCCAGGTTATCTTGTTGTGAAGCCATTGCTGAAATAAACAGCGAGAAAGGTAAGCGACCTGCAACAAGGATACCTGTTATGCAATGATGAGTATGACATGCATGTAATGTTTTCAAGGACCTCGCAGGGTAAACAAGAAAATTTGTTAGCGTTTGGATCCGGTAGCTTGATTGAAAGAAACTTCATATTTGTTGAGAGTCTCTCTTCCAAGGGTCAAAGGCTCACCATATCAAGTGGGTCATAGCCCCTGACTCAAGTCATCAACCTTATTTTGCTTTCCAAACAACCTTGGCTGGGGGAACCTTCTTCAGGAGTCAAAGCTCACCATATCAAGTGGGTCATAGCCTCTGACAACTTTGGCTAGAGGAAAATAAATCCTCTTTGCCCCTTGCTAGATGTTTGATTCATCATGACCTGCATCACATACCCTTGAGATCCTTGAAATGGGTTAGTCCTTATGCAGGATGTATGCAATGGTATGATGTTATGCTATGCATGGGGGTAATGTAAGTAACCCTGTTATGAGTCCCAATTAAGGACTGCAAACCAAAACCTGCAAGAAACTCAAGTAAAACCTGTCATGAGTCCCAATTAAGGACTATAAACAGAACCTGCCAGTAGTTAGTACACCCTGTTATGAGTCCCAATTAAGGACTATAAACAAAACCTGCAAGAAACTCGGTAAACCTTGTTATGAGTCCTAGTTAAGGACTAAAACAAAAACCTGCAAGAAACTTAATAAGCCTTGTTATGAGTCCTAGTTAAGGACTATGAATAAAACCTGCAGGAAATTCAGTAAACCCTGTTATGAGTCCTAGTTAAGGACTATAAACAAAACCTGCAAGAAGTTCAGATGTCAGATAAGAAGCAGGCAAGTAATCAAGTACGAAGGCACACAAGTCACACAAGAGAAACCCTTAGAGTTTAGGCCAGCATGGAGTCTAGGTATTACCCTCTTAAAGTTGGTGGGCTCAACCTGTCCTATTAGAAGTAACCGGGTTCTAAGGGTCCCAATATCACGGGATTGCTTTCATTGTTCATCGTTTCGATTTAGCCACTGAACTGGCGACCGAAATATTCCAGGAAAGCAACCCTCAATTGAGTGTAGTATCGAGTATCAACCAACCTCGGACTGCACCAAAGTCAGTTACCTCACTACCCTAAAGAGGCCAAGATAGTTCAATTAAGGTTCCTAAGGTCTGTTGATGTTTCACGACACCACGCGGAGGCCCCGTACTCTCCTTGACTGAACTCAAGGGTTACCGGTACACACCAAAGTGCCACATCAACGTAGCAGACTATTTCAACCATGTCGGTATACCCCGCACAGTTCCCTCACAGCCTTGTTGCTACTTTCTAAGAAGGTATCCCCCAGATCCGGGTTTAGGATCTATAGAACTCCCAAGACAGTCCCACAATTTAAAGCAAGCAAAGCAATACAATTGAAAACACGGTTATGAACTACCCTAAGGTACACCTCACTTTAAGTAAATGTCCCCAGCAGAGTCGCCAGTTCTGTGATCGGTGGATCTGGAACTGACTGTTTAACGCTGGTTCGTGAAATGTCGCGGAAGCAAGAGTCGCCACCGTCTTTTATTTTCTCCAAATGGAAAGGACAAAAGCACAGAAAAATTCCTTAAAGAGATTGCTCTCGGTCCGGGAGGTAGGTTATAAAAAGGGAAGGTGTTAGCACCCTTTCTATCCATGGTTATCCATGGGCTCTTAGATACTTGCTCATTGTGTTTTCAAAAAGGTTTGTTTGCTTTTCAACTGTGGGTTTTAAAAAGTTTCTTTGAAAATTCCAGTTCGACTCTTGTATCGGTCCTCAAGAGTGTTTGAAAAATTGCTTTCGAAAGCTTTTTGAAAATGTGTTGGTGTGAAAAATATTTTTTGAATTGGTTTTGAAATTAGAGCAAGTATCTAGAGTCGTCTACCTACCCTAAGGAATTCGTCTGTGTAAATGTCCTTTAAAGTAGTGCCATCCCACCATTGAGAGGTAGGTAGCACCACCGTTGGAGGTGTTCGGGTCAATTCGAGGTTCGGGACATGGTGATCACCAGAGCAATGGGAAGACACCTTAGAAGCTACCCTCATGCCAGGTTCCCGGATCATGAGGACTTACTAAGACATCCTCTACTCGACGATCACCTTTCGAGGCAAGGCAACAGTGAGGCGTACCCTAGGGGTGGTGTGTGATTTGTGTGTCATGTTCAGTTATTTTGTCTTATTCATGTCAAGGTGATCTATGCGTTTGTTTTTATTTAGACATTCATTCTTGCATGCAATTATTAACAGTTAAAAAAGCGAGAAAAGTAAAGTTCTAAAGCTATTACAAAAGGCGCGGGTCCACATCGCCAAAATTTCCAGAACCCGATTTGACAGAAAAATAAAGACTTAAAGTAAAGTAAAGTGCGAGAAATTAATTACACGGCTTTGGGAGAGGTACATAAATAATTAGAAGAAAGAAAGAAAGAAATATGCGAATTGAGATTTTAAATTGAAACGAGGGCGTTGGACCCTTTTTAATTAAATTAAATTAAACGATTATTAAATTAATAAAATTAAAAGAAAAAGGAATTGTTTTTGGTATTTTTGTATTTTTATGATTTTAATGGAAAAAAGAATTAAATGAAATTGAGAAACTAACCCTAATTCTAAATTTTTTTATTTGTTAAGAAAGTATTAAACTTTAACCTAAAATTAAACCTAATTATTTTACATGCAATTTTAATGTATAAAAGTAAATAATATTAAATATTTAATTATTATGAAAGGAAAGAAAAAGGGATAAAAATTATTATAAACCCTAATTCTACCAATTTTAGTTTTTTTATTAAAAAATGTTACAGTTAAACCCTAAATTAAAACTAAGTGAATTAATGCAATTTATTTACAAAAAATACTAAAATAAAAATATTTATTATTTTTTTTATCTTTTCTGATTTTTTATTGTTTTTATGAAAAATAATTAAATTGCAAGAACTAATAAAAAGAACAATATTTGAAAAAAATAAAAATAAAAAAAAAGGATGAAAAAGAAAAACATTGCAAACCTCAGGGGGGTGTTGTCCCCAGTTGTGAGGTGAATCTTTAGCAATTTGAGCCCAATACTTCAGGCCTTGTGGACTTTCCCCACTAGCGTGCATAAGCGTTGACCAGGGTTCACCATGTTATTCAATTCTTGGCCTTCTGATCGTTCCATTGGGCACGTGGACGGCTAGATTTTATGGACGTACGGTGCTCCTTAAGGTTGAAACTGCATGGAAACATTAAATGGAAAATAATATGAAAGGGGGTGGGGACCTGGGACTCGAACCCAGGTCCTGAAGATTACCAGTCTTGCACTTTACCAAACGCGCTGCTTTGTTCATCTGTACGTAATATAACAAATAAATATAATAAAACAAAGCGAGAGTTAATGCTACTTTTTCGTGCGAAATTCAAACCAACCAACCATTGCTTCACACCTCAGCATCTTCTTCCTCGTTGTTTTGTTTTCCTAAAAATATAAAAACATTGGCAACGGTTTTTAAACGTTCCTATAGACACTATATTAAAAAATAGCGAATAGCCCCTGGGGCCTCATAAATTAGGCGCGAGGATTGCTTATTGATCGTCCAATCGTGCTGAATCCATTCATGGTACTATGGTGGTCTAATTTTACCGCGTTTGGAAACGCCCAATTCCAAGCTTGCAAAACCCTAAATATTGTTAATGGTGAATCCTTCCATAGTGTACAAAAACAAAATTAAACCACACAGTTAGCTTCAGAATTGAATAATGAACATAAACCAAGCGTTAAAAATTACAAAAGATGCATGAATTGAGATGCACGAATATAAAAATTTTTCTGTACAGGTGAGATCGTTCTCACGTTTCTGGGCACGAAAGCTTGTAGTTTTTGATCCAAATCCCTTATTTGAAGCCTCAGCAAGCTAATGGAATTGATCTTTGGCCTTGAATCGTCCTGGAAATTGGTTTTCAGATTTGGAGTTTTCTTGAAAAATTCCAAGTTTGCATATGCTTTTTCTGCGCAGCCTTGAGTCTAAAGGCACGAGGGTTAGCTTGCTTGTATATGTATGAATGATTTAGGGTTGAAAACTTGATCAAAGAATCCTTGAATTGATTGTGCAATATTTGATTTTTATGGCATTAGTTTTTTCAATCTTTTTCATGCAATTTGATATCAAATCATGACAAAACCTTCCAAAAATGATTATGCACGAATCTTGAGTGTCCAATGAGAGTATTTTCTGCACAAAAAGATTTGATTTCATTAGTTTAGTATTTTTTCATATTTTATTTAGTTTAAATGAATTAATTGTAATAAAAAATTCAAATAAATAAATAAAAATAATAAAAAACTTCCCTTTGGGCCAAATGGTCATGCACATGCCTTGGATGATGCATTGTGGAAGAAAAAGAAGCCCATTAGCAATTTTAGGTCATTTGAATCAATGTTGACTTTTCAAAATATCCAAAACTTTCCCAACTTCCACAAGGCATAACTTGCTCAATTTTTAAGCTTTGCTCATGTTATTGGACATTTTGGAAAGGTCTTTGAGTCCTCTAACCAATGCCTTTGGTCCCATGTCATTTTGATTTACCAATCTCAAGTTATGGCCTTTGACTTAAAGTCCCTTTTTGTTGACTTTTGAAAATGACCTATAATGTTGAAATTGATAACTTTTTGTGAGAGCATTTCTTGGACTTGAAGTATGAAGATGAGTTGTAGGAAATGTCTTTCTCTTCAAAATGAGCTTTGGATGGAATTTTTCTGATAATCCATGTGAAAGTTATGCCCTGGTCAATTTTCAGTTGACTTTTTCAGCTGTCCAAATAAGGAAACTTTTGCATATTGATGATTTTTGAGCCTAGCTTTGAGAATCATGATCAAGCATTGATCAAATGATGTCTGTGGCTTCAAAATGAGATGTTGACCAAAAATTTAAACTTTTGACTGCCAAATGACCATTTTGCCCCTACAGTTGACTGTAGTGCAATTAGGGTTTTGATTGTGCAATTTTGTGCTGAAAGTCTTGAAACTTGGTATGGGGATGCTTGACCATATTTATAGGCATGTGGGACTTGATTGGACCCTTGGAAACTTCATTTTCTTGATCAGAACCAAAACCCTAATTTTGACTGTTCAGGAGGCTCTTGAACTGTGCAACCCTTGGGGAATTTTGAAGCATGACTTGGCAATTTCTTGAAGAATATGGGAGGGAAAATTTTGGGGTACAACACCTGGGTTGGATACCGATATTGTGGTTCATTTCCTGCCTACCAAGGAAGACTATCCTCCAGTGAAACAGAAGGTCCGCCGAATGCGCCCAGATATGTCTGAGAAAATCAAGGCCGAGGTTATGAAACAGTTTGACGCCAGTTTTCTAGCAGTTACTTCTTACCCACAGTGGATGGCCAACGTGGTTCCAGTGCCGAAGAAGGATGGTAAGGTTCGAATATGTGTTGACTATAAGGATCTGAACAGGGCAAGCCCCAAGGATGATTTCCCTCTGCCTCATATCAACGTTCTGATTGACAACACTGCTCAGTATAAGTTCTTTTCCTTTATGGATGGTTTCTCCGGTTATAATCAGATTAAAATGGCACCCGAAGACATGGAGAAGACAACCTTTGTTACTCAATAGGGTACCTTTTTCTACAAGGTCATGCCTTTTGGATTGAAGAACGCTGGGGCAACATATCAGCGTGCCATGGTCGCCTTGTTCCATGACATGATCCATCATGATATTGAGGTATACGTCGATGACATGATTGCAAGATCCTAGACTGAAGAAGAGCATCTAGACCACCTTCAGAAGTTATTTGATAGGTGGAAGTTGTACAAACTGAGGTTAAATCCGAACAAGTGCACCTTCGGGGTGAGGTCCGGTAAGCTGCTGGGTTTCATCGTAAGCGATAAAGGTATTCAAGTGGATCCTGCCAAAGTGAAGGCTATACAGGAAATGCTAGCTCCCAGAACAGAGAGAGAAGTCAGAGGCTTTCTGGGACGTCTGAACTACATTGCCCGATTCATCTCGCACCTGACTGCTACTTGTGAACCAATCTTCAAGTTACTGAAGAAAGATCAAGTGGTACGATGGAATGATGAATGTCAGGCCGCTTTCGAAAGGATCAAAGAGTATCTCCAAGAACCTCCTATTCTGATGCCGCCAGTTGAAGGGAGACCTTTGATCTTATACTTGACAGTACTCGATAACTCAATGGGGTGTGTGTTGGGCCAGCATGACGAGTCTGGCCGAAAAGAGCATGTTATTTATTACCTTAGCAAAAAGTTTACCGACTGCGAGACCCGATACTCGTTGCTCGAGAAAACTTGCTGCACTTTGACATGGGCTGCTCGCCGGCTGAGACAGTATATGCTGACTCACACTACTCTATTGATATCAAAAATGGGTCCAATCAAGTATATCTTTGAAAAGCCTGCTTTGTCCGGAAGAATAGCAAGATGGCAGATGATCTTGACTGAGTATTACATCCAATACATGACCCAAAAGGCAATCAAGGGAAGTGTGTTGGCAGACCATTTGGCACATCAGGCAGTGGATGATTACCAGTCTATGAACTTTGAATTCCCGGATGAGAGTATCATGATAGTGACTGACTGCGAAGAACCTGGACCGGATGAAGGACCGGAGGAGGGATCCCGATGGTCTATATACTTTGATGGAGCTTCGAACGCTTTGGGTAATGGCTTTGGCGCCGTGATCATATCTCCTAAAGGCTCTCATACTCCGTTCACCGCCCGACTATGTTTCAATTGCACCAACAATATGGCGGAGTATGAAGCGTGCATCATGGGTCTTCGAGCTGCTATTGACGTAAGGATTAAGTTTCTAAGTGTTTTCAGATATTCCTCTCTCGTGATCAGTCAGATCAAAGGCGAGTGGGATACGAAACACCCTAATCTTATTCCTTACAAGGAGTATGTATTGACGTTGCTTCTCCATTTCAAGGAGATAACCTTTGAACACTTCCCAAGAGAGGAGAATCAGTTGGCGGACGCGCTAGCTACGATGTCTTCTATGTTAAAAGTCAATTTGGACAACGAAGCTCCCCGAATTATCATTGAAAGATTGGACGAACCTTCACATTGCTGCGATATTGAGACTGAAGAGGTAGCAGATAAACCCTGGTTTCATGAGGTGAAGAGATACCTTGAGGCTCAGGAGTACCCCGAGGGTGCATCTGTTAATGACAAGAAGTTTCTGAGGAGGTTAACGACAAAGTTCTTCATCAGCAATAGCATCATTTACAAGCGCAACCATGATTCGACCTTACTGCGTTGTATGGATAAGAACGAAGCAGAAAGGGTCATGGAGAATTACATGAAGGTACTTTCGGAACTCATTCCAGTGGACATACCATGGCAAAGAAAGTCCTTCAGTCAGGATATTATTGGTCCACAATGGAAGCTGACTGTTATCAGCATTCTCGGACATGTCACAAGTGCCAAGTCTATGCTAATAAGGTGCACATACCTCCAGTACCTCTAAATGTCTTGACAGCTCCGTGGCCTTTTGCAATGTGAGGCATTGATATGATCGGCGAGATCAGACCTACGGCATCCAACGGGTATCGTTTGATCCTGGTAGCAATTAATTACTTTACGAAGTGGGTTGAGGCAGCTTCCTTTGCTACCGTAACTAAAAACGTCGTGGCATGGTTCATTTGTCATAATCTGATTTATCAATACGGTGTACCAGAGAGGATCATTACGGACAATGGTACCAATCTCAACAACAAGATGATCACTGAGCTCTGCAAGCAGTTCAAGATACAGCATCACAACTCTTCTCCCTACCGGCCGAAGATGAATGGGGCTGTTGAAGCGGCTAATAAGAACATCAAGAAGATTGTGCAGAAGATGGCCGTGACATACAAAGACTGGCACGAGATGTTACCATTTTCTCTTCATGGGTACCTTACCTCAGCGCGGACGTCAACAGGGGAAACACCCTATTCCTTGGTATATGGAATGGAAGCGGTCTTGCCCATCGAAGTTCAGATACCCTCTCTTCGGATCATGAAGGATGCAGGTTTGAGCGAAGATGACTGGATTCAGACCCGGCTTGATCAGCTAAACTTAATCGACGAGAAAAGACTTACTGCTATTTATCATGGTCAGACGTATCAAAAGAGGATGATCAAGGCATTTAACAAGAAAGTTAGACGACAAGAGTATCAAGTTGGGGATCTGGTGATCAAGCGCATCATTCTACCACAAGGTGATCCTAGGGGCAAATGGACCCCTACTTACGAAGGGCCATTTGTGGTTAAGAACATTTTCTCAGGAGGAGCTATGATTCTAACCACCATGGATGGTGACGACCTTCCTCACCCCGTCAATGCAGACATAGTGAAAAGATACTACGTATGATCAAAGACCCGCTAGGTCGACTGGCTTAGGCAGAAATAGGGGCTTCCCGACGAAACAAAAGGGTTCGGGCAAAAATAAGGGATGAAAATGAAAAAATCTGTACACCCGGCAAGTCGAAAACATGAAAAGGCGACTCGGGCAAAAAAGGGTGTGATCGATGGAAATAGAACTGACTGTTTAAAGCTGGTTCGCGAAATGTCGCGGTAAGCAAGAGTCGCCACCGTCTTTTATATTATCCAACATGGAAAGGACAAAAGCACAGCAAAATTCCTTTTCGAGAATGTTTCTCGGTTCGGGAGGTAGATTTATAGAAATGGAATGTGTTAGCACCCTTTCTATCCATGGTTATCCACGGGCTCTTAGGTACTTGCTCTTATGTTTTCAAAAGATGTTTGCTTTTCAAGTGTGTGTGGGTTTTGAAAAAGTTTCGTTTGAAAAATTTCTAAGTAATTCTTGTATCTGTCCTCAAGAGTGTATGAAAAGTTTTTTTGAAAACTTTTGAAAGTGTCTGTGTGAAAAGATGTTTTTGTTTGTTTTGAAAAGAGCAAGTACCCATGAGATCTACCTACCCTAAGGAATTAGGCTGTGTAAGAGTCCTTTAGACAGTACTATCCCACTATTGAGAAGTAGGTAGCACCGTCGTTTGGAGTTATTCGGGTCAATTCGATTAAGGGACATGTGTGGTCACCGAAGCAATAGTAGGACACCTTAGAAGTAACCCTAATGTCCTAGATCCTTTTTATCTGAGGCAACCGTTTCGAGGCAACTGGATCTTAGACAGGAGGGCGACCTCTAAAACACCCTATACTTGACGACCACGTCGAGGCAACCGAGTGAGGCGTACCCTAGGAGTGGCATGTGCATGTGTGTTGTTTTCAGTTTATATTTATCTTGTACATGTCATTTTGTGAGCTACGAGTTGTTTTTAATTTTCATCCAAGTCTTGCATGCATTTTAACAGTTAAGAGTGCGGAAGATAAATTGCGGAAAGGTAAATCTACGCTATTACAAGGCGCGGGTCTATACATCGCCAAAAACATAACCCATTTTGGAAAATAAATGCGGAAAGTAAAAGAAAGCGGTAAGACCTAATTAACTATTACATCCTTGGAAACAGTTACATAATAATCAAAATAATGATAAGGCGCGCAAAGAAATAGAATCAGGACGTCCTTAGGGTTTTGACCCTTTTTGAGAAAAAAAAGCAATTTGGTCCTTTTTCGCAATTAAATTAAAATATTAAACCTAAACCTAATTAATTAATTAAAAGAAAAAATGTTTTTGTGTTTTTTATGTTTTTAATGAAAATAAAAATAAGAAATTAAAAGTCAAAAGCTAGTAAAAACCTAAGTCTAATTTATTTTACTTATTATAAAAAAAAAGATTAAAGTTAGCCTAATTTAACTAAATTAATTAATTTACATTTATTTACAAAAATAAAAGTGATGAAGTTAATTTTAATAAATAAAATATTTTTTGTGTTTTTGATTTTATTAGGAAAAATGTTAATTGGTTAGTGATTAATAAAAATAATAACGATTAATTAATTAAAGGAACATAATACAAATAGAGAGAGAGCTTAGGAGTATACGAGCCTGATTGGAGGGGTGAAACAGCTATTGGCATCATGTGTAAATAGTTTTGTTTTGGCCATTTGGCTTTTGGCTTTTGCCCATTTATATTCTGGCCTCCACGTTCTTAACCTTCTCAGGATGTCTGTCTCGTCATGTATTGGTGTCATGTGTAAACTGTTCTGTTTTGGCCATTTGGCTTTTGACTTTTGACCATTTGTGTTTTGGCCTCAACGTTCCTTAATGAACCTGCAAGGGATCATGTCTAAATCTGCAGTGTTGAATCTCATGAACACATTAAATAAATTACTATATATCATAAAATAAAAATAAAGCCAATATATGAAGAAATTTAATGTTTAGGCCAATATGACATGTATAAATGATTATACCCTTTTGATCATGGAGATCAAATCAACCTTACCCTTACTGAAAAAGCAGTGACATGAATGATTTTATGCCCTTTTGATCATGGAGATCAAGCCAGCCTTACTCTTACTGAAGAAGTAGTGAGATGTTGGTTTGTAACTGAGATGGCTTGTTTGTAGTGAGAGAGAGATTTGTAATAAGGATTTCAAAGTTTTAGGATTCTTGAAAGAATTTGATATTCTGACAGTGTTGTGGCCAGGTTTTTTTTCTCTCCTTTGGTTTGTGTGAAAAGAATGTGATTATATAATGAAAATTAGGGTAAAGAAAATGGGCTTTGAATGTGCAATTGGACCTCCAATATTCACTTGAGTTCGTCACTTTCCAGGCTAAATCGCAGGGACTTAAGTGCAATTTTTGAAGTTGAAATTTGAAAACAAAATGTAGCCTATATCGAGAACTAACTCCTGTCCGATAATCGGCTCAATCAGATAAACGGTGAATTAGTTATGAATTTTTGAAGTTTCAGCTCAGACAAACTTATTTTGGGCTCCAGTGTCGACTCTGACACGTTCTTCAATAAAAAACTGGTATTGATCAGTGCATAATTTGGTCTCGACTTTTGAAGAAAAGTTATAGATCTCTGAGTCAGTGACCTTGTGTAAAAATATGAGCCCAATCCGATAAAAATTGACCGAGTTATGAATTTTCGAAGTTTCGGCCCAGATGAAATAATATTCAGCATTCAGGATTTTTGGCGTGTCATGCACTCTGAGCAATAAAACGAAGGCCTTTTGAATACCGTTTGAACTTAATACCTTCTGTGAAAATGTAGCCAACTCAATTTGTGAAATTTTGGCACCGGAACCAGCTCGATACGATGAAAATCGACCAAGTTATGATTTTCTGAACATGACGCAAATAAACTTCTGTCGCAAATTTTCTGTACGAAAATACTTGATAAATCCACATTTTTGAAGACCTTCTGATCGAAATTGGCTTCCCGCCGTGAGAGATGAAAACGTAGATAATGTCAAGACGTAATTTTGGCCACCAGAACGGGTTCAAAACGAGCCACGATCTTCAAGTTATGAAATTTTTAGCGCGTAAAAACTGCACTTTCAGCACACTTTTTCACCATATTTCTTCGAGAAAACTCACACATTCGGATACCTTCTTTAAAGAATTGACTCTTGAGCCGAACCTGAATTTGAGAATACGTTATCAGAGATATCTTGGCGAAAGAACACTTGAATATGACGCGCCGGGTTGGACTTGTGAATTTTTCTTGAAATGTTTTGAGAAATATGGGAGGGCAAATTTTGGGGTACAACAGTTGCCCCTGTTCAATCTTCTTAAACCTGAGGATGTAGATTGGCTTGCGTGCCTTTCGTGATGCGAAGGTGGAAGATGATTGAACACTAAAGTGTCCAGAAATTTGCACTCGCATGGTGTAGTATCAGCAATGTGATGTCGGGAATGGGCTTATAGATGCCATCTGGAAATATGATGGATAGGAGGATGGGCTTATAGATGCCATCTGGAGATTGTGACAGAATCTTGTCGGGAATGGGCTTATAGATGCCATTTGGGAATGTAATGGATAGTTGTGGAGATGGGCTTAAAGATGCCATCCAGGGGTGTCGATCGCGTAAGAGATTCCTTAGCGAGAACTCTGCATACCTGTGTAGGGAGAAAGATAATTTCCTGGCCTGTTACAGGTGTTGATCTTCAAACTCTTCATGCAGATATGCCCTGGCTAGATACAGGTATCGAATCTACAATCAATCGCTCACAGATATGCCCTGGCTAGATATAGGAATCGAATCCGGAACTTCAAAAGGTTGCTTACAAACGTGCCCTGGCTGGATGCAGGTATCGAATCTACGAACAATCATCAGCAGATATGCCCTGGCTGGATACAGGAATCAAATCTTCAAACTCTTCAGACGTGCCCTGGCTGGATACAAGAATTGAATTTGGAATTAGTCGTCAACAGATTTGCCCTGGCTGGATACAGGAATCGAATCTTCAAACTCTTCAGACGTGCCCTGGCTGGATACAGGAATCGAATCTGGAATTAGTCGTCAACAGATATGCCATGGCTGGATACAGGAATCGAATCTTCAAACTCTTCAGACGTGCCCTGGCTGGATACAGGAATCGAATCTGGAATTTCTTCATGCAGATATGCCCTGGCTAGATACAGGTGTCGAATCCATAAGTAATCGCTCACAGATATGCCCTGGCTAGATACAGGTATCGAATCCTGAATTGCGACAGTTGATAGTAATCATCTTTGTATTGACCTTTTTTCCTGAAAAGGCAAAACATTAGTTGTATGCAATGTCATGATGTATGAAATGCATGACGTTCTCAAAATAAATGAGATTGTGTCGTATGCACTTTATCATGTATGTAAGCAGGATGTATGAAATGTGAAATGTTTATGAATGTATTCTCGTCTTAGGAAAATAAATCCTTGACGAATGCCGGGAAGTTCGTTGAATCCTGGGCTGATGTTTGAAGAGTAGAGTTCTTCGTTTCCGCTGGGGATGATGATTGCAATAATAAACCGGTAGGATAAGATGACTCCGTTGGGGAATAAACTTGCTGGAGAGATTACTCTGCGGGGAATTACTTTGTGGGAAGAGAGGTACTTCGCTGAGATGTTGATGATAACTCCGCTGGGGGATAGGAAGAACTTCGCCGAGGACGATCTTTCTGTGGTAATTAACTGAGGATAACCCAGTTATAAGCCCTGATGGGGAATAACTTTGAATAAAGCCGGGGAGATGCGTTCGTACTCCGCAGGGGATAAGCTTCCAAAATCTACTGGGGAGACTTTTGGACTGTACTGGGGAAGTGGCTCCACTGGGGTGTCTTGTATTCCGCAGGGGAACAATATTATATTAGGACTGCCGGGGATGCTTGCTTAGGAACATCTGTATACTCCGCTGGGGAATGTCGAGATCTTCTGGGAATTCCCCACTTCCTTAAGACTGACAGTAGGCTAACTCTGCTTGGGGAGAGTGTTGCTGACTTGCTGAAGATGTTGTGCCTTCTTAGGGCTGATGGGAGACCAACTCTGCTTGGGGAGAGTAATGCTGATTCTGGTCTTACTCTACGGGGAGCGAAGGTATCCTAGTTACGTTCTTCAGCTGAACTAACCTTGGTACCTCGGTGGACAGAGCAACCAGATCGCTTAGACAATTCTTATTGCCCCAGTTTCTGCGGGAGAAGGTACCTGTGGAGGTGTTTGATGACTGCCAATTGACAAATCTTCTTCTGGTAGGCAAGCGACGAGATGACGGGACATAGTCGTACGCTTTGATCCCTAACTTTTGCCTGGACCGCCCTTTCGGGTTTTCAGTCCACCGGGATACCCATTTTTGGCCAAGCCGCCTTTTCAGGTTTTCGACTTGCCGGGTGTACAGATTTTTTTCATTTCATCCCTTATTTTTGCCCGAACCCTTTTGGTTCGCCGGGAAGCCCTTATTTTTTCCTAGGTGTGTCAACCTAGCGGGTCTTTAATTATGCGCAGTATTTTTCGACTATGTCCACGCTCTCAGGATGTAGGGAGGTGCCCTCGTTGTTGTGTTTGCCATGTGACCAGAAGATGTTTGATCGTACCAGATTTGTCCCTGGAGTTCAGGCCCAATGCCCCAGTTGATTCAGATGGAGATCTGCCCCTGGCTATTTGGCATTTGAGAGATTCTCTGAATCTTGACTTAACTGCCCCAGATGATGGACAATGATCATGCCGTGCCCCTTGATTGGAAGTGTTTTCCCATTTGAGGTGACCTTCTTGTTGAGAAGATTTTTGTTCACTGGATATTCATCGTGCGAATTTTCTCTGCTGTTTGAACAAATAGTCATATGCAAACAATGTTGTTTAAAGAATGCAAATCTTATGTCTGTTTTGAAGTTTTTGAAAATGCATTTTTCAGTAAAACAAGCAAAATTTGAAAAATGTGATGTCAACTCGTTATTTTACCGCAAGCCTTAAGGAGTCAGGATACCTTTCGTAACAATATACTTTCGAACTAACCCATGCTTCAGCTAGGACTTTCAAGGGTTGTAACGTGGCCTGGTTCACGGTTTAAGAAACAAAGGATAAAGGCTCAAATTTTATTTGTACCCACCCGCTCTTCGTGATGTTCTTCAAACCTAAACTCAGTTGATCATGCGTTAGACCTTGCTTGAGTCTTTGCTTTGATATTCCAGTGATGGTTCGGATGTTGACAATTTATTTTGAATAGACAGTCATTTTTGTTGAGGGTCTGTAGGACCTCTTTCTTTTTGATTTTATTATCCCTTTTTTTTTTGCCTGAACTGTTTCTTTTGTGATTACAGTCAGCGGGATGCCCCAGTTTTGTAAGTCTCCTTCATAGGTTTTGACTTTAATGGGCTTTTATTTCTGAGAGGATAATGACTGCCTATCCTTACGATTATATGGAACCATTTTGTAAGGACTCCTTTGATGCTGTTCATTGTGCACTTGGATCAACTGAGAGAACTACCTTGCCCCAGGTTATGATTAAGGGTTTTAATTTTTTTGTAAAAAGAAAAAAAACTCCTACTTCTTTGGCTCGAAGGGGTTGACGAGGGATTATCTTCCTTATAACTCCAGTGTTTAGGAATTGAAACAATGCATGTACCTCATCAGCGGGGTCTGTTCAAAAGCATACTGTAAATTGTGGTATCGTTTTCGTCATCCTCCCTCAAGAGGCTTAGAGTTTTCTAATTGAGAGTTGAACATCATAAAAAATGAAAGCAATTATAGTGAGATACGAATGGATTGATTCACAAAACTGACATATGCGATGCATTAATGAAATAAAAAGTTTGCTATGACAAAATGTTGAACAATCAAAAGAAAATTACAAATTGAGAAAATTCTAATGAGCAAAAAGTCTTCTCGTCTCGGGACTTGTCACTTCAAATGGTGAACCTTGGAGGGATGGTAGAAGAACTCTGCCTGACCATCTTGTGTGAATTCCAATGCTCCTTCATCAATCAGATCTTGGATCTTGTTCTTCAGAGACCAACAGTTATCGGTGTCATGTCCTGGACTGGCAGAGTGGTAGGCACACCTTTTATTGGGATGATAGGTAGGAGCCGAGGTGTTGGGATTCCGGGGAGGAGCCCTTAATGTGATCAGATTCAATCTCAGCAGGCGTTGTAACGCTTGAAACAGCGACATGTTGAGCTGGGTGAATTGCCTCATGGGTTTGTCTGGCTTGCTCTGATCAACCTGTTGTTCTTGGCGAGGTCGTTGTTGGACCTGTGAAGTAGTAGTAGCTCGGAGAGGTCTATTCATCAAACCAAACCTTTGACTTCTTGGGGGCTGATTACCGGCTTGGTCTCTAACCCTGACTACTTGCTTCATGTTGTATCTCTCTTGGTGAAGCTGGTTGACCATGGTTCTTAACTCTTCTTTCTCCCGAGCCAAACCTTGGATAAGAGCCATTTGCCCCAGCATCTGGGTTCTCATTGCATCCACCTCAGCTTGCAGATGTTTCAGCCGTTCGTCCTTGTCGTCTTCAGGACTCTTCCTGACCAAAGTCCCCATGAGGAGTGTTCTCAGCTCTTCCCGCCCCTTGGATAGATTTAGGAGGATTTCCCCGAACTGAGTCTCTTGAGCATGAATATCCTGGTTGTCTTGTTAGGAAGCCATTGCTGAAATAGGCAGCGAAGGAGGTAAATGACCTGTAACAAGGGTACCTGTTATGCAATGATGTGTATGTATGCATGCAATGTTTTCAAGGATCTCGCGAGGTAAACAAGAAAATTGTTAGAGTCTGGTAGCTTGATTGAAGGAACTTCATGTTGTTGAGAGTCCTTCTTCAAGAGTCAAAGCTCACCATATCGAGTGGGTCATAGCCCCTGACTCAAGTTATCAACCTTGGCTAGAGGAAAATAAATCCCCTTTGCCCCTTGCTAGACCTGTTGGTTCATCATGACCTCCATCACAAACCCTTGAGATCCTTGAAATGGGTTAGTCCTTATGTCAGATGTATGCAATGGTATGATGGTATGATGTTATGCCATGCGTGGAGTGATGTAAGTAGGCCCTGTAATGAGTCCCAATAAAGGACTGTAAACAAAACCTGCAAGGAACTCGTGTTGTTAGATAACAAGTATGCAAGTAGTTCAAGTATGAAGGCACACAAGTCACATAAAAGAGTCCTTAGAGTTTAGGCCAGCATGAAGTTTGGGGTACTACCCTCTTGAAGTTGGTGGGCTCAAAACCTGTCCTATCAAAAGTAACCGGGTTCTAAGGAGCTCAATATCATTGGGTTGTTTTCTATGTTCATTGTTTTGATTTAGCCACTGAACTGGCGATCAAAATATTCCAAGAAAACAACCCTCAATGAGTGTAGTATCGAGTATCTACCAACTTCGGACTGCACCAAAGTCGGTCATCTCACTACCCCTAAAGAGGCCAGGATGGTCAAGTAAGGTTCCTAAGGTCAGTTGATGCTTCACGACACCACGCGGCGGCCCCGTACTCTCCTTGACTTGACTCAAGGGTTACCGGTACTCACCAAAGTGCCACATCAACGTAGAAAACTGCTTCAACCGTGTCGGTATACCCCGCACAGTTCCCTCACAGTTTTGTTGCTACTTTCTAAGAGGTATCCCCCAGATCCGGGTTAGAATCTATGAAACTCCCAAAACAGGCCCACAATATTAAAGCAATCAAAACAGGCAACTGAAAACATAAGTATGATCTAATCCTAAGGTACACCTCACTTTATAAATGTCCCCAGCAGAGTCGCCAGTTCTGTGATCGGTGGAAATATAACTGACTTTTTAAAGCTGGTTCGCGAAATGTCGCGGTAAGCAAGAGTCGCCACCGTCTTTTATATTCTCCAACATGGAAAGGACAAAATCACAACAAAATTCCTTTTCGAGAATGTTTCTCGGTTCGGGAGGTAGATTTATAGAAAGGGAAGGTGTTAGCACCCTTTCTATTCGTGGTTATCCACGGGCTCTTAGGTACTTGCTCTTATGTTTTCAAAAGATGTTTGCTTTTCAAGTGTGTGTGGGTTTTGAAAAAGTTTCATTTGAAAAATTTCTAAGTAATTCTTGTATCTGTCCTCAAGAGTGTATGAAAAGTTTGTTTGAAAACTTTTGAAAGTGTCTGTGTGAAAATATGTTTTTGTTTGTTTTGAAAAGAGCAAGTATCCATGAGATCTACCTACCCTAAGGAATTAGGCTGTGTAAGAGTCCTTTAGACAGTACTATCCCACTATTGAGAAGTAGGTAGCACCGTCGTTTGGAGTTATTCTGGTCAATTCGATTAAGGGACATGTGTGGTCACCGAAGCAATAGTAGGACACCTTAGAAGTAACCCTAATGTCCTAGATCCTTTTTATCTGAGGCAACCGTTTCGAGGCAACTGGATCTTAGACAGGAGGGCGACCTCTAAAACACCATATACTTGACGACCACGTCGAGGCAACCGAGTGAGGCGTACCCTAGGAGTGGCATGTGCATGTGTGTTGTTTTCAGTTTATATTTATCTTGTACATGTCATTTTGTGAGCTACGAGTTGTTTTTAATTTTCATCCAAGTCTTGCATGCATTTTAACAGTTAAGAGTGCGGAAAATAAATTGCGGAAAGGTAAATCTACGCTATTACAAGGCGCGGGTCTATACATCGCCAAAAACATAACCCGTTTTGGAAAATAAATGCGGAAAGTAAAAGAAAGTGGTAAGACCTAATTAACTATTACATCCTTGGAAACAGTTACATAATAATCAAAATAATGATAAGGCGCGCAAAGAAATAGAATCAGGACGTCCTTAGGGTTTTGACCCTTTTTGAGAAAAGAAAGCAATTTGGTCCTTTTTCGCAATTAAATTAAAATATTAAACCTAAACCTAATTAATTAATTAAAAGAAAAAATGTTTTTGTGTTTTTTATGTTTTTAATGAAAATAAAAATAAGAAATTAAAAGTCAAAAGCTAGTAAAAACCTAAGTCTAATTTATTTTACTTATTATAAAAAAAAAGATTAAAGTTAGCCTAATTTAACTAAATTAATTAATTTACATTTATTTACAAAAATAAAAGTGATGAAGTTAATTTTAATAAATAAAATATTTTTTGTGTTTTTGATTTTATTAGGAAAAATTTTAATTGGTTAGTGATTAATAAAAATAATAACGATTAATTAATTAAAGGAACATAATACAAATAGAGAGATAGGTTAGGAGTATACGAGCCTAATTGGAGGGGTGAAACAGCTATTGGCGTCATGTGTAAACGGTTTTGTTTTGGCCATTTGGCTTTTGGCTTTTGCCCATTTGTATTCTGGCCTCCACGTTCTTAACCTTCTCAGGATGTCTGTCTCGTCATGTATTGGTGTCATGTGTAAACTGTTCTGTTTTGGCCATTTGGCTTTTGGCTTTTGGCCATTTGTGTTTTGACTCAACGTTCCTTAATGAACCTGCAAGGGATCCTGTCTAAATCTGCAGTGTTGAATCTCATGAACACATTAAATAAATTATTATATATCATAAAATACAAATAAAGCCAATATATGAAGAAATTTAATGTTTAGGCCAATATGACATGTATAAATGATTATACCCTTTTGATCATGGAGATCAAATCAACCTTACCCTTACTGGAAAAGTAGTGACATGAATGCTTTTATGTCCTTTTGATCATGGAGATCAAGTCAACCTTACTCTTACTGAAGAAGTAGTAAGATGTTGGTTTGTAACTGAGATGACTTGTTTGTAGTGAGAGAGAGATTTGTAATAAGGATTTCAAGGTTTTAGGGTTCTTGAAAGAATTTGATATTCTGACAGTGTTGTGGCCAGGTTTTTTTTCTCTCCTTTGGTTTGTGTGAAAAGAATGTGATTATATAATGGAAATTAGGGTAAAGAAAATGGGCTTTGAATGTGCAATTGGACCTCCAATGTTCACTTGAGTTTGTCACTTTCCAGGCTAAATCGCAGGGACTTAAGTGCAATTTTTGAAGTTGAAATGTGAAAACAAAATGTATCCTATATCGAGAACTAACTCCTGTCCAAAAATCGGCTCAATCAGATAAACGGTGAATTAGTTATGAATTTTTGAAGTTTCAGCTCAAACAAACTTATTTTGGGCTCTAGTGTCGACTCTGACACGTTCTTCAATAAAAAACTGGTATTGATCGGTGCATAATTTGGTCTCGAATTTTGAAGAAAAGTTGTAGATCTCTGAGTCAGTGACCTTGTGTAAAAATATGAGCCCAATCCGATAAAGATTGACCGAGTTATGAATTTTCGAAGTTTCGGCCCAGATGAAATAATATTCAGAATTCTGGATTTTTGGCGTGTCATGCACTCTGAGCAAAAAACAAAGGCCTTTTGAATACTGTTTGAACTCAGTACCTTCTGTGAAAATGTAGCCAACTCAATTTGTGAAATTTTGGCGCCGGAACCAGCTCGATACGATGAAAATCGACCAAGTTATGATTTTGTGAACATGACGCAAATAAACTTCTGTCACAAATTTTCTGTACGAAAATACTTGATAAATCCACATTTTTGAAGACCTTCTGATCAAAATTGGCTTCCCACCGTGAGAGATGAAAACGTAGATAATGTCAAGACGGAATTTTGGCCACCGGAACGGGTTCAAAACGAGCCACGATCTTCAAGTTATCAATTTTTTAGCGCGTAAAAACTGCACTTTCAGCATACTTTTTCACCATATTTCTTCGAGAAAACTCACACATTCGGATACCTTCTTTAAAGAATTGACTCTTGAGCCGAACCTGAATTTGAGAATACGTTATCAGAGATATCTTGGCGAAAGAACACTTGAATATGACGCGCCGGGTTGGACTTGTGAATTTTTCTTGAAATGTTTTGAGAAATATGGGAGGGCAAATTTTGGGGTACAATAAAGGGTATCCCGGTGGACTGAAAACCTGAAAGGGTGGTCCAGGAAAAAAATTAGGGATCAAAGCGTACACTATGTCTCATTGGATCACCTTGCAATTAGACTTCGGTATCAACTATCAAGCTCGGACGACACTAATCAATCTGATCTACCTTCCACTAAGTAGCAAAGTGATGAGATGCTCGAAAACATAAAGACAATAGCAGAGTTGGAACCCAGTGGGATTATTCACATAGATGTTTTGTTTAGTTTTTCACAAATTGTATTAACTATATATATTCGGTGGTGTTCTCTTACTAAGACGTCAGCCTCTTGTACAAAGACGCCTATTTTCAGGCCAAATTTCAAAATCAATACAATTCATTTTCAAAGAAATTTCAAGCTATTTTTCCTTTATCTGTTTTGCTTTGCAAAGAACGTCCAATGTTCATTTTCGATATATGCACTTGACATTAATTGTTGCTCATAAATATTTACATGCGAAGCAAAAGACGATTATTGGTAATATCAGAAACAGGGGCAATAAAATTGTCCAAACTGTACAGATGCTTTATCCACCAGGTACAAAGGTAAATTCAGCTGAAGATTATGGTTGAGATGCATTCACTCCCCGCAGAGTAAGATAGTAATGATAACTCTCCCCAGCTGAGACTTGCAACTGTGAATGATTGAATCGGTAATATTCTCCCCCCAAGCAGAATTTATCTACCATCAACACTGAAAAGGCTTAATATTCCCGGCAGTCTTAATATTCCCCAACAGAATATAAGAATATTCCCCAGCAGAATACAAGATATCCCCAGTGGAGTTAAAATTTTCCCAACGCAGTCTGAAAAAGCTTTCCTAGTGGAGTTGAAGAATCATCCCCAGTAGACTCTGGAAGTTTGTCCCCGACAGAGTATAAAAATAAATATCCCCAGTCGAGTTCAAAGGAAGATTTTCCCCAGCAAAGCTCAAAGGATTATCCCCTTTAGAGTCTAACAGGTTATCCCCAGGGAAGTCGCAACTGAAATATCATCCCCAGCGGAGTTCTTTCCTTTCACAAATAGGAATTCAATCCCCAACAAGATTCAGTATCACCAACAACGATAATTCGTCCCCAACGAGATTTATTAGTGGAATCCTCCGCAGAACATCTCTTCCCCACAGAGTAATCTCCTAATCAGTTTATTCCCCAACAGAGTTATCCTCTCATGCAGGTTTATTCTCACAATCATCTTTGTTCGCCACCCTCAGCGGAAACGAAGAATTCAACTCTATTCTCCAGCAGCTATCCGGGATTTATTTTCCCCAACTAATAACATTACCTTTCCATACATCATGATACATGCATATACGCATCATACAACACAATCTCATTTATTTTGAGAACATCATTGCTTGATCCATATCATGTATTGCATATGACTGACCTTTACCTTTCAGGAAGGATGCAGTTAAGTTCTCAGCTATGTCGAAGACCTGACCGGTTCTTAAATCTCAACTGAATTATCCTCGGTTGAATTTCAGATAAGGTTCTCAATCTCGACAAGTTTCCTCCGTCAAAGTGTGGACGAGTTCTACAATCTCAATAGAATTACACTCCGTTGAAGACCAGACAGTTCCTAGATCTTGATGAAGATGTTTCCCTCAGTCGAAGACCTGGCCAGTTCTTGAATCTCAACTGAATTATCCTCGGTTTAATTTCAGGTAAGGTTCTCAATCTCGACAATTTTCCTCCGTCGAAGTGTGGACGAGTTCTACAATCTCAACAGAACTATACTCCGTTGAAGACCAGACAGTTCCTAGATCTTGATGAAGATGTTTCCCTATGTCGAAGACCTGACCAGTTCTTAAATCTCAACTGAATTATCCTCGGTTGAATTTCAGATAAGGTTCTCAATCTCGACAATTTTCCTCCGTTGAAGTGTGGACGAGTTCTACAATCTCAACAGAACTATACTCCGTTGAAGACCAAACAGTTCCTAGATCTTGATGAAGATGTTTCCCTATGTCTAAGACCTGACCGGTTCTTAAATCTCAACTGAATTATCCTCGGTTGAATTTCAGATAAGATTCTCAATCTCGAAAATTTTCCTCCATCAAAGTGTGGACGAGTTCTACAATCTCAACAGAACTATACTCCATTGAAGACCAGACAGTTCCTAGATCTTGATGAAGATGTTTCCCTATGTCGAAGACCTGACCGGTTCTTAAATCTCAACTGAATTATCCTCGGTTGAATTTCAGATAAGGTTCTCAATCTCGACAATTTTCCTCTATCAAAGTGTGGACGAGTTCTACAATCTCAACAGAACTATACTCCGTTAAAGACCAGACAGTTCCTAGATCTTGATGAAGATGTTTCCCTCAGTCAAAGACCTGACCGGTTCTTAAATCTCAACTGAATTATCCTCGGTTGAATTTCAAATAAGGTTCTCAATCTCGACAATTTTACTCCGTCAAAGTGTGGACGAGTTCTACAATCTCAACAAAACTATACTCCATTGAAGACCAGACAGTTCCTAGATCTTGATGAAGATGTTTCCCTATGTCGAAGACCTGATCGGTTCTTAAATTTCAACTGAATTATCCTCGGTTGAATTTCAGATAAGGTTCTCAATCTCGACAATTTTCCTCTGTCAAAGTATGGACGAGTTCTACAATCTCAACAGAACTATACTCCGTTGAAGACCAGACAGTTCCTAGATCTTGATGAAGATGTTTCCCTCAGTCGAAGACCTGACCAGTTCTTAAACCTCAACTGAATTATCCTCGGTTGAATTTCATATAAGGTTCTCAATCTCGACAATGTTCCTCCGTCAAAGTGTGGACGAGTTCTAAAATCTCAACAGAATTATCCTCCGTTGAAGACCAGACAGTCCTAGATCTTGATGAAGATGTTTCCCCCAGTTGAATTATGGAGAAGTTCTTAAAACTCAGCAGAGATGTTCTCTCAGCTAAGGTACAAGCAAGTTCCTAAATCTCAACAAAGATCAGGATTCCCCAGCGGAATCCTCCACAACAACAGATATGCAAGTTCTCACTAAGGAATCTCTTATGCGATCGACACTCCTACAGATGGCATCTTTAAGCCCATCCTCCCTCCAGCAATCTCCAAATGGCATCTGTAAGCCCATTCCCGACATCACAAGGCTGACACCACTTCATGCGAGTGCAAATTTCTGGGCACTCTAGTGTTCAATCATCTTCTACCTTCGGATCACGAAAGGCACGAAATCCAATCTACATCCTCAGGTTTAAGAAGATTGAACAGGGGAAGTTGTTGTACCCCAAAATTTTCCCTCTCATATTTCTCAAAACATTGCAAGGAAAATCTCCAAGTGGCTCAAGCTTGCTCAAAAGTTGGACAGACAATCATCTCCTAAGGCAGTCTCCCCCAAATTAGGGTTTTGTGTTGCATCAAGATCCTTGAGTCCAAATGACCTCAAATTATCCCTAATGTCCTAATATGTTCTCAAGGTCATCCATGTCAAGTTTCAAGCCTTGCAGAGGAAGTTTGCCCAGTCAATTACTCAAAGGATCCAAAAATCGACTGTGCTAGGGCAAAAGTCAATTGTGACCCAAATACAGTCAAACTTCAAGATTTTTTGTCAACATTCTAATTTTTAAGAATATTTCATCATTTGATCAAGGGTTGATCATGAATCATCAAGGATTGCTCAAAATTCATCAAGACTCAAAAGTTGCTAAATTAGGGTTTTGTAGGAAAAGTCAACTCAACTTTGACCAAGCATAACATTCTCATACTTTATGAGAAATGACCCATCCAAAGCTCATTTTGAATAGGATGCAATTTTCTACAATCCATCTTCATACCCCAAGATCATAAAATTCACTCACAAGAAGTTATAAATTTGGACATTATAGGTCATTTTTGAAAGTCAACAAAAACACCTTTTTTGCCAAAGATTATAAATTGAGAATGGAATATCGAGTTGCAATGATACAAAAAGGATTGGTTAGAGGACATCTCAAGCTTTCTAAAAAGTCCAAGAACACCTCCAAAAGTTCAAAATTGAAGAAGTTATGCATTATTGAAGTTGGGCATTTTTGCAAAATTGCCAAAAGTCCACTATCCCCAAAACTTCAAATTTTGTCAAATAGGCCCATTATTTTCCACTTGATTTGAGCTTGCACCATTTCACACGTGTCCTAACTTCAGCCTTGAGATCATATTTCTTTTTTATTATTTTATTTGATTTTTTATTGAATTATTTCATTTTAAATCAAATTAAATCAAATAAAATCCAAATATTGATTACTTGAGATGTTTTTGGCTATTTCAGGTTGAGATCATCATCATTAATCTCATCAAATTCGTATCTCACCATACCATGTGCAAAAGGGTTGATTTTTGACAAATTTGGTAAGCTTTCAAAAGGAGATCAAATCAAATATGGATGCATTGATTTAGAGAGGTTCATTCCAATTTTGTTACCCTAGCACATTGTATGATACATAAGGAAGGAAAAGGCACGGAAAATAAGGTTAGAAGCTGCAAGGACAAGCAGAACCAAGTTTGAAAAAAGTGACAAAAAGTTGGAATTCGAAATCATAGTAAGAGAGGTTTTAAGAAGCCAAAAGCGATCCCAATCGATTCCTGGAGGTTCACTGAGTCGAAACCAATCCAAAGCAGGCTTCCATACATGCCCAAACACGCTGTAAGTATCCTGTTACCTAGCTCTGCATTTTGATTCGTAAATCATTATTCTTGCATCCTTTGTACAAATCAACTACATATTCATGATCACTATGTCATTTGATAACTTTCTGTAATAGCCAATTCTATTCATAGGCGCTGTAACCCCAAATCGCCATAGCTAGGGTTGTGTTTTTGTTTTTAGGGTTTTCTTTTTCAGGAGAAATCAGGGCTCAAGAAGAGTATAAAGATAATCAGGAAGCCAAGACGAACTCAGCCATGTGTTTGGAGTTGATTTATGTGGCCTAGAATGGATTTTAGGGCAAGCTTGAGCATTTAGCTGCGGATCCAAATCCACAGGTAATATTTGCAAGGGCTGGAGGTAGGGGACGATGGCGTGTCGCTTCCCCAATGGCCAATTCAAAAAACCACGCGCGTTTTTATTGTTTACTGGCATATTAACGTATTTTAACATATTATATTTTGTTTGTATATTATTAACAATTGAAGCAAATGGCCTAGTGGTAAAGCGAGCTGGCAATCACGTACAAGACCTGGGTTCAAATCCCAGGTCCTCCAAATTTCTCTTTGATTTTTTCCTTCAGGTTATCATGTGCATATCTAAGCGTGCAGCTCACCATATACCTTCACATATCAAAGTGCCAGATGGCCCAAGGCCATATCTGGTGATCCAGGAGTGAGGGTCCATCATAGATCCAGTCAACGCGCACACACCAAATCCAGGAAGGTCATCAAGGCCAGCGTGTTATTGGGCCTCAGATTGCTTCTCAAACCACCCTTTTCAGGCCCATACCCTTTCTCTCTTTCTATTATTTAATTGTTTATTTTAATTATTTGATATAATTATTTTTATTATTTTTCTAACCAATCAAATTTTTTCCTTTATAAAATTAAAACCACAAAAAACATTTTCTTTATCAAATTAAATTTTAGTGTTTTATTTTTTATTAACAAATCTATTAATTAATTTAGGCTATTAATTAGAAATAACTTTAATATATTTTTTTGTAAATAATTAAAATTAATTAGACTTAATTAGGTTTTTACTAACATTAATTAATTTTTATTTCTTTCTTAAAATACCAAAAAAATCCAAAAATAACCTTTTTTATTATTACTTAATTAATTTATTAATTTAGTAATTAATTTAGGATAGTTTCTTTCTTAATTAAAAAAAAAAGACACTTTCTCTCAAAAAGGGTCAAAACCCTATTTGCGCTCGATTTAATTTCTCGCACGCGATTTATTTTCTTTTATATCATAATGTATTTGTTCCCGGTTTGTAATAGTTAATAGGACCTTTTATTACTTTTATCGCTTTATTTATTCTTTAAGGGTTTGTCTTTGGCGATGTAAATACCCGACACCTTGTAATAGTTAGTTAAATTTCCGCAATTTATTTTCCACAACTTATAATTGTTAGATGTTTGATAATAGGTTTGCATGACAAGACTGAATGTTTTAAACCTAAAATCAAATTAGATCACCATTAACATGTACAAAGATAAAATTAACTGAAAACGACACACTCGCACATGCGCACTCTTAGGGTACACCTCACTTGGTTGCCTTCGTACACGGTCATTGAGTATAGATCGCTTTAGAGGTCGTCCTCTTGTCTAAAGATCATAGTCGCCTCGAAACGGTTGCCTCGGATATTGTTGCCTCAAACAAATGATCTAAGAAATTAGGGTTACCGCTAAGGCATCCTAACATTGCTTTAGTGACCATAAGTCCCGCATTCGAATTAACCCTTAAACTCCAACGACGGTGCTACCTACTCATCAATAGTAGGATAGCATTGTCTAAAGGAATGTAGCATAGAACGATTCCTTTTTCGAGTGGGTAGATGGTTCTTAGATACTTTCTATTTAAAAAAAACAAAAAATCTTCACAGTTACACTTTTCGAACAAAGTTTTCAAAAACACTACATACGCTCTTGAGGACAGAAGAAGAGTTAAATCGAAGTTTTCAAAACAAAAACTTTTTCAAACCCATAAGCACAAAGAAAGCAATTTTGAAAACAATTGAGCAAGTACCTAAGAGCCCGTGGATAACCACGAATAGAAAGGGTGCTAACACCTTCCCTTTCTATAATCTACCCCCCGAACCCGAGAAATATCTCGAAAAAGGAATTTTTCTGTGCTTTTTTCCTTTCCTTGTTGGATAAAATAAAAGTCGGTGACGACTCTTGCTTACCGTGACATTTTGTGAAAACAAACGCAAAACGCAAACCAGCATTCCAAAAAACCATCAGTTCTTTCCCACCGTATCACATAATCTCTTCGCAGGAAAACAATCCAAGTCAACCTTGTAAGGATCCCTCCTCAACTCAAGGAGCTCACTTCCCAGATTCCAGAGAATTCTCTCTTCAGTGAAAGACATGGTAGACTCCTCAACTTGGTCAACTCCAACATTGAAGAAGACATGGTGAAAGTCCTCTTCCAGTTCTTTGACCCCGTACACCATTGCTTTACATTTCCTGATTACCAACTAGTACCTACTTTGGAGGAATTTTCTCAACTCCCGAGGATTCCTATTCTTCATCAACTACCCTACAACGGTACGGAAAGAGAACCAAAGCCTGAAGATGTTGCTCAAGCCTTACACTTGCAACCATCTGATATCAAAGGTCATTGGGAAACCAGAAGTGGTGTCAAGGGTTTCTTGGCAAAGTTTCTGTTTGAGAAGGCACAAGACTGCTGAAATTCTCTAGATCTGCAAGCTTTTGAGGAGATTGTAGCACTTCTCATCTATGGGTTGGTCTTGTTCCCAAACCCTGATTAGCTTATAGATGTGAATGCTGTCAAGATTTTCATATCTCAGAATCCTGTGCCTACATTGCTTGGGGACATCCTACACTCATTTCACACACGAACAATAAGGAAAAAAGGTGTTCTCATGTGTTGTACTCCTCTTCTAGCAAGGTAGTTTATTTCCCACCTTCCCCAATCAGTTTTGAAGAATGAGCAGGGTTTAAGGTGGTCACAACGGTTGATGACCCTCACACATTCTGATGTTCATTGGTGTTCTCGGTCCAGATAAAATGTCATCATCCTTGATCATTGTGGAGAATTCCCTAATGTCCCACTACTTGGTATTAGGGGAGGCATTACCTACAACCCCTATTTAGCTCTGAGACAATTTGGGTATGCCCGAAGGGATGGCCCTCATGACATGTTGATTCCAGACTTGGTTTTTGACTTCGACAATGATGCTCAAGGACTTCGACAAAGGTTTATCCGAGCTTGGAGGATGCCCAACAAAGTGGATAGTAAGACACTGGGGCACAAGAATTCCATCCCCCTTGAGCCTTATCTCAGGTGGGTACGAACCCGCGCCTAGAGTCTTATGATGCCTTACCCCCACATTCTCCCCGTGATCAAAGAGCCTGTTATGGAAGGAGAGGTTCCATACACCCTCCTACATCCAGACATGCCAACATCATTGGAAGAATTGCAAAAGAGTTGGATACATCTCAAGGAAGAACGGAACACTTTTGAAGCCAGCTTATATGCTAGTGAGAAGAAGGTTTTGGAACTTACCCGCCGACTTCACGAAGAGGAGACTCTTAACACTTACATCGCACTAAAAAGGATGCGCAACGTCTTTTTACATTAAGAAGCTTTGTAATATTTTGCCCATAGGGTTTTTATGTACTAACAAACTTCTTATTATTAATATGACGTGCGTTCTTTTTGTTTGCAACAAATTTGAATTTCTGAATCCTTGAATGCATTGCATGAATACACATCATTCATCATATGCATTAACAGGTCTTCACACCAGGTTTCCTTATCTTTTTGGTATTTATTTCAGCAAGATAGATATAGAGCAGACGGTCAAAGATCTGCAAGCACTGAATTCGCAATTCCAACAACTCTTCATGACCTTGGAAAAGGGTCTAGAGGACCTTAAAGCACTGTTAGAGAAAGAGAAGGAAAAGGAAAAGAAGAAAAAGAAAATAATTGGGGTGGCCACTATGGGAAGAAGATTTGAGAATCAGGCTAGGAGAGTTCTAGATTTCCCCTCGACGTCTGACGAAGGGGTTGGTAAAGGAAAGGGAGTTGCAATGCCCTCCGAGTCTGAAGCTGAAGAAGAAGAAGATGAAGATTACTCCAAACAGCAGTACCCTCCGGCGGACGATAAGTATAAAAATCTTGAGGATCGGTTGGCCGCCATGGAGGTACAAAGGTTACCTGGGCTGGATTTCGAAGAACTAGGGTTGGTTGCTGGGATCGTCATTCCTCCCACGTTCAAAGTGCCTACATTTGCTAAATATGATGGTTTGTCCTGTCCAAAGATGCATCTGCGTTCCTACATTAGAAAGATCCAACCTCACTCTTCTGATAAGGATCTTTGGGTCCACTTTTTTCAAGATAGTTTGTCGGGTACACAATTGGACTGGTTCTATCAACTTGAGAGATCTGATGTTCATAACTGGGAAGATTTGGCTGCTGCTTTCCACCGACAATACCAATATAATGCAGATTTAGTGCCTACTCGTACTCAACTACAGAGTATGGGTATGGCCTCTAATGAGGGATTTAAGGAGTATGCCCAGAAGTGGCGGGATTTGGCTGGAAGGGTGCAGCCACCATTGTCGGATAGAGAGCTGGTTGACATGTTTTTAGGGACCCTGTCAGGTCCATTCTTCAATCACTTGATTGGGAGCTCATCTGCAGGGTTCACCAAATTAATTCTGACCGGTGAAAGGGTCGAAGCTGGCATTAAGAGTGGTAAAATTCAGAAGGATGCCTCCGCTTCCACTGCTATCAAGAAGACCTTCCCAGCCAAGAAGGAAGTTTCTGTTGTTCACACCCAGAGAAATCAAGGGAGAATGGAGCACCGCCAAATGGTGGGGGCTATGATCATCCAGAACTCCTCAGCCGATCAACCTCGAAGCAGTCAACCCAGAGCTAACCAGCAAAGGGTAGAAAGGCCACAACAGTAATTCACCCGGATCAATATGACACCGGATCAGGTCCTCCCTCATTTGTTAAAGTTAAACCTTACCAACTTGAAAGAAGAGCCGAAAAACCCAAATACCTATTCTCCTTATTATCATTCCAATGCGAAATATGCATATCATTCAGACAGTGTGGGGCACGACACCAACAACTGTTGGGCCCTTAAAAACAAGATCCAAGATTTAATAGATGCCAAGGAGGTGGAGTTTGATGCTCCCGAAAAACCTAATGTGATATCCGCTCCTATGCCAAAACATGGTCATAATGTCCATCCTATTGTAGAAGATCTTCATGTTACCACTGTTGATGACTCAATGAGTTCATTTCCAATGATCAAGATAAATCTGTTGAAAGCCGAGATTTTCCCGGGCTGTGAAAAAGATTGTTACTTTTGTTCAACTGTGCAATCCAATTGTCCACTGTTGAAGTCAGGCATTCAACGCTTGATGGATACTCAAGAGATCCTCTTTCAGAAAACTTCTGTTGCTACTATCACTCATTTTACTCCTGTTACTCCAATCAATGATGTTGCTATAATCACCATTTCCGACAATCTTTCCAAGACCTGCAAAAGGCTTGTTAAGATTACACCATATCCAAAGTTTGTACCTCTGAAGATTACCATGTCGGGGCCTATCCCATATAAGTCCAATAAGACAATACCATGGAATTATGGAGGAGAGATATTCTATCACGGTGTGAAACAGATCGAATCAGTTGAAGAAAATTCCGTTGAAGAGACTCCTGATGTGGGGAATATTGTGGGAACAAGTAAGATCACTCGTAGCGGAAGAATCTTCTCTCCAGAGATTTCTCCTCCACGGGCAGTCTTCGGACCCTCAAGTGCTCCTGTGCTTCTCAAGATATTTGTGCAAAGTCTAGTGATTGAAGAAATTGTTACTCCCGAGGTTGTACCCTCTGCTGTTACTGCTGATAAAGGTAAGGGGATCCAAGAAGCGCCCGTCAGGACGAGGGCTCAGACTTTGGTTATCCCCGAGACCACCTAAAAGGAGATGGAGGAGATTTTAAAGATAATTAAGAAGAGCGACTATGATGTCGTAGAGCAGCTGGGGCAAACCCCTTAAAAAATCTCTATGATGGCTCTATTGCTCTGCTCCGAGGCTCATGCCAAAGCCTTGATCAAATTTCTGAAGACGGCACACGTGCCTCAAGAAACTTCTGCAGACCAGTTTCAAGAGTGCGTGGCTAGCCTTACAGCCGACAATGGTCTTGGTTTCTCTGATGCCGATTTTACGTCTAAGGGAAGAAAGCATAATGATGTGCTGCATGTCTTGGTAAAGTGCAGAGGGACCACACTTGCTCATGTTCTGGTTGATACTGGTTCATCTTTAAATGTTCTACCAAAGAAAGCATTGGACAAATTGGACTGTGAGGGTTTGACCCTAAAGCCCAGTAATATCATTGTTAGAGCCTTCGACGGTTCTAAGCGGATGGTTCACGGAGAAGTGGACATCCCAAATAAGGTGGGAACAGAAATTTTCAACTCTACATTTTATGTGATGGACATCCGTCCTTCATATTCATGCTTGTTGGGAAGGACATGGATCCACAACGCTGGGGCAGTCACTTCTTCTCTACACTAGATGCTCAAATACCCAGTCCAGGGTAAAATCATAACAGTTCATGGTGAGGAGGAGTATATGATAAGCCACCTTAACTCTTTCCGCTACGTGGAGTTAGATGGTGAATTCATAGAAACACCTTTCCAACACTTTGAAGAGGTTTCTCCTGAAGTCGCGGTAGCCAAGACAATGACTGATGTACCCATCATTACCAAGCTTGTGTCCCGGATGTCATCCCTTAAAGACGCGGAGGCTGTAATCAAGGAAGGGGGAAGTACAGTGTGGGGTCAACTGCCAGATTTTCCTTACAAGACAGATAAGTTCGGATTGGGTTTCACTGCTGCTAGCCAGAAAGTTGTGCGTCGCTCCCGGGATGGAGGACCTCCATTGAAAATTACTCATCACGGAGTTCATGCTTTAGAGGATGATGAAGAAGAAAGAAATTTTGAAGATTGGATATTTCCAACTATTGAAGGAGGACTGAACAACTGGGAGACGAAAGACTTCATTCCCATTACTTTCATCAATCAGTAATTTATCTTTTGAACATTTCCTGTTTGGTCTGTAATAATTATTAAACAATTTGTACACTCTTTTCGCCTTATGCCTTACCCGGGGCATATAGGTCCATTTGTAAGGGTTTTGATTCTTCATTTTCATATGCCATTTTTAATGAATCATGGACGTTTTCATCTATAAACTTTTGTGTTCATTTTATTTCTTTTTACATTTTTATTTTGTTTAAAGATGGCTATCCCTTACACACACCCACACTCACAAAATGCAGGTACCCATTGTGATCGGTGGAAATAGAACTGACTGTTTTTTAAGCTGGTTTCGCGAAATGTCGCGGTAAGCAAGAGTCGCCACCGTCTTTTATGTTCTCCAACATGGAAAGGACAAAAGCGCAGCAAAATTCCTTATTGAGAATGTTTCTCGGTTCGGGAGGTAGATTTATAGAAAGGGAAGGTGTTAGCACCCTTTCTATCCATGGTTATCCATGGGCTCTTAGGTACTTGCTCTTATGTTTTCAAAATGTTTGCTTTAAAATGTGAGTGGGTTTGAGAAAAAGTTTCTTTGAAAGATTTCTGAATAACTCTTGTATCTGTCCTCAAGAGTGTTTGAAAAATTTATTTTGAAAGCTTTTGAAAGTGTAAGGTGTGAAAAGTATGTTGTTTGTTTTTGAAAAGAGCAAGTACCCATGAGTCATCTACCTACCCTGAGGAATTAAGCTGTGTAAGTGTCCTTTAGGTAGTGCCATCCCACCATTGAGAGGTAGGTAGCACCACCGTTGGGGGTGTTCGGGTCAATTCGAGTTTAGGGACAGTGTGGTCACCGAAGCAACAGTAGGACACCTTAGAAGCTACCCTTATGTCCTAGATCCTTTTTTTAATCCGAGGCAACCGTTTCGAGGCAACTGTTTCGAGGCAACTGGATCATGGACATAAGGACTTACTAAAACGTCCTATACTTGACGACCACGTTTCGAAGGCAACAAGTGAGGCGTACCCTAGAAGTGGTGTGTGTATTTGTGTGTTGTATTCAGTAATGTTTGTCTTGTTAATTAGTGAGCTACGAGTTGTTTTTATTTACATACATTCTTTCATGCAAGTTAACAGTTAAGGGGTGCGGAAAGTAAATTGCGGAAACGTAAATCCTACGCTATTACAAGGCGCGGGTCTATACATCGCCAAAAATTACAAAGACCCGTTTTTTAGTAAATAAAGTGTGAGAAATTAAATAAAGCGGTAAAATTCTTATTTAACTATTACATATCTGGAGACAGTTACATAAATAATCAAAATAAATAAACGCGCGCGAGAATAAATTTAAATCGGGAAGTCTTTAGGGTGTTGACCCTTTTTTGAATAAGAATTGAATTTTTTGTCTTTTTTTGTAATTAAAATGAAATTAAAACTAACTAATAACTAATTAATTAATTTAATTAAAAGAAAGATGTTTTTGTATTTTTATGTTTTTAATGAAATAAAATAAAAAGAATTGAAATTAAAAGTTAATAAAAACCTAATTCTAAATTTATTTTAGTTATTAAGAAAAAAGGTTAAAGTTGCCTAATTAAAACTAATTCAATTTATTAGTATTTATTTACAAAATAAAAGAGTGAATTTAATAATAGTAATAATATTAGTTTTTTTTTATTGTGAAAGGGTTAAATAATTAACTTTGGTGATAATAATAATAATTAAAAAAAGGTTAATAACTAAATTAGAAAATATAAAAAGGAAAAGAAAAAGAATAAACCAAGGGAGGGGGTCTGGGCCCAATATGGAGGTGAAAATTGGAATCTGAGGCCCATTACTCATCCAGCCACGTTGACTCCTTGGATCAAGTGTTTGTTGGTTGACTGAGTGCATGGTGAGGATCACTTCCTGGCCTTTGGATGCATGCCTGTAGCCACCTGGCGCTTTGGATTTGTGAGGCGCATGATAAGCCTTCTTTGAAGCCTGCACACAAGTACGTAAGAAAAAATAATATGGGATTTTGAGGGGACCTGGGAAAACTTACAGCGCGGTATGATGGACCTTAGGACGTGGCAAGGGTTGCTTTAGCTTCAGAGTATGGCAAAGAAGAGAGTCACGTTCTCCTTTTGGCCTGAAAATACTTGCAACACTCCTTTTGATCTCACACTTTTTTTGACACTTTTTGGATTTTTCTCTGGCCGTTTGTGCACACTCTAGGTTTGAATGAGGTTGGGAAGACTTGTATATATAGTGTGTAATGTGTATCAAACAATATTATGGTCATTGAAGCCTTGCATTCATGTTTGAGATTTCCTCCATAACCAACTTTGAACCATTTTCCATATTTGTGAAATTTTGAATTTTTATGCCCATAATAGGCCATGCACGAATTTGGAATGTGTTTTAAGGTGTATCAAAGCTAATCAACACAAAATATATCCCTCCATTAATTTCTTAGATTTTTATTTGAATTTTAAAGATTTAAAATGAATTAAATCAAATAAAATTAAATAAAAATGAAAAAATTAATTTTAAATCTTGAAATAAATTGTGGGACACGTGGGAGGCATGGCCAAGCTGAATCAAGTGGAAAAAGTGGGCCCCTTTTGTCAAAAATGAAGTTTCAAGGATAATTGACTTTGGCCATTTCACAAAAATTTCCCAACTTCTCCAATGCATATCTTGCTCAATTTTGAAGCTATGAACATGTTCTTGGATATTTTGGAAAGGTCTTGAAGTCCTCTAACCAATGTCTTTGGTTCCATGTCATTTTGATTTACCAATCTCAAGTTATGGTCTTTGACTTAAAGTCCATTTTGTTGACTTTTGAAAATGACCTATAGTGTTGAAATTGATAACTTTTTGTGAGAGCATTTCTTGGACTTGGAATGTGAAGATGAGTTGTAGGAAATGTCCTCCCCTTCAAGATGAGCATTGGATGGGATTTTTCTGATGAACCATGAAAAAGTTATGCCTTGGTCAAGTTACAGTTGACTTTTCAGCTGTCCAAAAATAGAAACTTTTGACACCTTGATGATTTTTGAGCCATTCTTGTGAAATCATGATCAAGACTTGATCAAATGATGATTGTGGCTTCAAAATAAGATGTTGACCAAATTTTTTGACTTTTGACTGCCAAATGACCATTTTGCCCCTACAGTTGACTGTTGAGCAAATGGGACTTTTGACTGTGCAACTTGACCTTGTGAGCCTTGAAACTTGACATGTAGGTGCTTGACAATGTATATGAGCATATGTGACTTGATTGAGCCCTTGGAAACCTCAACTTCCTTGCAAGAACCAAAACGCTAATTTGACTGGCCTGGGAGAGTGGTTGACTGTGCAGCCCTTGAGTAGACTTTGAACCATTTGCTTGCCATAACTTTGAAGATTATGGGAGGGCAAATTTTGGGGTACAACAGTTGCCCCTGTTCAATCTTCTTAGACCTGAGGATGTAGATTGGCTTGTGTGCCTTTCGTGAATCGAGGGTGGAAGATGATTGAACACTAGAGTGCCCAAAAATTTGCACTCACATAGTAGAATATCAGCAGTGTGATGTCGGGAATGGGCTTATAGATGCCATTTGGAGAGATGATGGATGGGAGGATGGGCTTAAAGATGCCATCTGAAAGTGTGACAGAACCTTGTCGGGAATGGGCTTATAGATGCCATTTGGAAAGATGGTGGATAGGTGAATCTGAATAAGAAATAGAATAGCTTTCGTGTCTGGAGCATATCTAGTCTGTGTCTAATTGCTGACGTCTGAATAAAGGGTAGAATGACTGTCGTGTCTGGGGTATATCCATACTGCATGAGTAACAGAATGTCATCCGAATCTGGATCGTATCTGGACTGAACAATAGAAGAGCATCCGGGATGGAGCATCTCTAAGTTGTCTTTTAGAAGTTTGAATCTGAATAAGCAATAGAACAGCGTCCGGATCTGGAGCATCTCTAGGCTATATCTGAAGGGGAATTTGAATAAGTATCAGAATGTCACCATGCCTGGGTCACATCTGAACTATCTCTAGAAGGAGTCTTGAATAAGCAAAGGAACAACATCCATATCTAGAGCATTTCCAAGCTATCTCTGAAAGGAAATATGGAATAAGTATCAGAACGTCGCCATGCCTGGGTCACATCTGAACTATATCTAGAAGGAGTCTTGAATAAGCAAAAGAACAACATCCATATCTGGAGCATTTCCAAGCTATCTCTGAAAGGAAATCTGGAATAAGTATCAGAACTTCGCCATGCCTGGGTCACATCTGAACTATATCTAGAAGGAGTCTTGAATAAGCAAAAGAACAGCATCCATATCTGGAGCATTTCCAAGCTATCTCTGAAAGGAAATCTGGAATAAGTATCATAACGTCGCCATGTCTGGGTCACATCTGAACTATATCTAGAAGGAGTCTTGAATAAGCAAAAGAACAGCATCCATATCTGGAGCATTTCCAAGCTATCTCTGAAAGGAAATCTGGAATAAGTATCAGAACGTCGCCATGCCTGGGTCACATCTGAACTATATCTAGAAGGAGTCTTGAATAAGCAAAAGAACAACATCCATATCTGGAGCATTTCCAAGCTATCTCTGAAAGGAAATCTGGAATAAGTATCAGAACGTCATTATGCCTGGGTCACATCTGAACTATATCTAGAAGGAGTCTTGAATAAGCAAAAGAGCAGCATCCATATCTAGAGCATTTCCAAGCTATCTCTGAAAGGAAATCTGGAATAAGTATCAGAACGTCGCCATGCCTGGGTCACATCTGAACTATATCTAGAAGGAGTCTTGAATAAGCAAAAGAACAGCATCCATATCTGGAGCATTTCCAAGCTATCTCTGAAAGGAAATCTGGAATAAGTATCAGAACGTCGCCATGCCTGGGTCACATCTGAACTATATCTAGAAGGAGTCTTGAATAAGCAAAAGAACAGCATCCATATCTGGAGCATTACCAAGCTATCTCTGAAAGGAAATCTGGAATAAGTATCAGAACGTCGCCATGCCTGGGTCACATCTGAACTATATCTAGAAGGAGTCTTGAATAAGCAAAAGAACAGCATCCATATCTGGAGCATTTCCAAGCTATCTCTGAAAGGAAATATGGAATAAGTATTAGAACGTCGCCATGCATGGGTCACATCTGAACTATATCTAGAAGGAGTCTTGAATAAGAAAAAGAACAGCATCCATATCTAGAGCATTTCCAAGCTATCTCTTTAATCTCTTTAATGTAGATATGCCCTGGCTAGACACAGGTATCGAATCCACAATCAATCGCTCACAGATATGCCCTGGCTAGATGCAGGTATCGAATCTGGAATTGCAACAGTTGATAGTAATCGTCTTTGGATTGACCTTTTTCCTGAAAAAGGCAAAATATCAGTTGTGCAATGCATGATGTCATGATGTTCTCAGGGAGAAATGATATTATGTGATATGATGCGTATGTGCATGCATTGTGTATGTAAGCAAGATGTATGAAAGGTGATATGTTTATGAATGTATTTTCGTCTAGGAAAATAAATCCTTGACGAATGCCTGGAAGTTGAATCCTGGGCTGATGTTGAAGAACATAGTTCTTCGTTTCCGCTGGGGATGATGGTTGCAAGAATAAACCGGTAGGAGAAGATGACTCCGTTGGGGAATAAACTTGTTGGATAGATTACTCTACGGGGAATTACTCTGCGGGGAAGAGATACTTCGTTGAGGTTTTGATGAGAACTCCGCTGGGAATTCCGTTGATATGTTATGTTGGAAGCTTTGATGAACTCCGCTGGGGGGTAGGAAGAACTTCGCCGAGGACGATCTTTCCGTGGCAATTAGTTGAGGATAACCCAGTTATAAAATCTGGTGGAGCATAACCTTTGAATAAAGTCCGGGGAGAGACGTGCGTACTCTGCAGGTGATAAGCTTCCAGAATCTATTGGGGATAAGCTTCCTACTGGGGAGATTTTTTGAGACTGTACTGGGGAAGTGGCTCCATTGGGGTGTCTGGTATTCCGCCGGGGAACAATCTTAGGATAAGACTGCCGGGGATGCTTGTTTAGGAACATCTATATACTCCGCTGGGGAATATTGAGATCTTCTGGGGATACCCATCTTCCTTAAGGCTGACAGTAGATTAACTCTGCTTGGGGAGAGTATGGCTGAATCTTGTCTTACTCTGGGGAGTGAAGGTATCTTGGTCATGTTCTTCAGCCGAACTTACCTTGTACCTGGAGGAAATCAGCTGTACAGTTTGGGCAACTCTTATTGCCCCAGCTTCTGTGGGAGAAGGTACCTGTAGAGGTGCTTGAGGACTGCCGATTGACAAATCTTCTTATGGTAGGCAAGTGACGAGATGACGGAACATAGTCGTACGCTTTTGATCCCTAATTTTTGCCTGGACCGCCCTTTCGGGTTTTCAGTCCACCGGGATACCCATTTTTGCCCAAGCCGCCTTTTCAGGTTTTCGACTTGCCGGGTGTACAGATTTTTTCATTTCATCCCTTATTTTTGCCCGAACCCTTTTGGTTCGCCGGAAAGCCCTTATTTTTGCCTAGGTGTGTCAACCTAGCGGGTCTTTGATTGTGCGTAGTATTTTTTTTGACTATGTCCACGCTCTCAGGATGCGGGGAGGTGCCCCTGTCAGAAGTGTTTTGTCATGCCACCAGAAGATGTTTGATCAGGCAAGATTCGTTACTGGAATGCCCCAAGTGACTTAGGCGGAGATTTGCCCCAGGCTATTTGGCATTTTGAGAGATTCCTTGAATCTTGACTGGACTGCCCCAGATGATAGACAATGACCATGTCGTGCCCCTTGATTGGAAGTGCTTTTGTTTGCTGGATATTCTTCGTGCGAATTTCTATGCTGTTCGAACAAATAGTCATATGCAAACAATGTTATTTTAAGAATGCAAATCTTATGTCTGTCTTGAAGTTTTTGAGAAATGCATTTTTCATAAAAACAAGTGATTTTTGTAAAATGTGATGTCAACTCATTATTTTATAGCAAACCTTAAGGAGTCAAGATACCTTTCGTAACAGTATGCTTTCGAACTAACCCATGCTTCAGCTAGGACTTTTTAGGGTTGTAACATGGCCTGGTTCACGGTTTAAGAAACAAAGGATAAAGGCTCAAATTATTTGTACCCACCCGTTCTTCGTAATGTCCTTCAAACCTAAACTCAGCTGATCGCGCGTTAGACCTTGTTTGAGTCTTCATCCTGATATACCGGTGATGGTTCGAATGTTGACAATTTATTTGGAATAGGCAGTCATTCCTTTTTTGGTTGAGGGTTTGTAGGACCTCTTTCTTTTTTGATTTTGTTATCCCTATTTTTTTCCTGAACTGTTTCTTTCATGATCACAGTCAGCGGGATGCCCCAGTTTTTATAAGTCTCCTTCATAGGTTTTGACTTATTGGGTTTTAGTTTTTTTTTTTGGTAATGACTGCTTGTCCTTTATGATTATTCAGGACCATCACTGTCTTTTGTTTTGTAAGGACTTCTTCAGTGCCACTCGTTGTGCACCTGGATCAAACTGAGAGAACTACCCTGCCCCAGGTTATGATTAAGGGTTTTAATTTTTGAAAAGAAAAAACTCCAACTTCTTTGGCTCAAAGGGGTTGACGAAGGATTATCATCCTTATAACTCCAGTGTTTAGGAATTGAAACAATGCCTGTACCTCATCCGCGGGGTCGGCTCAAAAGCATATTGTAGATTGTGGTATCATTTTCGTCATCCTCCCTCAAGAGGCTTAGAATTATTAACCGAGCATTGATCATCACACAAAAATATGAAAGAAATTTGCAATATAGTGAATACGAAATAATTACTTCAAAACAGACATGTGTAATGCATTAATGAAATAACAATGTTTGATATGAATAAAATGTTTAAACAATCAAAGAAAAATATAACTTGAACATTCGAATGAACAAAAGTTTCTTAGTTTAAACTAGTCATCTCAGATGGAAGATTCTCAGCAGAAGATGTTCATTTTACCACCCGGCATGAACTCTAGCACCCTTCCGTCGATCAAGTCTTGAATCTTGTTCCTCAAGCTCCAACAGTCGTCAGTGTCATGTCCAGGACTGTCATTATGGTAGGCACACCTTTCATCAGGATTGTACTTTAAGGAGGTTACGTTGAGATTCTTAGGAGGATCCTTTAAAGCAATCAACTTGACCTCCAACAAGCATTTCAGTATTAGTGATGATGGCATACCAGTCTCCGAGAAATGTCTTCCAGACGTATTTCGCTTACGCCAATTACCCTGTTGACGCTGGTGAAGTTGATGCTGGACTAGTGACCCTGAAGCAAACCGAAGAGCTTTTCCCTTGTCTTTTGGCCCCACAGGTGGTTGAATGATGGCTTGATCTCCAACCCTAGTCGTCGGCCTCACTTGGTTATTTTGAAGCAACTCGTTGACGAGGACCCTGAGCTCTTCCTGTCTTTGAGCTAAGTCTTGAATGAGAGTTATCTACCCCAGCATCTGGGCTCTCATTGCATCCACCTCAGCTTACAGGCGTTTCAGCCGTTCGTCCTTATCGTCCTCAGAACTGTTCCTGACCAAAGTCCCCATGAGGAGTGTTCTCAATTCTTCCTGCCCCTTGGATAGGTTTAGGAGAATTGCCTTGAACCGAGTCTCTTGAACATAAGGATCCTGATCGTCTTGTTGGGAAGCCATTGCTGAAATAAACAGCGAAGAAGGTAAGTCTGTAACAAGGGTACCTGTAATGCAATGATATGTATATTTGCATACAATGTTTTCAAGGACCTCGCGGGGGTAAACCAGAAAATTGTTAGAATTTGGGTAGCTTGATTGAAGGAACTTCATGTTGTTGAGAGTCCTTCTTCAAGAGTCAAGGCTCACCATATCTAGTGGGTCATAGCCCCTGACTCAAGTTATCAACCTTGGCTAGGGGAAAATAAATCCCCTTTGCCCCTTGCTAGACATTTGATTCATCATGACCTACATCACAAACCCTTGAGATCCTTGAAATGGATTAGTCCTTATGTAGGATGTGTGCAATGGTATGATGTTATGCTATGCATGGAGTGATGTAAGTAGGCCCTGTAATGAGTCCCAATTAAGGACTGTAAACAAAACCTGCAAGGAACTCGTGTTGTTAGATAACAAGTGTGCAAGTAATTCAAGTTTGAAGGCACACAAGTCATACAGAGCCCTTAGAGTTTAGGCCAGCATGAGGTCTAGGTACTACCCTCTTGAAGTTGGTGGGATCAAACCTGTCCTATCAAAAGTAATCGGGTTCTAGAGGATCCCAATATCACTGACTACCCTCAATCGGTCATAACTCCAGCGTCGCAATCTTTTCTTGCGGCCAGAACCATCGCGAGAGTTTAGCCTCAATGGGTGTAGCATACTGCTACTGTTCTATGGCCAAGTTGGGTCAATTTAGGGTTCTAAGGTCGGTTGGTGCTTAATGACTCCTCAGAAGACCCATATTCTCCTCGTTGCAACACAAGAGATATCGGGACAGACCAAGGTGCCGCACCAACGTAGCCACTGCTTCATCCGTGTCGGTCTACGCCGGACAGGTCCCTCACAGCTTATGCTACCTAAAAGGGTATTCCCCAGATCCGGGTTAGGATCTATGAAACTCCGATGCAGCCCATAATGATAAAGTAATCAAGACATACAATTGAAAACATAAGAGTGGTCTAATCCTAAGGTACACCTCACTTTATAATATCCCCAGCAGAGTCGCCAGTTCTGTGATTGGTGGAAATAGAACTGACTGTTTTTTAAGCTGGTTTCGCGAAATGTCGCGGTAAGCAAGAGTCGCCACCGTCTTTTATGTTCTCCAACATGGAAAGGACAAAAGCACAGCAAAATTCCTTATTGAGAATGTTTCTCGGTTCGGGAGGTAGATTTATAGAAAGGGAAGGTGTTAGCACCCTTTCTATCCATGGTTATCCATGGGCTCTTAGGTACTTGCTCTTATGTTTTCAAAATGTTTGCTTTAAAATGTGAGTGGGTTTGAGAAAAAGTTTCTTTGAAAGATTTCTGAATAACTCTTGTATCTGTCCTCAAGAGTGTTTGAAAAATTTATTTTGAAAGCTTTTGAAAGTGTAAGGTGTGAAAAGTATGTTGTTTGTTTTTGAAAAGAGCAAGTACCCATGAGTAATCTACCTACCCTAAGGAATTAAGCTGTGTAAGTGTCCTTTAGGTAGTGCCATCCCACCATTGAGAGGTAGGTAGCACCACCATTGGGGGTGTTCGGGTCAATTCGAGTTTAGGGACAGTGTGGTCACCGAAGCAATAGTAGGACACCTTAGAAGCTACCCTTATGTCCTAGATCCTTTTTTTAATCCTAGGCAACCGTTTCGAGGCAACTGTTTCGAGGCAACTGGATCATGGACATAAGGACTTACTAAAATGTCCTATACTTGACGACCACGTTTTGAAGGCAACAAGTGAGGCGTACCCTAGAAGTGGTGTGTGTATTTGTGTGTTGTATTCAGTAATGTTTGTCTTGTTAATTAGTGAGCTACGAGTTGTTTTTATTTACATACATTCTTTCATGCAAGTTAACAGTTAAGGGGTGCGGAAAGTAAATTGCGGAAACGTAACTCCTACGCTATTACAAGGCGCGGGTCTATACATCGCCAAAAATTACAAAGACCCGTTTTTTAGTAAATAAAGTGCGAGAAATTAAATAAAGCGGTAAAATTCCTATTTAACTATTACATATCTGGAGACAGTTACATAAATAATCAAAATAAATAAACGCGCGCGAGAAGAAATTTAAATCGGGAAGTCTTTAGGGTGTTGACCCTTTTTTGAATAAGAATTGAATTTTTTGTCTTTTTTTTGTAATTAAAATGAAATTAAAACTAACTAATAACTAATTAATTAATTTAATTAAAAGAAAGATGTTTTTGTATTTTTATGTTTTTAATGAAATAAAATAAAAAGAATTGAAATTAAAAGTTAATAAAAACCTAATTCTAAATTTATTTTAGTTATTAAGAAAAAAGGTTAAAGTTGCCTAATTAAAACTAATTCAATTTATTAGTATTTATTTACAAAATAAAAGAGTGAATTTCATAATAGTAATAATATTAGTTCTTTTTTTTTTATTGTGAAAGGTGAAATTCTGGTGTATGCCAGTCTTCAGATGTTATACTCAATGTCTAGACATCTGATATGACATAATACATACACTGCAAGGTAAATACCCAATTTTTGTGATTCAGTATAACAGAAGCATAGAGGTTGCCATATCTGCAGTTCTCGAACAAATAGCTTTGGTTTGTAAACTATCCATTCATAGCCTGATGTCTCAACATTGGTTGCAACATCATCTATCACATACCATGAAGCAAACAAACCCCTTAGTTCTGTTTATCATGCACACAAACCAGCAGGATATCCATTCATCTCTTTTGACATCATCTGTAACATTCACACAGTTTTATCCAAGCTGTACCAGATACACTTTGAAGGTGCAGAGGATAGATCACACGATGTACCTAGTTCTGTCCATGATCAACAGAGAGCAAGCAACCTTCACAGTTCTGTTTCTCCTGGACAGATATCAGCATGATGTCTTAACATGTTCTGAGACATCATCTGTTTCAACATTACAGTTTTACCTTGTTGTATAACAGACAGAATTATAAAGTATTGAAGGTAAAAACACAAATCAGTTGTTGACCCAGTTCGGTGTAATACACCTACTCTGGGGGCATACCAAGCCAGGAAGAAGATCCACTATTAGCAATATTAATTCAGGACTAAACTTCACAAGTTCCCATCCTTCACTTAATCATCTACCCAGTGCAACCTATACTTAGGAACTCCTAGATAGAAACCTACCAGTTTCCATTCCTATTGTCGCAACAACAGAAGTCTTACTCCTACTCAAGAAGCAGTGCCCTCCCACTTGGTTTCCTACATTACAATGAATATGAAGTAATGCAGAAATACTTAGACTTGCTTCACAGCTTCATCCAAGAACACTCAAACTCTTACCTACAGGTTTCGAGTTACATACATGGTAACCTTGCCACAGACCGACAGGTTTACCTAAAAACACCTTCTAATGTTACATTGTGTGTATCACCCAACCCTAGGTTACAATCTGCTATTTATAACCTATTACCTAACTCAGCAAGTTTTTCTCCTTGCTGTTACAACTCAGCAGCAATCTTCTCCTATAATCAAGGTCTTCAATCTTCTAGTTCCTAAAATATCTCCATATTTAGAAACAGTATTTTCTTCAAATATTCTGATTGATTCTTGATTGATCTTCAGATTCTCCACAAGAAACGCCACATATATTCTCAGAGTATTTAAGTACCAGAACTGTAACTGAATTATCAATTCTGTTGTCGTGATGTCAAGTCAGATGTCATGACATTACATCTAACATGTTTTCCTAGATGTTGAACTTTTTCAACACAACAAATAACCTAGATCACTTAGAATAGTTAGGTTATAAGTCACAGCTGTTACAAGCATTCAACATATAGCATAGTTACTTAAACTGTACTTAGTTTCAGGCGCGATGTCACATGCTGATGTTGTGACATCTTACATAACATGTTGGTCCAGATGTTGAACTTCTTCAACACCACATATTAAAACAACAGAGGGGATCTGGGTAAACTTGCTTTCTTATTTGTTTTACAAATGAAGCCAACTCTCCAGCCAGGGCACTTACAAAAGGGTTAAATAATTAATTTTGGTGATAATAATAATAATTAAAAAAAGGTTAATAACTAAATTAGAAAATATAAAAAGGAAAAGAAAAAGAATAAACCAAGGGAGGGGGTCTGGGCCCAATATGGAGGTGAAAATTGGAATCTGAGGCCCATTACTCATCCAGCCACGTTGACTCCTTGGATCAAGTGTTTGTTGGTTGACTGAGTGCATGGTGAGGATCACTTCCTGGCCTTTGGATGCATGCCTGTAGCCACCTGGCGCTTTGGATTTGTGAGGCGCATGATAAGCCTTCTTTGAAGCCTGCACACAAGTACGTAAGAAAAAATAATATGGGATTTTGAGGGGACCTGGGAAAACTTACAGCGCGGTATGATGGACCTTAGGACGTGGCAAGGGTTGCTTTAGCTTCAGAGTATGGCAAAGAAGAGAGTCACGTTCTCCTTTTGGCCTGAAAATACTTGCAACACTCCTTTTGATCTCACACTTTTTTTTGACACTTTTTGGATTTTTCTCTGGCCGTTTGTGCACACTCTAGGTTTGAATGAGGTTGGGAAGGCTTGTATATATAGTGTGTAATGTGTGTCAAACAATATTATGGTCATTGAAGCCTTGCATTCATGTTTGAGATTTCCTCCATAACCAACTTTGAACCATTTTCCATATTTGTGAAATTTTGAATTTTTATGCCCATAATAGGCCATGCACGAATTTGGAATGTGTTTTAAGGTGTATCAAAGCTAATCAACACAAAATATATCCCTCCATTAATTTTTTGGATTTTTATTTGAATTTTAAAGATTTAAAATGAATTAAATCAAATAAAATTAAATAAAAATGAAAAAATTAATTTTAAATCTTGAAATAAATTGTGGGACACGTGGGAGGCATGGCCAAGCTGAATCAAGTGGAAAAAGTGGGCCCCTTTTGTCAAAAATGAAGTTTCAAGGATAATTGACTTTGGCCATTTCACAAAAATTTCCCAACTTCTCCAATGCATATCTTGCTCAATTTTGAAGCTATGAATATGTTCTTGGACATTTTGGAAAGGTCTTGAAGTCCTTTAACCAATGTCTTTGGTCCCATGTCATTTTGATTTACCAATATCAAGTTATGGTCTTTGACTTAAAGTCCGCTTTGTTGACTTTTGAAAATGACCTATAGTGTTGAAATTGATAACTTTTTGTGAGAGCATTTCTTGGACTTGGAATGTGAAGATGAGTTTTAGGAAATGTCCTCCCCTTCAAGATGAGCATTGGATGGGATTTTTCTGATGAACCATGAAAAAGTTATGCCTTGGTCAAGTTACAGTTGACTTTTCAGCTGTCCAAAAATAGAAACTTTTGACACCTTGATGATTTTTGAGCCATTCTTGTGAAATCATGATCAAGACTTGATCAAATGATGATTGTGGCTTCAAAATAAGATGTTGACCAAAATTTTTGACTTTTGACTGCCAAATGACCATTTTGCCCCTACAGTTGACTGTTGAGCAAATGGGACTTTTGACTGTGCAACTTGACCTTGTGAGCCTTGAAACTTGACATGTAGGTGCTTGACAATGTATATGAGAATATGTGACTTGATTGAGCCCTTGGAAACCTCAACTTCCTTGCAAGAACCAAAACCCTAATTTGACTGGCCTGGGAGAGTGGTTGACTGTGCAGCCCTTGAGTAGACTTTGAACCATTTGCTTGTCATAACTTTGAAGATTATGGGAGGGCAAATTTTGGGGTACAACACCCATCCACTCCGGATTCCATGGGTAACAATTCTGCTATGGCCTTCAGTGACTCTGAAAATCTGGTCAATCATGCTGAGTACGAAGGTGATGAAGACTGTGAAGTGCCTGGAGAGCTGGCTAGACTTTTGCAACAGGAAGAAAGGGCTATTCTGCCCCATGAAGAGTTGTTAGAGACTATCAATTTGGGTACTTCCGAAGACATAAAAGAGGTTAAAGTGGGTGCCAACCTAGAGCCAAATGTCAAAGAGCGCTTAGTTCAGCTTTTGAATGAATATGTTGAGATCTTTGCCTGGTCCTATGAAGACATGCCGGGACTGGATACAGATATTGTGGTTCACTGTCTCCCTACAAGAGAAGACTGTCCACCAATTAAACAGAAAGTTCATCGAATGAGACCCGACATGTCCGAAAAGATCAAAGCTGAAGTGATGAAACAGTTCAATGCTGGCTTTCTTGTTGTTACTTCCTATCCACAATGGGTTGTTAACATTGTGTTCGTGCCTAAGAAGGACGGAAAAGTCAGAATGTGTGTGGACTATAGAGACTTAAACAGGGCTAGCCCTAAAGATGATTTTCCACTGCCACACATTGACATCTTGGTTGACAACACAGCTCAACATAAGGTATTCTCTTTCATGGACGGATTTTCAGGGTACAACCAGATCAAGATGGCCCCCGAAGACATGGAGAAGACTACTTTTGTTACGCAGTGGGGTACCTTCTGCTATAAAGTGATGCCATTCGGACTGAAGAATACCGAGGCAACCTATCAGCGAGCCATGGTAGCTTTGTTTCATGACATGATACATCATGAGATTGAAGTCTACGTAGACAACATGATAGCCCGTTCACAAATAGAAGAAGAACACCTCGACCATCTGCAAAAGTTGTTTGTCAGGTTAAAGGAATATAAGCTCATACTGAACCCTAGCAAGTGCACTTTCGGATTCAGGTCCGGTAAACTTTTGGGATTTATCGTCAGTAACAAAGGCATCGAGGTTGATCGTGCCAAAGTCAAAGCTATACAAGAAATGACTGCCCCCGCACTGAGAAGGAGATTAGAGGTTTCTTGGGATGCCTAAACTATATTGCAAGGTTCATCTCTCACCTAACATCTACCTGTGAGCCAATCTTCAAGCTATTGAAGAAAGATCAGGTGGTTGAATGGAACGATGATTGTCAAGTTGCTTTTGATAAAATTTAGGAGTATTTGCTGGAACCTCCTATCTTGATGCCACCCGTCGAAGGAAGGCCTTTAATCATGTATCTGACTGTTTTGGATAACTCAATGGGGTGCGTACTGGGCCAACATGACGAGTCTGGCTGAAAATAGCATGCCATTTATTATCTTAGCAAAAAGTTTACCGACTGTGAGACTCGCTACTCACTGCTCGAGAAAACTTGCTTCGCTTTGGTATGGGCTGCTCGCCGGCTAAGGCAGTATATGTTAACACATACCACTTTGCTGATTTCTAAAATGGATCCGATCAAGTACATCTTCGAGAAGCCTGCTTTATCCGGAAGAATCGCTAGATGGCAGATGATCTTGACTGAGTATGATATCCAGTACACAACCCAAAAAGCTATAAAGGGGAGTGTATTAGCTGACCATCTAGCTCGTCAAGCCGTCGAAGATTACCAATCTATGAGGTTCGACTTCCCTGACGAGGATATTATGACATTGGACAACATTAAAGGTAACAGACCGTATGACGGACCTGAACAAGGATCCCGATGGACCCTGTACTTTCATGGTGCTTCAAATGCACTTGGCAACGGTATCGGCATGGTACTCATCTCTCCAGAAGGTTGCCATACACCTTTCACTGCTAGACTCTGCTTCAGCTGCACCAACAACATGGCCGAGTATGAAGCTTGTATCTTTGGTCTCAAGGATGCTATTGACTTAGGAATCAAATCTTTGATCGTATTTGGGGACTCAACTTTGGTTATCAGTCAAATCAAAGGAGAGTGGGATACTAAACACCCTAACCTCATCCCTTACAAAGAACATGTTCTGACATTGTTACCACATTTAGAGCAGATTACCTTCGAGCACTTCCCGCGAGAAGAGAATCAGCTAGCAGATGTGCTAGCTACAATGTGATCCATGTTTAAACTTAACTGGGATAATGAGGCACCTCAAATCACCATCGAACAAAGGGACGAACCTGCACATTGTCACGAGATTAATACTGAAGAGGTGGTGGACCGACCTTGGTTTCATGACGTCAAAAGGTATCTCGAAGCACAAGAGTACCCTGAAGGAGCTTCAGCCAACGACAAAAAGTTCTTAAGGAGGATCGCTGCCAAGTTCTTTCTGAGCAATGGTATCCTATACAAGCGCAATCTTGAATGTGTCCTACTCCGTTGTGTGGACAAGATTGAAGTTGAGCAGATCATGGCTGAACTGCATAATGGCACCTTTGGCACCCACTCGAGTGGTCATACGATGACTAAGAAGATTCTAAGGGCAGGCTACTATTGGTCTACCATGGAAGCTGATTGTCATCAACATTCCTGTACTTGTCACAAATGCCAAATCTATGCTGACAAGGTACATATTCCTCCAGCTCCTCTCAATGTCTTAACAACTCCTTGGCCATTCACGATGTGGGGAATCGACATGATTGGAGAGATCAAGCCTACAACATCCAATGGACACCGTTTCATCCTGGTGGCCATTGATTACTTTACCAAGTGGGTTGAAGCAGCTTCTTTCGCTTCCGTTACAAAGAATGTGGTTACCCGCTTCATCAAGCAGAACCTCATATGCCGGTATGGTATCTCCGACAGGATCATTACGGACAACGGTACAAATTTGAACAATATTATGATTACCGCTCTGTGCGAGCAGTTCAAGATTCAACATCACAATTCATCTCCCTATCGGCCAAAGATGAACGGTGTTGTTGAAGCTGCAAACAAAAATATCAAGAAAATCATTAAAAAGATGACAGTCACCTACAAGGACTGGCATGAGATTTTACCATTTGCTCTGCACGGGTACCGTACCACGGCACGCACTTCAACTGGGGCAACACCCTTTTCTTTGGTATACGGCATGGAGGTTGTTTTACCTATGGAGGTTTAGATTCCTTCCCTGAGAATCATGAAGGACGCTGGTTTGAGTGAAGACGATTGGATTCAGATTCGGCTTGATCAACTTAACTTGATTGACGAGAAATGACTTACTGTTGTTTTCCATGGTCAGACGTATCAGAAACGTATGATCAAGGCCTTCAATAAGAAAGTCAAGAGACAAGTATATCAAGTCGGGGACCTTGTAATCAAGCGAATCATCTTACCGCAAAGTGATCCCAGGGGCAAATGGACTCCTACTTACGAAGGACCGTTTGTGATTAAAAACATCTTTTCTGGTGGGGCAATGATTCTGGCCACCATGGACGGTGATGACCTGCCGCACCCTGCGAACGCAGACATAGTCAAAAGATACTATGCATAAAATGGCCCGACAAGTTGAAAACCCGAAAGGGCGACTTGGGCAAAAAATGGGCATCCCGGTGAGTCGAAAACCCGAAAGGGCGGTTCAGGCAAAAATTAGGGATAAATAAAAAAAATTGTACACCCGGCAAGTTGAAAACCCGAAAGGGCGACTTGGGCAAAAAAGGGTTTCCCGGTGGATCGAAAACCCGAAAGGGCGGTCCAGGCAAAAGTTAGGGAATTAAATCGTATGACTATGTCTCGTCGGATCACTTTAAGGACAATCTCTTCAGACAAGCTCCAAGTTTCCGATCAATTCAATCATCTGCAGACGAAGCAACGAATGGACAAGATATTCAGAGTTGTGAAGACTATAGCATAATGGGAACCCCATGGAATCGTTACACATATCCATCTTTCTTTGTGTAAATTTTTCTCATTTTTTATGACAACATTCTCTTACTAGGATGTCTGTCTCCTTTGTACAAAATACTTACACAAAGTTAATACAAAGATATTTCAAAGTGCAGAAATTTGTTTGTTCTTTCTTTTTTACACTTGTGTTTTATTTGAAAACATCCAATGATTTATTAAATGAGCATATGCATTTGAATATAATCACTGCTTACAAATAAAACGGAATGAGAAAGGATAATTACTGATAGGTTGAAAGTATAGGAAGACGTCTTTATGCTATTCTGGAGGAAATCTCATGCAGTATGTCATCCAGATCCTCAACAGAGCTAAAACCTTGAAATACATATCCCCGGCGGAGTTAAGTTTCAAAATTCATTACATCAGAATTAAATTTCTAAACCCCCGACTCCCAACGGAGCTAGAAAACTTTGAACTACAAACCCTCAGCGAAGATAAAACTTTCTTACCGAACGGAGTCCAAAACTTCAAATCTTAAACCCCGGTGGAATACTATCCAACTTCCTTCGATTCCCCAGTAGATTGGCATACAACCCGAGCTTTCGAAAATTCTCCAACAGGATAAACATTCTCCCCACAGATTTATTTTCCCCAGCAGAACGAAGATTCTTGTTCTCGTTTCTCCAGTTGAAGCCTCCCAGGTTTTAATTCCCCAATAGGGATCGCCAGAGTTTTCCTTATTCCCCATGAAAGTCATGAAGGATCCTCAATTCCCCACAGAAGTTGTCAAAGCTCTTGTTAATCCCCACAAGTCACCAAGGATTTTCAATCTCCAACAGTAGTCCAAAGGATTTCTCAGTCTCAACAATCAAAGGTTTTGAATCTCCAGCAGCAGTCAAGGATTTATTTTCCCCGGCAGCAGTTAAAGATTTCATTATCTCCAGCTATCAAGGATTTATTCTCCTCAACAAGACAACCAATCAACTTACATGCGCATACATTACATTCATATATCATAAACATTGATAAAACATATCTTGTTGCATCATACATTTCATGCAGCATAACTTTGTGTTTTAGCTAACATTTTATCCTTTTTCAGGATAAGATTAAAAGCTACCTTTAATGAGTGTTCAAAGATTTCAGATACAATATGGATACACCCCAGACACGGCGGTCATTCTATTACTTATTCAGAATTTCAAGTCAAAATACAGTATGGATACACCTCAGACACGGCAGTCATTCTACTACTCACACGGACTTCAGCAATCAGATACAGACTAGATACGCTCCAAACACGGAAGCCATTCTATTTCTCATTCAGATTCAACTGTCAACCTCAGGTTCAGATACATTCCAGACACGGAAGTCATTCTGCCACATGTCCGGATCCTATTCACAGTACGGATACACTCCAAGACATGGAAGTCATTATGCTACTCATACAGATCTCAACTTCAGATACAGTCCAGATACACTCCAGACACGGTAGCCATTCTATCACTTATTCAAACCTATTCCCCAGCCCAGAGATGCTCCAGACACAGATGGCTTTCTGTCGCTTATTCAGATTTCAGATACAATACAGATACACTCCAGACACGACAATCATTCTGATATTCATTCAAGAATCAAATATGGTTACAACTCGGATACGCTCCAGACACGGACGCTATTCCTTTCCTCATACGAATCCAATCTCCAGATACAACTCAGATACGTTCCAGATACGGATACCATTCTAGTGTTCATTCTCCTGATTTTCAACAAACATTCTTGGATGGAATCTTTAAGCCCATCTCCAACAAGATTCTACCATCTCCAAATGGAATCTTTAAGCCTATTCCCTCGGCTACATTTTGACGAGTGCAAATTTACGAGCACTCTAGTGTCCAATCATCTTTTACCTTCGAGTCACGAAAGGCAAACTCGCCAATCTAACTCTTCAGGTTCAAGAAGATTGAACAGGGGAAGCTATTGTACCCCAAAATTTTCCCTCTCATTCTATCAAATATTTCCCCTCACAAGGCTCCCTGGACTCCATACAGGATTAGGGTTTTGCTCTGCTCAAGACATCTCCTTACACTGATGACCTAAATTAGGGTTTGAGTTTGCACATGGATTTTTGGACTTCCAATGCTCAAAGTGACTTTCATACTTCATGTTGGACTCATAAGTTTGTCCATACCAAGTTTTAAGCCTTGAATCAAATTTTTGCCCAGTCAATTGGACAGTTGACCTAGAAATCAGCTGTATTGGGGAAAAAGTCAACTATGGCCAATTTACAGTCAAGCCTCATGATTTTTGACCCACATCAACATTATAGACTCATATGAACCATTTGATCAAGTTTGGACCATAACTCCTCAAGAAATTTAATCAGATCATCAAAAGGGCAAAATGGTCATTTTTAGGGTTTTGACTACACAAGGGCAATTTCTGACTTTTGACCTAGCCAATGGCAAACTGGGCTCAAGCATGGATTCAAGGACTCAATGGCATCATCTTGACCTATTCACAAGGTTCAAAAGATCTCAATTGCATTGGATTGACAGATGAATTTTTCAGTCAACTGATCAAAATTTGACTGTACACTGAAAAGTCAAACTTTGACTTTTTGGTAAAAATCAAGTGCCAAGGGTCATTTTTCATCAAGATATGTCAAAAAATGAAACTTATTCATCAAGAAACCCATTTTTGCAAATTAGGGTTTAAAGTTGAAAATTTTCATAACTTAGAATTTTTCTAAGTTATGAAATTTTCTTAATTTTTCCTAACTTTGCCCAACATTTTCACCATGATGCAATTGGATTCAAACAAAACTTCTAACATGAAAGTTGTATTCCCCCAGAAAGTCTACAACTTTTATTCACAAAGTTTTCCCAAAAGAATCTTGGATCTCAAGTTATGATTTTTGGAACAAGGGTCCCTAAAACTTTTAACTTAGTGAAATTTTGCCCTATTTATGGCAGGATTTTGACCTATCTTCATGGCCATTTTTCACATAGTTCCACTTGGAATATAAAATTTCATTTCAAATATGGATTTTAAATAATGTTGCAAGCTTTCCAAAATGTCAAGGAACTCTCCAAACACATTTATGGTTAGGGAGAATCGAAGGCTTGAAGTTGGCAAAAACTCACTTTTCATCCATGGCATGTTCATATTGATACAAGTTGCAAATTAAAATCAGCTTGCTTTGCACTAGATTACAGGCCTCAAAACCATTCCACACTTAATAATTAAATGAAAATCCATTGGTCTAAGGCATTGTTTTGGTCATTAGGGCATTGCATACAAGATTAATCCCTAAATGGTAAAAGGTACATTACCATTTTTGTCAAAGTTTGCTTTATGTCAAAACCACAATCTTTGAGCATAGAGCCAAATCTTGTGCAGCAAATCAGATCCACAAACTTGAGGGGCCAAGGGCAAAGTGTGTAAGCTGATGGATAGCCTGTACAGGCCTGCTTCACATCACTTCTCATACTTTGCTTCATAACCAAGAAATTTGTCCAATACACTAGAACTTGAACATCAGCTAAAACTAACTTGTGTAAGCTTTTGAAACAACTTTCTCACATCCCCTTGAACCAGAAACACGACCCTTTGAGCCCTCAAACCTCCCATAGTGAAAAATCACCTTCCATTGGCAAAACAGGGCACTCCCTGCAGTTTGATTCCCACAACTCAAATCCCTCGTGCGTTTTATCTCAAATTGGTTCAAACATATTCCACACAACATATCCAAGCTATCCCAACCCTTAAACACCAACTGTAACTCCATTTACAGGGTTTGCTATTTTTTATTTCAGCTTGTGTAGGTTGAGTTCTGTAGGCTTGTTCAAGCACATTCAAGGCAAGCTAGACATTAGAGAAGGTCAGGGGAAGTTCAAGCAAGCTCCCAAACATCTCAGGCCTTGTTGAAAAGCTTCACATTGCCATACACGAAGTCAGTTGAAACAGGTTTTTAGCAACTTCTTATCTCTCTATTTAGGAACATTTAGACTTAGGTTTGTGAATAAGAAATGTAGTATTCATATCCATGAAGTTGTACATATGCTCAGTTTTCATTTTAATTAAGCATGCTAAGAGAATTTGGTCCATGAACATCCTGAAAAAAATAGGTTAAGATTTAGTGCCAGAGAAATTCTCTCTGGTCTTTGAGAGTTAGGACAAGTTTTTTATATGGTTGAATTCGTCTTGGAAAACCCTACAACTTTGATGTTATGTGTTTTTGCATTAGAGCTCGTATGCAGGGTTTACATGTTGGATACAGGGCGTGCGAAATTTTGAACAAAGGTTGAATATGAAGTGTGGTGGGTTGGGCTTGGTCCTGGCTCACTATTGACACCCCCCCTTTTGCTGAATGCACCCCCTGACCCAATTTCTTTATACTTTGATATTTTTTTTATTTATTTTCATTTTCTGATTTCTATTTTATATTTTCTAAATACAAAAATATCCAAAAATATTTTTTTATAAATTTTTACATTTATTTTGTATTTTATTTTTATTTTTTAGCATGAAAACAATTTATTTAGTATATATGTTATTTATTGAAAACTTAAAAATGATATATAAATTATACTTTATTTTTATTTTTTATTCTTTATTTTATTTACACTAAAAAAATATTGTTCTAAATATATTTTTAGTCTTGTATATATTTTATTTTTATTGTACATATTTAATATAATTAATATATATACATACTTTTATTTTATTTAATAGATACTTTAGAATAAAAACATAAAAATACTATACTTTTATTTTTATTATTATTTATACTTAAAAAATACTTTTTCTAAATATATTTTATTTTTTGTATATACACTATTTTATTTTATTGTATATAAATAATATAGTCAATATATTTATATTCTTAAAAATTAGGGTTATATCCTTAATATAATAATAATTTTTTTATTATTCATTTCTTTTTACATTAAATATTTTTACATACATAAAGATAAATAAAACCTTTTTTGCATATTCATATTATTTTGTATATTTATTTAATTTGTTTATTTAAATATTGTTCATTTATTATTTATGCCATTGATTCAATTTGGATATAATAATAAAATTAGGGTTTTAATTTCTTATCAAATATATCCCCATTCAAAATTGTATCCCCCTCCCCATAATCATGTTGTAATAGTGTAGATTTATTTTACGCATTTACGCTTTCAATTATGCCATGATTAGAGATTAGGGTTTGTATGCAAAAATCCAAAATTAACAAGTAGCTTGACCTAATACAAAGACAAAAATACATGAAAATTAATACACAATGCACACTTGCACCCCTAGGGTTACATCCACCTGTTGCCTTAAAAATGGGCCATGTTATGCATGTTGGGTACTTTGGCAAAACAAAAACAAAACAAAAGATCATAGTCCCTCAATGACGCTATCTTGGTTGCCTAAACAAAATGATCAAGTTCCTCAGAAAATTTACTCAAAATACTTGACACAATTGCTATCATGGTTTATACGATGACCCGCGCCTGTCCCGTTTAACATCTTAATACAAGGTTGTTTACCAAATACAATGGTAAAACAACACTGTCAAAAGGGTTAAAAATATATAGGAAAGATCTTTGAGTAAAATAGGATAGATAACTCTTAGTTACTTGATCAAAAACTTGCAAAACATCCTTGCTATTTTCAAACACACTTCACAACACAATTTCAAAACATTTCCCAAAAACAAACTTTCAAACATTGAAAAATCTCTTCAAAAGACAATACACCTTTGTATATATTCAAACAAGAATCATTACAAAGGTTTCCACAATGACGGACTCTTTTCAAAACATCTTTCAAAACCACCCACAAAGCACCATTTCAAACAATTGAAAAGCAAAAGCAAGTGATCTAAACAAGTAACTAAGAGCCCATGGAAAACCATGGATGAAAAGGGTGATAGCACCTTCCCATTTCATAATCTACTCCCCAAACCCAAGAAAACATCTCAAAGGTCTTTCCTGTGCTTTTTGACATTTCCTTAGGATAAAATAAAAAGTCGGTGGCGACTCTTGCTAAATCGAAACATTTGCGAACATAAACGCAAAACCTCAAGTTAGTTCTCCCACCGTATCATACTATGGTATGATTTTATGATGTATATGTTGTGCATCAAGAAAAAATTTACGGTGGTGAAGACTAGTATGTCTTGCAGGAAATCTAAGTTATTGGATAAAGACTACAAACAAGTCCTACAAGGAGTACAAACAAAGCCCTGCAATGAGTTCAAGTTGTTAGACAGTTAAAGCAAACAAGTCACACAAGTAGCCTTAAGTTTAATCTTGCATGGATTCCATAGGTAAGTACCCTCTTGAAGTTTAGTTAGTTCAACCTGTCTTATTAATAGTAACCAGGTTCTAGGGGATCTCAATATCACTGATCTTTCTTCACCAGGCATTGTTTCAGCGCAAGCCTATTTATTGGCGATCGAAATATCCTGGAAGTCAAATCTTAATGAGTGTAGTATCGATTATCAACCAACTTCAGACTGCACCAAAGCCGGCTATCTCATTACTTCCTAATGGCCAAGTTGTTCAATTAAAGGTTCTAATGTTAGTTGGTGTTTCATGTCACCAAACAACGGCCCCGTATTCTCCTTGACTACTCAAGGGTTACTGGTACCAAAAAAATGTGTCACACCAACGTAGCTATCATTTCAACCGCGTTGTTATACCCTACACAATCCTCATGATTTATTGCTACTTACCTAAAAGGTGCCCCAGATCTGGGTGTAGGATCTTTACAAGTAAACCCAAGTAAAAACCCTTAAAGATAAAGCAATCAAAGCATACAAGGAAAGAAAATTAAATGACCTAAGCTCTAAGGTAACCCCACTTTTTATTTTGTCCCCAGCAGAGTCTCCAGTTCTATGATACGGTGGCAGAACCGATTGTTATACTGGTTTGGCGTTTGTGTTTGCAAATGTTGCGGTAAGCAAGAGTCGCCACCGACTTTTCTTTTATCCAACAAAGGAAAGGGTGAAAAGAACAAAAAAAGACCTTTCGAGATTTTTCTGAGTAAGGGGTAGATTATGGAAAGGGAAGGTGTTAGCACCCTTTCCATCAGTAGTTATCTACGGGCTCTTCGATGCTTTAGCTCATTTGAAAAAAAATACCTTGTGCTTTTTGAGTGTTTTGAAAAGTATTTTGAAATACCTTGGTGCGGAGATTTACTTTATGATAACTCTTGTATCAGTCCTCAAGAGTGTTGATAAAGCATTTTTGAAAAGGTTTTTGAAAGTGTTGTGTATGTGTAAAAGTTTGTTTTTTGAGCCAACATCTACAGCTATCTACTTTTACTTGAAAGGACTTGTTCTTTTCCTAACTTAAGTCTATTACATCCCATGAGCAGATACATTAATATGAAAAATGATAACGAATCAATAAACGCGCACGAATTAAAATAGGACGTTTAAAACCTAAAAGTAAAAGAAAATCTTTTTGTTTGTTATTTTTTTATTTATGAAAAGAAATGAAATTAATCCTAAGTCTATTTAGTTTTAAAGTAAAAAAATGGTTTAAATAATTATTAATTAATTTACAAAATCAATTTAATTAAGAAAAATGCTAACCTAATATTTTTATGATTTTAATTATTTTATGTTATGATAAAAAGATTAAAAGAAATAAAACAATTAAAACAAATAAATAAAGAAACAATGAATCATGGGCCTGATATGGAACAAAAATGGGGGGGGGGGGGGGAGGTGCACGTTTGAAAATATACTAGGCCCATATATGTTGGCCCAAGATCCTGTATGAATCCTAAGTTATTGATTCATGAGGGTTCATCATGAGCGCTCAAGTCTGAAGCGTTGGATCTTACATTGTAATGATCCAGTGGTGATGATCTGATGACACACGGTATGCGCGCCTTCCCCTAGAACACTGGATCTATAAACAGAAAATTGAAAAATAATATGGCAAGAGGCAGGCATCGAACCCCTGCCCTTGCCTATAGTAGCGCCTTAACACACAATGCCACTACCGTTGGGACGGCTGTACTTCCGTTTATATGTACATGAAACATAGATTAAATATTAAACATGGCCCTAAGTGCTGAATACAAGAAACGCACGTCCAGGTGGGGCCCTGGCATTTAAATGGGTGAATTAAAAATGGCCATGCATATTAGGGGAGTCAAACCACCGTGCGCGGTGGTTGACAACCATCTTCCCTGTTTGCCTCAAAATTGGATCATGCAATATAAGCAATATCAAAACAAATAAAGCATCCTACCCCCCTTAGAATTTCCCCAGGAATCCAATGGCGGTATCTGTTTATTCTGAAAGTCCCTGTATCACTGAGAACGAAACTCGTCTGAAGCTTTGCCCTAACAATGGAAAAACTCCATCCTCATGTCAACTTCACATATAAGGGTACTAAACAATTATAAGCATTAGTATGAACACGTATATGTATACATAATATATTTACACTGCATAAACAAAGAGTTTAGGTTCCACGAAAATTTACCAAACAGTGCACTTGGAAGCACAAATTCCAGGCACATACTAGTTCAAGGGATGCTTGAAGACGAACTCTGGGAGTCTCGGGATGATGATAGGGAACTTGGTTTGGTCTGTAAAAGCCCAGAAACGGGGATGCGAATTTGACAGTTTTTGATAAATTTTTAGAATTTTGGAGAGCTCTTTCTAGACTGTATATGCGTGTCCAATGGCTTGCAATTGACGTTATATTTATAGGAGATGGAGAAAGCAAGGAAATATGGAAATAAATCATGCCATAACCATTGTTTTTAAAACATGATTCCCTTTTGAAAATTTGCCAAAAATGTGAGATTTCATTTCATTTCCATCCTTGAATGTATCTGGTCATATTTGCACGAAAAATGGGCCCTAAGGCAATTCCAAACCTCAGCACACATTGAATAATTGGGAAGTAATGAAGAACATCCGTGCAAACTGTCAAGACAGTGTGAAAAGACAGGAAAAAAATGCATTTTGAACTGTTATGTGTCGACACAATACTACTATGCATCGACACATAACTCTTCTTGCTCCTGTAAAAACAAAATTAGCACAGTATGAGTCGATGCATAATGGGATGTGTCGACTCGTGCACCTTTCCTCCCTCTGTTTTGGATCCTGGTTAACAGTATGTATCGACACATAAGGCTTTGTGTCAACTCATACCCTTTTTGTGTCGACACATACGCGTTTGTGTCGACTCATGCACTTTTCATCCTTCTGTTTTGGGGCTGGATAACAGTATGATTCGATGCATAAGGCCATGTGTCGACTCATACCCTGTTTTGTCACTAGAATAAGCCGACTCATGTGGGCATGTGTCTACTCATGCTGTAATTTTTTGCCTTAAACATTTGTTTTGAATTTGAATCTCTTTCAAGAAGCTGTGGTAGACCCCTCTGTATTGGAAGTTGCACTGTATGAGCTTGTATCTTCCAAATGATGCATTTCTTGAACTTGAGGATAAAAGAGAAGTTGTAAGGAACTGGATTCTATTCAAAATGAGCTTTGGTTGGGGCAAAATGGGTGAAGTGTGTGAAAGTTATGTCTGGTCAAAGTTCAGTTGACTTTTGACCTAGCATAGTTGATTTTCAAACACTTGAGTAGTTGACTGAGCAAATTTGTAGTGTAAGGCATGAAATTTGGCATGGACATTCTTGATGACATATTAAGGACCATGGAAATCGTTTGGAGCCTTTGCAACCCAAACATCTTGGTGGACAACGAAACCCTAGCTGGAGGTTCATTGCTTAGGAGGAGAATTTGTCTGATCAATTCTCAGGTCAGCTTTGCGCAGTTGATGACCTCAATGAGCATGTCTTGAGTAAAAAATGGGAGGGAAAATTTTGGGGTACAACAACTTCCCCTGTTAAATCTTCTTAAACATGATGGTTTAGATTGGCTTGTCTGCCTTTCGTAATCTGAAGGTAGAAGATGATTGAACACTAGAGTGCCCAGAAATTTGCACTCGCATATACATGAAGTAGTACTGCTGGTTGATGATATTGGAAATGGGCTTAAAGATGCTATTTCAAGAAGATGATCGAGAGTTATCATATATGGGCTTATAGATGCCATCCAAGATAGATGCTGACTTCATAGGAGGTCTCTTTGTGGGGATTCTTGTTCCTGCTGTCTAAGGAGGACTCCCTTGGGGAATGTTGATTTCTGTTATTCTCCTGCTTGAGGAAAACTCTGTTAGGAATAAAGTCTAGGAACTTTAGTTGTCCAAGGCTCTATTGAGGAGTTATCTCTGGACTAGAGAGATGAAACTTTGATGTTTTCTGTTTGGAATCCAGGCTTCACAGTAACTAGCTGGAGAGAATGAAATTAACTACTATCTGGAAATGTATTAGAAGAAACATGTGTATGGTTGCTTCAGGCTGAGTCCATGTTAGACTGTATCTGGAGATATATGAGAAGGATCCCGTGTAAGATTGCTTCAGGATAAGTTCATGTAGATAGTCGCCCTGTCTTGTTTCGAGAATTGATCCATAATCAGCTGTTTCATAGATAGTTGTCCTGTCTGGTTTCAGGTATTAATCTGGAGCTTGCTTTTGTTGGTCGTCGAGATAGTTGTCCTGTCTGGTTTCAGGTATTAATATTTGACCTTAGAAAGAAAGATAGTTTTTCCATCTGGTTTCGGGTATTAATCTTCAATCTGCTCATGTAGATAGTTTTCCTATCTGGTTTCAGGTATTAATCTACAATTAGTCGTTCACATATAGTTTGTCCTGTATGGTTTCAGATATTAATCTGGAACTTGTTTTTGTTAGTCGTAGAGATAGTTATCCTGTCTGGTTTCAAGTATTAATATCTGAGCTAAGAGAGAGAAAGATTATTTTCCTGTCTTGCTTCGGGTATTAATCTTCAATCAGTCGTCTACATATAGTTGTCCTGGCTTGTTATAGGTATTAATCTGGAACTTGCTTTTGTCGGTCGTCGAGATAGTTGTCATGTATGGTTTCAGGTATTAATCTCTTACTTTAGAAAGAAAGATAGTTTTCCCGTATGGTTTCGGGTATTAATCTTCAATCTGCTCATGTAGATAGTTTTCCTGTCCAGTTTCAAGTATTAATCTACAATGAGTCATTCACAGATAGTTATCCTGGATTGTTATAGGTATTAATCTGGAACTTGTTTTTGTTGGTCACAGAGATAGTTTCCCCGTCTGGTTTCGGGTTTTAATCTCTAACCTTAGAAAGAAAGATAGTTTTTCCGTCTGGTTTCGGGTATTAATCTTCAATCTGCTCATGTAGATAGTTTTCTTGTCTGGTTTCAAGTATTAATCTACAATGAGTCATTCCCAGATAGTTGTCCTAGCTTGTTACGGGTATTAATTTGGAACTTGTTTTTGTTGGTCGTAGAGATAGTTTCCTCGTCTGGTTTCGGGTATTAATCTCCGACCTTCTGTATTTATTGGTAAACCCATCTTGCTTCGGGAGTTTATACCACTTGGACGTGTAGATAGTTTCCCCGTCTGGTTTCCGGTATTAATCTTTGACCTGCTATGCATAAGTTGATAGTGTTTGGCTGTCTGCTAATTTAACCTGAAAAGGTAAAACCAGTTTTGTAACGCCCGTAATTTAATTAATTATTTAATTAAATTGTTTTTGGAATATTTATGAAGTTTTGTTGTGATTAGTTAGATTTAATTATTTTATTAAGTTGTTGAATAATATTAGAGGAGTGATATTATTTGATGTGGGCTTGTTTTAAAGGAATAAAAGTAGTAAAAAGGGGGTGTAGTAGTTTTAAGCCCATTAAGGCATAAAAAGAATAATAGGGTTATTTTATTATTGTTAGAAATAAAAGAAAAGAAGAAGCAGTAAGAGAAGGAAATAAGGGTTGGAAGAAAGAACGTGAAAGCTGTTGGAAAGGAGGAAAAGAGGCAGAACGGAAAGTCAACCGAAAAAGTTATAGAGAAACCTTCAAGCCAAGGTAAGGATGGGGTTCTGACTCTATAATAAGATTTATGATGATTAGTATGTGGGATTAGATGTGGAAATGTTATCTTGTTCATGATTTGAATGTATATGTGGTTGTATGATGAAAATCGCTGAATTATGGATGAAGAATGATGTCCCAGTGCTGTATAAATGATGTAGAATTATAGGATGATTATAATTGATGATTATCTATGACCAGAGGATGTTTTTAGGGCCTAAAGTATGGAAATCATAGTGAAAATGCTGTGAAATCACAGAAAATATCCATGACAGAACAGTATGTGTCGACCACAAAAGCTATACATCGATACATGAAGGCTTTTAGACTCAAGATGAGTCGATGCGAAGGAGTCATGCGTCGATACATGAAGACTTTTAGACTCGGGATGAGTCGATACATAGGAGCATGTATCGATACATGTAGTGTTGCAGACTCAGTATGAGTAGATACAAAGAGGGTATGCATCGACTCATGCAGTGTGTTAAGTCTGGTACGCATCAACCCGAGACATTACGCGTCGATCCATGTTGTCTGGTTTTTGGCAGAATTGTTTTGAAAAGGCTGTAACTTGAGTTTTCAGACTCCGTTTGAGGTGCCGTTCGAAATGTTGAATAGCTAACGCGATGAACTTCATTCTTAAGGGTCAAAAGGAAGAGTAGGAAGGATAATCCTAGTATCCAAATTAGGATTAGAGTTAATCCCCGCGTTAATCGCTATGTTGATTTTTGTGAAGAATGATGAGGATGAGATGATTATAGATTACTGTTTGGTTTGTAACAGTAGGATTAATGATGATAATCATGTAGTATTACAGAATAACAATATGTAGAGGTTTGGTAATTTAGAAGTAAGCCTTAGATGATTAACTAATTATAGGAAATATCATGTTGTAGGCCTATGGCCAATGTTGCAAGCTTGGTGTTTTACTGTTGTATTATTGAGTTGATGATGTATAAATGATGTTTGATGAATTATGATGTATTAAATGATGTTGATGAACGATGTTGAGATGCCTCTAATAATTGGCCGCTAATAAGATGTGGGCTTATGGCCAACGATGATGTTGTGTTGAGATGTTGTTAATTATGGTGTTGTCATTACATTCATGATTGTGTCGCATACATTGCATTTCAAGATGGAGCTTATGCTCGTTAAGATGGCCTGTATTGGCGAATATTAAGATGAAGGCTTATGCCTTGTTGATGCCTCTATTAATTGGCAGATTTTTAAGATGGGAGTTCTGCTCCAATGGTACCACATGCATTTGTATAGTATTGAGTTGCATTATATGATTTCATAAAGAAGTTGTGTATTGAGGTGGTGAATGTGTATCATTGTTGCAGGGGAAATCACTTCAAAAGTTTGACAGGGAGTGTTGCACCCAAAAATTTGCCCTCCTAATTTCTTTTATTTTGGCTTAGACTTTTGCATTCATCTGCATCTATTTCATTAGGTCACTAACATGGCATACATTTCATTCAATATAGCTCTGAGGTTCAAAGTTCAGTGGTTGTACGATACTAGGGTTTCACAATGGTTAAGGCGCTCGTATCCAATAAAGGATGATTTCTTATTCAGGCAGCAAGCTGTGGAATTAGGGTTTTTTTCAGGCTCATTTTTGGACTTCTCCTCCACCAAGTTACAGGGATAATATCTTCTGATAAACAACCGATTGTAGGTCATTCTGGTCAAGAACTCTAGGACGTGACCTAGCATATGTGGGCTTCGAATCATGGCGTCCTTTCCTATAAGTATGCTTATCATTTGATTAGGATTAACAACTGTGACATGACAATCATCTACTCCTCAGTTAATCAATTTAGGTTTTGATGAATCATGGTTCAAAGATGTTTTATCCGGATATTTCTCTGTGCGTCTAAACGAGGAATCAAGATTGTGAGGGTTTCACATCAAGGGAATTCTTCTGTGATTCAGACTTTATCATCCATCTGTAAGATGTTCCTTATGACACTAATCTCAAGTTGAAATAACTGATCGCTAAGGGCCGAGGATTGAATTGTGAAGCGTGGTTCATGACCTAAGATATGAATTCATAGATTTCTCCTTAACCAAGGTAATCATTGTCCTCATCATTGTCATTTGTTATCTGCGATGTGAGTAGGTTTAGATTGAAGTAGGTTTATCATGGAAGAATTCATGCAAGGTAATTCAAGGTTCAAGGCAATCAAGGCAGGGTTTTGTTCAACATGGCATACCTGGTTGATGGGCTTACAAGCTCTTATGAGACCTTGAGATGCATAATCATGGGCCAATTTCAAAGATATGTGGATAAGATTTGTTGACTTCGGTTAAAGTAAGCTTTGAAAAATTAACTTTGGGACCAAGGTCTCCCTTGAATTTTCATCTAATATGTGTTGGGAATTCGAGTTGCATTTGAAGAATGGTATGGTAAAGGAAAAGAAATATTGGTTCAGAAAAGGAAAATTTCATTAAAAAATCAGGGTTTCTATTCATTGATAAAAGTTCAAGTAATTGAAGATCAGGGGAAATAAGGTTTTTGTTGCACCCAAAAATTTTACCTCTCATGTTTTCCAAAATCTTCCCCCTGCATGGTTGATCACAAACTCTTGCCTAAGGAAAAAGAAATTTTTTGAGTGGTGCTTTAAGTACCTTTCGATTGGCATTCTGAAAGACCCTTCGATTGGCATTCTGAAGAAGCATTTCGATTGGCAATATGGACAAGCACTTCGATTGGCATTATGTCAAGGCCTTCGATTGGCATTCTGAAAGACCCTTTGATTAGTATTCTGAATGAGCCTTTCGATTGGAATTATGGACAAGCACTTCGATTGGCATTATGTCAAAGCCCTTCGATTAGAATTCTGAAAGACCTTTTCGTTTGGCACCCTGGGCTAAGCCTTTCAATTGGCATGCCAAGGGATCCTTCGATTAGCATGAACAACACCTTTCAATTAGCCTGTTAACAAAGCCTTTCGATTGGAATTTTAATTAGTACCCTTCGATTGATATTTGGACCAGGGCCATTTGAAGAACTCCTTCCAGGCCATTTGAAAGAGGCCATCAAGAGGGCACTCCAAAAAACATGTCCAGGCCAGATTCTTGCCTTTTCTGTTCCTCAAAAGCTGATTCGACCAGAGTGACTCTTTTCAAATCAAGCAGAAGAAGTCCATTCGAAGGAGGCAACTTAGGACCAATCGAAGAGCAGGGCCTGAAGGCATTCGAAATTCAAAAGTTTCCAGATTCCAAAGAGATACGAATATTTCAAAAAGGAAATATTTTAATGTGTCTGATTCTTGTCTCATGGCTTTAATGGCCTGGTTAAATGGTTGTCTCTTGCCATTTTCATGGACCCTCACACTCTTATAAATACGAGGCCAGCATACATATCCAAGACACGAAAAAAACACAGAGAAAAAACATGAACATAAAAGAAAAGGAGAACAAAAAAACATTGGAGAGGCGCTGCCCATACAATCCATCAAAGGTTGTCAGAATTTTCCAAGCCAAAGCAGTCCTTCAAATCAAAGGTGCCCACGCTCATAAGCCCTCAGATTGAAAGTGCTCCCATCCAGTCAGTACCCAAATCGAAGATTCAATCTGCTGGTAAGAGAGGGTAAATTGTCAAAACTTTTCATTTTGCATAACACCTCCATATTTTCTATCCCATTCGATTTGCCATCCTAGACAGAATTCAAGGGCTTGGGTTTGGCCCCAGGTCATGTTCTTCGTTTGCTAACGTTTGCTGCAGATTTAGCCTGAAAAGACTCAGCGCACGCAGGATCGAAGGGCCTGGGGTTCGATACCAGGCCCTGAGTTTTATTTTGCTAACATACTTTTGCAGGTATAGCATCCCAGATCGAAGGAGACACCTTCTCTGGATCGAAGCTTCTCATAGTCCTCCTGGATCGAAGAAGGCATTTTTCCCAGGATCGAAGGGAAATCCCCTTCCCTGGATCGAAGGCTGTTCATGCCCACTTCCTGGCCCAATCGAAAGAACCATGACCCTGTTTGGATCGAAGCTTCCATTCCCTCCTTGGCTCTAAGCTCCTTTTTTCCCTGGATCGAAGGATTCCCCTTGTATTTTATTTTTGTTTTCATTGACATCTTTTTATCTTTTTAATTAACATTAAAATTAAAAAAATCACAAAAACATTAGGCTAGTTGTTTTTCCAACTATATTTATTTCTTAAATAAATTAATTAATTATTTTAACATTTTTCTTAAAATTAAAAAAATTAATTGACTTAGGCCTTATGTTCTTTTATATAAAAAACAACAAAAAAAATTTATTCTTAGGATTTTTAGAGGTTATTTTCAGATTCGCGCGCGTTTATTTTATTGTAATTGCCTACTGGTTTGTAATAGCTTAACTAAGACTTTTACACTTTACTGTTTTATCCCCCCAATTTTGGACATGTAAATAATCCCCCTCCCTGAAGCCTTGTAATAGCGTAGGATTTACAATTCATGCACTTTAAATTCCTGTACATATATTAACTGTTTAGATGTATGCTAACTAGGATTGCATGACAAGATCTATCTTAACTTAAAATTAACAGTAGCTCACCATGACATGTACAAAGATAATATAAACTGAAAATTGACACACTCGCACATGCCACTCTTAGGGTACACCTCACTTGGTTGCCTCGAATGTGGTCATTGAGTATAGGATGTTTTAGAGGTCGCCCTTTGTCCAAAGATCATATGTTGCCTCGAAATAGTTGCCTCGGATGAAATGATCTAAGACATTAGGGTTACCACTAAGGCGTCCTAACATTGCTTTAGTGACCACACGTCCCTTAAATCGAATTGACCCGAAAACTCAAACGACGATGCTACCTACTCCTCAATAGTGGGAGGGCATTGTCTAAAGGACACTTGCACAGTCTAATTTCTTTTTGAGTAGGTAGATGTTCTTAAGTACTTGCTCCTTTTAAAAACAAAACAAAACTTTTCGCACTTACACTCTCTTCAAAAACAAAACTCTTTTCAAAACCCACAAACACAAAGAAAAGCAAACTTTTGAAAACATAGTCAGAAAGTACCTAAGAGCCCGTGGATAACCACGGATAGAAAGGGTGTGTGATCGGTGGATCTGGAACTGACTGTTTTAAAGCTGGTTCGCGAAATGTCGCGGTAAGCAAGAGTCGCCACCGTCTTTTATTTTCTCCAACATGGAAAGGACAAAAGCACAGAAAAATTCCTTATTGAGATTAGTTCTCGGTTCGGGAGGTAGATTATAGAAAGGGAAGGTGTTAGCACCCTTTCTATCCATGGTTATCCATGGGCTCTTAGATACTTGCTCATTGTGTTTTCAAAAGGTTTGCTTTTCAATTGTGAGTGGGTTTTGAAAAAGTTTCGTTTAAAAAATTTCTAAGTAACTCTTGTATCTGTCCTCAAGAGTGTATGAAAAATTTGTTTGAAAACTTTTAGAAAGTGTAGGTGCGAAAAGTATTTTGTTTGTTTTGAAAAGAGCAAGTATCTATGAGAATCTACCTACCCTAAGGAATTCGTCTGTGTAAATGTCCTTAAAGTAGTGCCATCCCACCATTGAGAGGTAGGTAGCACCACCGTTGGAGGTGTTCGGGTCAATTCGAGTTTGTAGGGACGGTGTGGTCACCGAGCAATAGTAAGATACCTTAGAAGCTACCCTTATGCCATTGATCTTTTTATTCCGAGGCAACTTGTTCCGAGGCAACCTATTCGAGGCAACTAGATCAATGGAACATAAGGACTTACTAAGACGTCCTGTACTCAACGACCACGTTTCGAGGGGGAAGGCAACAGGGTGATCACCAGAGAAATGGGAAGACACCTTAGAAGCTACCCTCATGCCAGGTTCCCGGATCATGAGGACTTACTAAGACATCCTCTACTCGACGATCACCTTTCGAGGTAAGGTAACAGTGAGGCGTACCCTAGGGGTGGTGTGTGAATTGTGTGTTATTTTCAGTTTATTGTTTGTCTTGTCATGCATTGGTGATCTACGTTTTGATTTTATTTGGGGCATACATTCTTTCATGTTATTGTTTAACAGTTAAAGGTGCGGGAATTTAAAGTGCGGAAAAGATAAATGGTCCTACGTTATTACAAAGGCGCGGGTCTACAACGCCAAATTAATCCAGACCCGATTTAAAATAAATTGCAGAAAATAAATGTCTAATAGCTATTACATGGCTTTGGTACAATTACATTATATTTACATCAAAAATAAATAAAACGCGCGAAAAAGGAAAATATGACCGAATGCGAGGGCGTTGGACCCTTTAAGGAATTAAAAATAAAAATATTAAAAATAATTAAATTAAATAATAGAAATGACTTATTTTTATGTTTTTTTGTATTTATGACATTAAAGAAAATTAAATTAATTAAAGGTCAAGTAATTAATTCTAATTCTAATTGTTTTTTAATTTATTAAAGAAAATGCATTAAAGTTAAAACCTAGAATTTAAACTAAATTAATTATGAAATTTATTTACAAAATTAATAGTTAATGATATTTATAATAAAAATATTTAGTTAATTAAAAAAGGATAAAAAGTGTTAAAGATTTATTTTTGTTATTTTTGGGTTTATAGTGAAAAAAGAATTAAATTATAACCTAAAATTAAATCTAAATCAATTAAGGGATTTATTTACAAAATTAATACTAAAATAAAATTATTATTTATTTTTATCTTTTCTGATTTTTTGTGTTTTTTTTTATATTTTGTAAAAAAAAAAAATAATTAATTAAATTAAAATAATAAAGCAAATAAAACAATAATTGGAAAAATAAAATATGAAGAAAATTGCAAACCAGGGGGGGGGGGTTCAGGCCCCAATTGTGAGGTATAGGCCTTAGCAATCTGGCCCAGTTAAACATTGATCCGTTTGACTTTTTGAACAGCATACAGCAATGTTTGACCTATGCCCATGGTGTGCTTTCAATCTATGCCCTTGACTGGATCTCAGCGTGCACGTGGATGGTTGATCAGGAATGTGCATGATGCGCCTTGACCTTTGAAACTGCATATGAACATTTATGGCAAAATAATATAGGAAATTCTACAGACCTGGGGTTCGAACCCAGGTCACTAGCATCACCACTCAACACCTGTGCCACTACGCCATCTGAATCACATTTAATATATAATAGTTAACAAATATTATAAAAAGAAAGTGAGTCAACGCTTGGAAACGCGCGCGAATTTTCAAATCAGCGTATCATGTTTTGACAACACATCATCTTCTCCATTATCCCTGAAACATAAAAAATGGGCAACGGTTTTCTGTGCGTTGCGTTAGGAGGCTTTAGAGAAAATAGCGAATAGCGCTATGGGGTTCATAAATTGATCGCGATGGCTGGTTCTTGTTCGTTGGAGCATGGTGATTCCAATGAGGGTGGTCACAAGCCTTAATTTGTCCTTGGGTGAAAAGCCCCAATTTAGAGTCCTGTGAACCCTAAGAATCGAACATGGTGTTTTGGCCTACAACGCGTGATTCTTCAATTAAAGTACATGATTAGTTTGCAAACATCATTAAAAACATAAATACAATAACAAAATGCGTTGAGAATGCAGGAATGCTAGAAACTGATTCAAGATTTTTCTTCACCAATTTCCATGGTGATCTTACGTTCTCTTGGGTGTGAGGCTTGGAGAATGATTGGAGTTTGTCCTATGAACCTTCAGCAAGCTAATGGAAGAGGAATCAGGTCTTGAATCGCCCTCTAAAGTTGATTTCAGAATTATGATTTTTTGTGAAAAGTGTGAGTTTTTGTTTTTAGTTCTGGCGCAGCTTGTTGTGTCAAATGGTTTTTGATCACTTGTATATAGCTTAGGCAATGTGTATGAATGAGACTTATGGTCAATAAAGCCTTGCTTTGATGATTTGGATTTTCACATAAACCACCATTATCAACTTTCCATTTTTGACTCAAATTTTGAATTCTTGCCTTGTTTGCTCTTTGCACGAATTTTGGTAGGCCCATAATGATGTTTCAAGGCTAGTTAAGGCCAAATATTCCTTCTTAAATCAATTTTTGAATTTCTTTTGATTTTAAAAAGATTTAAAATTAATTAAATCCAATAAAAATCAATAAAAATGAAAAAATTAATAAAAAAATCTGAAATAAAAGGTGGGACACGTGGGAGGCATGGCCAAGTCAATTCAAGTGGAAAAAGTGGGCCCCTTTTGTCAAAAATGAGATTTCAAGGATAAATGATTTTGGCCATTTCACAAAAATTTCCCAACTTCTCCAATGCATAACTTGCTCAATTTTTAAGATTTGCTCATGTTCTTGGACATTTTGGAAAGGTTTTTGAGTCCTCTAACCAATGCCTTTGGTCCCATGTCATTTTGATTTACCAATCTCAAGTTATGGCCTTTGACTTAAAGTCCCTTTTTGTTGACTTTTGAAAATGACCTATAATGTTGAAATTGATAACTTTTTATGAGAGCATTTCTTGGACTTGAAGTATGAAGATGAGTTGTAGGAAATGTCTTTCTCTTCAAAATGAGCTTTGGATGGAATTTTTCTGATAATCCATGTGGAAGTTATGCCCTGGTCAATTTCAATTGACTTTTTCAGCTGTCCAAAAATAGAAACTTTTGCATCTTGATGATTTTTGAGCCAAGATTTGAGAATCATGATCAAGCATTGATCAAATGATGTTTGTGGCTTCAAAATGATATGTTGACCAAAAATTTGAACTTTTGACTGTCAAATGACCATTTTGCCCCTACAGTTGACTGTAGTGCAATTAGGGTTTTTGACTGTGCAATTTTGTGCTGAAAGTCTTGAAACTTGATATGAGGATGCTTGACCATATTTGTAGGCATGTGAGACTTGATTGGGCCCTTTGAAACTTCATTTTCTTGATCAGAACCAAAACCCTAATTTTGACTGCTTAGGAGGCCCTTGACTATGCAACCCTTGAGGAGATTTTGAAGCTTGACTTGGCAATTTCTTGGAGAATATGGGAGGGCAAATTTTGGGGTACAACAGGGTGCTAACACCTTCCCTTTCTATAATCTACCTCCCGAACCCGAGAAACATCTCGAAAAGGAATTTTTCTATGCTTTTGTCCTTTCCTTGTTGGATAAAATAAAAGACGGTGGCGACTCTTGCTTACCGCGACATTTTGCAAAAACAAACGCAAACGCGAACCAGCATTCCAAAACAGTCAGTTCTCATTCCCACCGATCACAGAACTGGCGACTCTGCTGGGGACTATTATAAGTGAGGTGTACCTTAGGATTAGATCACTTGTGTTTTCAATTGTATGCTTTGTATGCTTTAAATTTTGTGGGCTTGTATCGGAGTTCTATAGATCCTAACCCGGATCTGGGGATAACCTTTAGGTAAGTAGCAATAAACTGTGAGGGATCTGTCCGGCGTAGACCGACACGGATGAAGCAGTAGCTACGTTAGTGTGGCACCTTGGTCTGTACCGATATCCCTTGTGTTGAAACGAGGAGAATATGGGTCTTCTGAGGAGTCATTAAGCACCAACTGACCTTAGAACCTTAAATTGACCAACTTGGCCATAGAACAGTAGCAGTATGCTACACTCATTGAGACTAAACTCTCGCGATGATTCTGGCCGCAAGAAAAGGTTGCTAAACTGGAATTATGACCGATTAAGGGTAGTTAGTGATATTGAGATCCTCTAGAACCCGGTTACTATTTTTAGGACAGGTTTAAACCAACTAAATTGGAAGAGGGTAATGCCTAAACTCCATGCCAGCCTAAACTTAAGGCTATATGTGTGACTTGTGTGCCTTCAAACTTGAACTACTTGCACATTCTTGTTATCTGACAACATGAGTTCCTTGCAGGTTTTGTTTACAGTCCTTATCCAATAATTTGGATTTATTGCAGGGCTTACTTACATCACCTCACACTTTTGCTTAAACGCATAGCATACACATCATAACATCATGCCTTAACGTTTCTTTAACCATTTCAAGGATCTCAAGGGTCTGTGATGCAGGTTATGGTAAATCAAAAGTCTAGCAAGGGGCAAAGGGGATTTATTTTCCTTTAGCCAGGGGTGTCTAGAAATCCAAGCACGATAACTTGAGTCAGGGGCTATGGCCCACTCGATATGGTGAGCTTGACTCTTGAAGAAGGACTCTTAACAACATAAAGCTTCTTCAATCAAAGCTACAAGATTCAAATTCTAACAGTTTCTTGTTTACCCCGCGAGATCCTTGAAAACATTGCATACATATATCATACATATCATTGCATAACAGGTCATCTAGTACAGGTCTCTCATGTTCCCACTGTTTATTTCAGCAATGGCTCTCCAACAAGACAACCAAGATCTTCATACTCAAGAGCCTTAGTTCAGGGAAATCTTCCTAAACCTATCCAAGGGGAAGGAAGAGATGAGAACACTCCTCATGGGGAACTTGGTTAAGAAAAGTCCTGAAGACAATAAGGACGAACGACTGGAGAAACTACAAGCTGAATTCAGTGCCATGAAAACCCAGATGCTGGGGCAGATGGCTCTTATCCAAGGCTTAGCTCGGGAACAAGAAGAGTTGAGAACCATGATCAACCAGCTTCATCAAGACAGATACAAAAACATGAAGCAAACAGTCAAGGCTGGGGATCAAATCATTAATCAGCCTCCAAGAAGACAAGAGTTTGGTATGGTGACGAATGGACCTCTCCAAGTTGCTACTACCTCACGGGTCCAACAACAACCTTGCCATAAACAACAGGTTAATCAGAGGCCGTTTACCATGCTCAACATGCCGCTGTCCCAAGCTTTGCAACACCTGTTGAGATTGAATCTGGTGACGTTGGTAGGACCTCATCCGAATCCTAAGACTTCTTCACCCAACTACAATCCTGATGCAAGGTGTGCATACCATTCTAACAGTCCGGGGCATGATACTGACGACTGTTGGAAGTTGAAGTACAAAATTCAAAACCTGATTGATGAAGGAGCGTTGGAATTCACACAAGATGGTCAGGCTGAGTTATTCTACCATCCCTCCAAGGTTCACCATTTGAAGTGACAAGTACTGAGACGAGAAGACTTTTTGCTCATTAGAATTTTCAAGTTGTAATTTTCTTTTGATTGTTCGAACATTTATTCATGTCAAACTTTGTTACTTTATCAATGCATTGCATATGTCTGTTTTGAATCAATCTATTTGTATTCACCATATTAAAATTGATTTCTTTTTTGTGATGATCAACTCTCAGGGAAAAAATCTAAGCCTTTAGAGGGAGGATGACGAAAATGATACCACGATCAGTATGCTTTTGAATAGACCCCGCTGATGAGGTACAGGCATTGTTTCAAATCCTAAACAGTGGAGTTATAAGGAAGATAATCCCTAGTCAACCCCTTTGAGCCAAAGAAGTTGGAGTTTTTCTTTTCATAAATTAAAACCCTTAATTATAACCTGGGGCAGGGTAGTTTTCTCAGTTGATCCAGGTGCACAATGAATGGCATCAAAGAAGTCCTTCCAAAACAAGAGACGGTGATGGTTCCGTATAATCGTAAGGACAGACAGTCATTATCTCTCAAATAAAAGCCCATTAAGTCAAAACCTATGAAGGAGACTTACAAAACTGGGGCATCCCGCTGACTGTGAATACAAAAAGAAACAGTTCAGGAAAAAGACAGGGATAATAAAATCAAAAAAGAGGTCCTAAAAACTCTCAACAAAAATGATTGCCTATTTAAAGTAAATTTTCAGTATCCAAACCATCATGGAATATCAGAGCAAAGACTCAAACGGGATCTAATGCACAATTAACTGAGTTTAGAATTGAAGAACATCACGAAGAGCGGGTGGGTACAAATAAAATTTGAGCCTTTATCCTTTGCTTCTTAAACCGTGAACCAAGTCACGTTACAACCCTTAAAAGTCATAGCTGAAGCACGGGTTAGTTCGAAAGCATACTGTTACAAAATGTATCTTGACTCCTGTAGGGCTTGCTGTAAATCCTGAGTTGACGTCACATTTTACAAAATTTTCCTATCTTACTGAAAAAATGCATTTTAAAAAAAAAAACTTCAAGACAGACATAAGCTTTGCATTCTTAAAATAACTTTGTTTGCATATGACTATTTGTTCAAACAACAGAGAAATTCGCACGACGAATATCTAGGGAACAAAAAACCTTCTCAATAAAAGGATCACCTCAAGTGAAAAAAACACTTCCAACCAAGGGGCACGGCATGATCATTGTCCATCATCTGGGGCAGTCAAGTCAAGATTCAAGGAATCTCTCAAAATGCCAAATAGCCAGGGGAAAATCTCCATTTGAATCAATTTGGGCATTGGACATGAATTCCAGCAACGAATCTTGCATGATCAAACGAAGATCTTCTGGTAGTATGGCAATACAACACTACCGACAGTGACACCTCCCTACATCCTAAGAGCATGGACATAATCAGAAAATACTACGCATAATCAAAGACCCGCTAGGACGACTGGCCTAGGCAAAAATAAGGGCTTCCCGACGAACCAAAAGGGTTCGGGCAAAAAATAGGGATAAAAATGGAAAAAATCTGTACACCCGGCAAGTCAAAAACCTGAAAAGGCGGCTTGGGCAAAAAAGGTTATCCCGATGGATTGAAAACCCGAAAGGGCGGTCCAGGAAAAAATTAGGGATCAAAGCGTACGACTATGTCCCGTCATCTCGTCACTTGCCTACCAGAAGAAGATTTGTCACTTCAATCAGCAATTACCAAGCACCTCATAGGTTGGAATAATACTCAATCCGCAAGGCCTCCGCAGGCACCATCTCCCGCAAAAAACAGGGGCAAATAAGAATTGTCTGAACTGTACAAGTTGCTCTGTCCACCAGGTACCAAGGTATATATTCAGCTGAAGAATATGGCTAAGATACTTTCACTCCCCGCAGAGTAAGACAGTAATGATAGCTCTCTCAGCTGAGGCTTGCAACTATGAACGAATCAGCAATACTCTCCCCAAGCAGAGTTGGTCTACCATCAGCCCTAAAAAGGTTGGGTATCCCCAGAAGGTCTTAATATTCCCCAGAGGAGTATAAGGATATTCCCCAGCAAGCATAAGGTTATCCCTGGTAGTCTTAATATTCCTCAACGGAATATAAGAATGTTCCCCGACAGAATGCAAGATACCCCCAGTGGAGTCATTTCCCCAGCACAGTCTAAAAAAGTTTCCCCAATGGAGTTGAATCATCTTCCCCAATAGATTCTGGAAGCTTATCCCCTGCAAAGCACAAATAAATCTCCTCAGCCAAATTCAGAGGTTATCCCCACAAGAACCTAACTGGGTTATCCTCAGCAAGTTGCAACGAAAAGATTATCCCCAGCAAAGTTCTTTCTTTCCCCCCCAGCAAGACTTCTATCCTCAACAGGTTCAACATCACCAGCAATGGTAATCTATCCCCAGCGGAGTTTATCATCAAAATCCCCAATAGAGCTTATCAATGAAATCCCCAGCGGAGTTTATCGTTAAAATCCTCAGCAGAACATCTCTTCCCCACAGAGTAATTCCCCACAGAGTAATATCTTCATCATCTTATTCCCCAACGGAGTTCTCTTCTCCTACAGATTTATTCTCACAATCATCTTCGTTCATCATCCCCAGCGGAAACGAAGAACTCAACTCTATTCTCCAGCAGCTCCGGGATTTATTTTCCCCAGCTAAAACATCATAGCCCCATACATCATGACACATGCATATACGCATCATACGAATATAATCTCATTTATTTTGAGAACATAATTTCCTGATCCATATCATGCATTGCATATGACTGACCTTTACCTTTCAGGAAAAATGCAGTTAAGTTCTCAGCTTAGTCGAAGATCTGACCAGTTCTTAAATCTCAATTGAATTATCATCGGTTGAATTTCAGATAAGGTTCTCAATCTCGACAGTTTCCTCCGTCATAGTGTGGACAAGTTCTATAACTTCAACGGTATACTCCCGGTGGGCACGAGACAGTTCCTAGATCTTGATGAAGATGTTTCCCTATGTCATAGTGTGGACGAGTACTATAACCTCCACGATATACTCCTTTTGAGCACGAGTCAGTTCCTAGATCTTGATGTTCTCCTCCGTCATAGTGTGGACAAGTTCTATAACCTCGGCGGTATACTCCCGATGGGCACGAGACAATTCCTAGATCTTGATGAAGATGTTTCCCCCCAATTGAATTATGGACAGGTTCTTAAAACTCAACTGAAGCATTCTCTCAATTGAAGTACAGGCAGGTTCCTAAATCTCAACAAAGTTAGACTTCCCCAGCGGAATCTTCTACAACAACAGGTATGCAAGTTCTCGCTAAGGAATCTCTTATGCGATCGACACTCCTGCAGATGGCATCTATAAGCCCATTCTCCTACCAACAATCTCCAAATGGCATCTGTAAGCCCATTCCCGATGTCACAATGCTGATACTACACCATGCGAGTGAAAATTTCTGGGCACTCTAGTGTTCAATTATCTTCCACCTTCGGATCACGAAAGGCTCGAAAGCCAATCTATATCCTCAGGTTTAAGAAAATTGAACAGGGGCAACTGTTGCACCCCAAAATTTGCCCTCTCATGTTTTCGAAAATCTTCCCCCTGCATGGTTGATCACAAACTCTTGCCTAAGGAAAAAGAAATTTTTTGAGTGGTGCTTTAAGTACCTTTCGATTGGCATTCTGAAAGACCCTTCGATTGGTATTCTGAAGAAGCATTTCGATTGGCATTATGGACAAGCACTTCGATTGGCATTATGTCAAGGCCTTCGATTGGCATTCTGAAAGACCCTTCGATTGGTATTCTGAATGAGCCTTTCAATTAGCATTATGGACAAGCACTTCGATTGGCATTATGTCAAAGCCCTTCGATTAGAATTTTGAAAGACCTTTTCGTTTGGCACCCTGGGCCAAGCCTTTCAATTGGCATGTCAAGGGATCCTTCGATTAGCATGAACAACACCTTTCGATTGGCTTGTTAACAAATCCTTTCGATTGGAATTTTAATTAGTACCCTTCGATTGATATTTGGACCAGGGCCATTTGAAGAACTCCTTCCAGGCCATTTGAAAGAGGCCATCAAGAGGGCACTCCAAAAAACATGTCCAGGCCATATTCTTGTCTTTTCTATTCCTCAAAAGCTGATTCGACCAGAGTGACTCTTTTCAAATCAAGCAGTCGAAGCAGAAGAAGACCATTCGAAGGAGGCAACTTAGGACCAATCGAAGAGCAGGGCCTGAAGGCATTCGAAATTCAAAAGTTTCCAAATTCCAAAGAGACACGAATATTTCAAAAAGGAAATATTTTAATGTGTCTGATTCTTGTCTCATGGCTTTAATGGCCTGGTTAAATGGCTGTCCCTTGCCATTTTCATGCACCCTCACACTCCTATAAATACGAGGCCAACATACATATCCAAGACACAAAAAAAACACAGAGAAAAAACACGAACAGAAAAGAAAAGGAGAACAAAAAAACATTGGAGAGGCGCTGCCCATACAATCCATCAAAGGTTGTCAGAATTTTCCAAGCCAAAGCAGTCCTTCAGATCGAAGGTGCCCACGCCCAGAAGCCCTCAGATTGAAAGTGCTCCCATCCAGCCAGTACCCAAATCGAAGATTCAATCTGCTGGTAAGAGAGGGTAAATTGTCAAAACTTTTCATTTTGCATAACACCTCCATATTTTCTATCCCATTCGATTTGCCATCCTAGACAGAATTCAAGGGCTTGGGTTTGGCCCCAGGTCATGTTCTTCGTTTGCTAACATTTGCTGCAGATTTAGCCTGAAAAGACTCAGCGCACGCAGGATCGAAGGGTCTGGGGTTCGATACCAGGCCCTGAGTTTTATTTTGCTAACATACTTTTGCAGGTATAGCATCCCAGATCGAAGGAGACACCTTCTCTGGATCGAAGCTTCTCATAGTCCTCCTGGATCGAAGAAGGCATTTTTCCTAGGATCGAAGGGAAATCCCCTTCCGTGATCGAAGGCTGTTCATGCCCACTTCCTGGCCCAATCGAAAGAACCATGACCCTGTTTGGATCGAAGCTTTCATTCCCTCCTTGGCTCTAAGCTCCTTTTTTCCCTGGACCGGAGGATCCCCCTTGTATTTTACTTTTGTTTTCATTGACATCTTTTTATCTTTTTAATTAACATTAAAATAAAAAAAATCACAAAAACATTAGGCTAGTTGTTTTTCCAACTATATTTATTTATTAAATAAATTAATTAATTATTTTAACATTTTTGTTAAAATTAAAAAAAATTAATTGACTTAGGCCTTATGTTCTTTTATATAAAAAACAACAAAAAGATTTTATTCTTAGGATTTTTAGAGGTTATTTTCATATTCGCGCGCGTTTATTTTATTGTAATTTCCTACTGGTTTGTAATAGCTTAACTAAGACTTTTACACTTTACTGCTTTATCCCCCCAATTTTGGACATGTAAATAATCCCCCTCCCTGAAGCCTTGTAATAGCATATGATTTACAATTCCCGCACTTTAAATTCATGTACATATATTAACTGTTTAGATGTATGCTAACTAGGATTGCATGACAAGATCTATCTTAACTTAAAATCAACAGTAGCTCACTATGACATGTACAAAGATAATATAAACTGAAAATTGACACACTCGCACATGCCACTCTTAGGGTACACCTCACTTGGTTGCCTCGAATGTGGTCATTGAGTATAGGATGTTTTAGAGGTCGCCCTTTGTCCAAAGATCATATGTTGCCTCGAAACAGTTGCCTCGGATGAAATGATCTAAGACATTAGGGTTACCACTAAGGCGTCCTAACATTGCTTTAGTGACCACACGTCCCTTAAATCGAATTGACCCGAAAACTCCAACGACGATGCTACCTACTCCTCAATAGTGGGATGACATTGTCTAAAGGACACTTGCATAGTCTAATTTCTTTTTGAGTAGGTAGATGTTCTTAAGTACTTGCTCCTTTTAAAAACAAAACAAAACTTTTCGCACCTACACTCTCTTAAAAAACAAAACTCTTTTGAAAACCCACAAACACAAAGAAAAGCAAACTCTTGAAAACATAGTGAGCAAGTACCTAAGAGCCCGTGGATAACCACGGATAGAAAGGGTGCTAACACCTTCGCTTTCTATAATCTACCTCCTGAACCCGAGAAACATCTCGAAAAGGAATTTTTCTGTGCTTTTGTCCTTTCCTTGTTGGCTAAAATAAAAGACGGTGGCGACTCTTGCTTACCGCGACATTTTGCAAAAACAAACGCAAATGCGAACCAACATTCCAAAACAGTCAGTTCTCATTCAACTTTTCTAACTGTTTCTAACTAACTTTTCTAACTGCTTTCTAACAGATTTACTAACTTCCTAATTTCTAACAAAATCCATAACCAACTCTCGGCCCTCTATATAATAGAAATTCAGAGATTGCAAACAGGATCATCATTCAGTTTCAGATTCATGATTTATTATTAAAAAAAAACTCACCTTTCACGGAGCAGGGAAGCATTCTGAAGAAGCACCATCACAAAAACTTTCTGACCTTTTCTCATCTTCATCTTTATCTTCTCTCTACACTCTCTCTCTTCTAACTGTATTCTCTACATCAAATCCATAGAAGAATTCACGAAGTTTTCGAAAACTTTCTGCATTCATTATGAATTTTTACAAAAAACAAAAATCTCAGAAAAGATCACACAGAGATTCATTATTTAGAAAATCAGACAAAAAACTCACCTTATGGTTCTCTTTAAAACTGCATAATCATCAATATTTCATCATCGATCTTCATCAATAATTACCGAACCCACAACGTTTCATCATCAACCTTTAACACAAAGACGCAATAATAAGCCGCAACTTCAAGCACCTTTAATTTCGGTATCTACAAGAAATGGTTCTCCGTAGAGGTTCAAGAATCTTCGTCTATTCTTCATCATTATCAATGTTCTTCAATCAACCACATCATCTATCCTCTACTCCATGCAAACGCAACAACACAACGCTCATATCAACAACAAAATCGCATCACAGAACGTACAACATTAACGGAACACAGAAGCAGAGTTTTTAGAATCGCGAACAGAAAAAGAAGAATAAAGATTGAAAACAAAGTCAGAAGGCTTACCGGATTTGTGTCTGAACTCGTCAGAAGAATATGAAACAAGGAAAGCATACGAAATCAGAATAAAGAAGAAGAAAGGTTTGAAGAGCATTTTCATGGTGGACGAACGATGGTCCATGGCGGCGCTTGGTTCAGTTACGAAGCCTTAATGGTGAGATAACGAAAGAGATGAGAGAGAGGTTGGAGATCCTTCATGGCGGCGCTGCGTCGAAGGCACGCGAGTGAAGATGAAGTAGAAACGGGCGAAGAAGACGACGGAGATCGTCGTTGATAGGGGTATCGCGCCGTCGTTGACGAACAAAGAGGACAACTCCTCTAACCCTAAACTCGCGTTCTAATTCCCTTTCAAATTTTCTTTTTTTTTTCTTTTTTTCTTTATTTTATTAGTTATTTATTTCTAGTAAAAAATAATTTAAAAAACAAAAAAAATAAGCTTGAATTGTTGTTGATAGTCACCGGGCTGGACTGCATTGCCTCGAGCCCATATGCATTTTTGGTAGAATTGCCTTGCTAGACAAAACTGATATTGGACCATTTTTTTATGGGCCTAGCACTCTGATGTCAATACTACACCCATTGTCCCTATAATCTTTAAGATTTTATTTTTTGCATATAATTTTATCCATTTCTTTTTATTCTAAAACCCATAAAAACTTGTCAGTTTTTTTAATTTAGGAATTAGTTCTTGTTTGTTTGGTAGAATTTTCTCTATAAAAAATGATAATAATAAAAAGTGGTAGTATATAATAGAATTTTTCTAGAATTTCTTTTTTAGAATTTTAATTAGAATTTTCTATTAGTGTTTATGTTTAGTAACCATTTTCGTTGCCATTTTTAGTCAAGATCCTTGTGATAGTATCGATGCAATTTTTGCAATATGGAATGCTTGGAGATTAATTCTATGAGCACTCATGCGGAGCAGCTTTCGATAGAGTTTTCTTATCACTTGTGTGGCTTTGAAAAGGCAACGGACCTTCTCCGTTCGGTATCATCGTGGCCTTATTTTATCCATCATTTCGCACTTTATTGCATTTCTTTATCGCAAACCATATGCATGCTAACATTAGGTAGAATTCCTTCAAAATTCTAACTTTAGGTCTAATACACAATAACATTAGGTTTAGAAATAGGCTAGTCCCCCTTTGACTTTTCTTTCCCCCTTTTGCATACGCATCTAAAACTAAAACTTCCTTTTCTTTTCAAAATTCATAACACTTTTTAACTACTGATGAGAATCACGCTTTTGCTTAGTACGAGAAATGATAAGTGGGTCTCTTCTCGATCTTATTGTTCTCTATCTCAAGTCTAGGTGTGGTTCAATTCTCAAAAACCCATTTCATAGATAAGTAGAAAAGTGTCTAATATCTCTCTCTTGAGATTAACTAGCTATTATCTACAAGCAAAAACACCAACCAATACAAACTCTTGTTGCCTTCGGGCCCTTCCTTTCAAACTCTTTTCAAAAGAGCGTATTAATCCACTTTTGTGCTGACGCGTAAATCTCCAAAGGTCGAGTTGCGGCAGAAGGCGAAATTAATATCATTCATTACAAAAACAAACAAGTTCAAACCTTTTTGTGCGTCCAGGCACATTTCTTCCCAAACTTTTCAAAAGAGCGTATTAATTCACTTATGTGCTGACGCGTAAATCTCCAAAGGTAGAGTTGCGGCAGAAGGCGAGATTAATACTGTTCATTAAATAAAATACAAACAAACAAAAACATGAGCCGAACTACGGTTGCTCTGATTCCTTAAAAGGGATACGTAGGCATTGGGGTAGGGCCCGAGCGAGCATAACTTTTATTTTCCCTACATTTTCCCCCACTTTCTTTTGCATGCATTCTCCCCTTAGCAGTAATAAACAGTAAGCATAGATTAAACACACGCATAAGATAGACAACAAGAGTGGATACCGTAGAGTACTACGGGCGTGTGGGGTGCTAATACCTTCCCCTCGCGTAACAGACTCCCTTACCCTTATCTCTTGGTCATTCGACCTTGATTTCACCCTTTTCAGGTTTCCTCGATGTTTACCTTTCCCTTCCCGTAGGATAAAAGACGTTTGATGGCGACTTCATTGTTTGATGATTTTCCGCCAGTTGTTTCAGGGAGTTTCAGTAAATTCTCCGTCCATCTCCATGTACCAGAATGAATTCAGGTGGCTGACCATGTACTCCTCCTCTCTGCAGACAGTAACAATTTTCCCTTTCACAAGATACTTTAATTTTTGGTGTAAGGTGGAGGTAACAGTGCCTGCCCCGTGGATCCAGGGGCGTCCTAATAGACAAGAATAAGCTGGCCGAATGTCCATTACATAGAAGGTGGATTCAAAGATTTGTGAACCCACTTTGATTGGGAGGTCCACTTCTCCATGTACCATTCTTTTGGGTTTGTCAAAGGCTCGAACTATAATGTCCCTAGGTTTCAGCACCACCCCTTCATAATCCAATATGTCAAGAGTGCCCATTGGTAGAACATTCAGAGAAGAGCCAATATCAACTAATACATGATCCAACATAGTTCCCCTGCATTCAATAGAGACATACATGGCCCTATTATGATTTCTCCCCTCCGGAGTCAGATCAGCATCGGAGAAACCTATTCCATTGTCAATCGTTAAGCTAGCAACATAACTTCCAAATTGATCGGTAGAAATTTCTTGTGGTACATGAGAAGTCTTCAAAATTTTCATTAAAGCTTGCGCATGGGCTTCAGAATACAACAGTAAATATAGCATGGAGATTTTGGATGCGGTCAGCCCCATCTGTTCAACAATTTTGTAATCACTTCTATGAATGATCTTCAAAACCTCTTCCATTTCTTGTCCAGAGGTATCCTTAACTGTAGCTTCTTTCGGTGCCTCCGTCTGGGTAGGCTCTGTCAATGGCTCTTTACCTCGAGCTTCGGCAGTTGTCTTGGTAACTGTGACTTGAACAGGTGGAGAGATTTCTGGGGAGAAAATCCTCCCGCTTCTAGTAATTTTACTTGTCCCTGCAATATTTCCAATATTGGGATCAACCTCTTCATCATCTTTGTCAGACAACTCTTGTTTAACACCGTGGTAATAGATGTCAGACCCATAATTCCATGGAATAACCTTCTCTGAGGAATATGGGATGGGCCCAAATTTTGTAATGATTAAGGGAGCAACTTTTGGATTGGCAATAATCCTTACAGGACCCTTGGAAGTGATCTTAAAAGGAGTACCAGATATGACAGACAAATCTCGGCACAAATTCTCAGCATACAAAATTTTCTCGATCAAAATTACATGTTCATCCATCAGGCGCTGAATGCCTTCCTTCAGTAACCCGCAATCATTGGGTTGAATTGCATAACAATAACATTTTTCCATATAGCCCAGAAATAAACCAACTCATAACATATTCTTTTTGATTGTTGAGAGAGGAGTAACCATATTGCTTACAGAGGTAACATACAAAACGTCTTCAATAGCACTTATGCCTTTGTCATGCTTCGGCATAGGAGCAGTAATCACGTTCGGAGTCTCAAGAGGGTCGAACTCAATTTCCTTATTATCGATCATGTCTTGAATTTTGTTTTTCAGGGCCCATCAGTTGTTGGTGTCGTGCCCATGATTGTTCAAATGATAGACACATCTTACATTTGGATTGTACTTTGGAGAGGATGTGTTTGGATTAGGAGGAGGATCCCGGAGTGTTATGAGTTAAGCCTTTAACAAATGTTGCAATGCTTGAGCCAATGGCATATTAACCCTGGTAAATTGTCTCCTCGGGGCGTCTGACCTATGCTGGTTACCCTGTTGTTGTTGTTGAACAGGCGCCGGATTAGAGATTAATATCGCTCCCACAGACTGATGGCGATCATTTTTACTATGGCCTTTCTGACTATAGACAACATTGGCTTCTTTTTTTACCAATGAATGGGTTCTTCAAAACATTAGAAGTTGCAACCATTGGAATCTTCCTGCTCTTGATACCACTTTCAACTCTTTCACCAGTCAAAATCAGCTCAGTAAACCCTGATGAAGAACTCCCAATCAGCAAATTACAGAATAGGCCCATCAAAGTGCCCATGAACATATCCACCAATTCCCGGTCAGTCAAAGGAGGTTGCACCCTTCCAACTAGATCTCTCCACTTCCGGGCATACTCCTTGAACCCTTCATTCGAGCCCATGGACATGTTTTTCAACTACACATGAGTTGGTGTCAGGTTAGCATTATATTGATATTGCTTTTAGAAAGCGGCAGTCAAGTCTTCCCATGTGTGAATGTTGGTTCCTTCTAGCTGATAGAACCATTCAAGTTGAGTACCGGACAAACTTTCTTGAAAGAAATGGACCCATAATTTCCTGTCAGCAGTATGAGGTTGGATTTTTTGAGCATACGACCTCAGATAAAGTTTGGGACATGATACCCCATCATATTTAGCAAAGATAGGGACCTTGAACTTGTGAGGGATGACCACCCTCGGGATCAGACCTAGCTCTCCAAAATCCAATCCAGGCACTTTCTGGATTTCCATAACTTTGAGTCGGTCTTCCAACTACTTGTATTTGTCATATGTAGGAGGATACTGTTTTTCGGAGTAGTCTTCATCCTCAGAGACCTGATTATTTATATCTTCACCCCTGACACTTATGCCATCTTTCTCTTGGTTGTCGTCTTCCTCAGAGGAAACATCATTCACTCGAACTGGTTGAGCAGGACCTTTGAATCTTCTCCCCATGTTGAGGATAATAACCCGCTTCTTAGTCTTCTTTTTCATGGTGAGGAGTGCCATCATCTCTTGTTGCCCTTTGGCCAGATTCAGAAGAGTCTCTTGAAATTGTGCATGTTGAGTTTGCAGATCCTTGACAGTTTGTTCGAGGGCCATCTTATACTGAAATAAATAGTAAATAGATGAGGAAACATGTATTGGAAAACATGCTTATGAAATGATGCGTGATATATGGATGCAATGTTTTCAAGGACCTTAGGAGATTTAAATTTGCTAGCCAAACAGAAACAAAGATTCCATTAATAAGTTTGAAATTACAATTGCCTCTTAGGCTTACAATGAAAATAAAAAGTTCTCAAGGAGACAACAATAATAAACTCCTAAAACCTAAGATGCAAGTCTCCCACAGACGCTTCCTCTTTGTTTCGATGTATGCATTAAGGCTTTATTCCTTGTAAAGTTATTTTATGAGCTCCAACACTTTCTTCTCATTTGTATAGAATTGAGCTTCAAAGGTGTCCCGTTCTTCCTTGAGTTGAATCCAGGACTTCTGCAACTCTTCGAGGTCAGTAGGCATGTTCGGATGGAGGATGACACGGGGAACGTCTCCTTCGATAACAGGCTCTAAGATCAGCGGTAGAACAACTGAATACGGTATCATAAGGTTTTGAGCGTGAGCTCATACCCATTTGAGATAGGGCTCCAAAGGGATGGAATTCTTTTGTCCTAAAGTTTTGCTATCAACCTTGTTTACCGTGCCCCAAGCACGTATAAACCTTTGACGATAACCTTGGGGATCATTTTCGTAGTCAAACATAATACCCTGGATAAGTGCGTCATGAGGACCATCTCTTCGAGCATAGTTAAATTGTCGTAGAGCCAGAGAAGGGTTGTAAGTAATACCTCCCCTAATGCCAATGAGTGAAACATTAGGGAATTCTTCGCAACGGTCAATGATAGTAACATCTTCCAAAGATCGGGAACACCAATAGATATTTGAATGAGAAAGCGACACCATCCTTTGAGACCACCTCAAACCTTGTTCATTCTTCATTACTGATTGGGGAAGGTGCAAAATAAACCACCTAGATAGAAAAGGTATGAAACACATAAGAGTACCTCGCTTCCTCATAGTACGAGTGTGAAGAGAATGCAGAATGTCTCTGAGCAAAGTAGGCACAGGGTTACGAGAAAGAAATATTTTAATGGCGTTCACATCTATGAGTTGGTATGGATTTGGGAATAGCACCAAACCATAGATCAACAAAGCCAAGATTTACTCGAAAGCTTGAAAACTCATAGCATCCAGAAACAACCGAGCTTTCTCTAACATAAATTTAGCTAGAAAACCCTTGACTCCACTTCTTGTTTCCCAATTAGCTACAATGTCAGATCGCTTCAGATGTAAGACTACTACAATTTCTTTAGGTTGTGGATCTTTCTCTAAACCGATGAAAGGTATTTGATTGAGAACATGTACTCCCGGTAATTGAGAAAACTCCTTAATTATGGGTACCAACTGATAATCGGGAAAGGTGGAGCAGTGATGTGCAGGGTTAAAGAACTAGAATAGAACACTCATCATGTCTTCATCAAAACTTAAGGTAAGCAAACTGAATAGACAACCATGCCTCTTGGTAAATTGAGAGCTTTCAGGAACTTTTGAGACTAACTACTTAATTTGAGAAGGTATCCTCACAAAGCTGATCCGGGTAGTGTTTTTGCAAACGAAGGCATAACCTATAAAATAGGACAAAGATAAATCCCTAGGTCCTTGAAATGGTTAGTGAAAATGATATGGTATGATATCATGATGTCATGTTCGAATAATTAATCATACACAGACAAAACACACAAGGTCTTAGGTTTAAGCTTACATGAAGTTTGTAGGTAAGTACCCTCTTGATGTTTTAGTTGGCTCAATCTGTCCTAGAAGAAGTAACCGGGTTCTAGGAATCTCAATATCACTGACCTTTCTCTCATGCATTGTTTCAGCACAAGCATCTAAATTACGACCGAAATATCTCGAGAGTCCAATCTCAATGAGTGTAGCATCGAGTATCAACCAACTTCAGTCTGTACCAAAGCCGACCATCTCACTACTTTCTAATGGCTAAGCTGTGTCAACTAAGGTTCTACGGTCAGTTAGTGCTTATGACCCACGTGGAAACCCAATATTCTCCTTGACTTACTCAAGGGACACCGACACCAACCAATGTGTCGCACTAACGTAGACATCGTTTCAACCATATCGGTCTAAGCCGTACAGTTTTCATAATCTATTGCTAGTTACCTAAAATACCCCAGATCCAGGTATAGGATATATACAAGAAATAAAACTAAGCATATCCCAAAATATAAAGCATACAAGGTGTGATCGGTGGATCTGGAACTGACTGTTTAACGCTGGTTCGCGAAATGTCGCGGTAAGCAAGAGTCGCCACCGTCTTTTATTTTCTCCAAATGGAAAGGACAAAAGCACAGAAAAATTCCTTATAGAGATTGCTCTCGGTTCGGGAGGTAGATTATAGAAAGGGAAGGTGTTAGCACCCTTTCTATCCATGGATATCCATGGGCTCTTAGATACTTGCTCATTTGTGTTTTCAAAATTGTTTGTTTGCTTTTCAACCGTGGGTTTAAAAAGTTTCTTTGAAAATTTCAGTTCGACTCTTGTATCAGTCCTCAAGAGTGTTTGAAAAGTTACTTTCGAAAGCTTTTTGAAAAGTGTCGGTGTGAAAAGAGTTTTTGATTTTTGTTTTGAAATTAGAGCAAGTATCTACGAGTTGTCTACCTACCCTAAGGAATTCGTCTGTGTAAATGTCCTTAAAGTAGTGTTATCCCACCATTGAGGGGTAGGTAGCACCACCTTTGGAGGTGTTCGGGTCAATTCGAGGGTTCGGGACATGGTGGTCACCAGAGCAATAGGAAGACACCTTAGAAGCTACCCTCATGCCATGTTCATGGACATGAGGACTTACTAAAACATCCTCTACTCGACGACCACCTTTCGAGGGGCAAGGCAACAGTGAGACGTACCCTAGGGGTGGTGTGTGATTTGTGTGTCGTTTTCAGATATTTTTGTCTTGTTCATGCATTGGTGATCTACGCGTTGCTTTTATTTTGGCATTCATTCTTTCATGCAAATTATTAACAGTTTAAAAAGATGCGGAATTAAAAGTCCTACGCTATTACAAAGGCGCGGGTCTACATCGCCAAATAAATCCAAGACCCGATTTGAAATAAAATAAAATGCGGAAAGATAAATGTCTAATTAATCTATTACATGGCTTTGGGATAATTACATTATATTCACAAGAAAGGAAATAAAAATAAAATGCGAGAAGAAGTAAAGTCGGGAATGCGAGGGCGTTGGACCCTTTTAAGAAAATTAAATTACAATTAATAAATTAATTAAGTTAAATGAGAAAAGGAAATCATTTTTGAGTTTTTTGTATTTATGGAGTTTAATGAGAATTAATGGAATTAAAACCTAATTCTAAATTATTTTTAATTTATTGAAAAAAATGTTTAAGTTTGTACCCTAATTTTAACCTAATCATTTACATGGCAAATTTTATTTACAAAATAATAACTAATAATTAAATAGGGTGAAAAAGAAAAAAGGAATAAAAGTATAAAACCCTAATTCTACATTTTTTTAGTTTATTACAAAAATATTAGAATTAAACCTAGAGATTAAAAAAAACTAAATTAATTAATAAAGTTTATTTACAAAAAAAACATTTAAATAAGATATATTTATATTTTTTGCCTTTTCTGATTTTTTATTATTTTTTATAGAAATTAATTTTGATGAAAAATAAATAAAACAAATAAGTAAAAAAAGTGAAAAGAAAGAAAATAAAAAGGGCAAACCAATGGGGGGTGTTGACCCCAATTTTGGAGGTATTGTCCAGCAATCTGGCCCATTTAATTAAGGCCTTTAGTTGACTTTTCAGTGCGCGTGTGGCATGGTCAATGGAGGTGCATGATAGACCTCTCATCCTGGCTTTTGGATTGATCTCAGTGGCCATGTGGCAAGTCTCAACGCTGCGTGTTTGGTGGTCATCTGGACATGTTGAGTACCTGATCATATTACAAGAAAAAATAGAAAGACATATGGGGGACCTGGGAATCGAACCCAGGTCCCAAGGCTTGCCAGCGCTACGTTCCACCAACTGAGCTGCTTTGTTACTTTGTAATAATAATGGATAACAATTAATATATAAAAAATAAAACGCTAATGCTATTAATCAAAGAAAATACGCTGAAATTTGAATAGCCCTATCACATTGAGACAAATCATCATCTTCTCCACTCATTCGTTTTGACCTGAAAAAAAAGAAAGGATAGCGGGGGTTTTAAACCCCCACTAAATGGTGCATGTGAAAATAGCGATTAGGTCGTCGTTGCTCATAACTTAGGCGCGATAGGATGACCGGATTCGTGTGAAGCTTCTGGTTCTGATGGCATAAGTCTCATGTCTCAATTTTTCAAGAATAAGGAAACCCCAAATTCACATCTCTGAAAACCTAAAAAGCATCAATGGCAACTTTGCATATAGGCTATAAAAACTTAATTGAAATACACCATTAGCTTCAGGGAGTACATATTAGTGCAAAACGATTATTAGAATGCATGAATATGGCATATATATTAAAATACGAATAGGAAAAATGTTTGAGAAAGTCTGAGTCCGTTCTACCACTTCTTGATGCGTGGGGACTGGAAAAGGATGCAGTTAGGTTCCTTGAAGCCTTGGCAAGCTATTGAAATTGGTTAGAAGCTTTGAATCGTCCTCTAATGCAGTTTTCAGTTTTGACTTTTTCACCAAAAATTGCAAAGTGTGTTCTTAGGTTTGGGCGCAGCTTCAAGGTTCTCTGCATTAGGGTTAGGTTTGTGCTTGTATAAGGAACGATTTTTGGTCAATAATCCAAGCCCAAAGCTTTGTCTTTAATGGTTTTCAAATTTTGATTTTTATGAATCTTTTTCAATATTTTCTTCATGAAGAACATGCCAATTTGCACCAAATCTTTCCTTTTTTGATATGCACGAGATCTTGAGTCTTTAAGGAGTCTATTAGCTGTATCACAAGATTCAAAACACATGCTTTGCTATTTTTGTCATATTTTATTTAATTAAATGAATTAATGGTGATTAAAAATTCAAATAAATAATAAAAAATGATGAAATAACTTCCCTTTGGGCCAATGGTCGTGCATAGCCTTTAGATGATGATTCTTGGAAGAAATTGTGGCCCATTAGCAATTTTAAGGCATTTGAAGCAAAGTTGACTTTTCAAAATTCCCAAAATTTTCCCAACTTCCACAAGGCATATCTTGCTCAATTTTTAGGCTTTGATCATGTTCTTGGACATTTTGGAAAGGTCTTTAAGTCCTCTAACCAATGCCTTTGGTCCCATGTCAGTTTGATTTACCAATCTCAAGTTATGGTCTTTGACTTATAGTCCCTTTTTGTTGACTTTTGAAAATGACCTATAATGTTGAAATTGATAACTTTTTGTGAGAGCATTTCTTGGACTTGAAGTGTGAAGAGGAGTTGTAGGAAATGTCTTTCTCTTCAAAATGAGCTTTGGATGGAATTTTTCTGATGAACCATGTGGGAGTTATGTCTTGGTCAAGTTACAGTTGACTTTTTCAACTGTCCAAATATGGAAACTTTTGCATCTTGAGACTTTTTGAGCCATGCCTTGAAAATCATGATCAAGAATTGATAAAATGATGTTTGTGGCTTAAAAATAAGATGTTGACCAAAAATTTGAACTTTTGACTGTCAAATGACCATTTTGCCCCTGCAGTTGACTGTAGGGCAATTAGGGTTTTTGACTGTGCAATTTTGTGCTGTAAGTCTTGAAACTTGACATGTGGATGCTTGACAATGTTTGTGGGCATGTGGGACTTGATTGGACCCTTGGAAACTTCAATTTCTTTTCCAGACCCAAAACCCTAGTTTTTGACTGTTAGGAGGCCCTTGAACTGTGCAACCCTTGGGAGATTTTGAAGCATGCTCTTTGCAATTCTTGAAGAATATGGGAGGGCAAATTTTGGGGTACAACAGTTGCCCCTGTTCAATCTTCTTAGACCTGAGGATGTAGGTTGGCTGACGTGCCTTTCGTAATCCGAAGGTGGAAGATGATTGAACACTAGAGTGCCCAGAAATTTGCGCTCACATAGTAGTGTGATGGTGGGAATGGGCTTATAGATGCCATTTGGAGATTGATGGATAGGATGATGGGCTTATAGATGCCATGCTAAGAGATGATGGAAGGTGGATGGGCTTATAGATGCCATCTGGGTGTTGATCGCATAAGAGATTCCTTAGCGAGAACTTGCGTACCTGAAAAGAAAATGATTACCTGGCCTGTTACAGAAGCTGGTCTTCAAACTCTTTGTGTAGATGCATTCTGTCTGGCTACAGGAATTGGGTCTGGAGCTTCAAAAGGTGATGAATGAACCAGGGATAGTTACTACCTCAACGGGACGGTGAGAAAACCTTGGACGATTACTACCTCAACAGGAACGCTGAGAGAACCTTGGATGATTACTACCTCAACAGGAACGCTGAGAGAATCTTGGGCGACTTCAACCTCAACAGTAACGCTGAGAGAATCATAGGCGACTTCAACCTCAACAGTAACGCTGAGAGAATCATAGGTGACTTCAACCTCAACAGTAACACTGAGAGAATCATAGGCGACTTCAACCTCAACAGTAACGCTGAGAGAATCATAGGCGACTTCAACCTCAACAGTAACGCTGATACCGGATTCTGGATGCAAGGTGATCCAATGAGACATAGTATTACGCTTTATCCCTAACTTTTGCCTGGACTGCCCTTTCGGGTTTTCAGTCCACCGGGATACCCATTTTTGCCCAAGCCGCCTTTTCAGGTTTTCGACTTGCCGGGTGTACAGATTTTTTCCATTTCATCCCTTCATTTTGCCCGAACCCTTTTGGTTCGCCGGGAAGCCCTAATTTTTGCCTAGGTATGTCAACCTAGTGGGTCTTTTTTATGTGTAGTATCTTTTTACTATGTCTGCATTGGCGGGGTGAGGAAGGTCGTCACCATCCATGTTGGTTAGAATCATGGCTCCTCCTGAGAACACATGTTTAACCACAAATGGCCCTTCGTATGTAGGGGTCCATTTGCCCCTTGGATCACTCTGAGGAAGGATGATTCGCTTGATTACCAGATCCCCAACTTGATATTCTTGTGGTCTGACCTTTTTGTTAAATGCCCTGATCATCCGTTTTTGGTATGTTTGACCATGACAAATAGCAGCAAGTCTCTTTTCGTCAATAAGGTTTAATTGATCAAGTCGTGTCTGGATCCAATCATCTTCGTTCAGATCTGCATCCTTCATTATCCGGAGAGAGGGTATTTGCACTTCGATCGGTAAGACTGCCTCCATACCGTAGACCAAGGAGAAAGGAGTTACCCCGGTTGACGTCCTGGCTGAGGTACGGTACCCATGTAGAGCGAACGGTAACATCTCGTGCCAATCTTTATAGGTCACTGTCATCTTCTGCACAATTTTCTTAATGTTCTTATTTGCTGCCTCTACAACCCCATTCATCTTCGGTCTGTAAGGAGAAGAGTTGTGATGCTGTATCTTAAACTGCTCGCAGAGCTCAGTGATCATCTTGTTATTGAGATTGGTACCGTTGTCTGTAATGATCCTTTCAGGGACGCCGTATCGGCAGATCAGGTTATGTCGAATGAACCGTGCCACGACATTCTTGGTTACCGTAGCGTAAGAAGCTGCTTCAACCCACTTCGTGAAATAATCAATCGCTACCAGGATGAAGCGATGCCCATTGGATGCTGTAGGTTTAATCTCACCGATCATGTCTATGCCCCATATTGCAAACGGCCAAGGCGCAGTCAGAACATTTAGAGGAACTGGAGGAACATGCACCTTGTCTGCATAAATCTGGCATTTGTGACACGTCCGAGAATGTTGGTAACAGTCGGCTTCCATTGTGGACCAGAAATATCCTGCCCGAAGGATTTTCTTTGCCATAGTGTGTCCACTGGAATGTGTTCCGAAGGTCCCTTCATGTAGCTCTTCCATGATCCTTTCTGCTTCTGTCTTGTCCACACAACGCAGTAGGGTCGAATCATGGTTTCGCTTATACAGGATGCCATTGCTAAGGAAGAACTTCGCTGCGAACCTTCTCAGAAAATTCTTATCATTGACAGATGCACCTTCAGGGTATTCCTGAGCTTCCAAGTATCTCTTCACCTCATGGTACCAAGGCTTCTCAGTCACCAATTCAGTCTCGAGATCACAACAGTATGCCGGTTCATCCAGTTTCCAGATAGTGACCTGGGGAGCCTCATTGTCCCATTTGACCTTGAACATGGAAGACATCGTAGCTAACGCGTCCGCCAGCTGATTCTCCTCTCTTGGGAAATGTTCAAAGGTTATCTCTGTGAAGTGGGGGATCAAGGTCAATACACATTCTCTGTAAGGAATAAGATTCGGATGTTTCGTATCCCACTCGCCTTTGATCTGATTGATCACGAGAGCGGAATCTCCGAAGACACTCAGAAACTTGATCCTTAAGTCGATCGCAGCTTGGAGACCCATGATGCATGCCTCATACTCCGCCATGTTGTTGGTGCAGTTGAAACATAGCCGGGCAGTAAGTGGAGTATGAGTGCCTTGAGGGGATATGATCACAGCACCGATACCATTACCCAAAGCATTGGAGGCTCCGTCAAAGTGCATAGACCATCGGGATCCTTCCTCAGGTCCTTCATCCGGTCCAGGTACTTTGCAATCAGTCACTATCATGATGCTCTCGTTTGGAAACTCGAAGTTCATTGACTGATAGTCGTCTACTGCCTGATGTGCCAAGTGGTCTGCCAATACACTTCCCTTGATGGCTTTCTCGGTCGTGTATTGAATGTCGTATTCTGTCAAGATCATTTTCCATCTTGCTATTCTCCCAGACAGAGCAGGCTTTTCAAATATGTACGTTATTGGATCCATCTTTGAGATTAACAAGGTAGTGTGAGTCAGCATATACTGTCTCAGCCGGCGAGCAGCCCATACCAAAGCGCAGCAAGTTTTCTCAAGCAGTGAGTATCGGGTCTCATAGTCGGTAAACTTTTTGCTAAGGTAATAAATGGCATGCTCTTTTCGGCCAGACTCGTCATGCTGCCCCAGCACACACCCCATTGAGTTGTCAAGTACTGTTAGGTATAGTATCAGAGGTCTCCCTTCAACCGGTGGCATAAGGATGGGTGGTTCTTGGAGATACTCCTTGATTCTGTCAAAAGCGGCCTGACATTCATCATTCCAACGTACTACCTGATCTTTCTTCAGCAGCTTGAAGATTGGTTCACAGGTAGCGGTTAGGTGCGAGATGAATCGAGCAATGTAATTCAGGCGTCCTAAAAAGCCTCTGACCTCTTTCTCTGTCTTAGGAACTAGCATCTCTTGAATAGCCTTAACCTTGGCAGGGTCCACTTGAATACCCTTGTCGCTTACGAAGAAGCCTAGCAACTTTCCAGATCTAACCCCGAAGGTGCACTTGTTCGGGTTCAACCTCAGCTTGTACAACTTCAGTCGGTTAAACAATTTCTGCAAATGATCTAGGTGTTCTCCCTCAGTCTGGGACCTTGCGATCATGTCGTCAACATATACTTCTATCTCATGATGGATCATGTCATGAAATAAAGCAACCATGGCACGTTGGTAGGTTGCCCCAGCATTTTTCAGTCCAAAAGGCATGACCTTGTAGCAGAAGGTGCCCCACTGAGTAACAAAGGTAGTTTTTTCCATGTCTTCAGGAGCCATCTTGATTTGATTGTAACCTGAGAAACCATCCATGAAAGAGAATACTTTGTGCTGAGCAGTATTGTCAACAAGGACATCAATGTGAGGTAGGGGGAAATCATCCTTGGGGCTGGCCCTGTTTAGATCCCTGTAGTCAACACACATTCTGACTTTCCCATCTTTCTTTGGTACTGGCACCACATTAGCAACCCACTGAGGGTAAGAAGTCACTGCAAGAAACCCGACATCAAACTGTTTCATAACCTCGGCTTTGATCTTCTCAGACATCTCTGGACGCATACGGCAGACCTTTTGCTTGACCGGAGGGCAGTCTTCCTTGGTAGGCAAATGATGGACCACAATGTCGGTATCCAACCCGGGCATGTCTTCGTAGGACCAGGCAAATATCTCCACATAATCATGTAGCATCTGAGTCAACCGTTGCTTCACGCTGAGCTCTAGGTTGGCACCAATCTTTACCTCCTTCTTGTCCGTCTCAGTACCCAGATTTATTGTTTCCACCGGCTCTTCATGTGGTTGAATTGCCCTTTCTTCCTGGAGTAACAGTCTTGCAAGCTCACCAGGCACTTCGCAATCATCTTCACCTTCGTCTTCGGCTAAGTTGATCGGATTTTCGAAGTCATAACTGGCAGTAGCAGAGTCGTTACCAGTGAGATCCAGAGTGGATTGAAACCTGTAGGAGTGAGTGTGTGTAAATACAGCTGTTTTGCAATATATAAAGAAAGGAAAGAAAGAAAAGGAGCATAAGTTTTGAAATGCGAGAAAACGTCCAAGATCTTTATTCATGATATATGAAATGACAATTAATATACCCTCACACATGAAGCCACGGTGCCCCGGGTAAAGCACCGGGCCATAGAGTTTCAAATCATTGTTTATTACAGATAACAAAAAAGAATTCATTACTTAGTAACAAGAGAAACAAGTAGGTTGTCCTTTGCAATCCAATTTCTAGGTTCACTGTCGGTTGCCGGGTAAATCCAGCTGTCGAACTCAGCTTCATCCACTTCATCATCCTCCCTGACAGCATTCACTCCATGGTTAGGCATGGGAGCAGTCACCACATTAGGCTTCTCAGGTGCCTCAAGCTGTACCTCCTTGGCGTCAATAAGATCCTGCACCTTGTTCCTTAAGGCCCAGCAATCATCAATGGAATGCCTCGGGCTATCGGAGTGATAAGCACAGCGGGAGTTTGGATTGTACTTGGGAGAGGCAGTATTCACAACCTTCGGGGCCTCCCTGACAGTCACCAAATTGGTGGATAGCAACTGCGGCAAGATTTGTGATAGAGTCATGCTTAGCCGGGTAAACTCTCTCCTGGGTCTTTCACCCCTTTGCTGATTGGTTTGCCGAGGAGCGGCAGCAGGCTTAGCAATCATCACCGCATTGACAGATTGGCGGCGCTCAGGTTTCTCTTGTCTTCTAGACCCATCTACAGCACTGGCCTCTTTTTTAAAGGGTTTCTTTTCAGAGCTTGCAGATGCACCCTTCTGAATTTTGCTGGACTTCATTCCAGCCTCTATTCTCTCTCCAGTCAGAATAAGATCAGTAAACCCTGCAGATGAGTTACCGATAAGATGATTGAAAAAAGGCCCAGATAGGGTCCCCAAGAACATGTCTACCAACTCCCGGTCAGTTAACGGAGGCTGCACCCTGCCGGCCAGATCCCTCCACTTCTGTGCGTACTCTTTAAAACCTTCGCTTGACCCTAGCGACATACCCTGGAGTTAGGTACGTGTAGGGGCAAGGTCGGCATTATATTGATACTGCTTGTAAAAAGCAGTAGCCAACTCCTCCCAGTTATGAACCTTGGTCCCATCCAGCTGATAGAACCATTCGAGATGAGTCCCTGAAAGACTCTCCTGGAAGAAGTGGATCCACAAGTTCTTGACCACCGAGTACGGTTGAATCTTCCGCACATACGATCTGAGGTGTAGCTTGGGACAAGACGCCCCATCGTACTTGGTGAAAGATGGTGCCTTAAACTTATGAGGAATGATCACACCAGTAGACAAACCCAAGTCTCCGAAATCCAGCCCAGGCACTTGTTGGATCCCCATAGCATGCAGTCTATCCTCCAACTGCTTATACCGGTCTTCTGCCGGAGGATACTGTTCCTCATTGAAGCCAGTCTCGTTGTCAGAGACTACTGGACTAGGACCTTTTCCCCCTTGGGGACTGCTCTTGCCTATAGAAGAACCAGCCTCTTCATTCTGCAGAGTATTGCCAAACCTTCGGCCCGAGTTGAAAAGAACAGTTCTCTTCTTCTTCTTCTTCTCCTTCTTCAGGAGCAAAGCCTTCAGCTCTTCTTGGCCCTGAGCCAAACCCATGATCAGTTCCTGAAATTGTGCGTTCTGCGCCTGAAGAGCCTTGATAGACATCTCGGTTGATGATGAGTCAGGGTTCATGATGCTGAAATAAACAGCGAAGAACAGTAAGCAACCTGAAAAGAAGAAAGCCTACTATGCACATGATGAATGGAATGCGTATGATTTATGTTTTCAAAGACAATCGGGAATCAACTTTGTAAACAAAAAGGAACACACTTCATTAGATTCAACTTTGAAACTTAAATTGTTCAACAGATTGCCCTTAGGCGTTACATGAAAGGGAAATACTGAAAAGGGAAATAAAACTGTAAAAGAACATCAAGAGCTCCTCATTGATCCCAGGGTCTCCTCTTCTCAGTACGGATGTAGTCATTCAAAGCTCGCTCATTCTCCAACTGCTTTGTCAGCTTCTGGATCTTCAATTCCTGCTCATTGAACTTTTCCCGGTAAGAATCCCGTTCTTCCCGCAGTTGCGACCAAGACCTCTTTAATGTCTCATAGTCAGTAGGTATCTGAGGAGGGAGGACAGTTGAAGGAACCCCATCTTTGTCAGGATACTCAAGAATGACGGGTCTGACAGCTTCGTATGGCATACCTAACTTCTGAGCATGGATGCGAACCCATTTGTAGTAGGCTTCCATAGGTAGAGAAGTCTTTGGCCCCAACTCTTGTGGGTCAGCCTTATGAACTCTGTCCCAAGCCTTGATGAACCTATGACGCAGCTCGTCACTATCCACTTGAAACTCAAAACTGACGTGAGGCACCAACATCTCATGAGGCCCTACTCTTCTGGCCCTTCCAAACTGACGGAGCGCTAGACATGGATTGTAAGAGATTCCTCCTTGAGTACCAATCAACGGAACATTAGGGTATTCTCTGCAACGATCAATAACAGCTATCTCATCCAAACCTCTGAAAGTCCAAATGATGTCCTTGTCAGTGAGGGACATTAACCTGTGAGCCCAACCTCTTCCTTCTTGGTTCTTCAGTACGAACTTAGGGAGGTGCGAAATAAACCACCTCACCAACAAAGGGATACAACACCACAGAGTTCCTCGTCTTCGGGCAGTACAAGCATAAAGTTGCTGCAGGGTGTCACCCAAGAGAGTGGGCACAGGATTCTGAGACATGAAGATCCTTATGGCAGTGACATTGATGAAGTTGTCAGGATTAGGAAACAAGACTAGCCCATAGATTAAGAGAGCTAGGATGTCTTCATATGCCCTAAAGTCCAAATCATTCCAGAAACTGTTAGCTTTACCAATCAGAAACTTGGCCAAGAAACCCTTAACTCTGCTTCTAGTTACCCAGTTGTCCATTACTTCTTGATGGGTCAAAGGAAGAGCTGCAGCAACCTCCTCCAGCCTGAGGGTCTTTTCCCAACCAGTGAAGGGAGTCTGATCCAAGATAGGGATGCCAAGCAAATCAGAGAACTCTTCCAGGGTAGGGACCAGCTGGAAGTCTTGAAAGGTGAAGCACTGGTACAGAGGGTCATAGAACTGAGTCAGGACACTCATCAACTGTTGATCCCGCTTTGCAGTGACTAAACTGAGAAGAGAACCATGCCTCTGAATGAAGGAAGTGGTATTTGGAATTCTGCTAACCAACTCTTCAAGCAACTCAGGTGGGTGAACAAAGTTGAACCGGATAGTATTCCTTCGCACAGGCATCATGATGTCCTACAAAACAGAGCAAAGGTGAAACCCTCTTGTCTTTTCAATGGTCAGTCCTTATGAAGGATGCATGCAATGCTCATGATGTTATGATGTTATGATAAAGCACACCACAAATATTTACAAAGGCAAACATGGTAAGGCACACAAGTCACACAAGACAAGCCCCCTAAAGTTTAGGCCAGCATGAGGTCTAGGTATTACCCTCTTTCAGTTTGTTGGTTCATACCTGTCCTATCAAAGTAACCGGGTTCTTAGAGGATCCCAATATCATTGACTACCCTCAATCGGTCATAACTCCAGCATCGCAATCTTTTCTTGCGGCCAGAACCATCACGAGAGTTTAGCCTCAATGGGCGTAGCATACTGCTACTGTTCTAATGGCCAAGTTGTGTCATTTAAGGTTCTAAGGTCTGTTGGTGCTTAATGACTTCTCAGAAGACCCATATTCTCCTCGTTGCAACACAAGGGATATCGATACAGACCAAGCTGCCACACCAACGTAGCCACTGCTTCACCCGTGTCGGTCTACGCCGGACAGGTCCCTCACAGCTTATGCTACCTAAACAGGGTATCCCCAGATCCGGGTTAGGATCTATGTAACTCCCATGCAACCCACAATTTAAAGCAAACAAGTCAATACAATTGAAAACACAGTTATGAACTACCCTAAGGTACACCTCACTTTATAAGTATCCCCAGCAGAGTCACCAGTTCTGTGATCGGTGGATCTGGAACTGACTGTTTAACGCTGGTTCGCAAAATGTCGCGGTAAGCAAGAGTCGCCACCGTCTTTTATTTTCTCCTAATGGAAAGGACAAAAGCACAGAAAAATTCCTTATAGAGATTGCTCTCGGTTCGGGAGGTAGATTATAGAAAGGGAAGGTGTTAGCACCCTTTCTATCCATGGTTATCCATGGGCTCTTAGATACTTGTTCATTTGTGTTTTCAAAATTGTTTGTTTGCTTTTCAACCGTGGGTTTAAAAAGTTTCTTTGAAAATTTCAGTTCGACTCTTGTATCAGTCCTCAAGAGTGTTTGAAAAGTTGCTTTCGAAAGCTTTTTGAAAAGTGTCGGTGTGAAAAGAGTTTTTGATTTTTGTTTTGAAATTAGAGCAAGTAGCTACGAGTTGTCTACCTACCCTAAGGAATTCGTCTGTGTAAATGTCCTTAAAGTAGTGCTATCCCACCATTGAGGGGTAGGTAGCACCACCTTTGGAGGTGTTCGGGTCAATTCGAGGGTTCGGGACATGGTGGTCACCAGAGCAATAGGAAGACACCTTAGAAGCTACCCTCATGCCATGTTCATGGACATGAGGACTTACTAAAACATCCTCTACTCGACGACCACCTTTCGAGGGGCAAGGCAACAGTGAGACGTACCCTAGGGGTGGTGTGTGATTTGTGTGTCGTTTTCAGATATTTTTGTCTTGTTCATGCATTGGTGATCTACGCGTTGCTTTTATTTTGGCATTCATTCTTTCATGCAAATTATTAATAGTTTAAAAAGATGCGGAATTAAAAGTCCTACGCTATTACAAAGGCGCGGGTCTACATCGACAAATAAATCCAAGACCCGATTTGAAATAAAATAAAATGCGGAAAGATAAATGTCTAATCAATCTATTACATGGCTTTGGGATAATTACATTATATTCACAAGAAAGGAAATAAAAATAAAATGCGAGAAGAAGTAAAGTCGGGAATGCGAGGGCGTTGGACCCTTTTAAGGAAATTAAATTACAATTAATAAATTAATTAAGTTAAATGAGAAAAGGAAATTATTTTTGAGTTTTTTGTATTTATGGAGTTTAATGAGAATTAATGGAATTAAAACCTAATTCTAAATTATTTTTAATTTATTGAAAAAAATGTTTAAGTTTGTACCCTAATTTTAACCTAATCATTTACATGGCAAATTTTATTTACAAAATAATAACTAATAATTAAATAGGGTGAAAAAGAAAAAAGGAATAAAAGTATAAAACCCTAATTCTACATTTTTTTAGTTTATTACAAAAATATTAGAATTAAACCTAGAGATTAAAAAAAACTAAATTAATTAATAAAGTTTATTTACAAAAAAAACATTTAAATAAGATATATTTATATTTTTTGCCTTTTCTGATTTTTTATTATTTTTTATAGAAATTAATTTTGATGAAAAATAAATAAAACAAATAAGTAAAAAAAGTGAAAAGAAAGAAAATAAAAAGGGCAAACCAATGGGGGGTGTTGACCCCAATTTTGGAGGTATTGTCCAGCAATCTGGCCCATTTAATTAAGGCCTTTAGTTGACTTTTCAGTGCGCGTGTGGCATGGTCAATGGAGGTGCATGATAGACCTCTCATCCTGGCTTTTGGATTGATCTCAGTGGCCATGTGGCAAGTCTCAACGCTGCGTGTTTGGTGGTCATCTGGACATGTTGAGTACCTGATCATATTACAAGAAAAAATAGAAAGACATATGGGGGACCTGGGAATCGAACCCAGGTCCCAAGGCTTGCCAGCGCTACGTTCCACCAACTGAGCTGCTTTGTTACTTTGTAATAATAATGGATAACAATTAATATATAAAAAATAAAACACTAATGCTATTAATCAAAGAAAACGCGCTGAAATTTGAATAGCCCTATCACATTGAGACAAATCATCATCTTCTCCACTCATTCGTTTTGACCTGAAAAAAAAGAAAGGATAGCGGGGGTTTTAAACCCCCACTAAATGGTGCATGTGAAAATAGCGATTAGGCCGTCGTTGCTCATAAATTAGGCGCGATAGGATGACTGGATTCGTGTGAAGCTTCTGGTTCTGATGGCATAAGTCTCATGTCTCAATTTTTCCAGAATAAGGAAACCCCAAATTCACATCTCTGAAAACCTAAAAAGCATCAATGGCAACTTTGCATATAGGCTATAAAAACTTAATTGAAATACACCATTAGCTTCAGGGAGTACATATTAGTGCAAAACGATTATTAGAATGCATGAATATGGCATATATATTAAAATACGAATAGGAAAAATGTTTGAGAAAGTCTGAGTCCGTTCTACCACTTCTTGATGCGTGGGGACTGGAAAAGGATGCAGTTAGGTTCCTTGAAGCCTTGGCAAGCTATTGAAATTGGTTAGAAGCTTTGAATCGTCCTCTAATGCAGTTTTCAGTTTTGACTTTTTCACCAAAAATTGCAAAGTGTGTTCTTAGGTTTGGGCGCAGCTTCAAGGTTCTCTGCATTAGGGTTAGGTTTGTGCTTGTATAAGGAACGATTTTTGGTCAATAATCCAAGCCCAAAGCTTTGTTTTTAATGGTTTTCAAAATTTGATTTTTATGAATCTTTTTCAATATTTTCTTCATGAAGAACATGCCAATTTGCACCAAATCTTTCCTTTTTTGATATGCACGAGATCTTGAGTCTTTAAGGAGTCTATTAGCTGTATCACAAGATTCAAAACACATGCTTTGCTATTTTTGTCATATTTTATTTAATTAAATGAATTAATGGTGATTAAAAATTCAAATAAATAATAAAAAATGATGAAATAACTTCCCTTTGGGCCAATGGTCGTGCATAGCCTTTAGATGATGATTCTTGGAAGAAATTGTGGCCCATTAGCAATTTTAAGGCATTTGAAGCAAAGTTGACTTTTCAAAATTCCCAAAATTTTCCCAACTTCCACAAGGCATATCTTGCTCAATTTTTAGGCTTTGATCATGTTCTTGGATATTTTGGAAAGGTCTTTAAGTCCTATAACCAATGCCTTTGGTCCCATGTCATTTTGATTTACCAATCTCAAGTTATGGTCTTTGACTTAAAGTCCCTTTTTGTTGACTTTTGAAAATGACCTATAATGTTGAAATTGATAACTTTTTGTGAGAGCATTTCTTGGACTTGAAGTGTGAAGAGGAGTTGTAGGAAATGTCTTTCTCTTCAAAATGAGATTTGGATGGAATTTTTCTGATGAACCATGTGGGAGTTATGTCTTGGTCAAGTTACAGTTGACTTTTTCAACTGTCCAAATATGGAAACTTTTGCATCTTGAGACTTTTTGAGCCATGCCTTGAAAATCATGATCAAGAATTAATAAAATGATGTTTGTGGCTTCAAAATAAGATGTTGACCAAAAATTTGAACTTTTGACTGTCAAATGACCATTTTGCCCCTGCAGTTGACTGTAGGGCAATTAGGGTTTTTGACTGTGCAATTTTGTGCTGTAAGTCTTGAAACTTGACATGTGGATGATTGACAATGTTTGTAGGCATGTGGGACTTGATTGGACCCTTGGAAACTTCAATTTCTTTGCCAGACCCAAAACCCTAGTTTTTGACTATTAGGAGTCCCTTGAACTGTGCAACCCTTGGGAGATTTTGAAGCATGCTCTTTGCAATTCTTGAAGAATATGGGAGGGAAAATTTTGGGGTACAACACAAGGCAAACTATTAAAGCAATAAAGGTGATCTAGCTTTTAAGGTAACCCCACTTTTAGATTCCCCCAGCAGAGTCTCCAGTTCTGTAATACGGTGGGAGAACTGACTTTTGGGTTTTGCGTTTTATCGCAAATGTTGCGGATAGCAAGAGTCGCCACCAACTTTTATTTTATCCAATAAAGGAAAGGGTGAAAAGAACAGGAAAGACTTTTTGAGAATTTTCTTGAGTTCAGGGGGGTAGGTTATGAAAAGGGAAGGTGTTAGCACCCTTTTCATCCGTAGTTTTCTACGGGATCTTAATTTCTAGCTCACTTTTTGAAATGCTTTATGTTTGTGTATGTTTGTAAATATTTTGAAAATGCCTAAGTGCGACAATTTTGTAATGATTCTCATGTCGTTGAGAATGTATACAAAATGTTTGTTTTGAAAATATTTATTGGATAAAAGTGTTTATTTTTGGAAAGTGTTTTGAAAATGCCAATGTAAGGCCGTTTTCTTTATAATAACCCTTGTATCAGTCCTCAAGAGTGTTTTATAAAGTGTTTTTGAAAGTAGCTGTTTTGAAAGTGTAAAGTGTAAAGATTGTTTTAGTTTGTGAGCAAGCGATTACGAGCGATCTACCTACTCAAAGAAGTCTTTGTTCTTTTCCTCCTCCTTTAGATAGTACTATCCTACCATTAGTTAGTAGGAAGCCATATCATAGGATGTAAGGGACAGGTTTGGGTCATCGTATAGTCATAAAAGACAACTTGTAGGTCGCTTTTGCAATTGTCGTAAGGGACTAAGATCGTTTACTGAAGGCGGCATCGAAGGGTCATCGAGGGACTACGATCTTTTAATCGAGGGTCTTTGCTAAAGCATCCCACGTTCGAGGGACATGACTGTTTCCGAAGGCAACAAGTGAGGATCACCCTAGAGGTTCGTGTGTGAGAAGTGTTTTGATTTCAATTATTTATCTTTTAGATTAGGGTTTTGCTATTTGTTGATTTTAATCTTGTCATACAAACCCTAATTACTAATAGTAATAAGAAAAGCAGTAAATTACGTAAATTAAATGTCTTACGCTATTACAGCGCTTTGGGAATGGGGGTGAAAATTAAGGTAAACCCTAATTTATTTATTTACAAGCTTTGAGCAATTACATAATTATATAAAGCGAAAAATAAGCAAACGCGCGGAGATGATGAAGACAAAATATGTTAAAACCCTAAAACATTTTCTAAGTGTTTTTTCAGAAAAAAGTATTTCTGGTGTTTTTGTTTAGAAAAATAATTTATAGTGTGAAATAATAGTAAAAACCTAATTTTAATTATCTTACAAATTAATAAAATAAAATAAGGAGATTAAATTAAATTTTATTTATGAAAAATTAAATTAATTAATTAAAAACCTAAATCTAAATTTTGGTGATTTTATTATTATTTTTTAATTAAATAAAAATAATTTAGAAAAGAAAAAGTTAGTTAAAAAAATGAAAATAAAATGGGCTTGTGTTTGTAAAAGTCAAAATGGGGGGGGGGGGGGGGGGGTGAGAAGAAGCAAAAAAAAAATGCCCAAAACAGATAAGCTCAGGCGCCTATTTGATTCGGTGTGGCCAGTCTTTGATGGTTCATGGTGGAAATGCGCATTTAAGGCCTCCAGATATAGCTTGATGAGATCTGATGGTGTTGATGAGAGAGTGCATCATTGCGCACTGGAGTTTCTTGCACCTGATCTACAAAGAAAATGTTGAAAAATAAAATACCAGAGGCAGGGATCGAACACCTGCCCTGACACACTAACGCCTTACACACACACGTGCTTGCCACTAGGGTGGTTGTTTCATCCGGTTATGAAACAGCACCCAATAAATATATTATAAGCTCAGTTTAGAAATTTGAAAGATGAACTTCATCTTCTTCCTCACGCCAGCAACAACAACAACATTGTTCAAATTTCTAACTCCTTCAATTCTCAATCATTTTAAAAAATGTAAACATGAAAGTTGTTTTAAATTTCACCACGAATTCAACCATATAACTTTTGAAATCTATAAGTTAAAGGCTGGAACGAATTTTGGTTGGTACCAAACTGAAACCTAATATTTCAAAAACTTCAATTCCAAAATTCTAATCACATAGTCAACATAAATGAAAACTAAGGACATGGTTAGTTTCAGGGAAATCATATCTACATTTTATCTTTTGAAATTGAAAGCAAATGATGTGTGTAAGGATTTTAAAGTTGTAGAAACTTACCTCTGAAGTGAGAATCGAGTTTGAAGTTAGAGCACTTCTGGAGGTGTTAGGATAATCTGGATAGCTTCACTGAACTCCCAGGAAGCTTTTGCAACGCCTACCTTGGATTGAGAGTGCCTTAACTCTTCTGGACAAGTCAAGTTCCAGAGGTGTAAAATGAGGTTTGGACAATGATGGTGAAGGTGTTACAGTCGTGCCAAGAGTGTTTGGACAACTTCAATTTGATGAATAAAAGGTATTTGAATGATAAAAGAGGAAAATGCACGAGTGGATTTGAAGTTAGGTGTAAGAAGCTTCAAATATGCAACAATGGAGTTTTCTAAGTGATTCTGAGTTTGAGAGTGTTTGAGGGCTTGTGAATTCATGTCTTGGCTTTCAAATGATCTCTTTATTTATAGGTAAGAGGTTTTAAATCTTGAAGTAAACAAAATCTTTAGATAACAAGTTATGGCTTGGTTGGAAGTGAACTTTGAAGTTTCTTGCAAAATCATGATTCCAATGCATTGTACCTTGTCTCATAGAGTTGTTGGATACTTTAAGCAAGCTTATATGATCTTTTAAGTTGATTGTGTGTAGAGGAAAAAAGTGAGATGCTCAAGGAGAGTTGACAATTTCATAAAGCATGCTTTACTAGAATGGAAGTGTGATCTTTTTCCCAAAAATGGAATGATACATTGGACAAAGCTTAAATCAAATGGACTATATCTCAAAAACTTGTTTAATCTTATGATTAGATATAGATTTACAAGTTTAGAGGCCTTCAAAGGGAGATTACAAGGCATGGCATGAAGATTTTGTTATGAACTTGTCACAAAAATGACATATAATGCAACCTTAGGTACCCAACTTCATATCTTCGAAACTTCTAGCTCAAGTATGATAAATTTGATTTTCTGGACATTTTGGAAAGCTTAAAACATTGTCTACAACTTTCATGTTAATCACTTTGACTAAATTAAATAGGAACTTGGTGGAAATTGGCCAAGAAGTTGGGATGAAAAACTGATCAAAACTTGTTGAAAAATTTTCTAAGTGTTGGATAAAAATAATCAGAACTTCATGGGCCTATATCTCTTAATCCAAGCACTTTTGAGGATCATCCCACATTGACAAAGTTGTAGAATTCATCAATTCCTACAACTTTCATGTTGAAAGTTTTCCTTGAATTAGCTTGTATCTTGAGGAAACTTGCTTGTGAAGTTAGGGTTTTTTAGGTACAAAACACTTGAATTTTTTCTAAGTGTTTGAAAGTCGCGACTTTTGACTTTTGTTGACTTTCTTGATTCTTGATGACAAAGTTTTATAGTTTTGAATGTTTTGATGATTCTTAATTTTTTAATTCCAATGTTGACCAAAAAATCAAAGTTTGACTTTTGTGTGACAGTTGACTTTTCATCAATTGATTCAATTATTCAACTATCAATCACTTGTATCTTTGGAAATGTCTTGAGCCATGTAATTATTTCAATGTGTTGTATTTGAGCCCTTGAGATCATGATTTAAGCCATTAGGTCATGCACTAGTCCAAAAGTCAATGATCAGTCATCTTTAGTCAAAAGCCTAATTTGGCAATGTTTTGACCTTTGATGATTTGAAGACCTTCCTTGAGGAATTATGATCAAACCTTTATCAAATTATGAATATCACCTCAAAATGGTGATGTTGACAAAAAATATTGAAGTTTGACTGTATCTTGACCATAATTGACTTTTTGTCCAATACAGTTGATTTTCAATCATCTGAGCCATTAACTGAGCAAACATGTGATGCAAGACTTGAAACTTGACATAAGCATTATTTAGAATCTATAATTAACCATGAAAGTCATTTGAGACCCTTGCAACCCAATCTCCTTTGAGAAGCAGAAAACCCTAGTTGAAGACCCTTGCTTAGGAGGAGGTTTGATTAGTCAACTATTGAATGACTTTGAGTATTTAGGGGCCTCATGAGAATGTTTTGAAGAAAATGGAAGGGAAAATTTTGGGGTACAACACCAACATTATCCACCTTGATTGAAAATAATACATTAACTTTCATTGTCTTCCCCGACAATCATACTTCACCATGAAGAGTATAGTCACTTGAAGCTACATCACTCCAAGAATTTTTACATTGTCTTCACCGATAATCATAATTTTAAAAACTATCATACTCCACCTAAAGAAGAGTATAGTTCACTTGAAGGTAAACCACTTAAATAATTTTAACATGTCAAAAACCAGGTTAAAAACTTATGGTGTAACTTCCATGTTAGTAAAAAGCTCTTCAACCATCGACATAATCTCAAAACACACTTTGCATCAATGCTCATGTGTTAACTGCTAACAATACCTAGTCCTTTTCCGTGACAGTGGAAATGTCATAAGGAGACACTTATCTTTTTCAGAGAAGATCATCCTCTCTCACTGGGAGAGATACATTGCTAGAATTTGACTCAGAGCCCTTCTCGGACGCTGCCCCCATCAGGACACTTATACTTTATGTGTCTAAGCTTTACATATTTGAACATCTCACACTCGTTTCATTGTTTTTCTTCACATAAGGCATCCCTTTAGCTACCAACACTGGGTTTGAAGAACTATTATCCTTACCCTTCAATCTTTGCTCTTCAGAAATACTTTTACTAGCAGCTTCTTCAAAACTCAAAGTTTCCTTCCCATATATCAAAATATGTTTAATATGCTCATAGGAAGATGGAAGAGACCATATGAGTCTCAATGCTTTATCTTCATCATAAAACTTGACTTTAATAGTTTATAATTTAGAAACAATAACATTTAGAACACTTAGATGATCAAATACTTTCATATGTTCATCCATACGTAAGCTATGAAACTGCTCCTTCAACAATAATCGATTTGATAAACCATTTTCTTGATATAGACTGAATTTCAGGTATTCATATTACAAATGTCCTAAGAGATATCTAAACACTGTAATCTGACTTCAACATAATGGCAAGCTAAAGTAAATAAAGCAGTGTAGAAAACTAAATAATACACGTAATTGTTAACTTAGTTCGGTGTACAACAACACCTACTCTAGGGACTACCAAGTCAGGGACGAAGTCAACTAGATAGTATCAATTTGTAGAACCACAACAAACTTTCACCTAGTTTACAATCTACTCACTTAATCACTACTCGTGCTTAACTTATACCTAAGACTCACCTAGGTATGAGACCCTTCTTAAATCCCTTACAATCACAATACAGTGACAAGAACACAATTCAAAATAATTACTTTAGAAGACACACTTTAAAGACACACAATCATTCACTGCTTAAAATCTTTGGAATGATTGACAAAACTTATAACTCAAAAGAAAAATCCTACTCTTTTATCAAGATTGTTGTACCCCAAAATTTGTCCTCCCATTTCCTCAACATTTTCTCATCACAAGACCCTTGAAGATCAAGACCCAGTTAGGGTTTCCTCTGCTCAAGACTTCTCCTTGCACTGTTGACCCAAATTAGGGTTTGTGTTTGCACAAAGATATTTTGACCTAAAATGCATAGGATGACTTTCATGCTTCATGTTGGACTCCCAAGTTTATCCATACCAAGTTTCAAGTCTTGATTTCAAATTTTGCCCAGTCAATTGGACAGTTGACCTAGAAATCAACTGTATTGGGGAAAAAAGTCAGTTGTGGCCAATTGACAGTCAAATCTCATGAAAATTGACCCACATCAACATTATGAACTCACATGGACCATTTGATCAAGTTTGGATCACAATTCCACAAGAAATTTGATCAGATCACCAAAAGGGCAAAATGGTCATTTTTAGGGTTTTGACTGCACAAAGGCAATTTTTGACTGTTTGACCTAGCCAATGGCAAAACAAGCTCACATATGGACTCAAGGACACCATGGAATTATCTTGACATGCTCAACAAGTTCAAAAGATCCCAAATACACAAGATTGACAGTTGAATTTCCCAGTCAATTGATCAATTTTGACTGTATACTGAAAAGTCAAACTTTGACTTTTTGGTCAAAATCAAGGGTCAAAATTCAATTTTCATCAAAACATGCCAAATCATGAAACTTGTTCATCAAGAAATCAAGAAATGAAAATTAGGGTTTGAAATGGAGATTTTTCATAACTTAGAATTTTTCTAAGTTATGAAAAACCCTAATTTTTTCCTAACTTTGCCCCACTTTCTCACCAAGATCCATTTGGATTCAAGAAAAAGTCAAAACATGAAAGTTGTAGCCTATTGCATAATCTACAACTTTTATTCACAAAGTTTTCCCAAAAGAAGCTTGTATCTCAAGTTACAATTTTTGGAACAAGGGTACCAAACCATTCTTAACTTAGTGAAAATTTGACCTATTTTAGGCAAGTTTTTTACCTAACTTCAAGACCATTTTCCATACACTTCCACTTGGAATTTCAATTTTCACTTCAAATATGGATTGTAGTACACATTCCAAGCTTTCCAAAATGTCCAAGAACTCATCAAACAACCTCATGGTTAGAGAGAATCGAATTTTGCAATATGGGAAAAACTCACTTTTGAATTGGCCAAGTTACATGTTCATAACACTATGCATTTCAATCTCAGCTTGCACAACTTGATTACATGTCTTTTATCTCAATTACACTCATAAATTTAATGCCAATCCTTTGTGCCAAGACCATGTTCTATGTGTTCAAGCATTGCCTAAAGGTTTAATCCCAAATTGGAAAAAGCATTATATCCATTTTTGCAAAAGTTACACTTTATGTCAATTGGTAAATCAAGAAGGTACAAAGGAAATCTAATTGGCACAAGTTTATGAGTTAATCACACTGATCAAGGAGAAGTTTAGCAGCATAGTATGGGGGCCTGTACAGGCTAGAAGCACAACTTGACCATTGCTTGCTTAAAGTTCAAGAAAGATAGCATAACATGTACCAACTCTCATATCAGTGAACCAAGGCTTAGAGAAAGTTATCAAACACATTCCAAACATTCATCCTAAGCTGAAGCACGACCCTAAGATCCTCAATACCTCCCCATTCCCAGAATCACCTTCAAACTGCTCAAAATAGGGCATCCCTGCAGTTTGAGTTCCATAGCTCAAACCTTCCATGCTTTCTTACTAAAAACTTGTCAAACACATTCCCTAACATCCCTTGAAGCTAACCAAAACCTAAGACACGACCTGTAACACTCCCAGGCATCATCACCATTTTCATTTTCTTGTTTTGCAGTTGAAGTTCTATAGCACGATTCAAAAGGTTTCAAGGCAAAGTAAAGCTTGGAATAACATCCTCACACTTCAAGGAAGCTGTACAAATCATCATCTTGCCCTGAAAGCTCCTCCATTGCAAGGCACAATTCCAACTGAACAGGTATATTCATGAAGTTCTATCTCTCAGTATAGGCATTGTTAGCTTTAGGTTTGTGAAGGAAACATGTCACAATCATAGCCCTGAACATGCCCATGTGATTAGATTTCATTTATATTATGTATGCTTAGAGAATTTTGAGTCTGAACATTGATGAAAAACTAGGTCAGGAATTGGGGGAGAAGAAATTCTCCCTCATCTTAGAGAGTTAAGTCAAGTTCTTTATATCCCTGGATTCGTCTTCTCATGCTTTACATTTTTCATGTTGTAAGTTTTGCTTAAAAGTCCAGGGATTGGGAGATAGAAAACGCGTGTTTCTTGAACAAAAGATGTTCTGAGGTTGAAGATGACCTGGTTCTGGGCTGGGCCTGTTTGACTTTTCTTTTTGCACCATATTTTTACTTATGCACCCCCTGAGCCCATTTTATTTATTTTAGTGATTTTTTGACTTTTTCTTTTTTGGTTTGACTTATTTATTTTTTCTTATGATATTAAAAATATAAAAAATATTTTTCTCACCATTTTCCTATTTATTAGTTATTTATTTGTTTAGATTAGTTTTTTTGAACATAAATAAATAAATAGATATACTTTTATTTAAAAAATGTTAAAATAGTGCAAATACCTTTTTATTTTCATTTTATCTTCTGAAAATATTTTATATAAAAAAATACTTTTTTATAAATATTAAATATTATTATTTTGTATATATAATACATATTTAGAATAATACATATATATATATATATATATATATATATATATATATATATATATATATATATATATATATATATATATATATATATATATATATATATATATATTTAGGTTAAATTACAAAATATACACACTTTTATTTTTCTTATTAGTATTTAATATAAAAATTACCTTTTGACAAATATACTTCATTTTTATTTTTGTATATAATAAATAAATATTTGTACATAATAAATAAATAACACATTTTATTTAATAAAATTAGGGTTTTGCCATAAACATGAAAAAACTCCAAAAAATAATACTTTTATTTTTGCTTATTTTGACATATAAAAATACTTTTTTTCCATACATACAAAAACCATTTTTGCATCTTGCATATTTATTTTTAGTTTATTTAATTTATGCAATTAAATATCTTGTAAATAATTCAATATTGATGTAATAGTTTAGGTTTAAATTCCCTGTCAAAATCCCCATTTGAACATTTGTACCCCCCTTCCCATATATTGTGTTGTAATAGCTTAGTAAATTTATTTTTCGCACTTTATTGCTTTCTAATTATACCATGTTAGAATTAGGGTTTGTATGCGAATTAAAAACGACAAAAATAGTTTGACCTAATTTCAAGATAAGCAAGCATGAAAATGGACACACAAATCACACTTGCACCCCTTAGGGTTTTCCACTTGTTGCCTTCAATAAATGGGCCATATTGCATGTTAGGTCTCTTTGGGCAAAACAAAACAATCAAACGATCATAGTCCCTCGATGACGCTTTCAAAATGTTGCCTAAACAAATGATCAAGTCCCTTAAGGAAAATTGCCCAAAGATACTTGGCACCATTGCAATTATGGTCTAAACGATGACCCGCGCCCGTCCCTTTCACATCCTAATATAAGATTGTCCACCAAATACAATGGTGGAACAAACTTGTTAAAAGGGTTAAAACATAGCAATAATCTTTGAGAAATTTAGGAGTAGATAACCTCTTAGTTACTTGAATCAAACTTGCAAAAACAAAACACTTGCCTATTTTCTAAAACCACACCTCGCAACACTTTCAAAACAAACTTTCAAAAACAAATGAAAACCTTTTCAAAAGACATACACCTTTGTATACATCCCAACATGGATCATTACCAAGGTTGCCACCACATTGGCTTCTTTTCAAAACATTTTCAAACCCACACACACAAAGCACCATTTCAAACAATTGAAAATTAAGGCAAGTTGATCTAAGCAAGTAACTAAGAGCCCATGGATAACCATGGATAGAAAGGGTGCTAATACCTTCCCTTTCTATAATCTACTCCCCGAACCCAAGAAAACATCTCAAAAGGTTTTTGCTGTGCTTTTTAAACCTTTCCTTAGGATAAAATAAAAAGTCGGTGGCGACTCTTGCTCAACCGAAACATTTGCGAAAACAAACGCAAAACCATAGTCAGTTCTCCCACCGTATCACAGAACTGGCGACTCTGCTGGGGACTAAATTTAAAAGTGGAGTAACCTTAGGGTTTAGATCACCTTTGTTTTCAATTGTTTGCCTTGTTTGCTTTTATATTTGTGGGTTTTGCATCGGAGTTTCATAGATCCTAACCCGGATCTGAGGAATCCCCTTTTTAGGTAGCATAATCTGTGAGGGACCTCTCCGGCGTAGACCGACATGGGTGAAGCAGTGGCTACATTGGTGTGGCACCTTGGTCTGTACCTATATCCCTTGTGTTGCAATAAGGAGAATATAGGTCTTCTAAGGAGTCATTAAACACCAACCAACCTTAGAACCTTAAATTGACCAAACTTGGCCATTAGGACAGTAGCAGTATGCTACACTCATTAAGGCTAAACTCTCGTGATGGTTTTGGCCGCAAGAAAAGATTGCGATGCTGGAGTTATGACCGATTGAGGGTAGTCAATGATTTGAGATCCTCTAGAACCCGGTTACTTTTGATAGGACAGGTTTTAACCAACGAAACCAAAAGAGGGTAATACCTAAACTTCATGCTGGCCTGAAACCTAAGGGTTGTCTTGTGTGATTTGTGTGCCTTATCATGCTTGCCTATGTGAATACTTGTGGTGTGCTTCATCATAGCATCATGCCATTATACCATTGCATGCATCCTGTATAAAGAACTAACCCATTTCAAAGACAAAAAAGTTTCATCTTTGCTCTGTTTTGTAGGACATCATGATGCCCGTGCGTAGGAATACTATCCGGCTCAACTTTGTTCAACCACCAACTTTGCTCAAGGATTTGGTTGGTAGGATTCCAAACACTTCTTCCTTCATCAACAGGCATGGTTCTCTCCTTGGCTTGATCACTGCAAAATGGGACCAACAACTGATAAGTGTTCTGACCCAGTTTTATGACCCCCTGTATCATTGTTTCACCTTTCAAGACTTCCAGCTGGTTCCTACCCTGGAAGAATTCTCTTATTTGCTTGGGATCCCTGTCTTGGAGCAAACTCCATTCACTGGTTTGGAAAAGACTCCTAGACCTGAAGAGGTTGTTGTAGTTCTCCCCTTGACCAAAGAAGAAGTATTGGCTAACTGGGAAACTAGAAGTGGAGTTAAGGGCTTTTTGGTCAAATTTCTGGTTGGCAAAGCTAATGATTTCTGGAATGACTTGGACTTCAAGGAGTACGAAGATATTCTGGCTCTTTTGATCTATGGTCTAGTATTGTTTCCCAATCCTGACACCTTTATCAGTATCCATGCCATAAGATCTTCGTGTCTCGGAATCCTGTACCCACTCTTTTGGGTGATATCCTGCAACAACTATATGCTCGTACTGCCCGAAAACGGGGAACTCCGTGGTGTTGTGCTCCTTTGCTAGTGAGGTGGTTTATTTCGCACCTCCCTAAGTTCGTGCTGAAGAATGAAGAAGGAAAGGGTTGGGCTCATAGGCTAATGTCTCTCACTGATAATGACATCACTTGGACTCTCAGAGGTTTGGATGAGGTAGCTGTCATTGATCGTTGCGGAGAATACCCTAATGTTCCGTTGATTGGTATCCAAGGAGGAATCTCTTATAATCCATGCTTAGCTCTCCGCCAGTTTGGAAGAGCCAGAAGAGCTGGGCCTCATGAAATGTTGGTTCCTCACTTCCATTTTGAGTTTCAGGTAGACAGTGACAAACTACGCCATGGATTCATTAAGGCTTGGGACAGAATTCACAAAGCTGACCCACATGAGTTAGGACCAAAGACTTCTCTACCAATGGAACCCTATTGCAAATGGGTCTGCATCCGTGCTCAGAAGTTAGGTATGCCGTACGAAGCTGTCAGATCTATCATTCTTGAATCTCCTGATGAAGATGGGGTTCCTCCAACTGTCCTCCCTCCTCAGATACCCACTGATTTTGATACAATGAAGAGATCTTGGGCGCAGCTAAAGGAAGAACGGGATTTTTATCGGGAAAAGTTCAACGAACAGGAACGGAAGATCCAGAGGCTGACCAAGCAATTGGAGGAAGAGCGGGTCCTGAATAACTACATCCACATTGAGAAGAGGAGGCCATGGGAGCACTGATGGGCTTTGGAATTTTCCTTTTACAGCTTTTATTTCCTTTTCAGTACTTTTCATTCCTGTAATGCCTAAGGGCAAGTTGTTGAAAATTTAAAAATTTGAATCTAATGAAGTGTGTTTCCCTTTTGTCTACAAAGTTGAATCTTGTTTGTCTTTGAAAACATAAAACATACGCATCTCATTGCACCATATGCATAGCAGGTACCCTTTTCCACAGGTTGCTTAATCTTCTTCGTTGTTTATTTGAACAGTCATCATGAATCCAGACTCATCCAGTGAGCAAGCAATCAAGGCCCTTCAGGCCCAAAGTGCCCAGTTTCAAGAGATGGTCCTAAGCCTGGCCCAAGGTCAGCAAGAGTTGAAGACTCTACTCCTGAAGAAGAAGAAGAAAAAGAGGACTGCGTTATTCAACACTGGACGCAGGTTTGGGAACACACTCCATAATGAAGCTGAACCAACTACTTCTTCTGCTGAGAAAAACAGTCCCCAAGGGGGAGGAGCTCCTAGTCCCGCAGTCTCTGACAACGAGACGGACTATAATGACGAACAATACCCACCTGCTGCTGACAGATACAAGCAATTGGAGGACCGCTTGAGCGCCATGGAGATTCAGAATGTGCCGGGGCTGGATTTCGGAGATTTGGGGTTATCTTCTGGGGTAGTAATTCCACACAAGTTTAAGGCGCCTGCCTTTGCCAAATATGATGGGGCTTCCTGTCCAAAGCTGCATCTGAGGTTGTACGTAAGGAAGATCCAACCTTACACGGCAGATAAGAACCTTTGGATTCACTTCTTCCAAGATAGCCTTTCGGGGTCACAGCTTGAGTGGTTCTACCAACTAGATGGAACTAGCATCTGACACTGGGAAGATTTGGCAACCGCATTCTACAGACAATATCAATACAATTCTGATCTCGCTCCTACGCGTACCCAACTTCAGGGTATGTCTCTAGGAACGGGCGAAGGGTTCAAAGAATATGCACAAAAATGGAGAGATTTGGCTGGTAGGGTGCAGCCTCCTTTGACTGATCGTGAGCTGGTTGATATGTTTTAGGGACTTTGTCTGGTCCATTTTTCAATCATTTGGTTGGTAACTCCTCCGCTGGGTTTACAGATTTGATTCTGACGGGAGAAAGAATTGAAGCTGGCATCAGGTCAAGAAAAATACAAAAAGCTGCCTCCACAAGTACTGAGAAGAGGCCTTTCAAGAAAGAAGCGAGTGTCGTCTATGGTCCTAGAAGACAAGTCAAGCCAGAAAGTCGCCAAGCCGTCAATGCCTTGGTCATTTCAAAACCTGTTGCTGCTCCTCAGCAGTACAATCAACAAAGAGGTGAAAGGCCCAAGAGACAGTATACTCGGTTGAGTATGACCTTGTCACAAATTTTACCGCAGCTGTTATCAACCAACTTGGTGACCATCAAAGAAGCGCCGAAGGTCGTTAATACTGCATCTCCTAAGTATAACCCAAATTCCCGTTGTGCTTATCATTCCGATAGCCCCGGGCATACTACTGATGATTTCTGGGCCTTGAGAAATAAAGTGCAAGATCTTATCGACGCAAAGGAAATTCAGTTTGAGGCGCCTGAGAGGACAAATGTTGTAACTGCTCCTATGCCCCAGCATAGAGTAAATGCCATCGAGGAAGATTTGTATGTTGTTTCGGTGATTGATGTTTCTACCCCTCTTTTGACTGTTAATAGGAACTTACTACTAGCCGGTTTATTTCCGGGTTGTAGCAAGGGTTGCCTCCTGTGTGCTGTTATCCCTACCGGTTGTTCGCTGCTGAAATCAGGCATCCAAAGCCTGATGGATAGCAAAGAAATTCTGTTCAAGAAAACTGTTGTTCCGTTTGTTTCCGCTGAAGAAATATCTGTTGTCATAATTTACAATCCTACCAAAGCTCCCCCGAGGAAGCCAGTCCAAATTATGTCTGTTGCACCCATTACTATTACTGTTCCGGGGCCTCTCCCCTATGAGTCTGATAAAGCGGTCCCATGGCATTATGGGGCCGACGTGTATGTGCTTGGGGTGAAGCAGGAGTTTAACACCAATACCAGTATCAGTAACATCACTGGTCCCGCCAAGATTACCCGCAGTGGCAGGCTTTTCTCGCCTGACATTGCACCGCCAGTTATCCGAAAACCTCTTACCATCACACCCGCAAGTGTGCATGTTCCGAATCAAGTTCCTGTGTCTACCACTGCCGCCGAGTCCTCTGATGCTCGAGGCAAAGAAGTTGCTACCGATTTGCCTTCCAGGACGGAGGCACCAAAAAAGACTGCTGTGGAAGCCTCCCAACAAGAAATGGAGGAAATCCTTAAAATCATTAAAAAGAGTGACTTCAATGTTGTTGAACAGTTGGGGCATACCCCCTCCAAAATCTCTATGCTATCATTGCTGCTATGCTCAGAGGCCCATGCAAAAGCCCTGATTTCATTTCTGAAAACGGCCCATGTGCCGCAGGAGACCTCTGCAGATCAATTCACTGACTGTGTGGCCAATTTGACAGCTGACAATGGTTTGGGGTTCTCGGATGCTGACCTCACCGCCAAAGGGAAAAATCACAATGATGCCCTGCATGTTTCCATAGAATGCAGGGGCACTACTCTCGCACACGTATTGGTGGATACCGGTTCTTCCCTGAATGATTTGCCCAAGAAGGCATTGGATCGCTTGGATTGTGAGGGCCTGGAATTGAAGCCTAGTAACATCATTGTTAGAGCCTTCGACGGTTCTAAGAGGATGGTGCACGGTGAGGTAGACATTCCTATTCGTGTGGGTTCCCAAGTTTTCGACTCAACATTCTATGTAATGGATATTCGTCCATCTTATTCCTGCTTGTTGGGTCGACCATGGATTCACAAAGCTGGGGCAGTAACATCCACTCTACACCAAAAGCTCAAATACCCTGTCAAAGGGAAGATTGTTACTGTGCAAGGTGAGGAGGAATACATGGTTAGTCACTTGAATTCATTCCGGTATATCGAGATGGACGGGGAATTTATTGAAACCCCCTTTCAGCATTTTGAGGAAGTACCTCCAACGTTGGCATCGGCTGAGGCAGTGGTTGAAGAAGACTTTCCGTTGAAGATGGCGTCCTTGAAAGATGCCTGGGCTGTAATCGAGAAAGGCAATTGTGCAAATTGGGGTCAGCTTCCTGACTTCACTCAAAAGAACGACAAGTTTGGGCTGGGCTTTACTGCAGAGGCTCAGAGGGCTGTGCGCAAGGAAAAGATCAGAAAGGCTCCAGTGTTTATCACCAGTCCAAGGGTGAATGCTATCGAGGAGGATGTAGAGGAAGCAGAGTTTGACAATTGGATCTACCCGACCACCAGCAACAGACCAAGCAACTGGACGGCAAAGGATTTTACACCTATCACATTTGTCACGCAGTAATTAACTCTTTTGATTTTCAATTTGTAACAAACAATATGTTAAAACTTTATTGGCTCGGTGTCCTACCCGGGGCATCGTAGCTCCATTTGTGAGGGCCTTTTGTATGACATTTCCATATATCATCAATCAAAACATTGGATGTTTGTTGCATTTAAAATCTTGTGCTCTTTTTCTTCCTGTGTTATATATTGCAAAACAGCTATATTTACACACACTCACTCATACAGGTTTCAATCCACTCTGGATCTCACTGGTAACAGTTCTGCTACCACCAGTTATGACTTCGAGAATCCGATCAACTTGGCCGAAGACGAAGGAGAAGATGATTGCGAAGTGCCTAGCGAACTCGCAAGACTGCTACTCCAGGAAGAGAGGGCTATTCAGCCGCATGAAGAGCCGGTGGAAACAGTTAACCTGGTGTGATCGGTGGATCTGGAACTGACTGTTTAACGCTGGTTTCACGAAATGTCGCGGAAGCAAGAGTCACCACCGTCTTTTATTTTCTCCAACATGGAAAGGACAAAAGCACAGCAAAATTCCTTATGAGATAGTTTCTCGGTTCGGGAGGTAGATTTATAGAAAGGGAAGGTGTTAGCACCCTTTCTATCCATGGTTATCCATGGGCTCTTAGATACTTGCTTATTTGTGTTTTCAAAATGTTTGTTTGCTTTTCGATTGTGAGTGGGTTTGAAAAAGTTTCTTTGAAAACTTCAATTCGACTCTTGTATCAGTCCTCAAGAGTGTTGTGAAGCGTTTGTTTTGAAATCTTTTAGAAAGTGTCAGTGTGAAAAGAGTTTTTTTTATTTGTTTTGAATTAGAGCAAGTATCTACGAGTCATCTACCTACCCTAAGGAATTAGGCGGTGTAAATGTCCTTAAGGTAGTGCCATCCCATCATTGAGAGGTAGGTAGCACCACCGTTGGAGGTGTTCGGGTCAATTCGTTTGTAGGGACAGTGTGGTCACCGAGCAACAGCAAGACACCTTAGAAGCTACCCTTATGCCATTGATCTTTTTATTCCGAGGCAACCGTTTCGAGGCAACTTGTTTCGAGGCAACTTGTTTCGAGGCAACTAGATCAATGGACATAAGGACTCACTAAGACGTCCTATACTCGACGACCACGTTTCGAGGGGGAAGGCAACAATATGGTCACCAGAGCAACGGTAGGACACCTTAGAAGCTACCCTTATGCCATGGGTCATGGACATAAGGACTTACTAAAACGTCCTATACTCGACGACCACGTTTCGAGGGGCAAGGCAACAGTGAGGCGTACCCTAGAAGTGGTGTGTGCATTTGTGTGTTGTATTCAGTTAATGTTTTATCTTGTCATGCATTATGGTGATCTACGCTTTGATTTTATTTGGGCCATTCATTCTTTCATGCAAAATTTAGCAGTTAAGGGGTGCGGAAAGTAAATTGCGGAAAACGTAAATCCTACGCTATTACAAGGCGCGGGTCTATACATCGCCAAATCTTTACAAAGACCTGTTTTAAGTAAATAAGTGCGAAAAATAAAAGAAAACGGTAAAAGGTCCTATTTACTATTACATATCCGGAGTAATTACATAATAATCAAACAAATTAAATACGCGCGAATAAAGAAAAGGGAATTAAATTTTTTGTCTTTTTTGGTAATTAAATGAAATTGAAAACTAATTAATTATTTTAATTACAAGAAAATATTTTTTTGTTTTTTTTTATATTTTTTATGAAATAAAATAGAAATAAAAAGAAACAAAGTTAAAGATTAACCTAAATCTAAATCTATTTTAATTATTAAAATGTTTAAATGGCCTAATTAAAAACTAATTCAATTTGATTTATTTACAAAATAATAATAAAAGTGTTAATTATATTTTTTTGGTTTTTTTGGGTCAATTTTGATAATTAAAAGCAAAATAAAAGTCAAATTAATGATTATTTAACAATTAATTAAAATATGCATGCAAAAATATTATTTTTAATGTCAAAAATTAAATAAACATTTTTCTGATTAAAATGCAAAAGGAAAATATTTTTTTGTGAATTTTTAAATGCATGAGAAAATTATTTGAATATAAATTAAATTAGGATAAAACATAAAAAAAAAAACAAAGGAATTATGTTAATTATGGAAAAGGTGAAAGAAATGCCAGAACCAGGACTTGAACTCGTGCCCTTTGGAGAAATCCACTAATGCATTGCCATCTGAGCTGTGCGCGCTAGTTGAAACAATAACAATACATAAACATTATATTAGCAAATCAAATAATCCCCTGGAAAAAAAAAAGAAAAGCGCGCTTATTTCAAACGGACAAATGAGGAGGGGACGCGTCAGCGTCTTCTTCCTTGGACTGGTTTTTTTACCTGCGGATTTCTATCCGCAGGAAGTTTCGCACGCTGCTTCAAAAATAGTCCTCAAGCCATGAAAACGCCACCTAAAGCCATGGATACATTCGTCTTGGTCCCCTGATCACATCCCTACTCATGGTTCGTCTTGAATTCTCCTGAAAAACCAAACGCCTAAAAAACAAAATACACAAACCCTAGGTACGGATTTGGTCATACAAGGCATAAAAATGGAATTGAATAAAGCTATTAGATCCAGAATCAAACAAACAACATGATTATACCAAAAAATTTGAGAAAAGATACAAGAATAGAGAGTATGGATTTCGTGCACAGGGGCAAGTTTGAGACAACTTACAGCGTCGTATAGGTGATCTCAGGCTGTGTTTTTGGTCTCTTCAGCTTCAGGGCGTGGCAATGAAGAAGGCTATGTGCTTCTTTTGATCTCAAAGTGCCTGTAACCTAGCTTTCAATCCCTCACTTTTTTGACAAATTTTTGTTTTGGTCCTGGCCGTTTTTTAGCTTTCTAGGTCGTGAATGAGGCTTGCAAGGCTTGTATATATAGGCTTGGATGAGAATCAGTCACATTAAGGAGCTTTTAAGCCTTGCAATAAAGTTTTGATTTTCTCCATAATCACCATTGAAATAACTTGCCATATTTGCTCCAAATTTGATTTTTTTTTTACTTGAAATAGGTATTGAACGAATTTGGTATATGTTTTATGGTGTATCAAAGCTATTCAAACCACAAAATATCCTCCCATTAATTTTCTTGATTTTTATTTGAATTTTAAAGATTTAAAATGAATTAAATCAAATAAAATTAAACAAAAATAGAAAAATTAATTTTTATTCTTGAAATAAAACATGGGACATGTGGGAGGTATGAAAAAGCTGAATCAAGTGGAAAAAGTGGGCCCCTTTTGTCAAAAATGAAGTTTCAAGGATAATTGACTTTGGCCCTTTCACAAAAATTTCCCAATTTCTCCAATGCATATCTTGCTCAATTTTGAAGCTATGAACATGTTCTTGGACATTTTGGAAAGGTCTTGAAGTCCTCTAACCAATTCCTTTGGTCCCATGTCATTTTGATTTACCAATATCAAGTTATGGTCTTTGACTTAAAGTGCCTTTTTGTTGACTTTTGAAAATGACCTATAATGTTGAAATTGATAACTTTTTGTGAGAGCATTTCTTGGACTTGGAATTTGAAGACGAGTTGTAGGAAATGTCTTCCCCTTCAAAATGAGCATTGGATGGGATTTTTCTGATGAGCCATGAAAAAGTTATGCCTTGGTCAAGGTACAGTTGACTTTTCAGCTGTCCAAAAATAGAAACTTTTGACACCTTGATGATTTTTGAGCCATGCTTGAGGAATCATGATCAAGATTTGACCAAATGATGATTGTGGCTTCAAAATAAGATGTTGACCAAAATTTTTGACTTTTGACTGCCAAATGACCATTTTGCCCCTATAGTTGATTGTGAAGCAATTAGGGTTTTTGACTGTGCAACTTGACCTTGTGAGCCTTGAAACTTGACATGTAGGTGCTTGGCAATGTTTATAGGCATGTGGGACTTGTTTGGACCATTGAAAACCTCAACTTCCTTGAAGGAACCAAAACCTTAATTTTGACTGGCTTAGGAGGATGGTTGACTGTGCAATCCTTGGAGTAGCCTTGAACCATTTGAGGTGATGCTTGGCAAAACTTTTGAAGAATATGGGAGGGCAAATTTTGGGGTACAACACCTGGGTACTGAGACAGATAGAAAAGAGGTCAAGATTGGTGCCAATCTAGAGCTCAGCGTGAAGCAACGATTGATCCAGATGCTACATAATTACATGGAGATATTTGCTTGGTCCTACGAGGACATGCCTGGTTTGGATGCCGAAATTGTAGTTCATCACCTGCCAACCAAGGAAGACTGCCCTCCGGTAAAGCAAAAGGTCCGCCGTATGCGTCCAGAGATGTCCGAAAAGATCAAGGCTGAGGTTATGAAGCAATTCGATGTCGGGTTTCTTGCAGTGACCTCTTACCCTCAGTGGGTTGCTAATGTGGTGCCAGTGCCGAAGAAGGACGGTAAAGTCAGAATGTGTGTCGACTACAGGGATCTAAACAGGGCAAGCCCCAAGGATGATTTTCCTCTACCTCACATTGACGTTCTTGTTGACAATACTGCTCAACACAAGGTGTTCTCCTTCATGGATGGTTTTTCAGGGTATAATCAGATCAAGATGGCTCCGGAAGATATGGAAAAGACTACCTTTGTGACTCAGTGGGGCACCTTCTGCTACAAGGTCATGCCGTTCGGGTTGAAAAATGTTGGGGCAACCTACCAACGTGCCATGGTTGCTTTATTTCATGATATGATCCATCATGAGATTGAGGTATATGTTGATGACATGATTGCAAGGTCCCAAACGGAGGAGGAACATCTTGATCATTTGAGGAAGCTGTTTGACCGACTGAAGTTATACAAACTGAGGTTGAACCCAAACAAATGCACCTTTGGGGTGAGGTCCGGAAAATTGCTAGGTTTCATTGTAAGTGATAAAGGTATTCAGGTGGACCCTGCCAAGGTAAAAGCCATACAAGAGATGCCAACTCCAAAGACAGAGAAAGAAGTCAGAGGCTTCCTGGGACGACTGAATTACATTGCCCGATTCATCTCACATCTGACTGCTACTTGTGAGCCAATCTTCAAATTACTGAAGAAAGATCAAGTAGTACGCTGGAACGATGAATGTCAGGCTGCCTTTGAAAAGATAAAGGAGTACCTCCAAGAGCCACCCATTCTTATGCCACCAGTGGAAGGGAGACCTCTAATACTATACTTGACAATTCAATGGGGTGTGTGTTGGGGCAGCATGACGAGTCTGGCCGAAAAGAGCATGCTATTTATTACCTGAGCAAAAAGTTTACCGACTGTGGGTCTCGTTACTCACTGCTTGAGAAAACTTGATGCGCTTTGGTATGGGCTGCTCGCCGGCTGAGACAGTATATGCTGACCCACACTACTCTTTTGATTTCAAAGATGGATCTCATCAAGTACATATTCGAAAAGCCTGCTCTGTCTGGAAGAATAGAGAGATGGCAAATGATCTTGACAGAATATGATATCCAGTATACAACTTAGAAAGCAATTAAAGGAAGTGTACTGGCAGATCATTTGGCACACCAACCTGTGGACGATTACCAATCATTGAACTTTGATTTTCTAGACGAAGACATCATGGTGGTAACTGATTGTGAAGTGCCTGGAGCGGATGAAGGACCTGAGGAAGGATCCCGATGGTCTATGCATTTTGACGGGGCCTCCAACGCTTTGGGTAACGGCGTCGGCGCTGTAATCATATCTCCCAAAGGAACTCATACTCCACTCACCGCCCGATTGTGTTTCAACTGCACCAACATGGCAGAATATGAGGCATGTATCATGGGTCTTCAAGCCGCAATCGACTTAAGGATCAAATTTCTGAGTGTCTTCAGAGTTTCCGCTCTCGTGATCAATCAGATCAAAGGCGAGTGGGATACGAAACACCCAAATCTTATTCCTTACAAGGAGTATGTGTTGACTTTGCTTCCCCACTTTGAAGAGATAACTTTTGAGCACTTCCCAAGAGAGGAGAATCAGCTAGCGGACGCACTAGCTACAATGTCTTCAATGTTCAAAGTTAAATGGGACAATGAGGCTCCCCGGATCATCATCTGGAAGTTAGACGAATCGGCATACTGCTGCAATCTTGAGGCCGAAAAGGTGACTGAAAAACCCTGGTATCATGAGGTGAAGAGGTACTTGGAAGCTCAAGAATACCCTGAAGGTGCATCTGTCAATGACAAGAAGTTCATGAGAAGGTTTGCGGCAAAATTCTTCCTCAGCAACGACATTCTCTACAAACGGAATCATGATTCAACTCTACTGCGTTGTGTGGATAAGGCTGAAGCAGAGAAGATCATGATAGAACTGCATGAAGGTACATTTGGGACACATTCCAGTGGACACACCATGGTAAAGAAAATCCTTAGGGCAGGATATTTCTGGTCCACAATGGAAGCCGATTGTTACCAACATTCTCGAACTTGTCATAAATGCCAGATCTATGCTGACAAGGTGCATATTCCTCCAGTTCCTCTGAACGTCCTGACGGCACCTTGGCCTTTTGCAATGTGGGGCATTGATATGATCGGTGAGATCCGACCGACGGCATCCAACGGGCATCGCTTCATCTTGGTAGCGATCGATTACTTCACGAAGTGGGTTGAGGCAGCTTCCTACGCCACAGTAACCAAGAGCGTCGTGGCACGTTTCATCCGGCATAATCTGATCTGTCGGTACGGCGTCCCGGAAAGAATCATTACGGACAACGGTACCAATCTCAATAACAAGATGATCACTGAGCTCTGCGAGCAATTCAAAATATAGCACCATAACTCTTCTCCTTACCAGCCGAAGATGAATGGGGCTGTAGAGGCAGCTAATAAGAATATTAAGAAAATTGTGCAGAAGATGACAGTGACCTATAAAGATTGGCACGAGATGTTACCGTTCGCTCTTCATGGGTACCGTACCTCAGCAAGGACGTCAACCGGGGCAACTCCTTTCTCCTTGGTCTATGGCATGGAGGCAGTCTTGCCAATTGAAGTCCAGATACCCTCTCTCCGGATAATGAAGGATGCAGACTTGAGTGAAGATGACTGGATCCAAACTTGACTTGATCAATTAAACCTGATTGACGAAAAGAGGCTCACCGCTATCTGTCATGGTCAGACGTACCAAAAACGGATGATCAGGGCATTTAACAAGAAAGTCAGACCACAAGAGTATCAAGTTGGGGACCTGGTAATCAAACGCATCATCCTTCCTCAAAGTGATCCCCGGGGCAAATGGACCCCTACATACGAAGGGCCATTTGTGGTTAAACATGTGTTCTCAGGAGGAGCCATGATCCTAACCACCATGGATGGTGACGACCTTCCTCACCCCGCCAATGCAGACATAGTGAAAAGATACTACGCATAAAAGACCCGCTAGGTTGACACACCTAGGCAAAAATAAGGGCTTCCCGGCGAACCAAAAGGGTTCGGGCAAAAATAAGGGATGAAATGAAAAAAATCTGTACACCCGGCAAGTCGAAAACCTGAAAAGGCGGCTTGGGCAAAAATGGGTATCCCGGTGGACTGAAAACCCGAAAGGGCGGTCCAGGCAAAAGTTAGGGATAAAGCGTAACACTATGTCTCATTGGTTCACCTTGCATCCAGAATTCGGCATCAACTATCTGACTCAGACTTCGGCATCGACCAATCAGCTTCATCTTCAACTAGGCAGCAAAGTGATGAGACGCTTGAAGACATAAAGGCGATAGCAGAGTTGGAACCCAGTGGGAATATTGTACACATAGCTGTTTTGTTTCCTTTTCAAAATTGTAAATTCTATGTTATTCAGCGGCATTCTCTTACTAGGATGTCAGCCTCTTGTACAAAAACGCCTATTCACAGGAAAATTTCAAAATCAATAGAAATTCATTTTCCCATACAAATTGCCATTGTTTTTCCTTTTTCTGTTTTGTCTTGCGAAGAACGTCCAATGTTCATTTTTGATATATGCATTTGACATTAAATTGCTGATTCATAAATATTTGCATATGAAACAAAAGACTAATTACAGGTGACATCAGAAACAGGGGCAATGTAAAGATTGTCTGATGCAGTCTGGTTGCTTTGTCCGCCAAGGTACCAAGGTAGATCTAACTGAAGGATGTGATCAAATTCTCTCAACTCCCCACAGAGTAAGACAAAATAGCAACTTTCCCCAGTGGAGTATAGGCATTCATCAGCAAGCGTCCCCAGCAGGTCCTAGAGCTTATCCCCAGTAGATTCTGGAAGCTTGTTCCCTATAGAGTACGGACGTCTCTCCCGAGCTTTATTCAAAGTTATTCCTCACAAGGACTTATAACTGGGTTATCCTCAGCTAATTGCCACGGAAGATCGCCCTCGGCAAAGTTCTTTCAATCCCCAGCGGAGTTTATCTTTGGTATCCCCAGCGGAGTCCATCATTGAAATCATCAGTGAAGCTCTCGTCAAACTTCAGCAAAATATCTCTTCCACAGAGCAATTCCCCAACGGAGTCATCTTCTCCTACCAGTGTATTCTTGCAACTATCATCCCCAGCGGAAGCGAAGAAGCTCTACTCTTCAATATCAGCCCAAGATTCAACTTCCCGGCCGGTCGTCAAGGATTTATTTTCCTAGACGAAAATACATTCATAAACATTTCACATTTCATACATCTCGCTTACATACATGATAAAGTGCATACAACACTATCTCATGTTGAACATCATGACATCATACATCATGACATTGCATACAACTGATGTTTTTTTGCCTTTTCAGGGAAAAAGACAATCCCAAAGACAACTACCTTCAACTGTCACAATTCCAGATTCGATACCTGTATCTAGCCAGGGCACATCTGTGAGTGATCAGTTTCCAGACTCGATTCCTGTATCTAGCCAGGGCACGTCTGAAGAGTTCGAAGATTCGATTCCTGTATCCAGCCAGGGCATATCTAGCAACTATCACAATCCCAGATTCGATTCCTGTATCCAGCCAGGGCATATCTAGCAACTATCACAATCCCAGATTCGATTCCTGTATCCAGCTAGGGCATATCTATTGACCAAATTTCCAGACTCGATTCCTGTATCTAGCCAGGGCACGTCTGAAGAGTTCGAAGATTCGATTCTTGTATCCAGCCAGGGCATATCTGTTGACCACATTTCCAGACTCGATTCCTGTATCTAGCCAGGGCACGTATGAAGAGTTCGAAGATTCGATTCCTGTATCCAGCCAGGGCATATCTGTTGACCACATTTCCAGACTCGATTCCTGTATCTAGCCAGGGCACATTTGAAGAGTTCGAAGATTCGATTCCTGTATCCAGCCAGGGCATATCTGTTGACCACATTTCCAGACTTGATTCCTGTATCTAGCCAGGGCACGTCTGAAGAGTTCGAAGATTCGATTCATGTATCCAGCCAGGGCATATCTGTTGACGACTATTTACGGACTCGATTCCTGTATCCAGCCAGGGCACATCTGTGAGCAACCGATTGTAGATTCGACACCTGTATCTAGCCAGGACATATCTGCATGAGGAGATTGATAATCAAACACCTGTAACAAGCCAGGAAAACATCTGTCTTTCTCAAATACACAAGTTCTCGCTAAGGAATCTCTTATGCGATCAACGCTTCCAAATGGCATCTATAAGCCCATTCCCAACAAGGCTCTGTCACATCTCCAGATGGCATCAATAAGCCCATCTCCCTATCCACCATCTCTCCAAATGGCATCTATAAGCCCATTCCCGACATCACATTGCTGATACTCCAACATGCGAGTGCAAATTTCCGGGCACTCTAGTGTCCAATCTCCTTTTACCCTCGAGTCACGAAAGGCAAACTTGCCAATCTAACTCTTCAGGTTCAAGAAGATTGAACAGGGGCAAATGTTGTACCCCAAAATTTGCCCTCCCATTTCCTCAACATTTTCTCATCACAAGACCCTTGAAGATCAAGACCCAGTTAGGGTTTCCTCTGCTCAAGACTTCTCCTTGCACTGTTGACCCAAATTAGGGTTTGTGTTTGCACAAAGATATTTTGACCTAAAATGCCTAGGATGACTTTCATGCTTCATGTTGGACTCCCAAGTTTATCCATACCAATTATCAAGTCTTGATTTCAAATTTTGCCTAGTCAATTGGACAATTGACCTAGAAATCAACTGTATTGGGGAAAAAAGTCAGCTGTGGCCAATTGACAGTCAAATCTCATGAAAATTGACCCACATCAACATTATGAACTCACATGGACCATTTGATCAAGTTTGGATCACAATTCCACAAGAAATCTGATCAGATCACCAAAAGGGCAAAATGGTCATTTTTAGGGTTTTGACTGCACAAAGGCAATTTTTGACTGTTTGACCTAGCCAATGGCAAACCAAGCTCACATATGGACTCAAGGACACCATGGAATTATCTTGACATGCTCAACAAGTTCAAAAGATCCCAAATACACAAGATTGACAGTTGAATTTCCCAGTCAATTGATCAATTTTGACTGTATACTAAAAAGTCAAACTTTGACTTTTTGGTCAAAATCAAGGGTCAAGATTAATTTTTCATCAAAACATGCCAAATCATGAAACTTGTTCATCAAGAAATCAAGAAATGAAAATTAGGGTTTGAAATGGAGATTTTTCATAACTTAGAATTTTTCTAAGTTATGAAAAACCCTAATTTTTTCCTAACTTTGCCCCACTTTCTCACCAAGATCCATTTGGATTCAAGAAAAAGTCAAAACATGAAAGTTGTAGCCTATTGCATAATCTACAACTTTGATTCACAAAGTTTTTCCAAAAGAAGCTTGTATCTCAAGTTACAATTTTTGGAACAAGGGTACCAAACCATTCTTAACTTAGTGAAAATTTGACCTATTTTACGCAAGTTTTTTACCTAACTTCAAGACCATTTTCCATAAACTTCCACTTGGAATTTCAATTTTCACTTCAAAGATGGATTGTAGTACACATTCCAAACTTTCTAAAATGTCCAAGAACTCATCAAACAACCTCATGGTTAGAGAGAATCGAATTTTGCAATATGGGAAAAACTCACATTTGAATTGGCCAAGTTACATGTTCATAACACTATGCATTTCAATCTGAGCTTGCACAACTTGATTACAGGTCTTTTATCTTAATTACAATCATAAATTTAATGCCAATCCTTTGTGCCAAGACCATGTTCTATGTGTTCAAGCATTGCCTAAAGGTTTAATCCCAAATTGGAAAAAGCATTATATCCATTTTTGCAAAAGTTACACTTTATGTCAATTGGTAAATCAAGAAGGTACAAAGGAAATCTAATTGGCACAAGTTTATGAGTTAATCACACTGATCAAGGAGAAGTTTAGCAGCATAGTATGGGGGCCTGTACAGGCTAGAAGCACAACTTGACCATTGCTTGCTTAAAGTTCAAGAAAGATAGCATAACATGTACCAACTCTCATATCAGTGAACCAAGGCTTAGAGAAAGTTATCAAACACATTCCAAACATTCATCCTAAGCTGAAGCACGACCCTAAGATCCTCAATACCTCCCCATTCCCAGAATAACCTTCAAACTGCTCAAAACAGGGCATCCCTGCAGTTTGAGTTCAATAGCTCAAACCTTCCATGCTTTCTTACTAAAAACTTGTCAAACACATTCCCTAACATCCCTTGAAGCTAACCAAAACCTAAGACACGACCTGTAACACTCCCAGGCATCATCACCATTTTCATTTTCTTGTTTTGCAGTTGAAGTTCTATAGCACGATTCAAAAGGTTTCAAGGCAAAGTAAAGCTTGGAATAACATCCTCACACTTCAAGGAAGCTGTACAAATCATCATCTTGCCCTGAAAGCTCCTCCATTGCAAGGCACGATTCCAACTGAACAAGTATATTCATGAAGTTCTATCTCTCAGTATAGGCATTGTTAGCTTTAGGTTTGTGAAGGAAACATGTCACAATCATAGCCCTGAACATGCCCATGTGATTAGATTTCATTTATATTATGTATGCTTAGAGAATTTTGAGTCTGAACATTGATGAAAAACTAGGTCAGGAATTGGGGGAGAAGAAATTCTCCCTCATCTTAGAGAGTTAAGTCAAGTTCTTTATATCCCTGGATTCGTCTTCTCATGCTCTACATTTTTCATGTTGTAAGTTTTGCTTAAAAGTCCAGGGATTGGGAGATAGAAAACGCGTGTTTCTTGAACAAAAGATGTTCTGAGGTTGAAGATGACCTGGTTCTGGGCTGGGCCTGTTTGACTTTTCTTTTTGCACCATATTTTTACTTCTGCACCCCCTGAGCCCATTTTATTTATTTTAGTGATTTTTTGACTTTTTCTTTTTTGGTTTGACTTATTTATTTTTTCTTATGATATTAAAAATATAAAAAATATTTTTCTCACCATTTTCCTATTTATTAGGTATTTATTTGTTTAGATTAGTTTTTTTGAACATAAATAAATAAATAGATATACTTTTATTTAAAAAATGTTAAAATAGTGCAAATACCTTTTTATTTTCATTTTATTTCATTTTATCTTCTGAAAATATTTTATATAAAAAAATAATTTTTTATAAATATTAAATATTATTATTTTGTATATATAATACATATTTAGAATAATACATACATATATATATATATATATATATATATATATATATATATATATATATATATATATATATATATATATATATATATATATATATATATATATATATATATATATATATATATATATATATATATATATATATATATATATATATATATATATATATATATATATATATATATATATATATATATATATATATATATATATATTTATTAATATATTTAGGTTAAATTACAAAATATACACACTTTTATTTTTCTTATTAGTATTTAATATAAAAAATACCTTTTGACAAATATACTTCATTTTTATTTTTGTATATAATAAATAAATATTTGTACATAATAAATAAATAACACATTTTATTTAATAAAATTAGGGTTTTGCCCTAAACATGAAAAAACTCCAAAAAATAATACTTTTATTTTTGCTTATTTTGACATATAAAAATACTTTTTCCATACATACAAAAACCATTTTTGCATCTTGCATATTTATTTTTAGTTTATCTAATTTAGGCAATTAAATATCTTGTAAATAATTCAATATTGATGTAATAGTTTAGGTTTAAATTCCTTGTCAAAATCCCCATTTGAACATTTGTACCCCCCTTCCCATATATTGTGTTGTAATAGCTTAGTAAATTTATTTTTCGCACTTTATTGCTTTCTAATTATACCATGTTAGAATTAGGGTTTGTATGCGAATTAAAAACGACAAAAATAGTTTGACCTAATTTCAAGATAAGCAAGCATGAAAATGGACACACAAATCACACTTGCACCCCTTAGGGTATTCCACTTGTTGCCTTCAATAAATGGGCCATATTGCATGTTAGGTCTCTTTGGGCAAAACAAAACAATCAAACGATCATAGTCCCCCGATGACGCTTTCAAAATGTTGCCTAAACAAATGATCAAGTCCCTTAAGGAAAATTGCCCAAAGATACTTGGCACAATTGCAATTATGGTCTAAACGATGACCCGCGCCCGTCCCTTTCACATCCTAATATAAGATTGTCCACCAAATACAATGGTGGAACAAACTTGTTAAAAGGGTTAAAACATAGCAATAATCTTTGAGAAATTTAGGAGTAGATAACCTCTTAGTTACTTGAATCAAACTTGCAAAAACAAAACACTTGCCTATTTTCTAAAACCACACCTCACAACACTTTCAAAACAAACTTTCAAAAACAAATGAAAACCTTTTCAAAAGACATACACCTTTGTATACATCCCAACATGGATCATTACCAAGGTTGCCACCACATTGGCTTATTTTCAAAACATTTTCAAACCCACACACACAAAGCACCATTTCAAACAATTGAAAATTAAGGCAAGTTGATATAAGCAAGTAACTAAGAGCCCATGGATAACCATGGATAGAAAGGGTGCTAATACCTTCCCTTTCTATAATCTACTCCCCGAACTCAAGAAAACATCTCAAAAGGTTTTTGCTGTGCTTTTTAAACCTTTCCTTAGGATAAAATAAAAAGTCGGTGGCGACTCTTGCTCAACGGAAACATTTGCGAAAACAAACGCAAAACCATAGTCAGTTCTCCCACCGTATCACAAAGATGATATTAAAGAGGCTCACAAATCACACACATAAATTCTAACAAAAACACATGTAATTTCCACACAAAAACTAGGTTTGTGATAATCTATTTAAAACAATCCTCTGAGGTGGATTGGGCTTCAAAACCGCAATAATTTATCTCCTAAAAATCTATAGAAACTTCTGCATAAAAATAAGACTTCAATCATTTGTTTCCTAAATTATCTCCATAATTAGAAATTAAAAATATTTCTTGAATTCAGCTTGAATCTCTTAATCCTTAAACTGACCACCATATAGAATAAAATAATATTTCTAGAATATTCTGCATCTGAAATAAACTAAAACATCCAACTATCCTCAAACAAAGTCAAATAAACTTAAAGAAGCAAAAGACGATAATCAAAGAATCACAAATTAACAGGTTTTGAAAACGGAAAACAAATGTAATGGTTCAAATGAAAAACAATACACGCAAAGTAAACACTTACCACTAAACTACGACTATAACATAAACACGAAACAAATGCTAAATACAAAAATTATGCCAAACATTCTAAAAAATTACTAGTTCACAAATGAATCACACCTAGCAAACACAATCATCGGTAGATGAAAAACACACAAAAATAAGGTATTTTTACTCATTCAACAATCTTGCAAACAATAGACTAAATTATGCATTCATCTAAAAATTTACATTGAAAATATAAAAGCAAGAATCTCAAGGGCTTTTCAAGGTTGTAATGTGGTTTGATTAACAAACAAGTGATAAGTCCTAAAGCTAATCGAAACAAAAACTTACCTAAACCTAAGGGAGTAATTACTTCCACAAAGTTTCAAACAATAGAATTTCAATCAAACTTCTTCTTCATCCCAAATTTCAAACCAACACACATCACTTATTCAAAACAACATTATTCCATACTCTTTTCGTTTATCTTTTTGAAAGCTTTTATATTTTTTCCTTTCTTTTTCTATCACTTTTTTTTCATTTCTTTTCTCACTTTTTTTTTTCTTTTCAACCTCATAGCAATCAACCAATAAATACACAATCATTTTTATCCCCAACTTAAATTCAACCAACATCTTAGTGAGGATTCAAACCAAAACAACGGTTGAGGATTCAAGAAAACAATGAATCAACATCCATGCAAAAAGGGGAACTAAACACTCATAGACAAGAATTTAGCAAATACAACATGGATATCGATAAAAATCTCAAAGGGTTACTAATGATCATACACCCACGAGGTGAATTGACTATTTGGTTAGGTAATTATGCTCAAAATGGAACAAAAAAATGGCTTGATCATGTTTAAGCTTTCATACAATCAACACAAACAAAAGATTAAGCATAATAAAATCCAGTTAAAACAAGAATTGTGGTGTCCAGCATATGTGAACAATGGAAAGCTACCTCACAAAAAGGATAGGAACTAAAGTGATTCACAAATGAACAAGTATACAAAAGAATGAATGACATAAAAATTGTAAAAAGTCCAAGTATCATGAATATGATAAAGTATAGAAAGTGATAAACACATACCTCAAACGTGTACAAAAATTTAACAAAATCATTATCATGCATTCGCAAGTCGAAACGATCAAACGTGGCAAATCACCTCAATATTCTACAAGTTACCAGACCAAAACTTGAGTCCAAACAACAACAAAAAATTATAAAAATAATACTCCTACAAAATTTCAATGTGCAAAATTTACAATATATACAACGAACAAAACTCCTCAAGCTAAACACGACAAGCTTTCGAAAAACACAAATTGACATAACAAAATAAATACAAATAACGAAATGAAAACCAGGTGAAAATGAATTAACAAGTTGAAAAGTGAAGATTTAAAATTCAGAATATTTCCTTGTTTCAACTTGTTAAATCACAAATCACCACACACATACACAAATATAAACAAACATGCTTGTTTTACGTTGTAAGCTCGACGCCTTTATTGTGCGAGCTATTAACCTCCTCTCATCATGCCATGGTATTGTCACACCGCACAAACCTAAAGAAAGTGTCCTAATAATCACACAACAAACGTTACGAAAACGAGACAATTCACAACAATACGTGAAAACACATATACGCACAAATATCATATATAAGTTAATGTAAAATTCCTATACAACATATACATTAATTACAAAAATCAAAAACAAAAGAATTATCGCAATGCAAAGACAATAGAACTAATCCCCGACAACACCATTTTATTGGAGCGGTGTAGCGACAAGCAACAAAATTTTTGGAAATATTTATCTTGGAATTTATCGTATCCATAGAGATTGGTTATTAAATTTTCGTTCGACAAATATCTCGTTAATGAGTTTGGGGATAAATGGGTTTGTAAAGAAAATGTTATCAACAAAAAATAAATGTAAACAAAAGTAAAAACTAAGGAAGAACTTATCAACCCTGCATATAATCTACTCATCACAGACTTAAATCTATCAACCAGTTACAGTCAACCTAACAATACTCATCAATGTCACTACGTATCACTAACAACCTAAGTCATTTCTAACCCAAATTGAGAGACCGATTGTGTCACCAAGGAAATGATCCCTCTACCTCATCAACAACACAAAAGACAACTTATGTAATCGCACTGACGATCTCTCAGCACAGCACAACCACACAGAGGCATTAAGCTCTGATTCCCAAGTAGATGTCAGATCTAAATCTATCTCTAGAGTTCAAAAACTAACAGATAATCATCCTAGATAAGAATCTAAGCAGTATATGTCTATAACAACTCAAATCCCTAGCACAGAGCAAAAATATAAGATAATAATCGACAAAGATTTGTAAAGCAAGTTTAATATAACACCATGGGAGAAAAATATACATAAGTTTAGAGTAAATACATGTACAAACTCAACACATAAAGTATACACAAAGAGGAAGAGAAATGAACCACAAATATACCGGTTTGTCAGTGCCGATTGATGAGCAATCCACCCCAGATCATCCGTAAGAAAGCTTTAATGTTGTTTTCTAAGCTAATCCTATCACAAAATGAAGGGTGATGGAGTTGGGGTCAAAAATACCCAAAACCATACCAAACAAATGTGTTTTTACACCTAAATACGCATTTCTGACTGTCCAGCATCGTCCGACGACCAAAAAGCGTCGCCTGACGACCAAAACAACATTTTTCCCACGCTACAACTTTCCTAGCGTCGCCCGGCGACGGATGACATAAAGTTGAAAAAACCAGCACAACACTATGCACTATTTCGGCCATAACTTTTGAACCGTAACTCCGATTCGCGCTCGCTTCAAAGTGTTGGAAAGATTATTCAATGCTCTTTCTACAAATGCCATAAAGGTTGAATACCTATAAAAATGAGATAAAATCAATTAAACTCAATGATATTTACACAATAACGCAATAAATACACTATAACGTAAATTATACCGAATATACACTAAAGTTGAGGTTTATTGACAAAAAGCAAACAAATTAAACGGATGCGTGCTAATTATTCACACTCAAATTCACAAAAATTTAGCACTCATAAATAGGATAACATAATATTTTCAGAATATTCTACATCTGAAATAAACTAAATCATCCAACTGTCCAGTTGTACACATGTGCGATGTCGAATGATTCTGCATAAGACATCTTATTCAACATGTTGCTCCAATTGATAAAACATATTTATTTCTTATGACAGATGGTCAACTCCCCCTTAATTGTTGTATGCAAGGAGCATCAACACTTAACAACACTCAAGAAAAATACACTCAATAAGACTCAACGACACGATCCTCCCCCTTTTTAGCCAAAAGATGACAAAAATTGAGTGTGAGAATGAAAGCAAAGATGACACAAATAAAAATCCAATGAAGGACACAACTAACACTACTGAAGAAAATAGGCGAAAAAGGAAAAAACGAGAGGGAGGAACAAGTGAGGGGTATTTATACTCAAGGAATGTTACTACAATTTGTAACAATGCCTTGTTTGTAACAACACAACCAGTCAATGCATGCTTTTCCCAAGAAGATAAAGTCATTCTTGTGAACTATCCACCATTCATTTCAAGAGAGGGACATGGATCTGATTAGTTTCTCTTTTTCCAAGCCTTGACCGCAAAAATGATCCAACATTCGATGTGACTTCACTAAGCCATTGAAAAGCATTTTTCACGTGACACTAGATATAGGCATATCGTCCACCAGAGCCTACACTCAATCTTAAGTAATGCAATTCCAAACCCGCTCTTTAGAATAACTTGCTTCTCACGTCAAAAAGGATACCAGATAACCACAACTGAACAAGGAGTCACAAAGAGAGATTATCCATAGACACTAACTTCATCATACTTCACCAAAAACTAACTCTCAATCAAATGGAGTAGATTCATATCTATGAACATAGAGACAATATGCAAAGATGATTGCAGAGTTTTCAGATATAACTCCTACAAACTCCTAGAGTCTCAATAGGTTGAGATGATGTCTCAACATTATCTTGGACAATAGTATTTTTCTCAAAGACAACGCCACTAGACTTACTAATGCGGACTCCAGCTAAAACCACCCAACACACGCGAAGTCCATATTGCCTTGGCATGCCATGTTAATTCTTGGAGCACCATTTGGATACACACACGGGTGACCAAAACATTTCATGATGAACCACATGTAGCAATTTTCTTCTTCATAATAGTGAGCAACCATTCTCCCTTAGAGGAATCAACTTCCAGACCATGATCACTCACCTGAAATCTTCTCCTCCAAAAAAAAAACACGATCTTGATCATCTTTAGATGGTCTTCCACCTCTTGCCCCTATCAAATAACCTCATGAACTCCTTGAATATGTCACATGTTTTAGGAGTGTTACCACTGACCTCCCTTGTCATTACCTCAGAAAGATCTTTTTCAAATTAGCCCTTTGTAGAGATGTTTTATTCCAATCTTTGACAGTTCTAACAATAGAAACATGAAGAAAAGATATAGAATCGGGTGCACTCCTCCCTGTTTTTAATTGATGATGCAACTTTGGATGTGACATCTTGGTTTGCTTTTCACGGACTTTGCCTTCCTCAATTTTCAGCTTGGAATACTTTTGACTCCTTCCTTTGATATGAATTTCTTCATACCTTTCAAAAGTAAATGATCAAGTTTTAGATGCAGTAAATTCACTTTAACTTCTTTTGACATCAAGCTTGTGGATGAGCAATTTGTTTCTTGAGGAATCCATAAGTAACAATTATCTTTTAATCCGGCTCCCTTCATGATAACTCCATTCTTCTCATTTGTCTAATCATACCTTCCCCAATCATACCATAATATTTTCTTTCCTTTACTGATTTACCTTCTCCATCTTTGTCTAAATTAACTAAATCTCCCATGGAAGTTCAGTCTGGATTTGCTTTTTCCATTATGGATTTTTTAGTAACTCTTTTTAATACTTAGCTTAGTTTATGAATGTGCCTTTTTTATCGATGTATTTGAAATCCAAGAAAGTATTAAATCTGAATCAACATATACATTTTTAATTTATTTTGAATCATATCACAAAAATCCTTACATAGCACCAAATATGATGTCATCAACATAAATTTGCACAAGTAAAATGCCATGTTCATATTTTTTGATAAAAATGTTGAATCAACCTTTTTTCTTTGAAAATTGTTTTCAAGCAGAAACTTTCTTAAACATTCATACCAAACGCAATGGGCTTGTTTCAAACCACAAAGAGTCCTTTTCAACTTGAAGACATGATTAGGAGAAGACAAGGTTCTAAATCCGGGAGGTTAATCAACACATACTTACTTTTTGATGTAATCGTTTAAAAATAAGTCAGTTACATCTATTTAGAAGAGTTTGAAATTCATGATGCATGAAATATCTAAAAGCATTCTTATGGCTTTTAATATAGCTACACGGTGGAGGTGTATTTATAAAAAGTCTCTTGTTAAAAACAAAAGTGTTTGTACTCATTATTATATCTCATGAGGCAATTAGTCTTATAATAAGAGTTAGATTTTGATGCCACTTGTTAGACAAGTGACTCCAAACACAAGAGGGAGTGTGTGAATTTAAAAAACAATGTCCGGTTATAAAAATATTGATTTATAAAAATGTTTAAATAAAATTTATAAATCAAATAAAGAATAGGCAGCATAAAAATTAAAATAAAGATAACCATAGAGAAGAGATAGAAATGTAACGGAAAGTAATAAAAAGCTTAAATGTAAAGAGATATAAAACTATTTAAATAAAATTTATAAATCAAATAAAGAATAGGCAACAGAAAAATTAAAATAAAGATAATCATAGAGAAGAGATAGAAATGTAGCGGAAAGTAATAAAATGCTTAAATGTAAAGAGATAAGGGAAGAGAGAAATGCATCAACAATTTATACAAGTTCGGTCTAATCATTTGGCTTACTCTTATCCCTAAGAATTTTTCTAGAGTTTCTATTATATGATATGTGAGCTTTTCACATGTTATGTCCATAAAACTTCTTACAACCAAACATAAGATTTTACACATACTAATCCCCAAACCAAACACAATATTTAGCATCGGGATAATCTCAAAATAAATTGAGCTTTTACACCAGGCTGGACTCTGGAACGAAACATAATTTTGACATCTAAACTCAATAACAAAACGCGAGCTTTCAACAGGTTTAACTCACAAATCTAAACAGAGATTTTACCTGGCTAATCTCAAGAACCACACATAGTTTTTAATTGGTTTAGCTTAAGAACCAAAAAAACAACTTCTTATGTTGATATTACACCTGAGACAGTGCCCTTTTGAGTAATTTACAATATTCTTACAACACCAGAGCAACAAAAGCATCACAAATATTTTTGACTTTCAAATCACTAAAGTAATTTCGTGAAGAAAAAGAAAGAAATGAAGTAAAGGGAGTGAAAGTGAGAAAATATTATACAAATATGTTTTTTGGTGTGTTTTGAAATGAGGATAAACCTTTTATTTATAGGAGAAAAAGTTAGGCTAAAAAAGGAAATAAATTCATGGGTGTTTTAATGATTTAATTGATTAATATCTAGCTCTAATCGATTAGAAAATTAAAAATGACACAAAACCTATAAAAAAAACTCTACAATGTTTATGTATCTTAATTGATTTTGAGTATTCTTAATCGATTAAAAAGATTTTTTTTCTTACCTTAATTGATTGGAATAAATCCCTAATCGATTAGGAAGTATATAAATTCCTCATAAATAATTAGGAACACTATTGGCCAATTCCATATGCATATTGATGGTTCCTTTATAGGTTTTAAGATATTTTAGCAAAAGTGAGCGGTTTAATTTTTTTTTTTTTAAGTATGTGTGTTGGTTTCCTTAGTAGTTTAAGATTCACTCTTATATCTTTACAATACACTGATCACTCATACACAGTTCAGGAAAATTTTCACATCTTTCTCTCTTTCACAACCTTAAAATTTTAAAATCAATTTTTTTATTCATCATTGATTAAACACTTCATCTGAAACTTGACTTCTTCTAACTGATGAGGCTTGTTAAAGTTTCTCATCAAACATTACTTGACTAGAAATCATCAGGGATTCCATTGATCACTTCTTGACATTAGGTGTTGTCTTTATTCAATCTGACTTGGTATCTTGATCTTGCATACAAAACATCTTGATCTTGATAGATCATCTTTGATTATTACTACTTCTTGAAGATAAAAATTTCACATCATATTGATATATAGTGTTGTCATCATTAAAATTATAGTGAACATATGAGTGTTGTAGATATTTATACATGCAAGCACATAGATCCATAACACACTCATTAAAAAAGACTTATCTTTAATGACGGTGGTTTATGAAAGGTGATCACTGAGATATATCCATTTCGACATAATTGTGAAGTGATTTAGGAATAAATTAATAAAGACGATTACAATATGAAATTACACCTTACAAAATAAATGTGTCGTATTACTTATGACCTTGTCTACAAAAGGGGTTTAAAAAGTGAATGAAAGAGGCCAAATCTACTCCAATTGATGGTCTAACATTATTCTTTGAGACCATATGTTGTTAGTACATTGTTAGATCTAGGGGTATCAACATGGATGGAGTTATGAAACAAAATGGTAGAATATATTACATACCCTTAAGTATTTAGAAATTAACTTTTCATCCCCATATTATATATATGACATTCTTCAAATGGTATGAAAAGACTAAATTGTTTAGATCTAAATTATTCGCGACAAATTTCAAATTTATGTGACCAATCGTATTTTTTAAACTTTTGGACGATACCAGAAATTTTGTGAACAAGTGAGAATTTACGGTAGATTTGTGAAATTTTCGATATTTTGTATCGAAAATTTCAAAATATCTGATTTTTTCATACTGGAAATTTCAAAATATCTGGTATTTTTATTTATCATTTATACCGGAAATTTTCGGTATGTCACAGAATATCGGAAATTTTGAAATTCTTGGTAGTTCAGTTTATTTGAAAAATACCAGAAATTTAGAAATTTCCAATAGTTTATATTTTTCTAATATTTTCTTATTTTGCAGTGAGAACCAGAGGTAGAGATGGTTCTATTGTAGGACAAACTACTGATAGAGTTAATACTGAAGTCTGAGTTGACAAGGCGCAAGCTTCAGAGATACGGGTTGGACGTCATCCTTCGACTGATTCTCACCGGAAACGGATGACTGAGTAGCAAGCGCAATTTCGCGCACCTCGCCATCGGGGCGTTAGAGCCGTTTAAAAAACCATGTTTTTATAACTACCAAAAATCAGAACCATTCAAATATGTCGACAAAATCTTAGCTATTTAAAAAATCATGTTTTTATAACTACCAGAAATTTCAGTTAATTTGAAATTTCCAGTACACCAGAAATTTTAAATACACTACCAGAAATTTACGCATACCTGAAATTTTATAGGGGTGTACCGGAAATTTGGGTGGTATCAAAAATTTCAATCTTTCTATCAAAAATTTTGTCCGAAAATAGTGTGCATTTCATCCAAGAGTAAAAGTGAAATAAAAAAAATTGGAGGGTGGCATGTTTAATTTAGGGGGTGTCATGTTAATTTTTCTAAATATTTAGTTTTAGAGAATTAGAGTTAGCAGCTTAACTCTTACTTAGCCAATAAAAAAGAAGAATTTCTTAATGCATTGTAAGTGTTTCTTAGCCACCTTTATGATTTTTCAAAAATGTCTTCAAAAATTATAAATGTATTTCCGATGCGTATCCTATACACATTCGTTTTTGAAACTCACCTTATATTAAAATCGAAAATACATTTCTGATACAATTTTATATTATAAAATTCTCTAAAAAAAAGTATATTTCTGATTTTTTTTTATTTTTTAGAGTTTTTTTTTTTCTTGTCAAGAGTGTCATACGAAATTCTCAAAAAAAAAGAAAAAAGTTAGGCACCTTAGTGATTATTAATGCAACAAGACCATAATGACAAAATGAGTTAACAATAGATAAGAAATTTTGGTATTAAAAAATGGACGGTTTGGACCCAAACCGAAAATATGGACGGCTACTTTCAGAGGGAATTCAATTTCGCTCATCTGTCACAAGTAAAAATCTCATAACTTCAAGTCGGTACTTTTCTCGATCATTCACTCTCATTTCTTCATTTATTGAAAACCTCTGATTCTCTACTCACAAAAAATAGCTGTCAAATTAATTTTGAATATCTTGATTCTTTTTTCCTCTAAGATATAATATTGCACACTGAGTGTTTGATAAAATGCTCAAACGAGGCTGTAATACTGTTTTTGCATGGGTTTGATTGTGTACACTGCTATTTAAATTCTCTATTTTTTTCAAGATTATTATATAAGGCTTTGGTTTAATATTCAGGTTTTGCTCTTGTGCAATCTTGTTTGGTTCTTATCCATTGTCATCGTTATTCATAACTCGTTATTTTGGAATCTGGTTTGGATCAGGCCAAAGTTGGGCAACCACACGTACATTCTTCAGATTATAAACAACTTAAATGTATTCAATTACTTGCCAGTGTATTCGGCCACTTTCCAATTCTTCACCAGTAGTGGAAGCTAATGATAAGCATAATGATGTGAGACATGTTAATTTTGCAAAGATCCCTTCATGGGTCACTTTGAAAACCAGTCATTCTTCGTTAGAGACCCATAAAACTCAAAAGGGCCAAGTTGAAAACTTGCATTTGGTTTCTTTAGCCAAACAAGGGAAGCTTAGAGAAGTGCATGAATTTATCAGAAGCATGGATGAAGCAGGTATTTCCACCGATTCCCGATCGTACGAATACCTCTTTAAAATGTGTGGAACTTTGGGAGCTTTGTCTGATGGAATGTTATTTCACAAGAGACTGCAGAGAATGGATAACAGAAATAACCTCATTGACAATTGCATCCTCCAAATGTATTGCGACTGTAAGAGTTTCAAAGCTGCAGAGAGATTCTTCGATAAAATGATTGATCGGGATATGTCCTCTTGGGCAATCATCATATCTGCTTATGCTAAGAAAGGCCGTGTAGATGAAGCTGTTAGATTGCTCTTGCATATGCTGGATTTGGGTATCATGCCGAGCTCCTCTATCTTTTGTAATCTTCTAAGGTCCTTTTCAGATCGTTCGGTGTTAGACCTTGGCAAACAGATACATTCTCAGCTGATAAGGATTGGGTTTACTTCTGATGTTTCAGTTGATACGTTAATTTCCAATATGTACGTCAAGTGTGGGTGGTTGGAGGGTGCTGAAGTTGCCACCAATAAGATGACTTGGGAAAATGCTGTGGCTTGCACTGGACTGATGGTGGGTTATACTAAAGCTTCAAGGCACGGGGATGCTCTGTCGTTGTTTGTCAAGATGATAAGTGAAGGTGTAAAGTTGGATGAGTTTGTCTTCTCAATAGTGCTTAAGGCATGTGCTGCTTTAGAAGACCTACGCACCGGAAGGCAAATTCATAGTTACATTGTAAAACTTGGCTTGAAATCTGAGGTCTCGGTTGGTACTCCGCTAGTGGACTTTTATGTTAAGTGTGCTAGGTTTGAAGCCGCGCATCAAGCTTTTGAGAGCATAAGTGAACCAAATGATTATTCATGGAGTGCTATAATCACTGGATATTGCCAAAGTGGTAGATTCGATAGGGCTATTCAAACTTTTAATAAAATAAGAAGAAAAGGAGTGTTATTGAATTCATTCATCTATACCAACATCTTTCAATCATGCTCTGCTGTCTCAGATTTAATTTACGGTGCTCAAGTTCACGCAGATGCAATAAAAAAGGGGCTAATTCAATGCCTCTCTGGAGAGAGTGCTATGATCACTATGTACTCAAAATGCGGCAAACTGGACTCCGCTCATCAAGCATTCTTGGCCATAGATAAACCTGATACTATTGCATGGACTGCTATAATTTGTGCTTTTGCTTACCATGGCAAAGCTTCTGAATCCCTGAGACTTTTCAACGAGATGCTGCGGTCCGGTGCAAAGCCAAATGCTGTCACTTTCATAGGTTTGTTAAATGCCTGTAGTCATGCAGGTTTAGTTAAAGAAGGGAAGAAGTTTTTGGATACAATGAGTAACAAGTACGGTGTGAAACCAACTATTGATCATTACGATTGTATGATTGATATTTACTCTCGTGCTGGATTATTACAAGAGGCACTGGATATGATAAGGAGTCTGCCATTTGAACCGGATGCAATGAGTTGGAAAAGTTTATTAGGTGGGTGTTGGAGTCATCGGAATCTCGACATTGGGATGATTGCAGCTGAAAAAATCTTTCAATTGGATCCACTAGACTCTTCTACTTATGTAATGATGTTCAATTTATGTGCTTTGGCTGGGAAATGGGATGAAGCGGCCCGATATAGAAAGATGATGGCTGAAAGGAAGTTGAGGAAGGAGCTAAGTTGCAGCTGGATTATTGTGAAGGGTAAAGTCCATCGTTTCATTGTTGGTGATAGACACCACCCTCAAACAGAACAGATATACTCAAAACTGAAACAGCTTGACTTAGCTATCAAAAAGAGTGAAGAGGGTCTTCTTGATGAAGAGGATGATGCTGTGTGTAACTTTACTGAGAGGGAAGAGCAACTTCTTGATCACAGTGAGAGACTAGCTATAGCCTATGGTTTGATTAGCACGACAGGCGAGACCCCGATTTTGGTATTTAAAAATACTCGATCTTGCAAAGATTGTCATGAGTTTGCAAAGAAAGTTTCAATCGTAACAGGTCGTGAGTTAATTGTGAGAGATGCCAACAGGTTCCATCATGTTAATTCAGGGAAATGTTCTTGCAATGATTATTGGTGATTTTGGCCTAGTTATCTTCAAAGTTTAAGCTGTATCATTTTTTCTTATACCTGCATCAGTTAAAGTATTATGAATTGGTGATAGGTATGATGCTGCCCTTTATGTACTCCTTTAGAGCATTGTTTACCATATACATAATAAATAAACAGTTTGAAGTATCTATTTTAAATATAATAAAACTAATTATTACCATAATTACGTTATTAACCAAACATGGATTTGCAAGGACAATTAGGTAATAACAATCCCTAATCATTTCTTTAATTTTAACTTTTTTATTTACTGCATGATAAAGCTATTATTTACTGTATGATATAACAATAATCACTTCTGGTAAGAGATGGTCTTTCATTTGAAAGCATCCGAATCATCTTTTTACATATTTTTCTCTGTTTTGATTTAGTCTTAGTCTACATCTGCATATCTGTGTTTCGATTTCCAAAATGTTTAAACAGGATAACAGGCCCCAGAAGCAGAAGATCTTATCCAAGCATTTTGTCGTTGGATTTTTTCCTTTATTTTCCTTATTGTATATTTCATTTGTGATTGTAGTTTGTAAATCGTTTCAAATTGGTAAAATCTAGGTATTGGGATATGGAAGGGAAAGGGTTTCGATTTGTTTGCTTTTGTTAATCCTTTTATTGTTTGATTGTTTTTGTGATGCTTGATCATTCTGGTTTTTGTTTGACTTTGTTAAGTTGTTTGGATGATCGAGAGAGAAGAGAGTCATAAGGGTTTCAGTTTTCTCTGTTTTTTCGTATGTTATGAGAGAGCGTTGAAAAGGTTGATGAGAGAGAAGCATATGTAGAGAGAACATTATTGTTTTCCTCTTTTAATGTTTTTTCAGAATATTAAATGAAAGATTATTGTGTGTAATACGGTGGTAGAACTGACTGTTATATTGGTTTTGTGTTTGTATTCGCAAATGTTGCGGTAAGCAAGAGTCATCACCGACTTTTCTTTTATCCAATAAAGGAAACGGTGAAAAGAACAGAAAAAGACATTTCGAGATTATTTGAGTAAGGGGGTAGATTATGGAAAGGGAAGGTGTTAACACCCTTTCCATCCGTAGTTATCTACGAGTTCTTAGTTGCTAGCTCATTTTAAAAATACATTGTATTTATATATTTGAAAAAGTAATTTGAAAAGACGTCTTAGTGCGACGAACTTTGTAATGTTTCTCGTATTGTTGAGAACGTATATAAAGTGTTTTGAAAATGTTTTCGGAAAGAGTTTTGTGAATGTGAAAAATTGTTTTTTGAGCAAGCATCTAAGAAATATCTACTTTACTCGAAAGAGTTTGTTCTTTTCCTCTTTTCTTTTAGACAGTGCTATCCTATTATTAGTGAGTAGGTAGCCATATCGTCGGATGTTCGAGGGACATTCGAAGGGTCATCGTTACAGTCACAAAGGCAATTGGGCAAGATACTTTAGTAACCACCCTACAGTTTTAAGATCATACCGAGGCAACATCGAGAGGGTCATTTTTAGATCTTTAAACCGGAGGGTAGCCACTAAAATCTCTCACGTTTCGAGAGTTGTGACTGTTTTATTCCGAAGACAACCGAAGTAGGGGTACCCTAGAGGTGCGCATGTGCGAGTGCGTTGTGTTTCAGTTATTTATCTTTGCGTTAAGTTTTCTAACGTTTTATTTTTAATCTCTTGTCATGCAATCCTATTACCATACATCTAAGTAATTAGTATATGTACAGGAATTAAAAGTGCGGAATTTAAAATCTAGATATTACATGGCTTCGGGGAGGGAGAATTTACAAGTCTAAAACTGGAAAAATAAAAAGGCAGTAAATAAAGTCCTAATTTTAACTATTACAATCCATAATCAGATACAATAATATGAAAATGATAAATGAAAACACTAAACGCGCGCGAATTAGAAAGGACGTCTAAAAATCCTAAGAAGTTTAAAGTGAAAGAAAATCTTTTTGTTGTTTTTGTTTATTTGGGGAAATATTAAACTAAATTAAATTAAAATCTAATTAATTAAAAATGAGAAAGAAAAGAAAATTATTAATTAAAATTAATTCTAAAACAAACTTAATATTTTTAGCATTTTTGTTTAGGAAATATTAAAAAATTTAACCTAATTCTAATTGTTTTTAATTTATGAAATGAAATTAAAATAATTAATTAAGTTAATTTATGAAAATAAAAAAACCAAAATCTAAATTTTTATGTGTTTTTTCTGATTTTATGATTAAAATAATAAAATTAAAAATTAAAAAGAAATGATTAAATAAAAAAAAGGATTTGGTGGGCCTGATGTTATCTAGCAAAGAGGGGGTATGAACCAAAACTTTGTTAGGCCCAAATCAGGGAGCCCAGACTATGTTGCGTGATCCCCTATGGTGGCCTTCAGGAGGTCTATCGTGGGTTGCGCGTGTAGAACGTTGGATCCAGGTCAACTGAGAACTGATGGTGTGGATCTGATGGTATATGGTGCGCACGTATAGCCTGTGAACACTGGATCTGCAATATAAACGTTAGAAAAAATAACATTTCAGACCTGGGTATCGAACCCAGGTCTCTTCCCAGTATACACGCTTGTGTTACCACCCAGCCAACATGTCAATCATTAATACAAACAACTAAATGACAATATATGTGAAACATCATGAAATGCTGAGGTGTACACGCGTGCGCTGTATTGGATCCCCCATAATTTGAATGAGCCAATCATAATGACAGATTTTGCCACGCAAGCTCTGGAGGGGTCAAACCACCATCCACGGTGGTTGACCACCTTCTTCTCCGACCACTTCAAAACCCTAACCTGCAAAATAGAGAGATTCGAAACCTCGGATCGAGCCTACCCCCCCCCCCCCCCCCCCCTAAATCGCATACTGCGAATCCAACCATGATATTGGTTTGGACTAAAAATGCTTGTACATGGAGATACAACCAAAACGTCACAGGCTGCCCTAGCAATGGTGTTTTTCTATTCATGCCTTAAACCTTACATGTAATACGTTAAAACAAACTTAAACAACAATACCAACATGGATTTATGCATCAAATCCATTTAAATGGCATGAATTGAAATATTAGAGCGTGAGAATATTAACCTACTGGAGCGATGAGGTTTGTTTGTTTTAGGATGCTTTAAGCGTCGAGAAGGGCTGGTATGCACTCCTGGGGTCCTCAGGGTGATGATGGAACCTTTTGAATGGATCGAGGGAAGCTAGATCGTGTGATACGAATTTCACTTTCTCTTTGAATTCTTTTTGAGTTTTTCTTAGGGTTTGGAGGCAGCTGCGCTTGTCTTTTCCACTCCTGAATTGTTGTGTATATATAAGGGCAAGATTAGGTTAACAAACACGGTACAAATCTTTGTACATTATGATGAAAATATATGATTTCAATCTTGAATAAAACTTGCTATATTTGATCCAATCATGTACCAATCTATTTCATGCGTTTTTTCCAGCTACCCACGAGGTCTTTGGGCCTCCAACATGATCAAATCTCAAGCCTTACATGTTTTATGCATTAACCTTGTATTTATTTAATTTATTTTGAATTTATTTGAATAAAAATCCAAAATAAATAAAATAAAAATCAAACTCATGCATGGATGGGTTTATAGGTTCTTAGATATATCTTGAACATGTTTGGGTTCTAAAAATCATGTCCATTAACTTTAAAAAGTGATTTTGTCCAAAGTTGACTTTATGCATTTTCACAAATTTTCCCAACTTATGAAAATCATAACTTGCTCAACTTTCATCCTTTTAAAATGATCTCGAACTTTTTGGAAAGCCCAAGATGCCCCCTACAATCTATATGTTTACCATTTTTGAATTTGGAGTATTTATCTTGATGTAAATTGCCTTGACAAAAGGTGTCTTTTTGTTGACTTTCAAAAAGACCTGTAATGTATTGGCTCATATCTTTTCAATGATGCATTTTTTGAACTAGAAGACAAAAGAAAAGTTGTAGGAAATTGAATTTTCTTCACAATGAGCTTTGGTTGGGGCAAAATGGATGAAACATGTGAAAGTTATGCATGGTCAAAGTTCAGTTGACTTTTCCTAGGAAACCCTAATTTTGCATTTTTGGACTCTTGATGGTTTGAGAGAATTCCTTGTGGAATCATGATCAATCCTTGATCAAATGATTTATATCACTTCAAAATATTGATGTTGACCAAAAAATTTGAAGTTTGATTGTATATTGGTCACAGTTGACTTTTGACCTATTATAGTTGATTTCCAAGCATTTGAGCAATTGACTGAGCAAGCTTGTAGTGCAAGGCATGAAACTTGGCATGGAAATTATTGAGGACATATTAGGTACCATGGAAATTACTTGAAGCCTTTGTAACCCAAAATTATTTGTGATAAGTGAAACCCTAGTTGGAATTCCATTGCTTAGGAGGAGAATTTGTCTGGCCAATTCTTGGTCATCCTTGAGCAATTGAGGACCTCAATGAGCATGTATTGAGTAAAATGGGAGGGAAAATTTTGGGGTACAACAGCTTCCCATGTTCAATCTTTTTAAACCTGAGAATTTAGATTGGCTTGTCTGCCTTTCGTAATCTGAAGGTGGAAGATGATTGAACACTAGAGTGCCCGGAAATTTGCACTCGCATATACATGAAGCAACGCTGTTGGTTGGCGATATTGGGAATGGGATTACATATGCCATTTGGAGAAGATGACATAGATTCGTCGGAGATGGGCTTATAGATTCCATCCAAAATAAATGTTGACTTCAAACTGGAGGAAACATCAGAATATATCTCTGGTTGATTTACTCTGAGCCATACGAAGTCTCTTTATGGGGAATCCTGTTCTTATTGTTTGAGAAGGACTCCGTTGGGGAATGTTGATTTATTTTGGGAAATAGAGTCTAGGATCTTTAGTTGTCCATTACTTTACTAGGGAGTTATCTCTTGACTGGAGAGATGAAAGTTAGTTGTTATCTGGTCGAAATCCAGGCTTCACAGTAACTTACTGAGGATAATAAAGTTGATTGTTATCTGGTCGTATTCCAAGATTCACAACGACTTATTGGGGAATATGAAATTAACTGTTATCTGGTCGATTTCCAGGCTTTGCAGTAACTTGCTTAATGTTAAACTGTTATCTGGTCGGATTCCAGGCTTCACAGCAACTTAGATGAAAGGATGAAGCTAATTGTTATCTGGTCAGATTCCAAGCTTCGCAACAACTTACTGAAATTAATCTATTATCTGGTCGGATTCCAGGATTTATAGAAAGTGAAGTTAAACTATTATCTGGTCGTATTCCAGGCTTCACGGCAACTTAAAGTATTATCTAGTCGAAACCCGAGATTAACAGTAGCTTGAACTGTTATCTGATCAGATTCCAGGCTTCACAGTGTTTTAGATGAAATTAGAATGCTATCTGGTCGGGTCCAGGCTTCGGAGTAATTGAAGAAGTTAAATTGTTATCTGGTCGTATTCCAGGCTTCGCAGCAACTTAAACTATTATCTGGTCGAAATCCAGGCCTCATAGTAACTTGAGTTATTATCTCAGATAGTTGCCCCGTCTTATTTCAGAAATCAATCTGGAACTTTCTTTTATTGGTTGTTGAGATAGTTGCCCTGTATGGTTTCAGGAATTAATCTCTAACTTGGTCTTGTAGATAGTCGCCTCGTCTTGTTTCGGGAATTGATCTATAATCTGTCGTTCACAGATAGTTTCCCTGTCTGGTTTCAGGAATTAATCTGGAACTGTTGAAAATCGTTGACGATATTCGTCTGTTGATCTTTCTTGAAAAAGGTAAAGAGTTAGTTGTATGCAATGTCATGATGCATGAAATGCATTGGGTAACGATGTTCTCAAAATAAATGAGACCGTGCTATATGAATTTTGTACGTATATGCTATGGCGCTTGTAAAATGATGTATAGATGCAATATGTGAACGTATCAGTTGTTCTTTGCAGTGCCGTTGAACTGGGGAAAATAAATCCATGACTGCTGTTGGGGATGAAGAATGCAATTCTTCACTATTTACTGGGAGATTGATTTCCGTAACTAAAGAAATAAACTCTACTTGGGGAAAGAAAAACTTCATAAACCGTTTGGGGATTTTATGAAACCATGTTGGGGAACCCAAGAAATTTATAGGCAATGCTAAGGAATGCTCCAAGATGCTGGAGAGATAATTGAAACTCTTGATCTGTTTAAGAAATATCGGAATATCTGAAATCATTAGGCTATATGCTGAAGATATGGCAGTGACTTTGCAGGGGGCATCTCTGTCTCTGTACCTGCTGGTGAATGTATCTGTGGTGATGATGAGTTTTATGAAAATGATTCCCTAGGGGTGTTCTGTGGGAATTTACAGATGGCTTTTCGACATTGTCCCACTTCTTAAAACCCTTAGCAACTGTTGTACCCCCAAAATTTTCCCTCTCTTTTATCAAGATTTTTCTCACAAGACTCCTTGGACTCAAGACAAGATTAGGGTTTACTCAGCTCAAGACATTTCATCTTGCACTGATGACCCAAAATTAGGGTTTGAGTTTGCACAGGGATTTTTGGACCAACAATGCTTCATGTGACTTTCATACATCATCTTGGACCCCTAAGATTGCTCATGTTAAGTTTCAAGCCTTGAACCACATTTCTGACCAGTCAATTGGACAATTGACCTAAAAATCAGTTGTATTGGGGAAAAAGTCGACCACGGCCAATTTACAGTCAAAATTCATAATTTTTTATCCACATCAACATTTTAGACTCATATGTACCATTTGATCAAGTTTGGATCACAACCCCTCAAGAAATTTGATCAAATCATTAAAAGGGCAAAATGGTCAAAATTAGGGTTTTGATTGAGAAAGGGCAATTTATGATTTTTAACCTAGCAAATGACCAATTGAGTTCAAACATAATTTCAAGGGTTCAATGGCATCATATTGACCTAATTACATGGTTCAAAAGATCTCAAGTTCATTGGCTTGACAAATGAATTTTGCAGTCAACTGATCAAAAGTCAATTGTACACTGAAAAGTCAAACTTTGACTTTTTGGTCAAAATCAAGTGTCAAGGGTCATAATTCATCAAGATATGTCAAAATATGAAACTTGTTCACCAAGAAACTCAAATTTGAAAATTAGGGTTTTAATTTGAAAATTTTCATAACTTAGAATTTTTCTAAGTATAAAATTTTTCTTATTTTTTCCCAACTTTTCACCACTTTTTCACCATGATGCATTTTGATTCAAAGAAAACTTCAAACATGAAAGTTGTAGTCCTCCATGAAATCTACAAATTTTCTTCACAAACTTTTTCCAAAAGATGCTTGTATCTCAAGTTATGAATTTGTGAATATAGGTCCATGAACTTCTTAACTTAGTGAAATTTTGCCCTAATTTAGGCAGGTTTTGGACCCAACTTCATGGACATTTTTCACCTAGTTCCAAGAGGTATCTTAAAATGAATTTCAAAGATGGATATAGATAACATTGCAAGCTTTCCAAAATTTCCAAGAATTCTCCAAAATCATTTTTGAGTAGGGAGAATCGAAGAAGGGAAGTTGGCATTTTATCACTTTTGTTCAAGCCATTTTCACATAAGATCAAGTTGCAAATCTAACCTAGGATGGTTATATCTTGCTTTACAGGTCCTAAGCTTGCTATACACTCCATAATTAAATGCAAACTCAGTTGAAAAAGGCATTATCTTTGCTTTTGAAGCTTTGTACAAGAGATAATTTCATTTTAGGCATAAAGTTCACATTGCCATTTTCATAAAGATGAGCTTTTGTAACTTTATAAATCTTGAGCATTGAACCTGTTCCCTTGGTGCAAGCAATGTACATAGGTCTCAAGCAAATTGTACAAGTGCATTTCAGCTCTTAAGCAAGCAAGGACAGGCATGTGAGTATGGTCACTTCACTTTACTTCAAAAGCAAGAAAGTTGGTGAAAAGGTCCAAAGCTTGCACAACTAGTGAGGGCTGACTTTGGATCATTTCTATACATATTTACAAACTTGTTACAATGCTAAACACGATTGGATTGAAGCTGAAACCCTCTCAAACTGAAAAACTCCAAATTTCTGCCCAAAAACTCATAATCTGCAAAACCATAGCCAACTCTTATTTGGCTCGTGCGTTTTGTGATTAAACACTTCAAGCATCTCATACACTTCCTACCAAAGCAATCCAAGCCATCACCCTGGTTCAATAACCCCTGTTTCAGCATCCACCATTTTCATTTTGGAAGCTTGCAACTTGACTTGTGCAGAGAGTTCCAGCCATCCTCAAAGCAAGATAAGCATTGGAACATCTTCAGGGAAGTTCAAGGAAGCTCAAATAATCCTCAGGCCTCCATTGAAGTCCCTACATTTCTCTACTTGAATCCAGCGGAAGAAGGTATATTTCTTAAATTCTATCTCTCTGAATAGGCATCCTCAAGCCACGATTTGTGAAGAAAAAATGTAGTCCATGTCATAATGAAATTGTACATACCCATACTTTTCATTTATATTAACTATGCTGAGAGAATTTGAAGATTGAATATGCTGAAATTTTTAGGTCACGAATTAGGGCTACCAAAATTCTCTCTGATCTTTAAGAGTTAGGTCACAAAATTTATATTGTTGGAATCGTGAGCTCAAATGCCACGTGTTTCATGTTATGAGTTTTTGTTTTTGTGCAAGCATGAGAGAGTTGCAGGTTTGAGCTAGCGCGCGAAGAAGAAGACCAAGGACAGGGATGAAGTGAAGTCTGGGCTTTTTTGGCGTCTGGCCTTTTTTGTTTTTACTAATCACACCCCTTGACTTACTTTTACACCCCCTGGCTTATTTGTTATATTTTTCATATTTTTATATTTATTGCTTTTGATTATTTTTTTCTGAACAATAAAAAATCCTAAAAATAATTTCTTTATTTTTTGCAATTTTATTTTATTTTTTATTATTTTTTGCATAAAAAATAGTTTATAATGATAAATAGATTTTATTTTCTTAAATAACTTATAAATATATTTAAAAATACTTAATATTTTTATCATACTATTTATACTCATAAATACTTATTTTTATACATATTTAATTTTTAATATTTACATATAATATTATTTATTATTTTCTTGTACAAAAAATGGACAAAATAATAACATAAAGCATTATTTTCTTTTAATTAAAAAATTAGGGTTTCACCCCTCCAAAAATAATATTATTTTTTCCTTATTTTTTAGGGTTTAAATTAAATCATTTTCTCATACAAAAAAAATACCAAAACATTTTTTACATAAATACATAGTATTGCATTTTAATATTTGTATATTTATTTAATTCACGCAATATTCGATTGGGTTGTAATAATATTTTTAGGTTTATATTTGTGCAAAATCCCCATTCAAAACTTGTATCCCCCCTCCCATAATAATTGTTGTAATAGCTTAGTTTATTTTACGCAATTTATTGCTTTATATACCATGCTTCGTAAATAGGGTTTGCATGACAAGAACAAAAACAAAGAAAAATAGAAAACCCTAAATGCAAGACAAAAGCATGAAAGTGACACACTTTGCACACAAGCAGCCTTAGGGTTTCTCCCACTTGGTTTCCTAAAATAAAATGGCCATGTTATGCATGCGGAGTATCTTGGCAAAACAAAACAAATATAAGATCATAGTCCCTCGATGACGCTATTCAAGGTTGCCTAAAACAAAATGATCTTGGTCCCTCAAAAATGCTAAGGTACTTGGCAACATTTCTATCATGGTCATACGATGACCCATGGCCGTCCCGTTTACATCCAAAGATAAGGTTGCTTACCAAATCAATGGTAAGTCAACAATGTCAAAGGAATAAAAATGCACAAGAAAGACATTTGAGTAGGTAGATAGCTTCTAGTTACTTGTCCCATTTCAAAATAATCCTTGATATTTTCAAAAACAAACACACACACATTTCAAAAACATCTTACAAAACATTGAAAACATTTTCAGAAAAAGACAAACATCTTTGTATACATTCTTACGAACGAGAATCATTACAAAGATTGCCTAAACGAATGGCCTCTTTTACAAAACACTCTCAAAACCACATCAAACACCATTTCAAACAAAGAAAAGCAAGTGATCTAAACAAGTAACTAAGAGCCCATGGAAAACCATGGATGAAAAGGGTGCTAACACCTTCCCTTTTCATAATCTACCCCCCGAACTCAAGAAAACATCTCAAAGGTCTTTCCTGTGCTTTTTTATCTTTCCTTTTGGATAAATAAAAAGTCGGTGGCAACTCTTGCTAACCGCGACATTTGCGAACACAAACGCAAAACCTCAAATTAGTTCTCCCACCGTATCACAGAACTGGCGACTCTGTTGGGGATAATTATAAAAGTGGGGTTACCTTAGGGTTTAGATCACCTTTATTTGCTTGCATTTGTTTGACTTGTTTGCTTTACAATTATGGTTCTTTGTTTGGGTTTGAATCCTCCACCCGGATTTGGGAAACATTATAGGTAAATAGCAATACGTTGTGGAAACTGTGTGGGGTATACCGATATGGTCTAAGCAATAGCTATATTAGTGCGATATATTTGTGGGTACCGGTAGCCTTTGAGTCAATCAAAGAGAATACGGGGCCGCTGAGTGATGTCATGAAGCACTAATGAACTTCTAGAACCTTTACTTGACCAACTTGGCCTTTTAGGATGTAGTGAGATGACCGGCTTTGGTGCAGTCCGAAGTTGGTAGATACTACACTCATTGAGGGTTGGTTTCTTGGAATATTTCAGTCGCCAGTAAAGAGGCTTGAACTGAAACAATGAACAATGAAACAATCCAGTGATATTGAGCTCCTTAGAACCCGATTACTATTACTAGGACAGGTTGAGCCAACTAAACTTCAAGAGGGTACTTACCTATGAAACCCCATGCAAGCCTAAACTAAGAACTTGTTTGATTTGCTTATACATATATACTTGTGCATAACATCATGGACATCATGAACATCATATGCATTCACTAACCATTTCAAGGATTTTGGAGATTCATCTTTGTTCTTGTTTTGTAGGTTATGGATTCACTTCGCAAGAAAACTATCCAAATCAACCTTGTAAGAATTCCTCCACAACTCAAGGAGCTAGCTTCAAGGATTCCTGAGAATTCTCCATTCACCGAGAGGCATGGTCGTCTACTCAACTTGGTCACTTCCAACACAGAGAAGGATATGGTGAAGGTTCTCTTCCAGTTCTTTGACCCTTTGCATCATTGCTTCACATTTCCCGACTATCAACTTGTGCCCACTTTGGAAGAATTCTCTCAACTTATGAGGATTCCTATTCTCAATCAACTACCCTTCAACGGTACGAAAAGAGATCCAAATCCAGAAGAGATTGCTCAAGCCCTGCACTTGCACTCATTTGATGTCACAACACATTGGGAAACTAGAAATGGTGTCAAAGGCTTCTTGTCAAAGTTTATGTTTGAGAAGGCCCAAAGCTGTTGGAATTCTCTAGAGTTGCAAGATTTTGAGGAGATTGTAGCTCTTCTGATCTATGGGATGGTCTTGTTCCATAATCCTGACCAACTCATAGATGTAAGCGCTGTCAAAATCTTCATGTCTCGCAACCTGGTGCCTACATTGCTTGGGGATATCCTCCACTCTTTTCACACTCGTACAATAAGGAAAAGAGGTGTTCTTATGTGTTGTACTCCTCTCCTGGAAAGATGGTTTATTTCTCATCTTCCCCAATCAGTCTTGAATAATGAGCAAGGTTTGAGGTGGTCACAAAGGTTAATGACACTTACACATTCAGATATTCATTGGTGTTCTCGATCCAAAAAGAATGTTATCATCGTTGACCGTTGTGGGGAATTCCCTAATGTCCCTCTACTTGGCATTAGGGGAGGAATCACCTACAACCTGTGCTTATCTCTAAGACAGTTTGGTTACGCTCGAAGGGATGGCCCACATGACATGCTGATTTAAGGATTGGTTTTCGACTACGACAACGACGACCAAGGATTTTGCCAAAGATTCATCCGAGCTTGGAGGATGCCAAACAAGGTGGATAGAAAGACTTTGGGACACAAGAATTCCATCCCTCTTGAGCCTTACCTCAAATGGGTACGAACCCGCGCTCAAAGTCTTATGATGCCTTATCCCTCCATTCTCCCAGTGATTATAGAGCCTGTTAAGGAAGGAGAAGTTCCATACACTATCCTACATCCTGACATGCCAACATCACTCGAATATCTACAAAGGGATTGGATACAGCTCAAGGGAGAGCGCAATACTTTCGAAGCCCAATTCTACGCAAGAGAGAAGAAGGTTTTGGAACTCACTCGGCTACTTCACGAAGAGCAGACTCTCAATACCTACATTGCACCAAAGAGGATACACAACGTCTTTTTACCTTAGAATTCTGTATTATTTTGCCCAAGGGGCATTGATGTACTTCAAATTCTATCTTATTAATATGACGTGTGTTTCTTCTTTGTTTAAAACAAATTTGAATTTCTAAATCCTTGAAAACATTGCATGAATACATATCATTCATCATAAGCATAAACAAGTCTTTGCAACAAGTTTCCTCATCTCTCTACTGTTTATTTCAGTACGATGGATCTCGAACAAACTGTCAAAGATTTACAAGCTCAGAACTCATAGTTTCAGCAGTTACTCATGACCTTAGCCAAGGGGAAATAGGAGCTGAAGACTCTGCTAGAAAAAGAAAAAGAGAAAAAGAAGAAGAAGCCAGCTAGTGTGGTAATCATGGGCAGAAGATTTCAGGGACAAGCCAGACAGACCTTAGATTTTCCAACGACATCTGATGAAGGGGAAAGAAAAGGAAAAGGAACGGTAGTACCATCAGATTCTGAAGAAGAAGAAGAGGAAGAAGAGGACTACTCTGAACAACAATACCCTCTGGATGATGATAAGTACAAATACCTTGAAGAGCAACTAAGCGCTATGGAAATACAGAGAGTACCAGGGCTAGATTTTGAGGAGTTAGGGCTGGTGTCAGGAATTGTAATCCCACCAAAATTTAAAGTGCCACTATTTTCTAAGTGTGATGGGGTGTCTTGCCCTAAAATGCACCTCAGATCATATGTCAGGAAGATTCAACCACATTCTGCTGACAAAGACTTGTGGGTCCACTTTTTCTAAGACAGTTTATCAGGAACGCAACTTGATTGGTTCTACCAATTAGAAAGGGCTGACGTCCACAATTGGGAAGACCTAGCAGTATATTTCTATAAATAGTATCAGTACAACGCTGACTTGGCACCAACCCATACTCAGCTACAGAGTATGGCCATGGTTTCCAATGAGGGCTTCAAAGATTACGCCCAAAAGTGGAGAGATCTAGCCGGAAGGGTGCAACCCCCTCTATCTGAGAGGGAGTTGGTGGACATGTTCTTGGGAACTCTATCAGGTCCTTTCTTCAATCATCTGATTGGGAGTTCCTCTGCAGGTTTTACTGAATTGATTTTAACCGGTGAAAGAGTGGAGGCTGGTATAAGAAGTGGGAAGATTCAAAAGGACGTGTCTGCCTCAACAGCTGTGAAAAAGCCCTTCACTGGAAGAAAGGAAGTATATGCTGTCTATTCACAGAGGAATCAGGGAAGAACTGAGTGCCGACCAACAGTGGGGGCTGTTATGATTCCAAAGCCTGCATCAGACCAGCCGATAAATAACCAACAAAGGGTAGAAAGGCCAGTTCAGCAATTTACCAAGATTAACATGACTCCAGCCCAAGTTCTACCACATCTCCTAAAGTTGACTCTGGCCACTTTAAAAGAGGCCCCAAAAAATCCCAATACTGCGTCTCCACATTACCATCCCAACGCCAGATGCGCGTACCATTCTGAAAGTCCAGGGCACGATACCAACAACTGTTGGGCTCTAAAGAACAAGATTCAAGATCTGATAGATGTGAAAGAAGTTGAGTTTGAAGCGCCTGAGAAACCGAATGTTATCTCCGCCCCAATGCCTAGGCATGGTCACAACGCCAACGCTATTGAAGAAGATCTTTTTGTTGCTACCGTGGATGAATTGTTAACTCCGCTCCCGACTATTAAGCTGAATTTATTGAAAGCTGTTATTTTTCCAGGTTGTGACAAAGATTGCCATGTTTGCCTGTCCTCATCATTTGACTGCCCTCTATTGAAAAAAGGTATCCAACAACTGATGGATAACCAAGAAATCATGTTTGAGAATGCTCCTATTTCACCCGTTCCAGTGAAAGAAGTTTCAATAATAACCATCTACGCCAATCCTTCCAGGGTCCCTAAAAGACCCGTTAGGATTACACCTGCTCGAAAGACTACTCCGCTTAAGATTACAATGCCCGAGCCAACCCCATACAAATCAGATAAAACAGTACCATGGAATTATGGTGGAGAAATCTACTACCATGGTATTAAACAGATTGAACTGACTGCCGAAGAAGAAAGCTCCAAAGAGGACAATTCTGACATTAGCAATATTGTCGGAACTAGCAAGATTACCCGTAATGGTAGGATCTTCTCTCCAGAGATTGCCCCTCCAACGGAAGTCTTTGGACCCGTGGCCGTTTCGAAGAATACCTATGTACCAGTGATTATACCTGCAAGCGTACCTACCGACAAAGATAATATAATCCCTATCCCTACTTCCACTGCTGAGAATAAAGGAAAGAACGTTCAAGAGGAGCCTGTCCAGACGAAGGCTCAATCACTAGCTATTCCTGAAACATCCAAGAAGGAGATGGAAGAAATCCCGAGGATCATTAAGAAGAGTGATTATGATGTGGTTGAACAATTGGGGCAGACCCCTTCCAAGATCTCTATGCTAGCCCTGCTGTTATGCTCTAAAGCACACGCCAAAGCTCTGGTAAAATTTCTAAAGACAGCTCATGTGCCACAAGAGACGTCTGCTGACCAGTTCCAGGATTGTATGGCCAGTTTGATAGTTGATAATGGCATGGGCTTCTCTGATGGTGACTTGACACCCAGAGGGAGAAAACACAATGAGGCATTACATGTCTCAGTGGAGTGCAGAGGAACAACCCTAGCTCATGTCTTGGTTGATACTGGATCGTCTTTAAACGTCTTACCGAAGAAAGCCCTTGATAGATTGGATTGCGAGGGGCTGACTCTAAAATCCAGTAACATGGTGGTTAGAGCTTTTGATGGTTCGAAGAGGATGGTCCACGGGGAGGTGGACATCCCAATAAAGGTGGGAACTCAGGTTTTCAACTCCACTTTCTATGTGATGGACATCCATCCTTCTTATTCCTGTCTATTGGGACGCCCCTGGATCCACAATGTCGGTGTTGTCACCTCCACCTTGCATCAGATGCTAAAATACCCAGTCCAAGGGTAGATCATAATTGTCCACGGGGAAGAGGAGTATATGATTAGTCATCTGAATTATTTCCGATATGTGGAGTTAGATGGCGAATTCATTGAGACCCCTTTCCAACATTTTGAAGAAGTCTCTCCAGAAGTAGCAGTGACCAAGGCAGTATCCTCAATTCCTAAGATCACTAGACCTCCACCTCAGATGTCATCTTTAAAGTATGCAAAGGCAGTAGTGGAAGAAGGCGAATGCACCATCTGGGGGCAGCTTCCAGACTTTCCCTACAAATCAGACAAGTTTGGCTTGGGGTTTACTTCGACTGCTCAGAAGGCCGTGCGTCGTGCCCGTGCTGGGGGGCCACCTATGAAGATTAGCAACCAAAGCGTCAATGCAGTAGAAGACAATGAAGAGGATGGAAGCTTGGAAGATTGGATATTTCCTACTGTCAGCGGAGGACTTCGCAACTGGGAAGCCAGAGACTTCATCCCAATAAATTTCATATCTCAGTAATTTATCTTTTACATTTCTGTTGGACTTGTAATAATTCACAAACAATTCACACTTTAAAAACCTTGTGTCTTACCCGAGGCACAATGGTCCATTTGTAAGGGTTTTTATTTCATCTACATATGTCATTCAATGAATCATGGACGCTTTTTCATATATAAACCTTTTGTGCTCATTGTCTTTCTTTTACATTTTATTATTTTAAGATGGCTATACCCTTACACACACCCACACTCACAAATGAAGGTACCCTTCCATTCCGGATCCCATGGGTAACGATACTGCTATAGCCTTCAGTGACTCTGAAGGTCTGATCTACCAAGCCGAATATGAAGGTGACGAAGATTGTGAGGTGCCAGGGGAATTGGCTAGACTATTACAGCAAGAGGAAAGAGAAATTCAGCCTCATGAGGAGTTGTTGGATACAATCAACTTGGGTACCGAGGAAGATAAAAAGGAAATCAAAGTGGGTGCCAATCTAGATCCGAGTGTCAAGGAGCGCCTAATTCAGCTATTGCATGATTATGTTGATATCTTTTCCTGGTCATACGAAGACATGCCGGGACTCGATACAGACATTGTGGTACATCGTCTACCCACAAGAGAAGACTGTCCACCAGTGAAACAAAAAGTCCGTCGCATGAGACCTGACATGTCAGAGAAGATCAAAGTAGAAGTTATGAAACAGTTCAATGCTGGATTTCTGGCTGTTACTTCTTATCCTCAATGGGTGGCCAACATTGTTCCCGTGCCTAAAAAAGACGGAAAAGTGAGAATGTGCGTGGATTATAGAGATTTAAACAGGGTCAGCCCTAAAGATGATTTTCCACTTCCACACATCGACATCATGGTTGACAATACAGCCCAACACAAAGTATTTTCTTTCATGGACGGATTCTCAGGCTATAACCAGATCAAAATGGCACCTGAGGACATGGAGAAAACTACTTTTGTCACACAGTGGGGTACGTTCTGCTACAAAGTGATGCCATTCGGACTGAAGAATGTCGGGGCAACCTATCAACGTGCCATAGTAGCTTTATTTCATGATATGATACATCATGAGATAGAGGTATACGTAGATGACATGATATCCCGATCACAAACTGAAGAAGAACACCTTGATCACTTGCAAAAGTTGTTTGTCAGATTGAAGGAGTACAAGTTAAGATTGAATCCAAACAAGTGTACATTCAGAGTCCGGTCCGGTAAACTCTTAGGGTTCATTGTCAGAAAAAAGGCATCAAGGTTGATCCTGCCAAGGTTAAAGCGATACAAGAAATGCCTGCTCCTCGCACTGAGAAGGAAGTCAGAGGTTTTTTGGGACGCCTAAACTATATTGCCAGATTCATTTCTCACCTAACGTCTACTTGTGAGCCAATCTTCAAGCTGTTGAAGAAAGATCAAGTAGTCAGATGGAATGATGAATGTCAGATTGCTTTCGATAAAATCAAGGAGTATTTACTAGAACCTCCCGTCTTAATGCCACCCGTCGAGGGAAGACCATTAATCATGTATTTAATCGTCTTAGAGAATTCAATGGGGGTGCGTACTGGGGCAGCATGACGAGTCTGGCCGAAAAGAACATGCTATTTATTACCTAATGTTGTACCCTAAAATTTTCCCTTCCATATTTCTCAAAACATTTCAATAATGATACTCAAGTTGCTCAAGGTAGTCCAAGGGTTGGCCAAACAAGCTCTCTCCTAAGGCAGTCTACCTCAAATTAGGGTTTCATGTTGCATCAATATGCTTGAGTCCAAGGAACCCAGAATGCTCAAAATTGTCCTAATATGTTCTCAAGATCATATATGTCAAGTTTCAAGCCATACAAAGGAAATTTGCTCAGTCAATTGCTCAAAGGCCTGAAAATCGACTGTGCTAGGGCAAAAGTCAACTGTGGCCCACATACGGTCAAACTTCAAGATTTTTGGTCAACATCCTTATTTTGAAATATATTTCATCATTTAATCAAGGGTTGATCATGATTCATCAAGGATTGCTTATAATTCATCAAGAACCAAAAGTTGCTAAATTAGGGTTTTGCAGGAAAAGTCAACTCAACTTTGACCAAGCATAACTTTCTCATACTTTATTAGAAATGACCCATCCAAAGCTCATTTTGAATAGGATGTAATTCCCTACAATCCATATTCATCTCCCAAGTTCAAAATATGCACTCACAAGAAGTTATGAATTTGGACATTATAGGTCATTTTGAAAAGTGAACAAAAACACCCTTTTTGTCAAAGCTTCATACATGAGCATGGAATATCAAATTAAGATGAGACCAAAAGGGTTGATTAGAGGACATATCAAGCTTTCTAAAAAGTCAAAGAACACCCTGATAAGGTTAAAATTGAGAGAGAGAGATATGCATTGTCAAAGTTGGACAATTTTTGAAAAAAATGCATGAAGCAAATATTGACCAAACTTGGATTTTTTCCAAATGGGCCTATCTTTTCAAGTTTGAAACTCATTCCTAACATGGTCCACGACCTCTAAGCCCACCCATGCACTTTTCTACTATTTATGCTATTTATTTTGATATTTTATTCATTAAAATTCAGAATTAAATAAATAAATAATGGAAATAATGTAAATTTTGATGTGAATCCATTTTGGGAAAGTTTTATGCTGGTTTATGTCAATTGATTTCGTGCAATAACTTTTAAAATATGTCCAGGTTCATCCACATGTGAAAATGGCATAAAATCATCAAATATGGCATTTTTTTCAAATCTTGATCATGGTCTTAAAACACAACATTATGAGGGAGATTCTTTCCATGCTTTCTTGTCTCATCACTCTCCTCTATAAATATAGAGTCATACAAGCTTGAAAGAGACAAAAATCCTCTCTAAAAAGCTCTCAAAAAGCTCTTCAAAAAGCTCTCCAAAAGCTCTTCAAAAAGCTCTCCAGAAATCAAAGAATTGGTGCAAGTCATATCTCGAGGTTTCGGTCTCTCTCAATTGACATCAAGCCTCAAACCATCCTCTTGAAGTCCTCAAGAGTCTTACAAGGCCCAAGAGCAATCCATCACACGCCTAGCACGCCCCCCATTTGACAACACCGGTTTGGTAAAATTTTAAACTTTGAATCTCTAATTTTAATTACATTTTATGGTATGCTAACGTTTGTTTGAGTTTATATAGAACAATTATGGATGGTTGAATCATAGGTTCCACGCAAGAATAAAAAACACCATAGTTAGAGCATGAAGCTTTCGAAGATTCGGGCCTAGGGATTTCAGATGATTGCACCCCCCTGTTTACTTTTGCTACTAGGCCCATCTTTATTTTCAAGTTTTATTCGTTTTGTTTATTTCTTTTAATCCCTTTTATTTTTTTTATAAATAAACAAATATAAAAATCACATAAAAATAGATTTAGGATATTTTCTTAATTAAATTTTAATTTTAGGTAAAACTTTAATTTCTTTTTGTAAATAACTTAAAAATAATTAGAATAAATAGGTTTTATTACTAACTTAATTATATTTTATTTTTTCCTAAAATAACCAAAGAAACCAAAATAGGTCATGTAACTATTTTTATTAATTAATTTAATTAACTAATTAATTGCATATTTAATTTAGAAAACTTATTTCTTTTATTAAAAACAAAAAAAAACAATTTTTCTTTTAATTAGGTTAGAAGGGTCAAAACCTTAAATTCTCGTCGATTTTAATTCTTCTCGCGCGCTTTATTTTTATTATTTACCATATTGATGTAACTGCCTACAGTTTGTAATAATTTAATTAGGACGTTTATTTACATTTATCGCTTTATTTTCAAAGGGTTTGTTTTTGGCTATGTAAATACCTGAAGCCTTGTAATAGCGTAGTTTAAATTCTGCACTTTAAATTCCGCAAATTATTAACTGTTAGATGTATGATATAGGGATGCATGACAAGAATGTATGATTAATTTTAAAACAGTTAGATCACCCTAAATGTGCAAAGATAAATAAACTGAAATTGAATCATACGCACATGCGCGCTCCTAGGGTACACTCCCACTTGGTTGCCTTCGTTAAACGGTCATTGAGTATAGGATACTTTAGTGGTCTTCCTTTTGTCTAAATAAAGATCAAGTTGCCTAGGAATGGTTGCCTCGGAATTGTTGCCTCAAATAAATTGATCTAAGACATTAGGGTTATTACTAAGACGTCCTAACATTGCTTTAGTGACCGTACGTCCCTTTCGAATTGACCCTCAAACTCCAACGACGGTGCTACCTACTCACTAATAGTGGGATAACGTTGTCTAAAGGAAACGAATACAGAAGGATTCTTTTTTCGAGTAGGTAGATTAGTTCTTAAGTACTTGCTCATTCCAAACAAATTTTCCACACTTACACTCCTTTACAAACAAAGTTTTCAAAAACACTTCATTACACTCTTGAAGACAGAAGCAAGAGTTAAATCGAAGTCAAAACAAAAACTTTTCAAAGCGCATAAACACAAAGAAAACAATTTTGAAAATGATGAGAAAATACCTAAGAGCCCGTAGATAACTACGGATAGAAAGGGTGCTAATACCTTCCCTTTCTATAAATCTACCCCCCGTACTCAGAAATATCTCGAAAAAGGAATTTTTCTGTGCTTTTTTCCTTTCCTTGTTGGATAAAATAAAAGTCGGTGGCGACTCTTGCTTACCGCGACATTTTGCGAACACAAACGCAAAATGCAAACCAACAAAATTTCCTTAATGAAATAGGGAAACCACGTCCCGATTCTAGCCACCGTATCACAGAACTGGCGACTCTGTTGGGGATGAATAAGTGGGGTGTACCTTAGGAATAGTTCATCATATTGTTTTCAATTTTTTGATTTGTTTGCTTTATCTTTGTGGGCTTTGTATCAGAGTTACTATAGATCCTAACCCGGATTTGGGGATACCTTTTAGGTAAGTAACAATAGACTGTGAGGGAACTGTACAACGTAGACCGATACGGTTGAAGCGGTAGCTACATTGGTGTGACACTTTAGTTGGCACTGGTATCCCTTGTGGATGAACAAGGAGAGTATGGGGCTGTTAAGGGGTCATTAGGCATCAACTGACCTTAGAACCTATAATTGACCAACTTGGCCATAGAAAAGTAGCAGTATGCTACACTCATTGAGACCATACTCTCGCGATGATTCTGGCTGCAAGAAAAGGTTGCTAAACTGGAATTATGACCGATTGAGGATGGTCAGTGATATTGAGGTCCTCTAGAACCCGGTTACTATTACTAGGACAGGTTGAGCCAACTAAACTGAAAGAGGGTAATACCTAAACTCCATGCCAGCATGAAATTTAAGGGCTATTGTGTGACTTGTGTGCTTTCAACTTGAACTACTTGCACATGTTTGTTATCTAACAACTTGAGTTCCTTGCAGGTTTTGTTTACAGTCCTTATCCAATACCTTGGATTTCTTGCCGGATTTACTTATTTACATTACCTCGTACTTTTGCTTAAACGCATAACATACACATCATAACATCATGCCTTAACATTTCCTTAACCATTTCAAGGATCTCAAAGGTTTGTGATGCAGGTTATGGTAAATCAAACATCTAGCAAGGGGTAAAGGGGATTTATTTTCCTCTAGCCAATGTCATTTAGAGATCAAAACACGATAATGTGAGTCGGTGGCTATGACCCACTCGATATGGTGAGCTTGACTCTTGAAGAAGGACTCTCAACAAACGCGAAGTTTCTTCAATCAAATTCTAACAGTTTCTTGTTTACCCCGCGAGATCCTTGAAAACATTGCATACATATATCATACATATCATTGCATAACAGGTCTTCCAGTACAGGTCTCTCATGTTCTCGCTGTTTATTTCAGCAATGGCTCTCCAATAAGACACCAGAGATCTTCAAGAAACTCAGTTCATGGAAATATTCCTAAACCTGTCCAAGGGGAAGGAAGAGTTGAAAACACTCCTCGTTGGGGACTTGGTCAAGAAAAGTCCTGAAAATAATAAGGATGAAGAACTGGAACAATTGCAAGCTGAGGTAGAAGCAATGAGATTCCAGATCTTGGGGCAGATGGCTCTTATCCAAAACTTAGCTCAAGGACAAGAAGGGCTAAGAGCCTTCCTCAATAAGCTTCACCAAGATGGATGCAGATCCATGAAACAAACAGTTAAGATTATGGATCAAGGCATTAATCAGCCCCCGGTGAGAGAAGAGGTTGGGAACATACCTTTCATGATTACTACTACATCACAAGCCCAACCACAACCTCTCTAACAACACTGGGGAAATTGGCATAAGAAGAATACATCTGAAAGGCGCTTCACCGAAATCAACATGTCATTGGATCAAGCATTGCAACGCCTGTTGAAGACCAAGTTGGTTATATTAAGGTACTCTCCTCAGAATCCCAATATAGCCTCCCCAAGATACAATCCTGATGCTAGGTGTACATACCATTCCAACAGCCCTGGACATGACACCAACAATTGTTGGGCGTTGAGAAACAAAATTCAAGACCTGATTGAGGAAGGAGCATTGGAATGCAGATAAGACGGTCAGGTTGAGTTCTTCTGCCATCCCTCCAAGGCATTCCATCTGAAGTGACAAGTTCTCACAAGAAGACTTTTTATTCATTAGAATTTTCAATTTGTAATTTTCTTTTGATTGTCAAACATTTAGTCATGTCAAAACTTTATTATTTCATTAATGCATTGCATATGTCTATTTTGAATCAATCCATTCGTATTCACTATTTCAAAAAAATGCGTTCTTATTTCCTTTTCGTGATAATTCAACTCTCGACTAAAAACTGTAAGCCTTTAGAGGGAGGATGACGAAAATGATACCACGATCTCTACAGTATGCTTTTGAATGGACCCCGCTAATGATGTACAGGCGTTGTTTCAAATCCTAAACAGTGGATTTATAAGGAAGATAATCCCTAGTCAACCCCTTTGAGCCAAAGAAGTTAGAGTTTTTCTGTTCACACAAATTAAAACCCTTAATCATAACCTGGGGCAGGGTAGTTTTCTCAGTTAATCCAGGTGCACAATGAATAGCATCAAAGAGGTCCTTCCAAAATAAAAGATGGTGATGGTTCCTTATAATCGTCAGGACAGGCAGTCATTATCTCTCAGAAATAAAAGCCCATTAAGTCAAAACCTATGAAGGAGATTTACAAAACTGGGGCATCCCGCTGACTGTAATCACAAAAGAAACAGTTCAGGCAAAAGACATGGATAATAAAAAAAAGAAAGAGATCCTACAAACTCTCAACAAAAATGACTGCCTGTTCAAAATAAACTGTCAGTATCCGAACCATCACTGGAATATCAGAGCAAAGACTCAAATAGGATCTAAATACACAATTAGCTGAGTTTAGGATCAAAGAAGATCACGAAGAACGGGTGGGTACAAATAAATTTCGAGCCTTTATCCTTTGTTTCTTGAACCGTGAACCAAGCCACGTTATAACCCTTAAAAGTCCTAGCTGAAGCATGAGTTAGTTTGAAAGCATACTGTTACAAAAGGTATCCTGACTCCTGTAGGACTTGCTGTAAATCATGAGTTGACATCACATTTTACAAAATTTTCCTGTCTTACTGAAAAATGCATTTTCAAAAATTTCAAGACAGACATAAGCTTTGCATTCTTAAAATAACATTGTTTGCATATGACTATTTGTTCAACAACAGAGAAATTCGCACGACGAATATCTAGTGAACAAAAATATTCTCAATAAAAAGGATCACCTCAAGTGGAAAAAACACTTCCAACCAAGGGGCACGGCATGAGCATTGTCTATCATCTGGGGCAGTCAAGTCAAGATTCAAGGAGTCTCTCAAAGATGCCAAATAGCCAGGGGCAGATCTCCATCTGAATCACTTGGGGTATTGGACATGAATTCCAGCAATGAATCTTGTATGATCAAACGAACATCTTCTGGTAGTATGGCAACACAACACTACCGACAATGACAACTCCCTACACCCTGAGAGCGTGGACATAGTCAGAAAATACTGCGCATGAACAAAGACTCGCTAGGTTGACAGGCCTAGGAAAAAATAAGGGCATCCCGATGAACCAAAAGGGTTCAGGCAAAAATTAGGGATAAAAACAAAAAAGGATTTGTACACCCGGCAAGTCGAAAACCTGAAAAGGAGGCTTGGGAAAGAAAGGGTATCCCGGTGGACTGAAAATCTGAAAAGACAGTCCAGGCAAAATTTAGGGATTAAAGCATACGACTATGTCCCGTCATCTCATCACTTTCCTACCAGAAGAAGATTTGTCATTTCAATCGGAAATTACCAAGAACCTCATAGGTTGGAATAATACTCGATCCACAAGGCCTCCGCATGCACCTTCTCCCGCAGATACAGGGGCAAAAAAGTCTCGATGCAAAGTCATTGTCATATCCTTAGCCCGTGTCCCAGTTACATCTACACTCCCCGCAGAGTAAGAAAAGGACAGTGGTGTTTATTCTCCCCAGCTGAGGCTCGCAACCACGAATGGGTCGGTAAGATTCTCCCCAAGTAGAGTTTATCTATCACCAGCACTAGAAGATTATCCCCAGTGGAGTCTGGAAGATTATCCCCAGTAGAGTCTAAAAGATTATCCCCAGTAAAGTCGCCATTGGAAAATCATCCCCAGCGGAGTTCATTCCTTTCACAGGCAGAAATTCAATCCCCAACAGGGTTCACTGTCACCAGCAACAGTAATTCATCCCCATCTGAGTTTTATTTCTCCAAATCAGTAGATCTTCTAGCAGAGTATATACTTCCCACAGAGTCATTTCCTCGTCAGTCCATTCCCCAGCGGAGTTATTCTCTCCTGCAGGATTATTCTCCCAATCATCTTCGGTCGTTATCTCTAGCGAGCGAAACTCTTTATTCTCCAACAACAATCATGGATTTATTTTCCCAAACTCGAACGTACAACAATAGCATTTCATGTTCATATATCATGACTTGCGCATACATATTGCATACAGCATAATTTCATTTATTTTGAGAACATCATCATATAATGCATGTCATGCATCATATACGATTAATCATGTACCTTTTCAGGAAAGATGGTTATCATCAACAACTTCCAGCAAGTTCAAGATTAACTCCGGAAACTAAACAGAGTAATTATCTGCACGATCAAATGCAGCTTTACACGGGTTCGTCACGAAGAAATCTTACACGGGTTTCTCTTAAATGCAGCTTCACACGGGTTTATCCTGAAAAATATTACACGGGTCCTTTCTCATATATTTCTGAATAAAGTTTTACACGAACTTATCACAAAGTAACCTTACCCAGGTTCCTCCTGAAGTTTTACACGAACTTATCACAAAGTAACCTTACCCAGGTTCCTCCTGAAGTTTTACACAAACTTATCTCAAAGTAACCTTACCCCGGTTCATTCTGAAGTTTTACACGAACTTATCACAAAGTAACCTTACCCAGGTTCCTCCTGAAATTTTACACGAACTTATCACAAAGTAACCTTACCCAGGTTCCTCCTGAAGTTTTACACAAACTTATCTCAAAGTAACCTTACCCCGGTGTGATACGGTGGGAGAACTGACTAGTGTTTTGCGTTCGCATTCGCACTTGTGCGGTTGAGCAAGAGTCGCCACCGACTTTTTATTTTATCCTAAAGGAAAGGTTAAAAAGCACAGCAAAAACCTTTTTTGAGATATTTCGTGGGTTCGGGGGGTAAATTATGAAAAGGGAAGGTATTAGCACCCTTTTCATCCATGGTTATCCATGGGCTCTTAGTTACTTGGTTTTTTAGATCACTTGCCTTGTTTTTCGATTGCTTTGAAAATGACATGTGTGTGGGTGCTTTTTTGAAAACGTTTTGGAAAAAGATGCCTTGTCTTAGGCTAACCTTGTAATAATTCTTTACTCGAATGTTTTACAAAGGCGTATATCTTTTCGAAAAGATGTTTCAAAGGTTTAAAAAGTTGATTTTTGAAAGTGTTGTGGATGGTGGTTTTTGAAAAGAAGGCAAGTGTTTTTGCAAGTTTGATCTCAAGTAACTAAGAGTTTTGTCTACCCTATTGTACTCAAAGGTTTTTGTTATGTTTTAACCCCTTTTAACAATTTGTTCCACCATTGAAATTGGTGGACAATCTTGCGTTTAGGAAGTTTATTCGGGACGGGCGCGGGTCATCGTATGGACCATGAATGCAATGGTGCCAAGCGTCTTTGGCAATTTGGTTTGAAGGGACTATGATCATTCCGTTTAGGCAACTTTCGAAAGCGTCATCGAGGGACTTATGATCATTTGATTTTGTTTTGCCAAAGATACTCGACGTGCAAGCATGGCCCATTTTGGAAGGCAACATGTGGGGTTACCCTAGGGGGTGCAAGTGTGTTTGTGTATTGATTACATGTATTTGTCTTGTATTAGGTTCTCTAGCGTTTGATTTTATGTACATACAAACCCTAGGTCTAACCATGGTATAATTGGAAAACTGTAAATTGCAGAATGTAAAATCTACGCTATTACAAAGTAGTATCAAGGAGTGGGGGTATAAATGTACAAGGGGATGAGACTTATAGTATTTACAACCAAATCGAAGTCGCAATCAAATATAAATATCGAATATACAGGTGTAAGATAAAAAGTGTGTATAGGGCAATGTATTGTATTTGTGTAAGTGCACAAGTGTATATGTATATGAATTGGGTAATTATGTACAAGTGCGATATGTGAAGTTAAATCGTATTAGGGTTTTGACCTAGATATATGTTTTAATCTTGTATTTTTGATTTATATATTAATTATGTACAAAAGAAAAAGATGTTTTAATTAAATGGTATGTTCAAAAATTAAATTGTATTATGCATAAAGAAAGTATTTTAATCACATATTTAATATTAGAGAAATGTATATATTGTTATGTACAAATATGTATGTTAACTAAAAGAATTTCAATTTTAATTATGTATGAAAAAAGAAAAGATAATATATACAAATGTATTTCAATATGTATTAAAAATGTTTTTAAGTTAATTGTGTATAAAAAGTATTTTGTTATTTTTATGTACAAATATATATTTAAAAAGGGATGTTTGAACCATATGATAAAAATGTATTTCATTTAAGTTAGTATTTTACAAGAAATAAAAAAAAAGTAAACATTTATTTATAAAATAAAATAAAAAAAAGTTAGTATTTTACAAGAAATAAAAAAAGTAAACATTTGTTTATAAAATAAAATAAAAAAAGTTAGTATTTTACAAAAGAAAGAAAAAAAAAGAAGTAAATGTTATTTAAAAAAAGAGAAAAGGATTAGTGTTAATGGGCTTTGGGGAAGGTAGAGACGGGTCAGGCCCAAGCTTAACTTGAAACGAATTCTTAGGGTTGTGGAAAGTTATTCAGAACGACAGTTTTAGGGTTTTGAGACGGCGCCGTGTTCGCTGAGTTCGTCTTCTCCGATCAAGCTTCACTTCCCTGAATGCTTCCTCCGGCCACCAGCGCTACTCCTGGAGCCCTTCTTCCCTTCACTGACATGAGTCCAGCGTCCTTGATTTAAGGTTTGATTTCCACACTTTATGTTTTTTTCGTGAACGATACGCATTTCTTTGATTTGAGTTCTTACTATTTCTTTTCATTATGAGATGAAGGAGAAGAGAAGTGGGAAAAGATTGGCTACCTTCTTTTTGGGAGATGGAGGAGAGGCGGGGGAGTGACGCTTAGGAGGCCGGAGATTCGGTGATGGAGCTTTGAGCTTGCTTTGCTTTTGATGCTTTCCTGGTATTTTCGTTCTTTTGATATATTAGGGCTTTGATGATGATGTATACTGAGAAGCCCTCTTTAATTCACCTCTTTATCTTCTTCTTTCCTACTGTGATGCCTTTGGGAATTTGTATGCTTCTCTTTTCGTGCTGCCTTTGCTTCTGTTTGTCTTGAATATTTTGGAACAGTTGTTGCCTTGGAAAGTTTATTGCCTATGATGAGGGAAGAAACTCTGAGGCTTGGTGTTGGTTTTGAATGCTTGCTTAAGATTGATGCCCTTGACGCTTTTGTTGAGTTGGATGTCTTGAATATTTATTGCCTATGATGAGTAAATTCTGAGGCTTAGAGGTTGGATGGTTTTTATCAGTTTGGATGGTAGGCAGTTTTGTTTATGTGTTTGACAGGGACTTAGCAAGGTTTGAGATTTTGTTGGGTTTAATAACTTGTGAGGTTTCAGTTTTTGCTTCAGGTTTGAATGTTTGAAAGTTTTGGCAGGGTTGATGAGGTTTGATGGTTTTTGGGATTCTGGTTTTAGTTAAGGCATTAGCAGGTTATTGCTTCAGTTGCCCTTGGTTCTGGTTCACAGTTTGCAGGTTATGGTAGTGCCGGTATGAAGTTTGAGATGTTCAGTGTTTGAGGGTTTTAGTGATTCTGGACAGTAGGCAGGTTGTGAGTTTTTTTTTCTATTCTTGAACTGTATTATGTTTGTTCTGGTTTTCTTGGATGGGCTTGAGGCATCAGGTTATGGTGGTGCTGGTATGAAGTTTTTGATGCTTTCTGATAACTTGTGTATATTTAGACAGGTATGAGCTTATGGCCTATATTGGTTTAGTTCTGAGTTATAGAGGTGATATTGGTGCTTGGCTCAATCAGTATGTTTTCTTGTGTTATTTTGTCTTTTTTCTATTGGTCTTTGGCGCCCAACCTTATTTCAAACTTTGGTCTTCCCTTTGATCCACGCTTGCTGGGTAGTTTGACAAAATTTCTTGGCACCTTTTCCATTTTTGGTAACTGTCTATGCTGTGTAGTTTTGAACAATGCTGAATTGTGTCTTCTTTTTTGTATATCTTTTCTGTCTTGTTATACTGCCTATGCCTAAGACCTGAACTCTGCTGCTTTATCTCTCTTTTTCCTCTCCAAAGTACAGTTTTAGAGTTATTATATGATTATTATTGTACTATGGTTCTGAAGGGGCCCCCTCTTATGCTGGGAAATGATGAAAAGGATCAAGTTGCTTGCATATACTTCTCTGCATTTTTATTCTGCTTTTGATAGCTTTGTTACACTTTTTGCATTTCTTTGATATCTTGGGATTTTGACTTTGCAGCAATTGTACTTCCTTGATTTCTCTGTGATATCTTTGAGTATATTTTGGCATTTGATAGGAAGTGGGAATTGGATTTGAACTAATACAGTTTGAACTTTGGATTTGAAATTGAGATTCTATGCAGTCTTGAATTTTGGAATTTATACTTTTGACATTTGCATTTCATGAACGAAAAAAAATCTTCCCTCTCTGTGAACCGGGAGAAATCCCGTGATTTGCAGAGAGGGTCAACTGATCCCAGTCAGTGGCCCCTAATGATGAGTGAATTTTTAACAGTCTTTAATTAACTGCTTTCTGACTTCCTCTTTCTTTTTGCAGATAAAAAAAATGGAGCACCGGCATGAAGTGGAGAATGAAGAATTTAGAAATAGGATAGAATTTTTATTTTCAGTTTAATTCTTGTACATTATTATTATTTAAATACTTTGTAATAAATATTAGTATCCAAATAATAACAATTGTAACAATTATTAAATGTGAAATAAAAATTCATTTGATATTTAATTTTCTTTCAATTCCTTTTCTTTAATTGTTTATTTGTTATTTATAGTTCCTTAAAATAAAATAAAATGAAGGTTTAAACTTCAAATATTTTAATTCTTAGAATCATAAATAATCAACTAAACCTTCAATGATCAAAATAAATGAATTCGACGTATCCATTATTCAAAGCAACGCACAGTCGAACACAAAAACTTAATCAGATGCAATCCTTTCTTCACTGATTCTTTTACCAAGCACTGTAATTCCACATTGCACACATCCCTTTTGACTGGTGAATTCCAACCAACTGCCTCATTTACTGATTAAATCAAGATAACGCGAATTTTAACCCGAATCTCGGAATAAACTGCAAAGTGCGGTAGAATTTAAATTCTTCTGAGAATATGCCCATAAAACCTTAATTTCTGATTAAATGCTAGATAACGCTCGCCTGATCAAAATTGAACCAAAAATCATCCCAACCCTATGCCAACTGTATGAGGCAAATCAGAGCTCTGAACATCAGTAAAAAAAAACCTAATTTTGCTTGACTGTCAAGAAAAGTCTGTTTGTCCGATTCTTGCGCCAGTTTGAAAAGTCAGGAAATGTCTGAAGCTGAGATTGTTTGTAGCAAAATGCGAGGGCAAATTTTGGGGTACAACAGTTGCCCCTGTTCAATCTTCTTGGACCTGAAGAGTTAGATTGGCAAGTTTGCCTTTCGCGACTTGAAGGTAAAAGGAGATTGGACACTAGAGTGCCCGGAAATTTGCACTCATCAAAGCACTGGATGCGGGAATGGGCTTAGAGATGCCATTTGGAGATGGGCTTAACGATGCCATCTAGGAGAGTGACAGAAACTTGTCGGGGATGGGCTTAAAGATGCCATCTGGAAGGGAACATTAGGAAAGTGTCCGAGCTTTGGACCGTTTCTGAATCGGGGGTCTGAACAAGCAATAGGTTGACATCCGTTGTTGGGAGGAACCTGCAAGCTGGAGAAACCGTGAACTATTTTCGGAAATCTTGAAGTTGAATCAGCAATAGAGCAGCATCCGTTGTTGGGAAGCTTCCGTAAACTGAATTCAAAGGTGCATCTGAACAAGCTGATAGATTAACATCCGTTACTTGGGAAGAATCCATGAACTGTTTTCAGAAGTCTTGGGAAGAATCTGAACAAGTGATAGGTTAACATCCGTTTACTTGGAGAACCCATGAACTGTTTTCAGAAATCTTGAAGTTGAATCAGCAATAGAGCAGCATCCGTTGTTGGGAAGCTTCCGTAAACTGAATTCAAAGGTGCATCTGAACAAGCTGATAGATTAACATCCGTTACTTGGGAAGAATCCATGAACTGTTTTTAGAAGTCTTGGGAAGAATCTGAACAAGTGATAGGTTAACATCCGTTTACTTGGAGAACCCATGAACTGTTTTCAGAAATCTTGAAGTTGAATCAGCAATAGAGCATCATCCGTTGTTGGGAAGCTTCCGTAAACTGAATTCAAAGGTGCATCTGAACAAGCTGATAGATTAACATCCGTTACTTGGGAAGAATCCATGAACTGTTTTCAGAAGTCTTGAGATTGAATGATTTTAGTCTGTCGACTGATCTTACCTGAAAGAGGCAAAGAGTTAGTTGGATGCAATGCTATGATGCATGATACAATGTATATCATGGTGTTATGAATGTAAATGGATGTGCATGTAAGCTGGAGAGTTGTCTTGCATAGGATAGATGAATCCGGGACAGCGGAAGATAGAAGTATCTTGACTGCTGCCGGGGAAAATAAGTCCTGGATCGTTACTGGGGAACCTGGAGCTTGGGTTGTATACCAATCTTCTGGGGAATTCCTGAAGTCTTCTACTGGAGAGTACCAAATTAGTGGACTTAACGCTGGGGAGGCCAGATTGAGAATCTTTAGCTGGGAGAGAAGTATCTCTGGAGATTTCACTGGGGACTCAAGATTTTTCTTCTTAAAAACTCTGTGGGGAGAAGATTTAAAAGTCTGACTCTGCTGGGGATTGTCCATTTGAAGCTTTTGATCTGCTGGGGATACTGAAGCTTAAACTATGAGGAAAAATGATTTCCGGAAGATTCTTGGGCTGGGGATTTGCAAAGATAAACTCCTCCGGGGATAGTATTGATAAGTTATTGTTGGGGGAACTTTGAGGAACTCTGCTGGGGATGGGAAGAATTCTGGCGAGCGCGACTTCCCCTGGTGGTTAGCTGAGGATAACCCAGTTATAAGCCTTTGTGAGAATAACTTTGAATAAAACTCGGAAGGGACGTCCGTACTCTGCGGGGAATACCTTTCAGAACCTTACTGGGGATAAGCTTCGAGAGTCTACCGGAGATAGACCTCAAGGTCTGTCAGGGATGTGGATTACAGATCTCGAGGGATTTCCTTTGAAAGGGTGTCAAAATGTCCGTTTGTACTTTCGTCCTATCAGTAATCCTTCTTCTTAGGTTAAATTAGGAAGTGATCACGTTTCAAATGCATATGTCTATCTAACAAAACATTGGACGTTTCTCAAAAATAAAGCAAATAGTGCAAGAGAAAAAGAAAAAGAAAAAAAGGAAATGACACAAATTTTTGGGAAGAGTATTCGTATTGATTTTCTTTGGTGTATATTTGTACAAAGGAGACAATCATCCTAGTAAGAGGATCTCGTCGTAAATATTTGAAAAATTATACAAAATAAAGATGGCTATGTGAAATAATTCCATGGGATTCCGTTCTGCTGTAGCTTTCACAACTCTGAATTTCTGTCCATTCAATGCTTCGTTTGACGATGGCTGGACTGATCAGAAACCTGGAGCCGGTTGATGAAGAGATTGTCTTTGAAGTGATCCGACGAGACATAGTCATACGCTTTAATTCCCTAATTTTTGCCTGAATCGCCCTTTCGGGTTTTCGATCCACCGAGAAACCCCTTTTTGCCCAAGCCGCCCTTTCGGGTTTTCGACTTGCCGGGTGTACGGATTTTTTTGTTTTTATCCCTAATTTTTGCCTGAACCGCCCTTTCGGGTTTTCGGTTCACCGGGATACCCATTTTTGCCCAAGCCGCCCTTTAGGGTTTTCGACTTGTCGGGTTATTTTATGCGTAGTATCTTTTGACTATGTCTGCGTTCGCAGGGTGTGGCAAATCGTCGCCATCCATGGTGGTCAGAATCATTGCCCCACCAGAAAATATGCTCTTGATCACAAATGGTCCTTCGTATGTAGGAGTCCATTTGCCCCTGGGATCACTTTGCGGCAAGATAATCCGCTTGACTACTAGATCTCCGACTTGATACACTTGACGTCTGACTTTCTTATTGAAGGCCTTGATCATCCGTTTTTGATACGTCTGACCATGGCATATAGCAGCAAGTCGCTTTTCGTCGATCAGATTGAGTTGATCAAGTCGGGTCTGCATCCAATCATCTTCGTTCAAACCTGCGTCCTTCATAATCCTTAGAGATGGGATCTGAACTTCCATAGGCAAAACAGCTTCCATGCCATAAACCAAAGAAAATGGGGTTGCCCCAGTTGAGGTACGTATCGTCGTACGGTATCCATGCAGTGCAAATGGTAACATCTCATGCCAGTCTTTGTAAGTGACTGTCATTTTCTGAATAATCTTCTTGATATTTTTGTTCGCAGCTTCAACAGCACCGTTCATCTTCGGCCGATAGGGAGATGAATTGTGATGATAAATCTTGAACTGTTCGCATAATGGAGTGATCATCGTGTTATTCAGATTTGTACCGTTGTCTGTGATAATCCTGTCTGGAACACCATACCGACATATGAGGTTATGTTTGATAAAGCGGGCAACCACATTTTTGGTGACAGAGGCGAAGGAAGCTGCTTCGACCCATTTAGTGAAGTAGTCAATGGCAACCAGGATGAAGCGATATCCGTTGGAAGCCGTGGGTTTGATCTCTCCAATCATATCAATGCCCCACATTGCAAAGGGCCACGGAGCAGTCAGGACATTGAGGGGAACCGGAGGGATATGAACTTTGTCAGCATAGACTTGACACTTGTGACAAGTACGGGAATGTTGATGGCAATCAGCCTCTATGGTAGACCAGTAATAGCCTGCCCTTAGGATCTTCTTAGCCATGGTATGCCCGCTTAAGTGAGTGCCAAATGGTCCGCTGTGTATGTCGGTCATGATCAACTCTGCTTCAGCCTTATCCACACATCGGAGTAGTACACAATCATGGCTTCGCTTGTAAAGGATGTCGTTGCTCAGGAAGAACTTAGCAGCGAATTTCCTTAAGAACTTCTTGTCATTCACGGAAGCTCCTTCAGGATAATCTTGGGTCTCGAGATACCTTTTGATTTCATGGAACCAAGGTTGTTCCACTACTTCTTCGGTATTAATCTCGTGACAATGCGCGGGTTCATCCATTCGCTCGATGGTGATTTGGGGAGCCTCGTTATCCCAGTTGAGTTTAAACATGGAGGACATTGTGGCTAGAGCATCTGCTAGCTGATTCTCTTCTCGCGGAAAGTGCTCGAAGGTAATTTGCTCGAAGTGAGGCAACAATGTCAGAACATGTTCTTTGTATGGAATAAGATTAGGATGCTTGGTATCCCAATCTCCTTTGATCTGGCTGATGACCAAAGCCGAGTCCCCGAATACGATCAGAGATTTGATCCCCAAGTCTATAGCAGCCTTGAGACCAAAGATGCAGGCTTCATACTCCGCCATATTGTTTGTGCAGCTGAAGCAAAGTCGGGCCGTGAAAGGAGTGTGGCATCCTTCCGGAGAAATGAGTACTGCGCCAATGCCGTTTCCGAGTGCATTTGAAGCACCATCAAAGTACAGGGTCCATCGGGATCCCTTTTCGGGTCCGTCATATGGTCCGTCACCTTTAATGTTATCCAAATTCATGATGTCCTCGTCTGGGAAATCAAATCTCATGGACTGATAGTCTTCGATAGCCTGATGAGCCAGATGGTCAGCCAATACACTCCCTTTTATAGCTTTTTGGGTGGTGTACTGGATGTCATACTCGGTCAAGATCATTTGCCATCTGGCTATCCTTCCAGATAAAGCGGGCTTTTCGAAGATATATTTGATAGGGTCCATTTTGGATATCAACAAAGTAGTATGAGTCAACATATACTGTCTTAGTCGGCGAGCAGCCCATACCAAAGCGCATCAAGTTTTCTCGAGCAGCGAGTAGCGAGTCTCACAGTCGGTAAACTTTTTGCTAAGGTAATAAATAGCATGCTCTTTTCGACCAGACTCGTCATGCTGGCCCAAAACGCACCCCATTGAGTTATCCAAGACGGTCAAATACATGATCAATGGTCTTCCTTCGACGGGTGGCATCAGAATAGGAGGTTCTAGCAAATATTCCTTGATTTTATCAAAAGCAGCTTGGCAATCGTCGTTCCATTCAACTACCTGATCTTTCTTCAAGAGTTTGAAAATTGGCTCACAGGTAGAAGTCAGATGCGAAATGAATCTGGCAATATAGTTTATGCGCCCCAAGAAACCTCTAACTTCCTTTTCAGTACGGGGAGCAGGCATCTCTTGTATTGCTTTTACTTTTGCCGGATCGACTTTAATGCCTTTGTTGCTCACAATGAATCCCAGGAGTTTACCAGATCTAACTCCAAAAGTGCATTTACTCGGATTCAGCCTGAGCTTGTATTCTTTCAATCTGGCAAACAGCTTTTCCAGATGTTCAAGGTGCTCTTTCTCTGTTTGTGACCGAGCTATCATATCGTCTATGTAAACTTCAATCTCATGATGTATCATGTCATGAAATAGAGCTACCATGGCGCGCTGATAAGTTGCCCCTGCGTTCTTCAGCCCGAACGGCATCACTTTGTAATAGAAAGTGCCCCATTACGTGACAAAAGTTGTTTTCTCCATATCCTCGGGGGCCATTTTGATTTGATTGTAGCCCGAGAATCCGTCCATGAAAGAAAACACCTTATGCTGAGTTGTATTGTCGATCAGGATGTCAATATGAGGTAGCGGAAAATCATCCTTAGGGCTGGCCCTATTCAAATCTCTGTAGTCCACACACATTCTGACTTTGCCATCCTTCTTAGGTACTGGCACAATATTAGCGACCCATTGAGGATAGGACGTAACATCCAGAAAGCCAGCATTGAACTGCTTCATCACTTCTGCTTTGATTTTTTCGGACATGTCAGGCCTCATTCGGCGAACTTTTTGCTTGATCGGTGGACAGTCTTCTCTCGTGGGGAGACGGTGAACCACGATGTCGTTGTCTAGGCCCGACATGTCTTCGTAGGACCAAGCGAAGATTTCAACATACTCATTCAGTAACTGTACCAAGCGTTTCTTGACTTCTGATTCCAGGTTGGCACCCACTTGTACCTCCTTCCGGTTCTCCTCAATTCCCAAGTTAATAGTTTCCAACGGCTCTTCATGCGGTAAGATGGCCCTTTCCTCTTGTTGCAGGAGTCTGGCTAGTTCCCCGGGTACTTCACAACCTTCGTCATCTTCATACTCGGCTAGATTGACCAGGTCTTCCGAGTTATTGAAGGATACAGCAGAATAGTCACCCATGGAATCCGGAGTGGACGGATACCTGCATTGGGGAGCGTGGGTGTGTGTAAGGGATAGCCATCCTTAAACAACAACAAAAAAATGCAAAAGGAAAGAAAATGAACACAAGCAGTTTATCAAATGAAAAACGTCCAATGAATCATTAAACATGGCATATGAATATGAAAGATAGTCAAAACCCTTACAAGTGGACCTACATGCCCCGGGTAAGGCAGGAGGCGAAAAGATAGTGTACGGATTGTTCGAAAGTAAAATATTACAGACCAAATAGAAAATGTTTGATAGATAAATTACTGAGGAATAAAAGTGATGGGGACAAAGTCTTTAGCCTCCCAATTGCTCAACCCTCCTCTGACAGTCGGATGAATCCACTCTTCAAAGTTGCTTTCTTTGTCTTCATCTTCCAGGGCGTTGATTCGGTAAGGAGAAATTTTGACTGGCACTCTCTCAATCTTTGACCGGCGCATGGCTTTCTGGCCAGCGGTGGTGAAACCTAATCCAAGCTTATCAACCTTATGCGGAAAATCGGGTAACTGCCCCCACGCTGAATTCTTTCCTTCTTTAACTGCAGCCCTTGCATCCTCCAGAGATGCCATCCTGGCCATCTGTCTTGGTGTCTCAGCTGTCAACTTCGCCACTGCTATCTCAGGAAGTACTCCTTCGAAATGTTGAAACGGGGTCTCAATGAACTCCCCTTCGACCTCCACATACCGGAAAGAATTTAAATGGCTAATCATGTACTCTTCTTCGCCGTGGACAGTAATGATCTTTCCCTTTACAGGATATTTCAGCATCTGATGCAAGGAGGAGGTGACTGCCCCAGCATGGTGTATCCAAGGTCTACCCAGCAGGCAGGAGTATGATGGACGGATGTCCATTACATAGAAAGTGGATTTGAACACCTCGGTACCTATCTTGACAGGAATTTCAACTTCTCCATGGACCATTCTTTTCGACCCATCGAAAGCTCTGACGACAATATCACTCGGCTTCAATTCCAACCCTTCGCAATCTAGCCGGTCCAAGGCCTTCTTAGGCAAAACATTCAGCGATGAACCGGTATCGACCAAAACATGCGCAAGGGTGGTCCCGCGACACTCGATTGAAATATGCAACGCATCATTGTGATTTCGGCCTTTAGGGGTCAGGTCGGCATCAGAAAAACCTAATCCATTGTCTGCAATCAAACTAGCCACGCAATGTTGAAATTGATCTGCCGAAGTTTCTTGGGGCACATGAGCTGCCTTTAGAAACTTAATCAAAGCTTGAGCGTGCGCTTCTGAGTAAAGCAACAGTGCCAGCATGGAGATCTTGGAGGGGGTTTGCCCCAACTGCTCCACCACATCGTAATCACTTTTCTTGATTATCCTCAAAATTTTGTCCATTTCTTTCTTGGAGGCTTCTGGGATCACCAAAGGTTGAGCCCTCGTCCTGACGGGCTCATCTTGTATTCCCTTTCCTTTATCGGTAATGGTAGGAGAGACAGCACTAGGAACGAAAATTTCTTCAATCAAAGGAGTTCTGGCAGAGAGCTTTACTGGTGCAGGGATGACTTCTTTAGCTGATGAGGGTCCAAAGACTGCTTTTGGAGGAGCAATCTCTGGAGAAAATATCCTCCCACTCCTGGTGATTTTGTTGGTGCCCGCAATGTTACTAATGCTGGCTTTTTCATCATCTGAATCTTCTTCAATTATTTCAACTTGCTTGATACCATGGTAGTAGATGTCGCCACCATAGTTCCAAGGTATCGACTTCTCGGAGACATAGGGAACAGGCCCTGGCATTGTTATCTTCAAAGGTATAGACTTTGCAGCTGGTGTAATCTTAACTGGCTTTTTGACGGCCTCGGAAAGATTGGCGTGAATGGTTATGATTGAGATATTTTCAACATGAACTGGAACAGCAGGAACTTTTTCGAACAAAATTTGTCGGCTATCCATGAGGCCTTGGATGCCTTCCTTTAGTAGCGGACAATCCAACGGCAGAGAGTGGCAACAGTAACAGTCTTTTTTACATCCCGGGAAGATCCCGGCCCTCAACAAATTCAACTTAATGGTTAACAGTGGAGTAGTCAGATCACTAACGTCGGCAACATACAAATCCTCTTCAATGGCATTGACATTCCGACCGTGCTTCGACATAGGTGCAGATATCACATTGGGTTTTTCTGGAGCGTCAAACTCTACCTCCTTAGCCTCTATCAGGTCCTGGATCTTATGCTTGAGTGCCCAACAATCATTGGTGTCGTGTCCGACACTGTCTGAATGATAGGCGCACTTAGTATTGGCATGATAATGTGGAGAGGAGGTATTTACATTCTTTGGCGCCTCCTTGATAGTGGCAAGATTCAATTTCAACAGATGGGGAAGCACCTGCGCTGGAGTCATATTAATACGAGTGAACTGCCGTTGTGGCCTTTCCACCCGTTGCTGATTTGGTCTGGATTGGTTGTAGCGAGGCTGCTCGCTCGGAGTGTTTTGAATCATTACGGCCCCCACAGTCGGCCGACGCTCCACCTTCCCTGCTCTTCTTTGAGAATATACCATAGTTGTCTCCTTCTTAAACGGCTTCTTCTCAACACTTGCAGCGACACCCTTCTGAATTTTTCCTGACTTAATGCCAGCCTCAATTCTTTCGCCCGTTAAGATCAAATCAGTAAACCCCGCGGAAGAGTTACCGATTAAATGATTGAAAAATGGCCCAGATAGGGTCCCAAGAAACATATCAACAAGCTCACGATCGGTTAAAGGAGGCTGCACCCTGCCAGCCAAATCCCTCCATTTTTGTGCGTATTCCTTGAATCCCTCACTTGTTCCTAGCGACATACCCTGAAGTTGGGTACGGGTAGGAGCAAGATCAGAATTATACTGGTATTGTTTATAGAAAGCGGTGGCCAAATCTTCCCAATTTCTGACACTGGTCCCTTCTAACTGATAAAACCATTCCAACTGAGCTCCCGACAGGCTGTCTTGAAAGAAATGAATCCAGAGATTTTTATCTGCTGTATAGGGTTGAATCTTCCTCACATAGGACTTGAGATGCATTTTGGGGCAGGACAGCCCGCCATACCTTACAAACACTGGCACCTTGAATTTTGGGGGAATCACAATTCCGGCGACCAAGCCCATGTCTTCAAAATCCAAACCCGGTACCCTTTGCAATTCCATGGCAGCCAATCTGTCTTCTAAACCCTTGTACTTGTCATCAGCTGGAGGATACTGCTGGTCAGAATAATCTTCGTCCTCTTCAACCTCTTCCTCCTCTGCATCAGACTCGGAAGGCACCGCAACCCGATCTCTTTTACTAGTCCCTTCATCAGAAGTAGGAGGAAATTCAAGCACCCTCCGAGCTTCTCTGTCAAATCTTCTCCCCAAAGTAGCCACTCCGACCCTCTTTTTCTTCTTCACTGGGTCCTTGTTCTCCAGATGAGCCTTGATATCCTCTTGACTCTTGACCAAGGTCATCAAGAGTTGCTGGAACTGTGCATTCTGGGCTTGTAGGTCTTTGACTGTTTGCTCGAGATCCATCCTACTGAAATAAACAGCAGATAGATAAGGAAACCTGGAGTGAGACCTGCTTATGCACATGATGAATGGTATGCTGATGTATGCAATGCATTCAAGGATTTAGGACATTCAAAATTGTTTCAGACAAAGAAGAACGCACGTCATATTAATAAGAAGAAATCTGTTAGTACATAAATGACCCATGGGCCAAATGTTACAACATAAACTTCTCAAGGTAGGAAGACATTGCGCATCCTCTTTGGTGCGATGTAGGTATTGAGGGCCTCTTGTTCATGGAGTTGGCGGGTAAGCTCTAGAACCTTCTTTTCACTGGCATAGTAGCTAGCTTCGAAAGTGTTATGTTCCTCCTTGAGCTGAATCCAACTTTTCTGCATTTCCTCCCACGATGTAGGCATGTCTGGATGCAGGATGGTGTAGGGGACCTCTCCTTCATTGACGGGCTCCTTAATCACTGGGAGTACATGGGGATAAGGCATCATTAGACTTTGGGCTCGGGCTCGTACCCACTTGAGATAGGGCTCAAGAGGGATGGAGTTCTTGTGTCCCAGAGTCTTGCTATCGACCTTGTTGAGTTTTCCCCAAGCTCTGATGAATCTTTGGCGAAGTCCTTGCGCATCGTTGTCGAAGTCAAAAACTAGGCTAGGAATCAACATGTCATGAGGGCCATCCCTCCGTGCATATCCAAATTGCCTCAAAGCTAGGCAAGGGTTGTAGGTGATACCTCCTCTAACTCCAAGTAAGGGGACATTATGAAATTCTCCGCAACGATCGACGATGATGACATTTTCTCTGGACCGAGAACACCAATGCACATCAGAATGAGTGAGAGTCATCAATCGTTGGGACCACCTTATACCTTGATCATTCTTCAAGACAGATTGTGGAAGGTGCGAAATAAACCACCTTGCGAGGATAGGAGTACAGCACATGAGAACACCCCTCTTTCTCATTGTTCGTGTGTAAAATGAGTGAAGGATGTCTCCAAGAAATGTTGGTATTGGATTTCTGGACAAGAAGATTTTGACAGCGTTGACATCTACCAATTGGTTGGGATTTGGGAACAGGACCAACCCATAGATAAGGAGTGCCACAATTTCTTCAAATGCTTGTAGGTCCAATGAGTTCCAACATTCTTGTGCCTTCTCCAACAAGAATTTTGCTAAGAACCCTTTGACGCCGCTTCTGGTTTCCCAATGCCCCTTGATTTCAGATGGTTGTAGATGTAATGCTCGAGCAACATCTTCAGGCTTTGGTTCCTTCTCCGTACCGTTGAAGGGTAGTTGATTAAGGATAGGGATTCTTAGGAGTTGAGAAAACTCCTCCAAAGTGGGCACCAACTGATAATCAGGGAAAGTGAAGCAATGGTGAAGGGGGTCAAAGAACTGGAATAGCACTTTCATCATGTCTTCTTCAATGTCGGTGTTGACTAGACTGAGCAGTCTACCGTGTCTTTCACTGAAGGGTGAATTTTCCGGAATTCTTGAAGTGATCTCCTTGAGTTGAGGAGAGATTCTCACAAGGTTGACTTGAATGGTATTTCGGCGAGGTATTTCCATGACCTACAAAACAAGAACAATGATGAAGATCCAAACCCTTGAAATGGTTAGTAAATGCATATGATGCTTCATGATGTTTATGATGTATGCATAAAACATATGTACAAGCAAATCACACCAAACCCTAGTTTCAGGCTTGCATGGGGTTTCATAGGTAAATACCCTCTTGAGTGTGGTTGGCTTAAAAACCTGTCCTATAAATAGTAACCGGGTTCTAAGGAGCTCAATATCACTGGATCGTTTTCATTGTTCATTGTTTTGGTTTAGCCACTTAACTGGCGACCAAAATATTCCAAGAAAACAACCCTCAATGAGTGTAGTATCGAGTATCTACCAACTTCGGACTGCACCAAAGCCGGTCATCTCACTACCCCTAATAAAAGGCCAAGATGGTCAAGTAAGGTTCTAGGTCATTAGTGCTTAGTGACATCACTCAGCGGCCCCGTACTCTCCTTGATTGAACTCAAGGGTTACCGGTACCCACAAATATGTCGCACTAATATAGCTATTGCTTAGACCGTGTCGGTATACCCCGCACAGTTTCCACAACGTATTGCTATCTATGAATGTTTCCCAAAATCCGGGTGGAGGATTGTAAACCCAAACAATAGAGCCAAAGTATAAAGCAAGCAAATCAAGCAATTAGTCATGCAAGAGGGTGATCTAAGCCCTAAGGTAACCCCACTTTAATTCTATTCCCCAGCAGAGTCGCCAGTTCTGTGATACGGTGGGAGAACTGACTATTGTTTTGCGTTCGCATTCGCACTTGTGCGGTTGAGCAAGAGTCGCCACCGACTTTTTATTTTATCCTAAAGGAAAGGTTAAAAAGCACAGCAAAAACCTTTTTTGAGATATTTCGTGGGTTCGGGGGGTAAATTATGAAAAGGGAAGGTATTAGCACCCTTTTCATCCATGGTTATCCATGGGCTCTTAGTTACTTGGTTTTTTAGATCACTTGCCTTGTTTTTCGATTGCTTTGAAAATGACATGTGTGTGGGTGCTTTTTTGAAAACGTTTTGGAAAAAGATGCCTTGTCTTAGGCTAACCTTGTAATAATTCTTTACTCGAATGTTTTACAAAGGCGTATATCTTTTCGAAAAGATGTTTCAAAGGTTTAAAAAGTTGATTTTTGAAAGTGTTGTGGATGGTGGTTTTTGAAAAGAAGGCAAGTGTTTTTGCAAGTTTGATCTCAAGTAACTAAGAGTTTTGTCTACCCTATTGTACTCAAAGGTTTTTGTTATGTTTTAACCCCTTTTAACAATTTGTTCCACCATTGAAATTGGTGGATAATCTTGCGTTTAGGAAGTTTATTCGGGACGGGCGCGGGTCATCGTATGGACCATGAATGCAATGGTGCCAAGCGTCTTTGGCAATTTGCTTTGAAGGGACTATGATCATTCCGTTTAGGCAACTTTCGAAAGCGTCATCGAGGGACTTATGATCATTTGATTTTGTTTTGCCAAAGATACTCGACGTGCAAGCATGGCCCATTTTGGAAGGCAACATGTGGGGTTACCCTAGGGGGTGCAAGTGTGTTTGTGTATTGATTACATGTATTTGTCTTGTATTAGGTTCTCTAGCGTTTGATTTTATGTACATACAAACCCTAGGTCTAACCATGGTATAATTGGAAAACTGTAAATTGCGGAATGTAAAATCTACGCTATTACAAAGTAGTATCAGGGAGTGGGGGTATAAATGTACAAGGGGATGAGACTTATAGTATTTACAACCAAATCGAAGTCGCAATCAAATATAAATATCGAATATACAGGTGTAAGATAAAAAGTGTGTATAGGGCAATGTATTGTATTTGTGTAAGTGCACAAGTGTATATGTATATGAATTGGGTAATTATGTACAAGTGCGATATGTGAAGTTAAATCGTATTAGGGTTTTGACCTAGATATATGTTTTAATCTTGTATTTTTGATTTATATATTAATTATGTACAAAAGAAAAAGATGTTTTAATTAAATGGTATGTTCAAAAATTAAATTGTATTATGCATAAAGAAAGTATTTTAATCACATATTTAATATTAGAGAAATGTATATATTGTTATGTACAAATATGTATGTTAACTAAAAGAATTTCAATTTTAATTATGTATGAAAAAAGAAAAGATAATATATACAAATGTATTTCAATATGTATTAAAAATGTTTTTAAGTTAATTGTGTATAAAAAGTATTTTGTTATTTTTATGTACAAATATATATTTAAAAAGGGATGTTTGAACCATATGATAAAAATGTATTTCATTTAAGTTAGTATTTTACAAGAAATAAAAAAAAAGTAAACATTTGTTTATAAAATAAAATAAAAAAAAGTTAGTATTTTACAAGAAATAAAAAAAGTAAACATTTGTTTATAAAATAAAATAAAAAAAGTTAGTATTTTACAAAAGAAAGAAAAAAAAAGAAGTAAATGTTATTTAAAAAAAGAGAAAAGGATTAGTGTTAATGGGCTTTGGGGAAGGTAGAGACGGGTCAGGCCCAAGCTTAACTTGAAACGAATTCTTAGGGTTGTGGAAAGTTATTCAGAACGACAGTTTTAGGGTTTTGAGACGGCTCCGTGTTCGCTGAGTTCGTCTTCTCCGATCAAGCTTCACTTCCCTGAATGCTTCCTCCGGCCACCAGCGCTACTCCTGGAGCCCTTCTTCCCTTCACTGACATGAGTCCAGCGTCCTTGATTTAAGGTTTGATTTCCACACTTTATGTTTTTTTCATGAACGATACGCATTTCTTTGATTTGAGTTCTTACTATTTCTTTTCATTATGAGATGAAGGAGAAGAGAAGTGGGAAAAGATTGGCTACCTTCTTTTTGGGAGATGGAGGAGAGGCGGGGGAGTGACGCTTAGGAGGCCGGAGATTTGGTGATGGAGCTTTGAGCTTGCTTTGCTTTTGATGCTTTCCTGGTATTTTCGTTCTTTTGATATATTAGGGCTTTGATGATGATGTATACTGAGAAGCCCTCTTTAATTCACCTATTTATCTTCTTCTTTCCTACTGTGATGCCTTTGGGAATTTGTATGCTTCTCTTTTCGTGCTGCCTTTGCTTCTGTTTGTCTTGAATATTTTGGAACAGTTGTTGCCTTGGAAAGTTTATTGCCTATGATGAGGGAAGAAACTCTGAGGCTTGGTGTTGGTTTTGAATGCTTGCTTAAGATTGATGCCCTTGACGCTTTTGTTGAGTTGGATGTCTTGAATATTTATTGCCTATGATGAGTAAATTCTGAGGCTTAGAGGTTGGATGGTTTTTATCAGTTTGGATGGTAGGCAGTTTTGTTTATGTGTTTGACAGGGACTTAGCAAGGTTTGAGATTTTGTTGGGTTTAATAACTTGTGAGGTTTCAGTTTTTGCTTCAGGTTTGAATGTTTGAAAGTTTTGGCAGGGTTGATGAGGTTTGATGGTTTTTGGGATTCTGGTTTTAGTTAAGGCATTAGCAGGTTATTGCTTCAGTTGCCCTTGGTTCTGGTTCACAGTTTGCAGGTTATGGTAGTGCCGGTATGAAGTTTGAGATGTTCAGTGTTTGAGGGTTTTAGTGATTCTGGACAGTAGGCAGGTTGTGAGTTTTTTTTTCTATTCTTGAACTGTATTATGTTTGTTCTGGTTTTCTTGGATGGGCTTGAGGCATCAGGTTATGGTGGTGCTGGTATGAAGTTTTTGATGCTTTCTGATAACTTGTGTATATTTAGACAGGTATGAGCTTATGGCCTATATTGGTTTAGTTCTGAGTTATAGAGGTGATATTGGTGCTTGGCTCAATCAGTATGTTTTCTTGTGTTATTTTGTCTTTTTTCTATTGGTCTTTGGCGCCCAACCTTATTTCAAACTTTGGTCTTCCCTTTGATCCACGCTTGCTGGGTAGTTTGACAAAATTTCTTGGCACCTTTTCCATTTTTGGTAACTGTCTATGCTGTGTAGTTTTGAACAATGCTGAATTGTGTCTTCTTTTTTGTATATCTTTTCTGTCTTGTTATACTGCATATGCCTAAGACCTGAACTCTGCTGCTTTATCTCTCTTTTTCCTCTCCAAAGTACAGTTTTAGAGTTATTATATGATTATTATTGTACTATGGTTCTGAAGGGGCCCCCTCTTATGCTGGGAAATGATGAAAAGGATCAAGTTGCTTGCATATACTTCTCTGCATTTTTATTCTGCTTTTGACAGCTTTGTTACACTTTTTGCATTTCTTTGATATCTTGGGATTTTGACTTTGCAGCAATTGTACTTCCTTGATTTCTCTGTGATATCTTTGAGTATATTTTGGCATTTGATAGGAAGTGGGAATTGGATTTGAACTAATACAGTTTGAACTTTGGATTTGAAATTGAGATTCTATGCAGTCTTGAATTTTGGAATTTATACTTTTGACATTTGCATTTCATGAACGAAAAAAAATCTTCCCTCTCTGTGAACCGGGAGAAATCCCGTGATTTGCAGAGAGGGTCAACTGATCCCAGTCAGTGGCCCCTAATGATGAGTGAATTTTTAACAGTCTTTAATTAATTGCTTTCTGACTTCCTCTTTCTTTTTGCAGATAAAAAAAATGGAGCACCGGCATGAAGTGGAGAATGAAGAATTTAGAAATAGGATAGAATTTTTATTTTCAGTTTAATTCTTGTACATTATTATTATTTAAATACTTTGTAATAAATATTAGTATCCAAATAATAACAATTGTAACAATTATTAAATGTGAAATAAAAATTCATTTGATATTTAATTTTCTTTCAATTCCTTTTCTTTAATTGTTTATTTGTTATTTATAGTTCCTTAAAATAAAATAAAATGAAGGTTTAAACTTCAAATATTTTAATTCTTAGAATCATAAATAATCAACTAAACCTTCAATGATCAAAATAAATGAATTCGACGTATCCATTATTCAAAGCAATGCACAGTCGAACACAAAAACTTAATCAGATGCAATCCTTTCTTCACTGATTCTTTTACCAAGCACTGTAATTCCACATTGCACACATCCCTTTTGACTGGTGAATTCCAACCAACTGCCTCATTTACTGATTAAATCAAGATAACGCGAATTTTAACCCGAATCTCGGAATAAACTGCAAAGTGCGGTAGAATTTAAATTCTTCTGAGAATATGCCCATAAAACCTTAATTTCTGATTAAATGCTAGATAACGCTCGCCTGATCAAAATTGAACCAAAAATCATCCCAACCCTATGCCAACTGTATGAGGCAAATCAGAGCTCTGAACATCAGTAAAAAAAAACCTAATTTTGCTTGACTGTCAAGAAAAGTCCGTTTGTCCGATTCTTGCGCCAGTTTGAAAAGTCAGGAAATGTCTGAAGCTGAGATTGTTTGTAGCAAAATGCGAGGGCAAATTTTGGGGTACAACACCCGGTTCATTCTGAAGTTTTACACGAACTTATCACAGAGTAACCTTACCCAGGTTCCTCCTGAAGTTTTACACAAACTTATCCCGAAGTAACCTTACCCGGGTTCCTCCTTACAATTTCCCGATGTAGTTTCACCCAGACTCATCCTGAAGCAACCTTACCCAGGTTCCTCCTTACAATTTCCCGATGTAGTTTCACCCAGACTCGTCCTGAAGCAACCTTACCCAGGTTCCTCCTTACAATTTCCTGATGTAGTTTCACCCAGACTCATCCTGAAGCAACCTTACCCAGGTTCCTCCTTACAATTTCCCGATGTAGTTTCACCCAGACTCATCCTGAAGCAACCTTACCCAGGTTCCTCCTTACAATTTCCCGATGTAGTTTTACCCAAACTCCTAGCAAAGCAACCTTACCTAGGTTTCTTCCCGGTTCAGATGCAGTTTTACCTAAACTCCTCATGAAGCAGCCTTACCTAGGTTTCTTCCCGGTTCAGATGCAGTTTTACCTAAACCCATCATGGGGCAACCTTACCTAGGTTCCTTCTCAGTTCAGATGTAGTTTTACCTAAACCCATAATGGAGCAACCTTACCTAGGTTCCTTCTCAGTTCAGATGTAGTTTCACCTAAACCCATCATGGAGCAACCTTACCTAGGTTCCTTCTCTTTCCCGATGTAGTTTCACCTAGACTCATCTTGGAGCAACCTTACCTAGGTTCCTTCTCTTTCCTGATGTAGTTTCACCTAGACTCATCCTGGAGCAACCTTATCTAGGTTCCTTCTCTTTCCCGATGTAGTTTCACCTAGACTCATCCTGGAGCAACCTTACCTAGGTTCCTTCTCTTTCCCGATGTAATCTTACCTAGACTCATCCCGAAGCAACCTTACCTAGGTTCCTTCTCTTTCCCGATGTAGTTTCACCTAGACTCATCCTGAAGCAACCTTACCCAGGTTCCTCCTTATAATTTCCCGATGTAGTTTTACCTAAACTCATCCTGAAGCAACCTTACCCAGGTTCCTCCTTACAATTTCCTGATGTAGTTTTACCCAGACTCATCCCGAAGCAACCTTACCCAGGTTCCTTCTCAGTTTAGATGCAGTTTTACCCAAACTCCTCACAAAGCAACCTTACCCAGGTTCCTTCTCGGTTCAGATGCAGTTTTATCCAAACCTCTCATGAAGCAACCTTACCCAGTTTCCTTCCCATAAGCCCTACTATCCAGGTTTCTTTCCTCTTATCTCCAGACAATAGTACACAACACTGTAAGACCCGGACCTATCAAACACGATCGGTTTCACCTTTCCTTAGTAGGTTGCGATGCAGCCTATACACGACTAGATACGCAGTTCACTTCCGCTTCCTCAAGCTGGAGTTAATTCCTCAGTAGAATACGGATGATCGAAGTTCCTAAAATTCAACAGATATGATTCCTCAGTAGAATACGGACGATCAAAGTTCCTAAAATTCAACAGAGATGATTCCTCAGTAGAATATAGACGATCGAAGTTCCTAAAATTCAATAGAGATGATTCCTCAGTCGAATACGAACGACCAAAGTTCCTAAAATTCAACAGAGATGATACCCCCAGTAGAATAACGGACGACTGAAGCTCCTAAAATTCTATTTCTCTCAAGATCGAGATCAACATTCCTCAGCAGAATCTTCCTCAACAATAGGTACACAAGCTCTCGCTAAGGAATCTCTTATGCGATCGACACTCCTTCGGATGGCATCTTTAAGCCCATTCCCCGTCGGCATTTTCCAAATGGCATCTGTAAGCCCATTCCTGACACCAGAAGACAAGTACCACTTCATGCGAGTGCAAATTTCTGGGCACTCTAGTGTTCAATCATCTTCCACCTTCGGATCACGAAAGGCACGAAAGCCAATCTACATCCTCAGGTTTAATAAAATTAAATAGGGGCAGCTGTTGTACCCCAAATTTTTCCCTCCCGTATTTCTCAAAACATTTCAAGAATGATACTCAAGTTGCTCAAGGTAGTCCAAGGGTTGGCCAGACAAGCTCTCTCCTAAGGCAGTCTACCTCAAATTAGGGTTTCATGTTGCATCAAGATGCTTGAGTCCAAGGGACCCCAAATGATCAACATTATCCTAATATGTTCTCAAGATCATCTATGTCAAGTTTCAAGCCCTACAAAGGAAATTTGCTCAGTCAATTGCTCAAAGGCCTGAAAATCGATTGTGCTAGGGCAAAAGTCAATTGTGGCCCACATACGGTCAAACTTCAAGATTTTTGGTCAACATCCTCATTTTGAAATATATTTCATCATTTGATCAAGGTTTGATCATGATTCATCAAGTATTGCTCATAATTCATCAAGAACCAAAAGTTACTAAATTAGGGTTTTGTAGGAAAAGTCAACTCAACTTTGACCAAGCATAACTTTCTCATACTTTATGAGAAACGACCATCCAAAGCTCATTTTGAAGAGGATGCAATTCCCTACAATCCATCTTCAGCTCCCAAGTTCAAAATATGCATTCACAAGAAGTTATGAATTTGGACATTATAGGTCATTTTGAAAAGTCAACAAAAACACCATTTTTGTCAAAGCTTCATACATGAGAATGGAATATCAAATTGAGATGAGACAAAAGGGTTGATTAGAGTACATCTCAAGCTTTCTAAAAAGTCTAAGAACACCCTCATAAGGTTAAAATTGAGAGAGATATGCATTGTCAAAGTTGGACAATTTTTTAAAACAATGCATGAAGCAAATATTGACCAAACTTGGATTTTTTCCGAATGGGCCTATCTTTTCAAGTTTGAAACTCATTCCTAACATGGTCCACGACCTCTAAGCCCACCCATACATTTTTCTACTATTTATGCTATTTATATTGATATTTTATTCATTAAAATTCATAATTAAATAAATAAATAATGGAAATAATGTAAATTTTGATGTGAATCCATTTTGGGAAAGTTTTATGCTGGTTTATGTCAATTGATTTCGTGCAATAACTTTTCAAATATGTACAGGTTCATCCACATGTGAAAATGACATAAAATCATCAAATATGGCATTTTTTTCAAATCTTGATCATGGTCTTAAAACACAACATTATGAGGGAGATTATTTCCATGCTTTCTTGTCTACTCATTCTACTATATAAATATAGATCCATACAAGCTTGAAAGGGACGAAAATCCTCTCTAAAAAGCTCTCAAAAATCTCTTCAAAAATCTCTCCAAAAGCTCTTCAAAAAGCTCTCCAGAAATCAAAGAATTGGTGCAAGTCATATCTCGAGGTTCCGGTCTCTCTCAATTGACATCAAGCCTCAAACCATCCTCTTGAAGTTCTCAAGTGTCTTACAATACCCAAGAGAAATCCATCACACGCCTAGCACGCCCCCCATTTGACAACACCGGTTTGGTAAAATTTTAAACTCTGAATCTCTAATTTTAATCACATTTTATGGTATGCTAACGTTTGTTTGAGTTTATATATAACAGTTATGGATGGTTGGATCATAGGTTCCATGCAAGAATCAAAAAACACCATAGTTAGAGCATGAAGCTTTCGAAGATTCGGGCCTAGGGATTTCTGATGATTGCACCCCCTGTTTACTTTTGCTACTAGGCCCATCTTTATTTTCATGTTTTATTCGTTTTGTTTATTTCTTTTAATCCCTTTTATTTTTTTATCAATAAACAAATATAAAAATCACATAAAAATAGATTTAGGATTTTTTCTTAATTAAATTTTAATTTTAGGTAAAACTTCAATTTCTTTTTGTAAATAACTTAAAAATAATTAGAATAAATAGGTTTTATTACTAACTTAATTATATTTTATTTATTCCTAAAATAACCAAAGAAACCAAAATAGGTCATGTAATTATTTTTATTAATTAATTTAATTAACTAATTAATTGCATATTTAATTTGGAAAACTTATTTCTTTTATTAAAAACAACAAAAAAAAACAATTTTTCTTTTAATTAGGTTAGAAGGGTCAAAACCTTAAGTTCTCGTCGATCTTAATTCTTCTCGCGCGCTTTATTTTTATTATTTACCATATTGATGTAACTGCCTACAATTTGTAATAGTTTAATTAGGACGTTTATTTACATTTATTGATTTATTTTCAAAGGGTTTGTTTTTTACTATGTAAATACCCGAAGCCTTGTAATAGCGTAGTTTAAATTCCGCACTTTAAATTTCGCAAATTATTAATTGTTAGATGTATGATATAGGGATGCATGACAAGAATGTATGATTAATTTTAAAACAGTTAGATCGCCCTAAATATGCAAAGATAAATAAACTGGAATTGAATCATACGCACATGCGCACTCCTAGGGTACACTCCCACTTGGTTGCCTTTGTTAAACGGTCATTGAGTATAGGATACTTTAGTGGTCGTCCTTTTGTCTAAATAAAGATCAAGTTGCCTCGAAATGGTTGCCTCGAAATTGTTGCCTCGAATAAATTGATCTAAGACATTAGGGTTATTACTAAGATGTCCTAACATTGCTTTAGTGACCGTACGTCCCTTTCGATTTGACCCTCAAACTCCAACGACGGTGATACCTACTCACTAATAGTGGGATAGCGTTGTCTAAAGGAAACGAATACAGAGCGATTCTTTTTTCGAGTAGGTAGATTAGTTCTTAAGTACTTGCTCATTCCAAATAAATTTTCCACACTTACACTCCTTTACAAACAAAGTTTTAAAAAACACTTCATTACACTCTTGAAGACAGAAGCAAGAGTTAAATCGAAGTCAAAACAAAAACTTTTCAAAGCGCACAAACACAAAGAAAACAATTTTGAAAATGATGAGCAAGTACCTAAGAGCCTGTAGATAACTACGGATAGAAAGGGTGCTAATACCTTCCCTTTCTATAAATCTACCCCCCCGTACTCAGAAATATCTCGAAAAAGGAATTTTTCTGTGCTTTTTTCCTTTCCTTGTTGGATAAAATAAAAGTCGGTGGCGACTCTTGCTTACCGCGACATTTTGCAAACACAAACGCAAAACGCAAACCAGCAAAATTTCCTTAACAAAATAGGGAAACCACGTCCCGATTCTGGCCACCGTATCACACCTAAGCAAAAAGTTTACCGACTGTGAAACCAGATATTCACTAATCGAGAAAACTTGTTGTGCTTTGGTTTGGGTTGCTCACCGGTTAAGACAGTATATGTTGACTCATACCACTTTGCTGATATCTAAGATGGATCCGATAAAATACATATTTGAGAAGCCCGCTCTGTCTGGGAGGATAGCTAGATGGCAGATGATCCTAATAGAATACAATATACAGTACACTACCCAAAAATCTATAAAAGGGCAGTGTGCTAGCTGATCATCTGGATCATTAAGCTGTAGAAGATTACCAGTCTATGAAGTTTGACTTCCCTGACGAAGACATCATGACAGTAGACAACTGTGAAGAGATCAGACCATATGACAGACCTGGACAAGGATCCCGATGGACCCTGTACTTTGATGGGGCATCCAATGCACTTGGTAACGGTATCGGCGATGTGCTCATATCTCTGGAAGGATGCCATACTCCTTTCACTGCCAGACTTTGCTTCAACTGTACGAACAACATGGCAGAATACGAAGCATGCATGTTTGGTCTCAAGGCTGCCATAGACTTGGGAATCAAATCTTTGGTTTTGTTTGGGGATTCAGTTTATCAGTCAGATCAAAGGAGAGTGGGACACTAAGCATCCAAACCTTATCCCTTACAAAGAACATGTTTTGAAATTGTTACCACATTTCGAGCAGATTACCTTCGAGCACTTCCCGCGAGAAGAAAATCAGCTAGTAGATGCTCTAGCTACAATGTCATCTATGTTTAAACTTAATTGGGATAACGAAGCTCCCCAGATCACCATTGAACGAATGGAAGAACCAGCACACTATCACGAGATTAATACCGAAGAAGTAGTGGACCAGCCGTGGTTTCATGAAGTCAAGAGGTATCTCGAGGCTCAAGAATATCCAGAAGGAGCTTCAGTCAATGACAAAAAGTTCTTAAGGAGATTCTCAGCTAAGTTCTTCCTAAGTAATGGCATCATGTACAAGCGTAATCATGATTCTATTCTGCTCCGTTGTATGGACAAGATGGAAGCTGAAAAGATCATGGCTGAATTGCATGAAGGTACCTTTGGCACTCACTCTAGTGGGCATACGATGGCAAATAAAATCCTACGGGCAGGCTATTACTGGTCTACCATGGAAGCAGACTGCTATCAGCACTACCGGACTTGTCATAAGTGTCAAATCTATGCAGACAAGGTGCACGTGCCTCCAGTTCCTCTAAATGTCTTAACAACTCCTTGGCCCTTCGCTATGTGGGGAATCGACATGATTGGGGAGATCAAGCCTACAGCCTCCAATAGACACCACTTCATTCTTGTGGCCATTGACTATTTCACCAAGTGGGTCGAAGCAGCTTCCTTCACATCCGTTACTAAGAATGTTGTTGCCCCATTCATCAAGCAGAATCGTATTTGCCGGTACGGTATCCCAGAAAGGATCATCACTGATAAAGGTACAAACCTTAACAATACTATGATCACCGCCTTGTGCGAGCAGTTCAAGATTCAACATCACAATTCATCTCCCTATCGGCCAAAGATGAATAGTGTAGTCGAAGCTGCTAATAAAAATATTAAAAAGATCATACAGAAGATGACAGTCACCTACAAGGATTGTCATGAGATGTTACTGTTTGCTCTCCACGGGTACCGTACCACGGCTCGCACGTCAACTGGGGAAACACCCTATTCTTTGGTTTATGGGATGGAGGTTGTCTTGCTTATCGAGGTTCAGATTCCCTCTTTGAGAATCATGAAGGATGCAGGTTTGAGTGAAGACGATTGGATCCATACCCGGCTTGATCAATTGAACTTAATTGATGAAAAAAGACTTATTGCTGTTTGCCACAGTCAGACGTATCAAAAACGGATGATCAAGGCTTTCAACAAGAAAGTCATGCGCCAGGTATATCAAGTTGGAGATCTGGTGATCAAACGTATCATCTTGCCACAAAGTGATCCCAGGGGAAAATGGACTCCTACCTATGAAGGACCATTTGTAATCAAGAACATCTTTTCCGGTGGGGCAATGATCTTAACCACCATGGACGGCGACGACCTCCCACACCCTGCGAACACAGACATAGTCAAAAGATACTACGCATAAGAGACCCGCTAGGTTGACACACCTAGGAAAAACAAGGGCATCCCGACGAACTAAAAAGGTTCGGGCAAAAATTAGGGATAAAATAAAAAAAAATTTGTACACCCGGAAAGTTGAAAACCCGAAAGGGCGACTTGGGCAAAAAAGGGTTTCCCGGTGGACTGAAAACCCGAAAGGGCAGTCCAAGCAAAAGTTAGGGAATTAAAGCGTATGACTATGTCTCGTCGGATCACTTTAAGGATAATCTCTTCACTAATAAACCCAGAGCTTCTGATCAATTCAATCATCCTCGGACGAAGCAACAAACAGGTAAGATATTAGAGATACGGAGGCTATAGCAGAATGGGAATCCCATGGGATTATCACATATAGCTATCTTTCTTTGTATAAATTTTTCTTAGTTTTATGACACCATCCTCTTACTAGGATGTCTGTCTCCTTTGTACAAAATACTTATTCAAAGTGAATACAAAGATGTCTCTTTCAAAGTACAGAAAACTATTTGCCTTTTTCTTTACACTTGTGTTTTTATTTGCAAAAACGTCCAATGATTCATTAATGAACATATGCATTTGAACATAATTATTGTTTACAAATAAACAGAGTGGAAAAGAACGATTACTGACAGGTTGAAAGAATAGGAAAACGTCTTTGGGCTATTCTATGAGCAATCCCTACAGTACATCATTAAGATCCCCAGTGGAGTTACAACTTCAAACCATAGATCCCCAGTGGAGCTAAAACTTCAAACTATCTATCCCCAGTGGAAACCATTCAGTTTCTCCAAATTCCCCAGCAAGTTGTCTTGAAGTCTGAAAGTCAACCAGATAACAATTAACTTTTGTCTCTCCCCAACCTAGGATAATTCCCCAGTAGAGTAGCAGACGACCGAAACTCCTGAACTTTTTCCAAACAGGAATAAGTTTTCTTCCCCACAGAGTTTTCTTTATTCCCCAGCAGAACAAGGATTCCCATTGTGTAATCCCCAGTAGAAGTCATCAAAATTCTATGGATTCCCCAAGCAGATTACTCAAGCAGTATATGGCATTGCTCACAACAGAACTTTTGTCAATACTCCAATTTCAAAACATGAAGAATCCACATATCCTCAGCAACAATCAAGGATTTATTTTCCTCAGCAATACATCAAATCAGCTTACATGCGCATACATTACATCCACATATCATAAACATTGACAAAGTACATATATTGCATCATATATTTCATGCAACATAACTTTATGTTTCAACTAACATTTTATCCTTTTCAGGATAAGATTAACAGCTACCATTTAACAATATGCAATCATGATACAGTTCAGATACACTCCAGACACGGAAGTTATTCTGTTACTCATTCAGATTCAGCTTTCAGATAAAGTACAAATACGCTCCAGACACGGAAGTCATTTTGTTACTCATTCAGACTCAGCTTCCAGATACACTCCAGACACGGAAGTCATTCTGTTACTCATTCAGATTCAGCTTTCAGATACAGTTCAGATACACTCCATACACAGAAGTCATTATGTTACTCATTCAGATTCAGCTTTTAGATACAGTTCATATACGCTTCAGACACAGAAGTCATTCTGTTACTCATTCAGATTCAGCATTCAGATATAGTTCAGATACACTCAAGACACGAAGTCATTTTGTTACTCATTCAGTTTTCAAATTTAGATACAGTCTAGAGACGCTTCAGACGCGGATGCTATTCTATTACTCATTCAGACCTCAACCTCAAGATACAGTCCAGATACGCTCCAGACACGGATGCCATTCTGGCCCTTATTCAGATTTCAAGTTCAGATATGCTCCAGATACGGATGCTATTCTGTTTCTCATTCAGATTTCAAGTCTCCAGATACAACTCAGATACGTTCCAGATACGGACACCATTCTGATACTTATTCTTCTGACTTACAACTTACAATTCAACAAACATTCTAGGATGGAATCTACAAGCCCATCTCCAACCAGATTCTATCACCTCTCCAAATGGCATCTTTTAGCCCATTCCCTCAACTACATTTTGACGAGTGCAAATTTATGAGCACTCTAGTGTCCAATCATCTTTTACCTTCGAGTCACGAACGACAAAGCTCGCCAATCTAACTCTTCAGGTTCAAGAAGATTGAACATGGTCAGCTGTTGTACCCCAAAATTTTCCCTCTCTTTTATCAAGATTTTTCTCATAAGACTCCTTGGACTTAGGATAAGATTAGGGTTTACTCAGCTCAAGACATCTCATCTTGCACTGATGACCCAAAATTAGGGTTTGAGTTTGCACAGGGATTTTTGGACCACCAATGCTTCATGTGACTTTCATACATCATCTTGGACCCCTAAGATTGCCCATGCTAAGTTTCAAGCCTTGAACCACATTTCTAACCAGTCAATTGGACAGTTGACCTAAAAATCAACTATATTGGGGAAAAAGTCAACCATGGCCAATTTACAGTCAAACTTCATAATTTTTTATCCACATCAACATTTTAGACTCATATGTACCATTTGATCAAGTTTTGATCACAACTCCTCAAGAAATTTGATCAAATCATCAAAAGGGCAAAATGGTCAAAATTAGGGTTTTGACTGAGAAAGGGCAATTTCTGATTTTTAACCTAGCCAATGACCAATTGAGTTCAAACATAATTTCTAGGGTTCAATGGCATCATCTTGACCTAATTACATGGTTCAAAAGATCTCAAGTTCATTGGATTGACAGATGAATTTTACAATCAAATGATTAAAAGTCAACTGTACACTGAAAAGTCAAACATTGACTTTTTGGTCAAAAGCAAGTGCCAAGGGTCATAATTCATCAAGATATGTCAAAATATGAAACTTGTTCACCAAGAAACTCAAATTTGAAAATTTTCATAACTTAGAATTTTTCTAAGTATAAAAATTTTCTTATTTTTTCCCAACTTTTCACCACTTTTTCACCATGATGCATTTTGATTCAAAGAAAAATTACAACATGAAAGTTGTAGTCCTCCATGAAATATACAACTTTTCTTCATAAACTTTTCCCAAAAGATGCTTGGGTCTCAAGTTATGAATTTGTGAATATAGGTCCATGAACTTCTTAACTTAGTGAAATTTTGTCCTAATTTAGGCAGGTTTTGGACCAAACTTCATGGACATTTTTCACCTAATTCCAAGAGGTATCTAAAAATGAATTTCAAAGATGTATATATAGCACATTGCAAGCTTTCCAAAATGTCCAAGAATTCTCCAAGATCATTTTTGAGTAGGGAGAATCGAAGAAGGGAAGTTGGCATTTTATCACTTTTGTTCAAGCCATTTTCACATAAGATCAAGTTGAAAATCCAACCTAGGCTGGTTATATCTTGCTTTACAGGTCCTAAGCTTGCTATACACTCCATAATTAAATGCAAACTCAGTTGACAAAGGCATTATCTTTGCTTTTGAAGCTTTGTACAAGAGATAATTCTATTTTAGGCATAAAGTTCACATTGCCATTTTCATAAACATGAGCTTTTGTAACTTTATCAATCTTGAGCATTGAACCTGTTCCCTTGGTGAAAGAAATGTACACAGGTCTCAAGCAAATTGTACAAGTGCATTTCATCTCTTAAGCAAGCAAGGACATGCATGTGAGTATGGTCACTTCACTTTACTTCAAAAGCAAGAAAGTTGGTGAAAAGGTCCAAAGTTTGCACAACTAGTGAAGGCTGACTTTGGATCATTTCTATACATATTTACAAACTTGTTAAAATGCTAAGCACGATTGGATTGAAGCTGAAACCCTCTCAAACTGAAAAACTCCAAATTTCTGCCCAAAAACTCAAAATCTGCAAAACCATAGCCAACTCTTATTTGGCTCGTGCGTTTTGTGATTAAACACTTCAAGCATCTCATACACTTCCTACCAAAGCAATCCAAGCCATCACCCTGGTTCTGTAACCCCTATTTCAGCATCCACCATTTTCATTTTGGAAGCTTGCAACTTGACTTGTGCAGAGAGTTCCAGCCATCCTCAAAGCAAGATAAGCATTGGAACAACTTCAGGGAAGTTTAAGGAAGCTCAAACAATCCTCAGGCCTCCATTAAAGTCCCTACATTGCTCTACTTGAATCCAACTGAAGGAGGTATATTTCTTAAATTCTATCTCTCTGAATAGGCATCCTGAAGCCACGATTTGTGAAGAAAAAATTTAGTCCATGTCATAATGAAACTGTACATACCCATACTTTTCATTTATATTAACTATGCTGAGAGAATTTGAAGATTGAATATGCTGAAATTTTTAGGTCACGAATTAGGGCTACCAAAATTCTCTCTGATCTTTAAGAGTTAGGTCACAAAATTTATATTGTTGGAATAGTGAGCTCAAATGCCACATGTTTCATGTTATGAGTTTTTGTTTTTGTGCAAGCATGAGAGAGTTGCAGGTTTGAACTAGCGCGTGAAGAAGAAGACCAAGGACAGGGATAAAGTGAAGTCTAGGCTTTTTTAGCGCCTGACCTTTTTTGTTTTTACTAATCACACCCCCTGACTTACTTTTACACCCCCTGGCTTATTTGTCATATTTTTCATATTTTTTTCATATTTTTATATTTATTGCTTTTGATTTTTTTTTCTGAACAATAAAAATCCTAAAAATAATTTCTTTATTTTTTGCAATTTTATTTTATTTTTTATTATTTTTTGCATAAAAAATAGTTTATTATGATAAATAGATTTTATTTTCTTAAATAACTTATAAATATATTTAAAAATACTTAATATTTTTATTATACTATTTATACTCATAAATACTTATTTTTATACATATTTAATTTTTAATATTTACATATAATATTATTTATTATTTTCTTGTACAAAAAATGGACAAAATAATAACATAAAGCATTATTTTCTTTTAATTAAAAAATTAGGGTTTCACCCCTCCAAAAATAATATTATTTTTTTCCTTATTTTTAGGGTTTAAATTAAATCATTTTCTCATACAAAAAAAAATACCAAAACATTTTTTACATAAATACATAGTATTGCATTTTAATATTTGTATATTTATTTAATTCGCGCAATATTCGATTGAGTTGTAATAATATTTTTAGGTTTATATTTGTGCAAAATCCCCATTCAAAACTTGTATCCCCCCTCCCATAATAATTGTTGTAATAGCTTAGTTTATTTTACGCAATTTATTGCTTTATATACCATGCTTAGTAACTAGGGTTTGCATGACAAGAACAAAAACAAAGCAAAATAGAAAACCCTAAATGCAAGACAAAAGCATGAAAATGACACACTTTGCACACAAGCACCCTTAGGGTTTCTCCCACTTGGTTGCCTAAAATAAAATGGCCATGTTATGCATGCGAAGTATCTTGGCAAAACAAAAAAAATATAAGATCATAGTCCCTCGATGACGCTATTCAAGGTTGCCTAAAACAAAATGATCTTGGTCCCTCAAAAATGCTAAGGTACTTGGCAACATTGCTATCATGGTCATACGATGACCCACGCCCGTCCCGTTTACATCCAAAGATAGGATTGCTTACCAAATCAATGGTAAGTCAACAATGTCAAAGGAATAAGAATGCACAAGAAAGACATTTGAGTAGGTAGATAGCTTCTAGTTACTTGTCCCATTTCAAAATAATCTTTGATATTTTCAAAAACAAACACACACACATTTCAAAAACATCTTACAAAACATTGAAAACATTTTCAAAAAAAGACAAACATCTTTGTATACATTCTTATGAACGAGAATCATTACAAAGATTGCCTAAACGAATGGCCTCTTTTACAAAATACTTTCAAAACCACATCAAACACCATTTCAAACAAAGCAAAGCAAGTGATCTAAACAAGTAACTAAGAGCCCATGGAAAACCATGGATGAAAAGGGTGCTAACACCTTTCCTTTTCATAATCTACCCCCCGAACTCAAGAAAACATATCAAAGGTCTTTCATGTGCTTTTTTACCTTTCCTTTTGGATAAAAGAAAAGTCGGTGGCGACTCTTGCTAACCGCGACATTTGCGAATACAAACGCAAAACCTCAAGTCAGTTCTCCCACCACATCACAACAACTATCTTACTGTTTTTATGCGTGTATTTGTAAACAGTAATCACATTCAAATGCATATGCTCAAAAATAATCACTGGACGTTTTTTGCAAACAAAACAGAAAAATAAAAACAAGTAATTTTGAATTTTCAAAGAGATAGTTTTGTATTAATTTGAAGAAATCTGCCTATAATAGGCATCTTTGTACAAGTAGACGGACATCCTACTAATAGAATGTCGTCGTTAAAAATGAAAACTATACAAAGTTGTATACAAAGAGAAAACAACTATGTGAAATAATCCCATTGGGTTCCCATTCTGCTATTGCCTTTATATCTTTGAGCGTCTCATCTCTTTGCTGCTTGGCCGAAGCTGGCCGGATTGATCCATATCATTTGAATTTGACACTTGATACTGAAGTCTGGTTGTAAGGTGATCCAATGGGACATAGTTGTACGCTTTAAATCCCTAACTTTTTCCTGGACCTCCCTTTCGGGTTTTCAGTCCACCGGGATACCCTATTTTGCCCAAGCCACCTTTTCAGGTTTTCGACTTGTCAGTTGTACAAATTTTTTTACATATATCCCTAATTTTTACCCGAACCCTTTTGGTTCGCCGGGATGCCCTTATTTTTGTCTAGGGTAGTCAACCTAGCGGGTCTCTGTTCATGCGTAGTATCTTTTAACTATGTCCGTGTTTGCTGGATGCGGAAGGTCGTCACCGTCCATAGTGGTCAAGATCATAGCTCCACCAGAAAATATGTTCTTGATCACAAATAGTTCTTCGTACGTAGGAGTCCACTTACCCCTGGGATCACCTTGTGGCAGGATGATGCGCTTGATTACTAGGTCACCAACATGATATACTTGATGTTTGACCTTCTTGTTAAAAGCTTTGATCATACATTTCTGGTACATCTAACCATGACAAATAGCCGTGAGCCTCTTCTCGTCAATCAGGTTCAATTGGTCATGTCGAGTCTGAACCCATTTGTCTTTGCTTAAACCTACATCCTTCATGATTCTCAGGGAAGGGATCTGGACTTCGACAGGTAAGACAGCTTTCATACCGTACACGAGAGAAAACAGGGTTGTCCCTGTTGACGTGCGTACTAAAGTACGGTAACCATGAAGAGCAAAAGGTAACATCGTGTGCCAGTATTTATATGTCAATGTCATATTATGTATGATCTTTTTGATATTCTTATTGGCAGCCTCCACAACGCCTTTCATCTTTGGCCGGTAAGGAGAAGAGTTATAATGTTGGATCTTGAATTGCATATAGAGCTCGGTGATCATAGTATTATTGAGGTTGGTACCATCATATGTGATAATTCTTTCTGGGATTCCATACCGACAAATAAGATTATGTATGATGAATCGTGCCACGACGTTCTTGATAACGGAAGCAAATGAGGTCGCCTCTACCCACTTCGTGAAGTAATCAATGGAAACAAGGATGAAGTGGTGTCTATTGGAAGCAGTAGGTCTAATATCTCCAATCATATCAATACCCCACATTGTGAATAGACAAGGAGCAGTTAATACATTTAGTGGAACCGAAGGCACATGTACTTTGTCAGCATAGATTTGGCATTTGTGACAAGTTCGGGAGTGATGATGACCATCTGTTTCCATAATGGACCAATAGTATCCTGCCTGTAGGATCTTTTTAGCCATTGTATACCCACTAGAATGGGTGCCAAGGTGCCTTCGTGCATATCCTCCATAGTTTTCTCCACTTCTCTCTTATCCACACATCGCAATAAGGTAGAATAATGGTTACATTTGTAGAGAATTTTGTTACTCAGGAAGAACTTGGTAGAGAACCTTCTTAAGAACTTTTTGTCATTGACGGATGCTCCCTTAGGGTACTCTTGAGCTTTGAGATACCTTATCACCTTGTGGAACCAAATATTTTCTTCTACTCCCCCAACATCAATCTCATAACAGTGGGTCGGTTCGTCTAATCTTTCGATAGTGATCCGAGCAGCTTCGTTATCCCATCTGACTTTAAACATGGATGACATGGTGGCTAGCGCGTCCGCTAACTGATTTTATTCTTGTGGAATATGTTCAAAGGTAATCTCTTCAAAGTACGGAATCAACATCAACACATGCTCTCGGTAAGGGATGAGATTAGGATGCTTCGTGTCCCATTCTTCTTTGATCTGACTGACTACCAGAGCCGAGTCTCCATTTATGCTCAAGAATTTGATTCTTAAGGCAATAGCAGCTTTAAGACCCATGATGCATGCTTCATGTTCGGCCATATTGTTGGTACAGTTAAAGAATAGTCTGGAGGTGAAGGGTGTATGGAAGCCTTCCAGGGATATAATCACAGCACCAATGCCATTGCCGAGTGCATTGGAAGCTCCATCAAAGACCATAGTCCATCGGGATCCTTTTTCAGATCCTTCATCCGGTCCAGGTTCTTCACAGTCAATTACTAGCATAATGTTCTCGTCCGGGAACTCAAAATTCGTTGATTGGAAGTCATCTACAGCCTGATGAGCCAAGTGATTAGCTAGTACACTTCCTTTGATTGCTTTTTGGGTAGTGTACTGAATGTCGTATTCGGTCAGGACCATTTTCTATCTTGCTATTCTTTCGGAGAGAGCAGGCTTCTCGAATATGTATTTGAAAGGATCCATTTTAGATATCAGTAAGGTAGTGTGAGTCAACATATATTGGCTTAGTCGGAGAGTAACCCATGCCAAAGCATAACAAGTTTTCTTGAGCAGTGAGTATCTTGTTTCACAGTCGGTAAATTTTTTTCTAAGGTAGTATATTGCATGCTCTTTTCAACTAGACTCGTCATGCTGCCCCAACACACACCCTATTGAATTCTCTAATACTGTTAAGTACATGATCAGAGGTCTTCCTTCAACTGGTGGCATCAAAATTGGAGGTTCTTGAAGATACTCCTTGATTCTGTCAAAGTCAGTTTGGCAGTCGTCATTCCACTTCACTACTTGATCTTTCTTCAGTAATTTGAAGATTGGCTCACAAGTAGCGGTTAGGTGGGAAATGAATCTGGCAATGTAGTTTATACGTCCCAAGAATCCCCTAACCTCCTTCTCAGTGCGGGGAGTTAGAATTTCTTGTATAGCTTTAACCTTTGCAGGGTCTACTTCAATACCTTTGCCACTGACAATGAAACCTAACAGCTTACCAGATCTTACCCCAAATGTGCACTTGTTCGGGTTCAGTCTTAACTTGTACTTCTTCAGTCTTTCAAATAGTTTTTTCAAATGGTTCAGGTGTTCTTCTTCAGTTTGAGACCTGGCTATAATATCGTCAACATAAACATTTATCTCGTGATAGATCATATCATGAAACAAAGCTACCATAGCATGCTGATAAGTTGCCCCGACGTTCTTCAACCCAAATGACATAACTTTGTAACAGAAGGTGCCCCACTGTGTGAGGAAAGTTGCTTTCTCCATGTCTTCAGCTGCCATTTTGATCTGATTATAACCAGAGAAATTTTCCATGAAGGAGAATATCTTATGTTGTGCAATATTGTCAACCAGAACATCAATATGGGGAAGCGGGAAGTCATCCTTGGGGATTTCCCTATTCAAATCTCTGTAATCCCCACACATACGCATTTTACCGTCCTTTTTAGGTACAGACACAACGTTCGCAACCCATTGTGGATAAGAAGTAACAGCTAAGAATCTGATATTGAACTGTTTCATGACTTCAGCCTTGATCTTTTCTGACATCTCAGGACACATACGACGAACCTTTTGCTTCACTGGAGGGCAGTCTTATTTAGTTGGCAGACGATGAACCACAATATCAGTGTCCAACCCCAACATGTCTTTGTATGACCAGGCAAAGATCTCAATATAGTCATGCAACATATGAATTAACCGTTCTTTAACACCATTATCCTAGTTGGGACCTATCTTGACTTCCTTTTTACTTTATTCAGTACCCAAGTGTAACGCGGTGGGAGAATGACTTGGTTGTTTTGCGTTTGATCGCAAATGTTGCAGTTTAGCAAGAGTTGCCACCGACTTTTCTTTTATCCAAAAGGAAAGGCTGAAAAGAATAAGAAAGACCTTTGAGATTATTTCTTGAGTTCGGGGGGTAGATTATAAAAAGGGAAGTTATTAGCACCCTTTTTATCCATAGTTATCTATGGGCTCTTAGTTGCTTGCTAGATCACTTGCTTTTGTTTGAAAATGTGCTTTGGGTGGTTTTTGGAAGTATTTTGAAAAGGTGCCATTGTTTGGGTAAACTTTGTAATGATTCTCGTTTATAAGAATGTATACAAAGTGTTGATCTTTTGAAAATGTTTTCAAGTTTGTAAGATGTTTTGAAAGTGTTGGTGTTTGTTTTGAAAATAGCAAGGATGTTTTGGTTTTGAAAATGAGCAAGCAACTAGGAACAATCTACCTACTCAAAAATATTTCATGTTTATTTCCTCTTTCCTTTGACATTGTCATCTTACCATTGATTTGGTAAGTGACCCTATCTTTGGATGTAAAAGGGACGGGCAAGGGTCATCGCATAACCATGATTAGCAATGTTGTAAGATATCTTAGCATTTTCTTTAGGGACTAAGATCATTTTGAAAGGCAACATGGATAGCGTCATCGAGGGACTATAATCTTGTATTTTTTGCTTGTTTTTGCTAAGATACCTCACATGCATAATATGGTCATTTTTGTAAGGCAACCAAGTGGATTTACCCTAAGGGTGTTTGTGTGCAAGTGTATTAGTTTACATGCTTGATTTGTCTTTGATTAGGGTTTGCTAAGCATTGATTTTAATCTTTCCATATAAACCCTAATTACTAGCATTTGTATATAAAGCATTTAAACTGCGGAAAATAAAAATACTAAGCTATTACATCATTTAGGGGAAGGGGTGTACAAATTACAAATGGGGAATTGCAAGAAATTAAATCTAAATAATTATTACAACCATATTAAATTTGAATAAATGTACAAATTTGAATAAATAAAAATGTAAGAATGTAAATGTAAAAAGAAATGTGATTTTTGTTTGGTTTTCATGAAAAGGCTTTTTTGACCTAATTAAATAAAAATAAAATAATTAACTAAAAATAAGAAAATTAAGATTAAGTTAGTAAAATAGATTAATTTAAAGAAAAGTATTTTTTTAGGGTTTTTTCTTATGAAAGTTTTTATCTTACTGAAAATACAAATGAGAATTAATTAATTAAAATAAACCTAAGCCATAAATTAATTTTATTCACATGAAAATAATATTATAGTCAAACCCTAGTATAAATATTTATTGAAAATAAATTAATTTATTAAATGAAAAATGTTTTTGTGTTCTTTTAGTTTTTTATACAAAAAATAATAATAATAAACTTAATAAATATAAAATAATAAAAATATAAATATTTTTGGATTTTTATTAATGAAAATAATAATAATAATAATAATAATAATAATCAGAGATAAAAAAATAAAATAAAAATAAAATAAAAATAATAATAAAGTCATGGAGGTTAACATTGAATTTGGGAGGTAATGTTAAGAAAAAGTCAGGCCCAAGAGATTGCTGGCCCAAGCGCTTCCTGAAAGTAGAAATGGCAAAAAATATGGAAAAATGCAAAAGGCGGCGCGCTGAGGTTCGAACCCATGACCTCTTGATTACCAGCGTGCTGCCTTACCACTGGGTGGCTATACATCCGTTAATATAATTGAAATGATAAATATATAATACAAAACAAGTCCTGAATATACTTCATCTTCAACCTCCAGCCAGACCACCTGTAACTTCACCATTTCTCAACAAAAATGGAAAATGCAAACATGAAAGTTGTTCCACTTTTCCATACAAATCCAACCATATGAATATCATAAACTATAAATCAAAGATGAATGGCAATTTTTGAAAGTACCAAATCCTGACCTAATTATTTTCAGAGGTTCAAATTCAAAATTCTAACTACTCAAGCAACAATAATGAAATCTAAGGATATGGTTAGCTTCAGGGCAATGATATCTACATTTATTATTCACAAATAAACCATTAATGATGCTTGTATGAAGAGTTCAAAAGTCAGAAAACTCACCTTGCAAGAGGGTATCGTGTTTTGAGTTTGAGCAGCTTTTGATGAGTTCCAATGATTGAGTTAGCTTCCTCAAGTTCCCAGGAAGCTAATGTGATGTTTGGCTTGAGCTGAAAGTGGCTGAGGTGTTCTGGAGAAGTCAAGGTGCAAGGTGCTGTTTTTGAAAATGGTGGATGATGATGGAGGTGTTACAGTCGTGTTGCAGGTGTTGGAATTGTTTGTGTATGTTATTTAAAAGCTTTTGAAAGTAAAAGGCCAAGAAACGCACGAGCAAATTTAGATATTGGATTCAAAACTCAGAAATGGCAAGTTTTGAGATGTTTTTGGTGGTTGTGTTTTAGGAGGTTTCAGGGCTTGAGCATGCATGTGTTTTCTTGCAAATGACTTGTGTTTATGTAAGCAAAAGGTTTTTGAGGTTTTTCACAAAGGATTTCTGAGCTATAGAGTTATGGCTAGGTTGCTTGATTTTGAAGAAAAGTGAGAAATGTAGTTTCAAGGTAGCAAGTACAAGCATGTAGAGTGGTTACCAACTTATACTTATTTGACTTTGTAGAGGAAGCTTGTGCAAAAGGAACAAGTGAAAATCTCAATGCAAGTTGACTTTGCATAAAGCTTGCTTTATGTAAATGGAAATGGTGCCTTTGTGCCATTAATGGAAAATTGTCTTGGATAAAGCTTGAATTAAATGGACAATAGCTTAAAAGTAAGTGTAATCTTCTGATTAGGGAGAGATATTGAGGTTTAGAGGCCTACAAATCAAGATTGTGCAGCATAGCTTGAGATTTGAATTCTTATTCGTAAAAAATGACCTATAATTTCAGTTTGAAAATCCCAACTTCCTCTCTTCGATTCTCCTTGCTCAAGAATGATCTCAAGGAGTTCTTAGACATTTTGGAAAGCTTGTAATGTGATATGAAAACCCTCTTTGAATCACTTTTGAAAATTTCCCTTGGAACTATGTGAAAAATTGCCATGAAGTTAGGTCAAAATCCTGCCTAAACTAGGGCAAAATTTTCACTAAGTGTTTAGTTTCATGACCATGACTTCATGGATTAATAACTTGAGATCAAATCATTTCTAGGAGAAGTTGTGTAAATAAATGTTATAGATATCATGGATATCTACAACTTTCATGTTGAAAGTTTCTTTTGAATCATCTTGCATCATAGTGAAAAATTGGCACAAAGTTGTGAAAAAATATGAAGTTTTCAACACTTGGAAAAATTTCTAAGTTTGAAAACTTTGACTTTTCAAAATGAAATATTGACTTTTTGATTTCTTGATGAACAAGTTTCATATTTTGACATGTTTTGATGAATTGTGATCTTTGACACTTGATTTTGACCAAAAAGTCAAAGTTTGACTTTTCAGTGTACAATTGACTTTTGATCAGTTGACTGAAAATCAACTATCAATCAATTGATCTTGAGCAATGTTTTGAGTCATGCCATTAGGTAAAAATGATGCAATTTAACTCTTGTGATCATGCCTCAAACCAATTAACCATTTTCTAGGTTAAAAATCAGAATTTTCCCTTTCTTAGTCAAAACCCTAATTTTGACCATTTTGCCCTTTTGATGATCTGACCAAATTTCTTGAGGAATTATGGTCCAAACTTGATCAAATGATACATATGAGTTTATAATGTTGATATGTATAAAAAATTATGAAGTTTGACTGTAAATTGGCCACAATTGACTTTTTCCCCAATATAGTTGATTTTTAGGTCAACTAGTCAATTGACTGAGCAAAAGTGTGATCCAAGGCTTGAAACTTGACATGAGTAATCTTGGGAGTCCATGATGATCCATGAAATTCATATGAGGAATTAAAAGCTCAATTATCCTTGTGCATTCTCAAACCCTAATTTCAATCATCAATGCTTAAGGAGGTGTCTTGAGCTGATCAAACCTTGTGCAGTCTTGAACCAAAGGAGATCTTGTGAGAAAATATTTGATAAATGAGAGGGAAAATTTTGGAGTACAACATCTGCCCCTGTTCAATCTTCTTAAACCTGAAGAGTTAGATTGGAGGATCCGTCATTCGTGACTTGAAGGTGGAAGATGATTGGACACTATAGTGCCTAGAAATTTGCACTCGAAGATAAAATGGGAATGGGCTTATAGATGCCATTTGGAGGAATGATGGAGATTTTCTGGAGATGGGCTTGTAGACGCCATCCAAAGGTGACTGTCGACAGAGAATGTACTAAGTCTGAACTTAATTTCAACTGGAAAAGAATCAGAATTTTGGAGCGATTTATCTGAACCAGAGAAAGTGCCTGTGGGAAAGAATCAGAATAAATCATTGAGAGATTTATCTGAACCCGAAATATTCCTTTGGAAAGTATCAGGATAAACCATTGAGGGATTTAAGCTGAACCAAAAGAGATCTTGAATATTCTTTAACTGGAAAGAATCAGAGTAAATCTTTGTGTGATTTATCTGAACCAGAGAAAGCGTTTTTGGGAAAGAATCAAAATAAACCGTTGAGAGATTTATCTAAACCCGAAGTGTTTCTTTTGGAAAGTATCAGGATAAACTGTTGATGGGTTTACACTGAACCAAAAGAGATCTTGGATATTCTTTAACTGGAAAGAATCAGAGTAAATCTTTGTGCAATTTATCTGAACCAGAGAAAGCGTCTGCGGGAAAGAATCAGAATAAATCGTTGAGAGATTTATCTAAATCGGCAGGGATCTGGAGAAGAATCAGAACAAATCATTGAGATATTTATCTGAACCAGAGAAGACAGTTGCGGGAAAAGAATCAGAATAAATTATTTAGATATTTAAACTGAACCGGCAAGAGTATGAAAGAAACATTTATTGTGTAGATGGTTGACCAATCCTTTCTTGGAATTGATCTGTAATTGTCTTGTTGAAAATTTGATGATAATTTTCTGTTGATTGATCTTTCCTGAAAAAGATGAAAGGTTAGTTGTATGCAATGTCATGATGTATGAAATGCATGGTTTAATGATGTTCTCAAAATAAATGAGATTGTGTCTTATGTATTTGTGTTCAATGTTATGACGTATGGGTGTGATGCATGGACATGTTAATTGTTATGTCGCGGTGTTGCTAGAGTCAGGGAAAATAAATCACGGGGTGTTGCTAGGCATGAGGAGTGAAAGTGTTCATGTTTTGAAGTTGAAGTATTGATGAGCTTTCATTTGTTAGAGAAATAAACTCTGTTGTAAGGGAAACGTCGTGTATTGCTTGTAGATCTCGTGGAATCCTGCTAAGGAATCCTGAGAAATTGGGCGACTTTCACCGAGGAATCTTAGGAGCGGTAACTGGAAGTTTTGTTATGTCTGGGATGTGAGAGAGCTTGATATCATTAAGCTATACATTATGGCGGATTTTATGGAATAGTCTAAAGATATTATCCTATTTCTTAAAGCCATTAGTGATTGTCTCTCTATTTTATGTTCCTTTTTTGTTCATTTGTAAACAGTAGTCACGTTCAAATGCATATGTTCAAAAATGAATCATTGGACGTTTTTGTAAACAAAACACATAAATAAAGAAAAACAGATAGTTTTGCACTTTCAAAGGGATATCTTTGTATTTAACTTGAATAAGTATTTTTGTACAATGAGACGAACATTCTAGTAAGAGAAATATCGTCATAGAAAAATGAAAATTTGGTACAAAGAAAAGATAGATATGTGAAATAATCACATGGGGTTCCCATCTGCTATAGCCTTCGTGTCTCTGAGCGTCTTGTCCACTTGCTGCCTTGTCCGAAGTTGATTGGATTTGAGCTTGTCAGACGATGTTAAAGGTTGTCTGTAAGGTGATCCGACGGGACATAGTCATATGCTTTAATTCCCTAATTTTTTCCTGGACTGCCCTTTCGGGTTTTCAGTCCACCTGGATACCCTTTTTTCCCAAGCCACCTTTTCAGGTTTTCAGCTTGCCAGGTGTACAGATTTTTTATTTTATCTCTAATTTTTACCCGAACCTTTGTGGTCTGTTGGGATGCCCTTGTTTTGCCTAGGTGTGTCAACCTAGAGGGTCTCTTATACGTAGTATCTTTTGACTATGTCCGTGTTCACAGGGTGTGGAAGGTCGTCACCATCCATAGTGGTTAAGATCATTGCTCCACCAGAAAATATGCTTTTGATCACAAATGGTCCCTCGTATGTAGGAGTCCATTTGCCCCTGGGATCGCCTTGTGGCAATATGATACACTTGATTACCAAGTCACCAACCTGATATACCTGACGTTTGACCTTTTTGTTAAAAGCTTTGATCATACATTTTTGGTACATCTGGCCATGACAGACAGCCGTAAGCCTCTTCTCATCAATTAGGTTCAACTGGTCTAGTCGAGTTTGGATCCATTCATCTTCATTCAGCCCTGCATCCTTTATGATTCTCAGAGAATGTATTTGGACCTCAATTGGTAAGACAGCTTCCATGTCGTATACCAAGGAGAAAGTAGTTGCCCCTGTTGATGTGCGTGTTGTGGTACGGTAACCGTGGAGAGCGAATGGTAGCATCTCATGCCAATCCTTGTAGGTTACTGTCATTTTTTATATGATCTTCTTAATGTTCTTATTTTCGGCCTCGACAACACCATTTATCTTTGGCCGGTAAGGAGAAGAATTATGGTGCTGGATCTTGAATTGCGAGCATAGCACGGTGATCATAGTATTGTTAATATTCGTACTATTGTTTGTGATAATTCTCTCTGGGATACCGTATCGATAGATAAGATTCTGTTTGATGAAATGGGCCACAACATTTTTGGTAACAGGAGTGAAAGAAGTTGCCTCAACCCACTTCGTGAAATAGTCAATGGCCACCAAGATGAAGCGGTGTCCTTTAGAAGCTGTAGGTTTGATTTCTCCAATCATATCGATGCCCCACATCGCGAATGGCCAGGGAGCAGTCAGGACATTTAGAGGAACTGGAGGCACGTGCACTTTGTCAGTGTAGATCTGAAACTTGTGGCAGGTTCATGAATGTTAATAGCAATCTGCTTCCATACTAGACCAGTAATAACCTGCCTGTAGGATCTTCTTAGCCATCGTATGCCCGCTGGAATGGGTGCCTAAAGTGCCTTCATGTAGATCAGCCATGATATTTTCTTCCTCTACCTTGTCTATGCAACGAAGCAAAACACAGTCATGGTTGCGCTTGTAGAGAATGTCATTACTAAGGAAGAACTTAGCAGAGAATATCCTTAAGAACTTCTTATCATTGACTGAAGCTCCTTTCGGATACTCTTGAGCCTCGAGATACCTCTTAACTTCATGGAACCAAGGCTGGTCCACTAGTTCTTCAGTATCGATCTCGTGACAGTAAGCTGGTTCGTCCATTCGTTCAATGGTGATCTGGGGAGCCTCGTTATCCCACTTGAGTTTAAACATGGATGACATGGTGTCTAGCGCGTCCGCTAGTTGATTTTCCTCTCGTGGAAAATGCTCAAAGGTAATTTCCTCGAAGTGTGGGATTAATGTCAACACATGTTCTTTGTAGGGGATGAGGTTAGGGTGCTTCGTGTCCCATTCTCCTTTGATTTGGATGATGACTAAGGCTGAATCTCCAAATACACTTAAGGACTTGATTCCCAAATCTATGGAAGCTTTGAGACCGAAAATACACGCTTCGTATTCTGCCATGTTATTGGTACAATTGAAGCAAAGTCTTGCGGTGAAAGGAGTATGACATCCTTTAGGGGATATGAGTACAACACCCATGCCATTGTCGAGTGCGTTGGAGGCTCCATCAAAAACCAAGGTCCACCGGGATCCTTGTTCAGGTCCGTCATATGGTTTGAATTCTTCACAGTTGTTTACCATCATGATGTCTTCATCTGGGAATTCGAATTTCATGGACTGAGAGTCATCCACAGCTTGATGATCAAGGTGATCGGCTAGCACACTACCCTTTATTTCTTTTTGGGTAGTGTACTGAATGTCATATTCATTTAGGATCATCTGCCATCTTGCTATTCTCCCAGAGAGGGCAGGCTTCTCGAATATGTATTTAATTGGATCCATCTTGGATATCAATAAGGTAGTATGGGTCAACATATATTGTCTTAGCCGGTGAGCAGCCCATGCCAGAGCGCAGCAAGTTTTCTCGAGCAGTGAATATCTTGTTTCATAGTCGGTAAACTTTTTGCTCATGTAGTAAATAGTATGCTCTTTTCGGCCAGACTCGTCATGCTGCCCCAGCACACACCCCATTGATTTTTATAAGACAATTAGATACATAATCAAAGGTCTTCCCTCGACTGGTGGCATCAAAATAGGAGGCTCTTGTAGGTAATCCTTAATCTTGTCGAAGGCAGCTTCGCATTCATCATTCCATTTGACTACTTGATCTTTCTTCAGTAATTTGAAGATTGGTTCACAAGCAGCGATCAAGTGAGAAATGAATCTGGCAATGTAGTTTAGTCGTCCTAAGAATCCTCTGACTTCCTTCTCGGTGCGAGGAGCAGGCATTTCTTGTATTTCTTTCACCTTGGAAGGGTCCACTTTGATACCTTTACCGCTGACGACGAAGCCTAGGAGTTTACTAGACCTCACCCCAAATGTGCATTCATTTGGGTTCAACCTTAGCTTGTATTTCTTTAGCCTTTCAAACAGTTTCTACAAATGGTCAAGATGTTCCTCTTCAGTTTGAGATTTGACTATCATGTCGTCCACATAGACCTCTATTTCGTGATGGATCATGTCGTGAAATAGAGCTACCATGGCACGCTGATAGGTTGCCCCAACGTTCTTCAACCCGAATGGAATAACCTTGTAATAGAATGTGCCCCACTGTGTACCAAAGGTTGTTTTCTCCATGTCCTCAAGTGCCATTTTGATCTAGTTGTAGCCTGAGAAACCATCCATGAATAAGAACACTTTATGTTGTGCGGTGTTGTCAACCAAAATACCGATATGGGGAAGTGGGAAATCATCCTTAGGGCTTTCCCTATTCAAATCTCGGTAATCCACGCACATGCGTACTTTGCGGTTCTTTTTAGGCACTGGAACAACATTGGCGACCCATTGTGGATAGGAGGTGACAGCTAAGAATCTGGCGTTGAACTGTTTCATGACTTCAGCCTTGATCTTCTCTGACATGTCTGGCCGCATGCGACGGACTTTCTATTTTACCGGTGGGAAGTCTTCCTTTGTCGGTAGATGATGGACCACAATATCAGCATCAAGTCCTTGCATGTATTTGTACAACCAGGAAAAGACCTCAACATAGTCATGCAGTAACTGAATTAAGCGCTTCTTGACACTATATTCCAGATTGGCTCCTACCTTGACTTCTTTCTTGTCCTCTTCGGTACCTAGGTTAACTGTGTCCACTAGATCTTCGTGGGGATGTATGGTCCTTTATTCTTGTTGTAGTAACCTGTCAAGTTCCCCTGGCACTTCACAATCTTCCTCACCTTCGTCTTTGGCTTGGTAGATTAGATTTTCAGAGTCACAAAAGGTCATAACATAATCGTTACCCGTTGGATCCTGAATGGATGTAGATCTGCATTTTGAATGTGAGTGTATGTAAGAGTATAGCTATCTTTGAAAGAAATAAAAATGTAGAAAAAGAAAGACAAAGAGCACAAAGTTTGTATGCAAAAACGTCCATGATTCATTGATGACATGAAAATGAGGTAACAACCCTTACAAATGGACCGTTGTGCCTCGGGTAAAACACAAGGTTTTAAAAGTCTGAATTGTTTAATTATTACAGGTCCGACAAAAATTTAAAGACAGTTACTGTTGGATAAAAGTAATTGGGACAAAATCTTTAGCTTCCCAGTTGCTGAGTCCTCCATTGATGGTTGGGAAAATCCAATCTTCTAGGTCACAATTGTCATCATCATCATCCTCCACTGCGTTGACTCTGTGGTTGCTGATCTTCAAAGGTGGTTCCCCGGCACGAGCACGACGAACAGCTTTCTCGGCTCCTGAAGTGAAACCCAAACCAAATTTTTCATATTTGTAAGGGATATTCGGGAGTTGGCCCCAAATAGTACACCCACCTTGTTCGATCACTGCCTTGGCATCTTTCAGAGAAGATATCTTTAGTGAAGGTCTTGTAATCTTCGGGACTTGGGAAATAGTCTTAGTAGCTGCCACTTCTTGTGGGACTTCCTTGAAGTGCTGAAACAAAGTTTCAATGAATTCACCATCCAATTCCACGTATCTGAAGGAGTTCAAGTGACTGACCATATATTCCTCTTCAGCATCTGGTGTAATGTAGAGGTGATGGCACCAGCGTCATGAATCCAAGGTCGGCCCAATAAACAGGAATAGGAAGGGAGAATGTCCATCACGTAAAAAGTTGAACCAAAGGTTTGAGTTCTAACTTTAATGGGGATGCCCACCTCCCCATGCACCATTCTCCTTGAACCGTCGAAGGCCCTTACCACTATGTTGATGGTTTTAAGGTCAAACCTTCACAGTCGAGTCTAACAAGAGCCTTCTTAGGCAGCATATTCAAAGACAAATCAGTATCAACCAAGACATTGGCCAATGTTGTGCCCCGAAATTCGACAAATACATGCAATGCCTTGTTGTGCTTCCTCCCTATAGGTGTCAAGTCAGCATCAGAAAAGCCTAAACCATTGTCAGCGGTCTAACTGGCCATACAATCTTGGAACTGATAAGCAGAGGTTTCTTGTGGTACGTAGGCGGTTTTAAGAAATTTCACTAAGGCCTTCGCATGAGCCTTGGAGCACAACAATAAAGCCATCATGGAAATCTTTGACGGAGTCTGCCCTAGCTGTTCGACCACGTTGTAGTCGCTTCTCTTTATAATTTTCAGAATTTCTTCTATCTCCTTTTGGGAGACTTTCGGGATAGATATTAATTGCGCCTTCATCCGTACAGGCTCGACCAGAATGCCTTTGCCTCGAGTCTCGGTCGACTCGGTGGTGGGAGTGTTAGTAGGGGTAACCATAAGGATTGTAGTAGTAGTGTCAACAGGAACAGAAGTAAGGATGATCACAAGACCGATAACATTTTTCGGAGGAGCAATCTCTGGGGAGAATATTCTTCCACTTCGGGTTATCTTGCTGGTTCCCACAATGTTGCTGATGTCAGGGTCAGCCTTCTCAAAAATTGAGTCTTCATCAGCTAGCCAATCTTGCTTGACGTCGTGATAGTAGACGTCGCCTCCATATTTCCATGGGACAGTTTTATCTGAGGAGTACGGGAGCGGCCTTGGAATACTAATTATCAGTGGAGTCACTTTAGGAACTGATGTAATCCTAACGGGTCTTTTGGTGGAGACCCTGGAAGGATTGGAAGAAATGGTTACTATTGAAACAACATTGTAAGAAATGGTTGGAACAGGAGTCATTTCAAACAAAATCTCTTTGTCATCCATTAGGCGTTGGACACCTTCTTTCAATAAATGACAACCAGTTGGTAGGGATAAAGAGAGGTGGCAGCCTTCGCCACAACCCGGAAAAAAACGGCTTTCAACAGGTCCCTCTTGATAGTCAGGAGAAGAGTAACAAGTTCATCAACAGCAATAACAAACATATCATCTTCAACAACGTTAACATCACGACCATGCTTGGGCATAAGAGCGGTGATAACATTTGGGATTTCAGGAGCATCAAATTCAATTTCTTTTGCTTCGAGAAGGTCTTGCCCCTTGTTTTTCAAATCCCAACAGTTGTTGGTATCATGGCCTAAACTTTCTGAATGGTAAGTACAACGAGCATTAGGGTGGTAATGAGGAGAGGCTGTGTTGGGATTCTTCGGGGCTTCCTTCAAAGTTACCAGATTAGATCTCAATAAATGTGGCAGGACTTGAGACAGTGTCATATTTATCCGGGTAAATTGTCTTACTAGTCTTTTCGTTCTAGGCTGGTTACTTCTTTGTTGAGTAGGTGCAGGCTTAGGGATCATGACGGCCCCTACCATTGGACGGTGTTCAGTTCTATCCTGATTTCTTTGAGGATACACATCACCAACTTCTTTCTTCCCAATAAATGGCTTTCTCACGGCACTAGAGGATGCGTCTTTTTGAATCTTCCCACTCTTAATCCCAGCTTCCACTCTTTCTCCAATCAAGATTAATTCAATGAAGCCTGCTAAGGAGCTTCCAATTAGATGATTAAAGAAAAGACTGGATAGGGTACCCAAAAACATGTCCACTAGCTCCCTATCAGACAGGGGAGGCTGGACTCTTCCTGCTAAGTCCCTCCATTTCTGAGCGTAGTCTTTGAAACTTTCGCTTGAAACCATAGCCATACTCTGGAGTTAAGTACGGGTGGGAGCAAGATCTGTGTTGTACTGATACTATTTATAAAAAGCAGTGGCAAGGTCTTCCCAATTATGGACATTGGCCCTTTCTAGTTGATAGAACCAATCTAGCTGAGTCCCGGATAGACTATCCTGAAAGAAGTGGACCCACAAATCTCTGCCGGCAGTGTGAGGTTGTATCTTCCTCACATAAGATCGGAGGTGCATCTTGGGACACGAAACCCTGTCGTACTTAGCGAACACTGGTGCCTTGAACTTTGGTGGAATAACAATCCCAGACACCAAACCCAGCTCTTCAAAGTCCAGCCCGGGCACTTTCTGAATCTCCATTACACTTAGACGCTCTTCCAGATGTTTGTATTTGTCGTCGGCCGGAGGATACTGTTCTTTAGAGTAATCCTTTTCTTCTTCCTCTTCAGATTTTGGTTGGGCAGTCACTTCCTTGCCTTTCCCTTCTTGATTGTCTTTTTCACCAGATGATGTTGCGAAGTCTAAGGTCCATCTGGCTGGCCCTGGGAACCTTCTTCCTAGATTCAGAACACCGGTTGCTTTCTTTGCTTTCTTCTTCTTTTCTTTGATCAGCAAAGTTTTCAAATCCTCTTGTCCTTTGGCTAGAGTCAAGAACATATGTTGAAACTGAGCATTCTGCGCCTGGAGGTCTTTTACTGTCTGCTCGAGATCCATCTTACTAAAATAAACAGTAGAAAGATGAGGAGACTTGTTGTAAGAAACCTGCTTATGTTATGATGAATGGAGATGCATATGCAATGATTTCAAGGAAATTAGAGATTTAAATTTTCTTTAGACCAAAAAGGAACACACTTTATATTAATAAATCAAAGTTTGAGTACATCATGCCTCTTTTGGGCTTACAAAGAAATACAAAAACTCTAAGATAAAAAAGTTGAGCGCGTCCTCTTTGGTGCGATGTAGGCGTTCAGGCTCCGCTCCTCATGAAGTTTCTTAGTGAGTTCCAAAACCTTCTTCTCGCTGGCATAGAATTAGGCCTCGAAAGTGTCTCGCTCCCCCTTAAGCTGTATCTAATCCCTTTGCAAGTCTTCAAGAGAGGTGGGCATGTCAGGATGTAGGATAGTGTATGAAAAATCTCCTTCCACAACAGGCTCTATGATAACCGGGAGAATGGAGGGGTAAGGTATCATAAGACTTTGAGGACGAGCTCGTACCTATTTGAGGTAAGGCTCAAGAGGGATGGAATTATTATTCCCCAATGTCTTGCTATCTACCTTGTTTAACATCCTCCAAGCTTGGATAAACCTCTATCAGTTTGAGAAATGGATATCATATCATCGACGTAAACCTCTATCTCGTTATATATCATATCATGAAACAAAGCTACCATAGCACGCTGATAGGTTTCCCCGACGTTCTTCAACCCAAATGGCATAACTTTGTAACAGAAGGTGCCCACTGTGTGACGAAAGTTGTTTTCTCCATGTCTTCAGGTGCCATTTTGATCTAATTATAACTAGAGAAACCGTCCATGAAGGAGAATATCTTATGTTGTACAGTGTTGTCAACTAGAACATTAATATGGGGAAGCGGGAAGTCATCCTTGGGGATTTCCTTATTCAAATCTCTGTAATCCACACACATACGCATTTTACCGTCCTTTTTAGGTACCGGCACCATGTTCGCAACCCATTGTGGATAAGAAGTAACAACTAAGAATCCGACATTGAATTGTTTCATGACTTTAGCCTTGATCTTTTCTGACATCTCGGGACGCATACGACGAAACTTTTGCTTCACTGGAGGGCAGTCTTATTTAGTTGGAAGACGATGAACCACAATATCAGTGTCCAGCCCCATTATGTCTTTGTATTGTTAGAACATAGTTTGATTCTACAATCCTCAATTAGAGTTTTAATGATAACAAAATACAAGAATAAATAAATTGTAAGATTTCTATATAAGACATATATGCTACTTAAAATTATGTTGTGTATTTACAGAAGTTCTGATGGAATCAGCATCAGAAGATCAGTATCAACATAAGCATCAGAAGATATGTCAGCATCAGAAGATCAATATCATGTGCTACATGCTGAAGTTACCAGATCATACGCTGAAGCCTGATGACTAGAATCTGCGCATAAAACACTCTGACTCTGATCAAGATCCTTACCAAGTCATCAGCACTCAGAAGCGTCATCATCCAGTTAAAGCAAAGAATACTCTGACTATCATTAGCAGAACACTCTAAAGCGTTACTAAGCATTCAAGACAGATTAATTACCAACGGCTTTATTCAAGACAAGATCTTCTCAAAAAGGAAAGAACGTTACTGTCATTGAAAGTGAGTTATGGACACCAACGTATATTTGCCTTGGCTATATAAATAAGTCTGTGTGAGAAAAGAAAAGGCTAATAATCTACGCATATACACGCCTACAAAAACGCACGCACTCATACAATTTGCTAAGCTTTAAAACCACGCCTACTCAAAAGCACTAGCAATCCAGTTTTTATTCCAAGCTTAATATTGTGTATTATCACAGTTGTAATATATAGTTTTGTTAGAAAACATTAACACACCTTTTGTTCAATTATCTGTAAGAGAATTTCCTTGAGATAAACCGGTATGTGGTTAGACTCAAGAAGGCTTTAACAGTTGTTAAAGTAGACTGTTGTAATCTTATTGAATATAGTGGATTAAGACCTCGTTGGAGAGAGGCGAAATCACCTTGACGGGTGGACTGGAGTAGTTTGAGATCAAACGAACCAGGATAAAAATACAGTGTTGTCTGCACATTTGATTTAAGTTTTACAATTCAACCCCCCTTCTTGTGTTTTTCACATCTTCAATTGGCATCAGAGCGCCTGGTTCTGAGCTTATAACACTTAACCGTGTCAGTACAAGATCCAGCGTTAGAAAAACACAATGGCAGGACCACATCAAAACATCAGCAATGACAACAATGAAGAAAGAGATAGATTCAGTGGCAAACCTCCAGTCTTTGATGGAGAGAACTTTGACTACTAGAAAGACAAAATTGAAAGTTTCTTTCTGGCCCATGATGCTGATCTGTGGGACATGGTGACTGATGGATACACGCACCCAGTGGATGGAAGTGGTCAGAAGATTAACAGGAAAGCAATGTCTGATCAGCAAAAGCGTGATTTCAGAAATCATCACAAGGCCAGAACAATTCTTCTCAGCGCCATCTCTTATTCAGAATATGAAAAGATATTAAACAGAGACACTGCAAAGAATATGTTTGACTCTCTGAGAATGACGCATGAAGGCAACATTCAAGTCAAAGAAACCAAAGCCCTTGCACTCATTCAGAAGTATGAGGCATTCAAGATGGAAGAGAGTGAATTTATAGAAACTATGTTCTCAAGATTTCAAATTCTGGTTGCTGGTCTCAAAGTTCTTGACAAAGGGTATTCTACTGCTGATCACGTTAAGAAGATCATCAGAAGCTTGCTAAAAAAAATGGAGGCCAATGGTCACAGCGCTTAAGCTAGCCAAGGATCTCAACAAAATCTCTCTGGAGGAACTAGTCATCTCCCTCAGAAGTCACGAGATAGAGCTAGAAGCAGATGAACCTCAAAAGCAAGGTAAGCCATTAGCTTTAAAATCTAACAGAAAATCTGACTCCAAGGTTTTACAGGCTGTAGAAGAAACCTCTGATGGGTCTTCATCAGAAGAAGATGAACTATCTCTCCTCTCCAGAAGGGTGAACCAATTATGGAAGCAGAGGCAAAGAAAGTTCAGGAATCCCAGAAGATCAGAGAATCAGAATGAATCTTTCTCCAGATACAGAAGGTCAGAATCCTCCTTTGGACACAGAAGATCTGAAGGCTCTTCAGGAAACAGAAAGCCAAACAACAAAGACATCATCTGCTATGAATGTAACGAGCAAGGACACTACTAAAGTGATTGCCCAAAGCTTTAGAAGGAAAAGCCCAAAAAGAAGTTTGGCAAGGAAAAGAAGAAAAGTCTCATGGCTACATGGGATAATTCTGATACATCTGAAGCTGACTAAGAATCAGATGATGAGAGAGTAAACATAGCTCTCATGGCAAACATAACAGAAGACGGTGAAGCTTCTGAGTCAGACTTTGAATCAGATACAGAAGAGGTATCCCCTGACTTTGCTATAAACTTTACTAAGGCTGAACTAGCTGAGAGCCTTAATGAAATTCTGGAAAGATATCAGCAGATCAGAGTCAAATTCAGAAACTTGAAAAGGAATCTTACTTCTGACTCTGATAAGACTGAGAGTATCAAATTGGAAAATTCTGAGTTAAAAGATAAATTTTCAAAATTAGAAAATCTATTGCAAAACTCTCAGAAGGAAACTGTGATACGGTGGGAGAACTGACTTGAGGTTTGCGTTTGTATTCGCACTTGTTTGGTTGAGCAAGAGTCGCCACCGACTTTTTTATTTTATCCTAAAGGAAAGGTTAAAAAAGCACAGCAAAAACCTTTTGAGATATTTCGTGGGTTCGGGGGGTAGATTATGAAAAGGGAAGGTATTAGCACCCTTTTCATCCATGGTTATCCATGGGCTCTTAGTTACTTGGTTTTTTAGATCACTTGCCTTGATTTTCGATTGCTTTGAAATTGTGGTGTGTGTGTGTGTGTGTTTTGAAAATGTTTTTGAAAGAGATGCCTTGTCTTAGGCAACCAATGTAATGACTCGTGTTTGAGTATATACGAAGGTGTGTATCTTTTCGAAAAGATGTTTCAAAATGTTGTTTGGAGAGTTTGTTTTGAAAATGTTTGTGAAGTGTGATTTTTGAAAAGGAGGCAAGTGTTTTTTCAAGTTGATCTCAAGTAATTAAGAGCTTTGTCTACCCCTATTATACTCAAAGGTTTTCTCTATGTTTTTAACCCTTTTTAACAATTTTGTTCCACCATTGAATTTGGTGGACAATTTTGCTTTTAGGAAGTTTAACGGGACGGGCGCGGGTCATCGTATGGACCATGAATGCAATGGTGTCAAGTGTCTTTGGCAATTTGCTTGAAGGGACTATGATCATTCCGTTTTAGGCAACTTTCGAAAGCGTCATCGAGGGACTTATGATCATTTGAATTTGTTTTTCCAAAGAAACTCGACGTGCAAGCATGGCCCATTTTGGAAGGCAACATGTGGGATTACTCTAGGGGTGCAAGTGTGATTGTGTATTGATTTCATGTATTTGTCTTGTATTAGGTTATCTAGCGTTTGATTTTATGTACATGCAAACCCTAGGTCTAACCATGGTATAACTCGAAAGCGGTAAATTGCAAGAATTTAAAGTCTACGCTATTACAAATAGTATCCGGGAGTGGGGGTACAAATTTACAAATGGGGATGAGACTTTAGGAATGTAGTGTCCAATAATTTACAACCAAATCGAATTGCGATAAAAGTGTAAATGTAACGAATATACAAAATAAGCAAATGTATAATGTATCAAATGTAAGTATATTGTGTAAGTGTAAGTGTATGTGTATGAGAATTATTTACAAGTTTGAGATGTGAATTTTAATGTAACTATTAAGTATGTATTTGTTTTTGTATTATGTATACATTTGATTTAAATTTGTATTTTTATATCTTTTTGTTTAATATGTACAAAAAGTATTTTAATTAAAAGAAAGAAAAATGTTTTAAATTTTAATTATATTATGTATATTAAAAAAAATGCGTTTTAATTGATTATGTACAAATAATATTTTTAAGAAAAAGAAAATGTTCTAACTTAAAGAAAAAATTATGTATTGACCCATTTATGTACAAATAAAATTATTTTAATTAGAGACAAGAAAATGTTTTAAGACAAAGTATTTCTCATGGATTAATATATGTTAATTAGTGATTTGTGTATAAAGAGATTTTTATATATACAAAAGAAAATTAAAATCAGAATCTATTAATCTAATTAACCCTAAAGTTCATGTAAAGAAAGTTTTGTATAAAAAAGAATTAAGGTAATTTTATTTACAAATAAGATTAGGTTAGTTTAAAATTGTAGAAAAAAGAGATAAGTAAAAAAATAGTTTAAGAATTAAATGGGTCTAAAGAGGTTTAAGGCCCAAATGGATTAATCAGAATGATAGAGAAAGGGGGGGTGCATCCAGAACAAATAAAACGGGCTTAGGCGCGATTGGAGGGCAAGGCCCATGTTCTGAATAACAATTTGGCTTAGGGTTATCTGAAGTTTGTTTCATTTTTGGATGTTAGGGTTTATGTTCATGAGTTACGGCGCCGCTCTTCGTTCATCACTTCATTCCTTCCTCTTTCTCATGCCCAAACGTTTCTGAGTCTCCTTCGCCCAAGCCACCAACGCCATCTCTACGTTCTCCTCCCCACAGTCAAGCACGCGACAGTTCGTTCAAGGTGACAACTTTTATCTTAGTGTTTTTTAGGGTTTCAGCAATTTGTGTCTTGCATGTTAGTTTGCATTCATTTGATTCTGTTTCTTGGTTCACGCGAGGTTTCAAAAAGGAATGGAAAGAAATTCTACCTGTTGGAGACGGAGGAGGAGGAGAGGAGGCGTTTGGAGGCTTGACGGCGGAGAGACGGTGAGGACGTTGAACTCGCTTGGATTTCGGGTTTGGTACTCTGTACTTTTCTTTAGGTTTTATGATGACTGCTTTGAAAACCTAGTTCATATCACTTTTTTTTCTTCTCTTCTTCTCCGTGCCTCGTATGCTTGACTCTATTTGCTTCTGTATGCTGCTTTTGTATGCTAGCTTGACGGTGTTGACGTTTACCTCTGGTTGTTTCTGAACATGTTTGTCATGAAATGTTTGATATCCTATGATGATTCCACACTGAGGATTTATGTTGCCTCGATGATTTTTTGATGATGATATGCTTGACATGCCTTTGAGTATATTTGATTCTTTTCCTCTTCTCTTCTGGTTGCCTTTGGAATAGCTTGCTTGCTGAGTTTGGTTGCCTAGTTCATTGTTTCACTTTCTTCTGGTTGCCTTGAACGTTAGGTTTGATAGCCCAATGATGAAAATTTTCTGAGGGCGTTTGAGTTGCTTCAGTTTGGGGCTTGACAGTTTTTATGGTTCTTTTGTTTGATTATCTTGATGCCTTGAAACGCTTCTTTATCCTCTTCTTATGGTTGCCTTGAGTTTGCCTATGATGGAATTTTCTGAGGCTGTTTGCTGGGTGGTTTGAATGCTGGGCTTGAGTTTGATTTGATGATGTTTGGATGGTGTTGAAAGGTTTGGACAGTTTGATGCTTTTTTGACTTTTAGGCTAGCAGGTTTGACAGGTTGGTTATTGTTCTGGTTTTTTGAAAGGGGTTTGAGGCTTCAACAGGCTGCAAGTTTTTTTCCAGCTGATACAGGTTGGTTTGACAGTGGTTCAGGCTTCAGGCTGGACAACTTGTGGTTATGGCTTTTGGTTGAATACAGGTAAGTTTTTTTTCAGGCCATGTGTTTAAGGTTTGTTGAGCTTTTAAAGGTTTGAAACAGGTTGATGGTTTGAATCAGGTTTGGAAACTATTTGAGACTATGGCTCTTGGTTGGGCATCATAGTGTTTGCATATACTGGTTTTTGCTTATGCTGTTTAGGTCTTTTGCACAGGGTTGGCATTTTTGTGAACAGGTTATATGCTTGGGTAGTTCAGGCAGGTTAAGCTTGAGGCTAAAAGCTTAAGGCTTTGGCTTGCTCTGAGTTATCTTTTGTTTGTGATTTCTGCCCTCCTCTTCTACTGTTCTATTGCAGTTAGTTTTATATTTCTCTTTTTCATGCCTAAGCCTGCAAACCTGTCCTCTTTTCTCTCTTTCTTCTCTCTCCAGTACAGCTTTAAGTATTTTATATGTTTATGCTTGTACTTTTACTGAAAAGGTGACACTGGAAAATGATGATATTGAAACTTGCTTGCAACATGTTTTCTCTGCATACTTTATCTTCTTGATATCTTTCCATGTCTTCTTTTGACAGCATTTTGTACTTGTATCTGAATAGCCTTTTGGACTTGGACAGCTTTGGACAATTGTTAGTTCAGTTTGAACCTAGTTTGAAATTGTGACTTGCATTGTTCTCTTGGCATATTCAGTAACTACTCAGTTTGCCTTTTTGGTTGCCCACTTGGATTTATGCAGGATATTTGAAAACTTGGATTTGTATAATTATAACTTTTGTGCATTTCATACCTTTTGCAAGCATTTTTCATCCCTCTCTGTGAACCGGGAGAAATCTCGTGATTTGCAGAGAGGGCAAACTGATTCCAGTCAGTTGCCTTTAATGATGAGCCCAAATTAATTGTCTGCTTTTAATTATTTATCTGCAATTGACTTTTCTTTTGTTTCTTACTCTTTGCAGATAAAATCCAATGGGGCAGAGGGAGCAAGTGATGGAAGATGAAGAATTGAAGACTTAGAAAAATATTAGGATAGTTTTACTTAAATTTAAATAAAGGTAATATTATTATTGTAAACATTTTGTAAACAATTATAATTATACAAGTAATTTAAAGATAAATAAAAAATCCTTTTATTTGATTAAGTCTTCTATTCTTTTCAAGATATTTATCTAATTGTTATAATTCTTAAATTAAAATAAAAATGGAAATAAATTCCAATTATCTTAATTTAAAAATAAATAATCAATTGGTAAACATTATGGTCTTATGACAAACCTGACGCTCCAATTATCCAAAGCAACGCCTAGTTTCAAACCAAGCGACAGTTAATTAAACAAAATGTCCATCTGCCTCTTTTCACTGATTAAACCCAACAAATGCAAACAAACAGCAGCCTCAGTTCTCAATTCAGAGTAACTTGAAAAACATTGATAGAACTAACTCTTCTTGAGAGATATGCGCACAAAACCCTGATTCTGATCAAATGCCAAAGAAACGTTCGCCTGGTCAAAGCTGAGCCAAAAAATTAACCAAACCCTAAACCAACTGTATGAACTGTTCCAGAGCCATGAAAACCAATGAAAACCCTAATTTTGTCTGACTGACGAGAAAAGTCTGTTTGACCGATTCTTGAGCCAATCTTGAAAAATCAGGAAAAGCCTGAAGTTGTGATTTCTTGTGGAAAAAAACTAGGGCAAATTTTGGGGTACAACAGTTGCCCCTGTTCAATCTTCTTGAACCTGAAGAGTTAGATTGGCAAGTTTGCCTTTCGCGACTCGAAGGTAAAAGAAGATTGGACACTAGAGTGCCCTAAAATTTGCACTCGGTGATGTGATGGTAGAGGGAATGGGCTTACAGATGCCATTTGGCGATGGGCTTAAAGATGCCATCTAGTGACTGCTGGTAGGAGGATGGGCTTGAAGATGCCATTTGGAAATGGGCTTAAAGATGCCATTTGGAAATGGGCTTAAAGATGCCATTTAGAAATGTTTATTGAGGAGGATGGGCTTATAGATGCCATCTAGAAATTGTTGAACTGTATGTCACTGGTGAGTGGACGAGTATCAGAAAGGTGTCCCTGTTTTGGAACATCTCTGAACTGGGGGTCTGAGACAGCAATAGATTGACATCTGTGTTTGGAGAATCCGTAAACTGTTTTCAGGAGTTGAAACAGCATCCGTTGTTGGGAAGCGTCCATGAAGAAGTTGCATCTGAACAAGTGATAGATTAACATCCGGTGTTGGGAAGAATCCATGAACTATTTTCAGAAGTCTGAAGGAGGAACCGGTGTAGGGTTTCCTGATCATGAGTCCATGTGAAACTGCATCTGGATGAATCTGGAACAAGTATCAGAATGTCTCCGTGTCTGGGTCACATCTGAACTGTCTCTGAGTGAATCTGGAATAAGTATCAGAATGTCGCCATGTCTGGGTCACATCTGAACTATTTCTAGAAAAGAATCTCGGAAGATGATGGTCTTAGTTTGTTGACTGATCTTTCCTGAAAAGGTAAAGAGTTAGTTGTATGCAATGTCATGATGCATGATGCAATGTATGTCATGAATGTGATGAATGCGCATGTAGGCTGATGAGATGTCTTGCTGAGGATAGATGAATCTCGGATGACTGAAGATAAAAGAATCTTGAATGCTGCCGGGGAGAACAATTCCTTGGCTGCTGCTGTGGAGGGCAAAAATCTTTGATTGTTAAAAATGGGAAGTCTTGGGACCACTGTTGGGGAAATCAGAAGCTTGGGTTGTATGCCAAACTACTGGGGAATTCCTGTCTTGAGGAGATCTTCACCGGAGAATATTCGAATATTCTGCGAGATGCTGAGAATGAGAGTCTTCACTCTGCTTGGGGGATTGATAGCTGGAAGTTTTAGCTTCGCTGGGGATAATGAAACTTGACTCTGAGGGGAGTTAGCTTTTGGAAGGTTCTCTGGCTGGGGATTGCGAGAGTCCTCTGATTGCTGTAGGTGTTGGTCTGGAATAAGTTACTGAACGTCGCCATCTCTGGGTCACATCTTAAACTATCTCTAGAAACAGATATGAATAAGTTATAGAATGTCGCCAAATTTGGGTCACATCTGAACTATTTCTGGAAGCAGGCTTGGATAAGTTATAGAATGTCGCCAAATCTTGGGTCACATCTTGAACTATATCATGAATGAAAATCTGAATAAGTTGCGGAATATCGCCGAATCAGGGTCACATCTGAACTATATCTGGAATGAAAATCTGAATGAGTTGCGGAATGTCGCCGAATCAGGGTCACATCTGAACTATATCTAGAAGGAAATCTTGAATAATTTACGGAATGTCACCGAATCAGGGTCACATCTGGAACTATATCTGGAATGAAAATCTGAATGAGTTATAGAATGTCGCCAAATCAGGGTCACATCTGGAACTATATCTGGATGCAAGGTCTGAATGAGTTATAGAATGTCGCCAAACTTGGGTCACATCTTGAACTATATCTAGAAGGAAATCTTGAATAAGTTACGGAATGTCGCCGAATCAGGGTCACATCTGGAACTATATCTGGATGCAAGGTCTGAATGAGTTATAGAATGTCGCCAAACTTGGGTCACATCTTGAACTATATCTGGATGAATTCTGAATGAGTTATAGAATGTCGCCAAATCTTGGGTCACATCTTGAACTATATCAATCTTCTGAGGTGATGATGGAATTGTTGAGCCCTTTTGACATTCGAATGCCCCAAGTGGTGATGAAGGAGTCTTGAATCAGATTACTCTGCAGGTTGAGAGATTTCTTAAAATCTTGACTGGACTGCCCCAGGTTAACTGAGCTTTGGAAGATCTGTTGGACCTTGACTGGACTGCCCCAGGTTACTTGGATGGTGACATGTCATGCCCCTTGTTGATAGGAGATTCGCAATGGAAGTGTCATCCTTTTGTTTTTGAAGTGATTTTGCTCACTGAGAGAGTTTTCGTTCCTCCGAACCTTCACTGTATGAATTTCTTCGCTGTCAAACAAATAGTCAAATGCGAACAGTGATATTCAAGTAATGCAAAGTTTATGTTTGTCTCGAAGTTTTGAAAAATGCGTTTCTTAGCAGAAAACTTTTTATAAGACAAGTCAACACAAGATTTAGAGCAAAGCCTTACAGGAGTCAGGATACCTTTTGTAACAGTATGCTTTCGAACTAACCCATGCTTCAATTAGGACTTTTGAAGGGTTGTAACGTGGCTTGGTTCACGGTTTAAGAAACAAAGGATAAAGGCTCAAAGGGTATTTGTACCCACCCGCTCTTCGTGATATTCTTCATACCTAAGCTCAGTTAATTGTGCGTCGCACTCTGTTTTGAGTTTGGAACGACTTTTGGGTGATGGTTCACCAGTTGAATTTGGGGAGACAGTCATCATCTCCTTTTTCTTTTTCAACATTTTTCATGTTGTTGAGGATTTGTAATGACCTCGCTATTTTGATTTTGATTTGTTATCCCTAACTTTTGCCTGACTGTTCCCATTTTCGAGATTACAGTCAGCGGGATGCCCCAGCTTTCTTAAGCCTCCTTTTCAGGTTTTGACTTAGTGGGCTTTTCTTTTGAGAGATTGACTACCTATGTGGTAGGGAACTACCCTTGTCTTTTGATTCCAAGGGAATGCTTTTCCTTTTTTGACGTCGTTCGTTGTGTTACGAACTGAGAGTTTGCGACTTCAATGCGCATTTTCTTTTGAATTAACTGAGGTACTACCCTGCCCCAGGTTTATATCAAAGGTTTTGATCGTTTAGAACAGAAAACTCCTACTTATTTGGCTCGAAGGGGTTGACTAGGGATTATCTTCCTTATAACTCCAGTGTTTGGGAATTGAAAGAAATGCATGTACATCATCAACAAGGTTTGTTCAAAAGCATACTGTATGAGATTATGGTATTGTTTCGTCATCCTCCCTCTAAAGGCTTGCAGCTTTTTATCAAGAGTTAAATGTCAAAAAGAAAGCATAAGAGTAATGAAAGCGAATGAATGAATTCAAGACAAACATATGCAATGCATTAATGAAACCGAGTTTGACATTAAAAGATAATTGTTTGAATAATACAAGAAGTTACAACTTGAAAATTCGAACGAAACAAAAACAAACTCAATGATTTGGCATAGGAGGAGTGATCATGCTGGGGTCTCTGGGAGACCAAACTCAATCTCCTTGGCATCGATCATGTCTTGGATCTTGTTCTTCAGAGGCCAACAGTTGTTGGTATCATGCCCTGGGCTATCAGAGTGGTATTCATATCTTTCATTGGGGCGATAGGTAGGAGCAGAAGTGTTTGGGTTCCGGAGAGGAGCCCTCAATGTAATCAAATCCCTCTTCAGCAAGTGTTGCAGTGCTTGAGACAGTGACATGTTGATCTTAGTGAACTGCCTCTTAGGTGCGACCTCCTTATGTTGATGCCCCTGTCTTTGCTGAGCAAGTGTAGGGTTAGAGATCACGACTGCCCCTACATGTTGGTCAAGACGACCTTTTTGACTGCTCGCGGCATTGGACTCCTTCTTTCCGTTGTAGGGAATTATCCGAGTATCGGAGGTTGTAGCTCCTTGGATCTTTCCACTTTTGATGCCAGCTTCGACCCTTTCGCCGGTCAGTATTAGCTCGGTGAACCCAGCTGAGGAGCTTCCAATTAAGTGCTTGAAGAAAGGCCCTGTCAAAGTTCCCATGAAGATGTCAATCAGCTCCCTGTCAGTTAAAGGGGGTTGCACCCTACCATCCAGATCTCTCCACTTTTGGGCGTATCCCTTGAAGATCTCGTCAGAACCCATGGTCATGCTCTGCAATTGCACTCGAGTTGGTGCGAGATCAGCATTATACTGATACTGTTCATAAAAAGCCCTGGCTAGATCTTCCCAGGTGTGGATGCGAGAACTCTCCAATTGATAGAACCACTCGAGTTGAGCCCCTACCAGACTTTCTTGGAAGAAATGGATCCAAAGCCTCTTATCAGCTGTGTATGGTTGAATCTTGCGGACATAAGACTTTAGATGCAACTTAGGGCAAGAGACTTTGTCGTACAGAGCAAAGGTAGGAACTTTGAACTTTGAAGGGATGACTAATCCAGGAACTAGGCTCATGTCTCCTAGATCCAAGCCAGGTATTTGTTGGATCTCCATAGCACTGAGGCGATCCTCCAACTCTTTGCATTTGTCATCAACGAGAGGATATTGCCCCTCGGAGTAGTCAGCTTCTTCTTCAACAATCTCCACGTCGTGGTCTTCTTCAAGACTACCTCCTGTGTTGGATGGAGTTGCAAGGTCTTGGGTCTTAGGTCTTCTCCTCAAGTTTAGGATGCGGACTGCCTTCTTGGACTTCTTCCTCTTGTCTTCGAGAAGAAGAGCTGTCAGATCCTCTTGCCCTTTACCCATAGCCAGCAGCATTTGTTGGAATTGAGCATTTTGAGCTTGAAGATCTTTCACTGTTTGTTCTATATCCATCTTACTGTAATAAACAGTAGGAAGAATAAGGAGACATGTATGGGAGAAACCTGTTATGCAATGATATGTGTGATATATATGCAATGTTTTCAAGGATCTCTTGGGGTAAACACAAGAGAATGTTTAGAGGTTGAACTTCGATCTTTGATTGGAGAACTTTACACTGGTGGATGTCTTTCCACAAGAATCAAGCTCACCATGTCAAGTGGGTCATAGCCACTGATTCAAGTTGTTGCACTTGAACTTTGATTGGCATTTGTTTAAAGGAGGAAACCTCTTGCCCTTTGGTAGACGTTTGGTTCAACGTAACCCTGCATCAAAAGAACCCTCGAGATCCTTGAAATGGTTTATTGAAAATGTTATGGTATGATGTTATGATGTTATGTACATGTATGCAAAAAGCAAGTGAGTGTATATACAGGTAATCATATTCACACAAAGCGAATAAGTCATTAGGTTTAGGCTTGCATGGGGTTTAGGTAAGTACCCTCTTGAAGTTAGTTGGCTCATCCTTTCCTAAAATAGAAATCGGGTTCTAAGGAGCTCAATATCATTGGATTGTTTTCTGTGTTCATCGTTTCGGTTTAGCCACTTAACTGGCGACCAAAATATTCCAAGAAAATAACCCTCAAATGAGTGTAGTATCGAGTATCTACCAACTTCGGACTGCACCAAAGTCGGTCATCTCACTACCCCTAAAAAAGGCTAAGATGGTTAATTAAGGTTCTAAGAGTTCGTTAGTGCTTCACGACATCACTCAGCGGCCCCGTACTCTCCTTGACTGAACTCAAGGGTTACCGGTACTCACAAATATGTCACACTAACATAGCTTACTGTTTCAACCATGTCAGTATACCCCGCACAGTTCCCTCACAGTTTTATTGCTATTTACCTAAAAAGGTGCCCCAAATCCGGGTGTAGGATTCACAACAAACCCAAACAAGGACCCAAAAAGTAAAGCAACCAAGGCAATCAAAGCAAGAATGTAAAGGTGATCTAAACCCTAAGGTAACCCCATTTTTAAGTAAAGTCCCCAGCAGAGTCGCCAGTTCTGTGATACGGTGGGAGAACTGACTTGAGGTTTGCGTTTGTATTCGCACTTGTTCGGTTGAGCAAGAGTCGCCACCGACTTTTTTATTTTATCCTAAAGGAAAGGTTAAAAAAGCACAGCAAAAACCTTTTGAGATATTTCGTGGGTTCGGGGGGTAGATTATGAAAAGGGAAGGTATTAGCACCCTTTTCATCCATGGTTATCCATGGGCTCTTAGTTACTTGGTTTTTTAGATCACTTGCCTTGATTTTCGATTGCTTTGAAATTGTGGTGTGTGTGTGTGTGTGTTTTGAAAATGTTTTTGAAAGAGATGCCTTGTCTTAGGCAACCAATGTAATGACTCGTGTTTGAGTATATACGAAGGTGTGTATCTTTTCGAAAAGATGTTTCAAAATGTTGTTTGGAGAGTTTGTTTTGAAAATGTTTGTGAAGTGTGATTTTTGAAAAGGAGGCAAGTGTTTTTGCAAGTTGATCTCAAGTAATTAAGAGCTTTGTCTACCCCTATTATACTCAAAGGTTTTCTCTATGTTTTTAACCCTTTTTAACAATTTTGTTCCACCATTGAATTTGGTGGACAATTTTGCTTTTAGGAAGTTTAACAGGACGGGCGCGGGTCATCGTATGGACCATGAATGCAATGGTGTCAAGTGTCTTTGGCAATTTGCTTGAAGTGACTATGATCATTCCGTTTTAGGCAACTTTCGAAAGCGTCATCGAGGAACTTATGATCATTTGAATTTGTTTTGCCAAAGAAACTCGACGTGCAAGCATGGCCCATTTTGGAAGGCAACATGTGGGATTACCCTAGGGGGTGCAAGTGTGATTGTGTATTGATTTCATGTATTTGTCTTGTATTAGGTTATCTAGCGTTTGATTTTATGTACATGCAAACCCTAGGTCTAACCATGGTATAACTCGAAAGCGGTAAATTGCAAGAATTTAAAGACTACGCTATTACAAATAGTATCCGGGAGTGGGGGTACAAATTTACAAATGGGGATGAGACTTTAGGAATGTAGTGTCCAATAATTTACAACCAAATCGAATTGCGATAAAAGTGTAAATGTAACGAATATACAAAATAAGCAAATGTATAATGTATCAAATGTAAGTATATTGTGTAAGTGTAAGTGTATGTGTATGAGAATTATTTACAAGTTTGAGATGTGAATTTTAATGTAACTATTAAGTATGTATTTGTTTTTGTATTATGTATACATTTGATTTAAATTTGTATTTTTATATCTTTTTGTTTAATATGTACAAAAAGTATTTTAATTAAAAGAAAGAAAAATGTTTTAAATTTTAATTATATTATGTATATTAAAAAAAATGCGTTTTAATTGATTATGTACAAATAATATTTTTAAGAAAAAGAAAATGTTCTAACTTAAAGAAAAAATTATGTATTGACCCATTTATGTGCAAATAAAATTATTTTAATTAGAGACAAGAAAATGTTTAAAGACAAAGTATTTCTCATGGATTAATATATGTTAATTAGTGATTTGTGTATAAAGGGATTTTTATATATACAAAAGAAAATTAAAATCAGAATCTCTTAATCTAATTAACCCTAAAGTTCATGTAAAGAAAGTTTTGTATAAAAAAGAATTAAGGTAATTTTATTTACAAATAAGATTAGGTTAGTTTAAAATTGTAGAAAAAAGAGATAAGTAAAAAAATAGTTTAAGAATTAAATGGGTCTAAAGAGGTTTAAGGCCCAAATGGATTAATCAGAATGATAGAGAAAGGGGGGGTGCATCCAGAACAAATAAAATAGGCTTAGGCGCGATTGGAGGGCAAGGCCCATGTTCTGAATAACAATTTGGCTTAGGGTTATCTGAAGTTTGTTTCATTTTTGGATGTTAGGGTTTATGTTCATGAGTTACGGCGCCGCTCTTTGTTCATCACTTCGTTCCTCCCTCTTTCTCATGCCCAAACGTTTCTGAGTCTCCTTCGCCCAAGCCACCAACGCCATCTCTACGTTCTCCTCCCCACAGTCAAGCACGCGACAGTTCGTTCAAGGTGACAACTTTTATCTTAGTGTTTTTTAGGGTTTCAGCAATTTGTGTCTTGCATGTTAGTTTGCATTCATTTGATTCTGTTTCTTGGTTCACGCGAGGTTTCAAAAAGGAATGGAAAGAAATTCTACCTGTTGGAGACGGAGGAGGAGGAGAGGAGGCGTTTGGAGGCTTGACGGCGGAGAGACGGTGAGGACGTTGAACTCGCTTGGATTCCGGGTTTGGTACTCTGTACTTTTCTTTAGGTTTTATGATGACTGCTTTGAAAACCTAGTTCATATCACTTTTTTTCTTCTCTTCTTCTCCGTGCCTCGTATGCTTGACTCTATTTGCTTCTGTATGCTGCTTTTGTATGCTAGCTTGATGGTGTTGACGTTTACCTCTGGTTGTTTCTGAACATGTTTGTCATGAAATGTTTGCTATCTTATGATGATTCCACACCGGGGATTTATGTTGCCTCGATGATTTTTTGATGATGATATGCTTGACATGCCTTTGAGTATATTTGATTCTTTTCCTCTTCTCTTCTGGTTGCCTTTGGAATAGCTTGCTTGTTGAGTTTGGTTGCCTAGTTCATTGTTTCACTTTCTTCTGATTGCCTTGAACGTTAGGTTTGATAGCCCAATGATGAAAATTTTCTGAGGGCGTTTGAGTTGCTTCACTTTGGGGCTTGATGCCTTGAAATGCTTCTTTATCCTCTTCTTATGGTTGCCTTGAGTTTGCCTATGATGGAATTTTCTGAGGCTGTTTGCTGGGTGGTTTGAATGCTGGGCTTGAGTTTGATTTGATGATGTTTGGATGGTGTTGAAAGGTTTAGACAGTTTGATGCTTTTTTGAATTTTAGGCTAGCAGGTTTGACAGGTTGGTTATTGTTCTGGTTTTTTGAAAGGGGTTTGAGGCTTCAACAGGCTGCAAGTTTTTTTTCCAGCTGATACAGGTTGGTTTGACAGTGGTTCAGGCTTCAGGCTGGACAACTTGTGGTTATGGCTTTTGGTTGAATACAGGTAAGTTTTTTTTCAGGCCATGTGTTTAAGGTTTGTTGAGCTTTTAAAGGTTTGAAATAGGTTGAGGGTTTGAATCAGGTTTGGAAACTATTTGAGACTATGGCTCTTGGTTGGGCAGCTTAGTGTTTGCATATATTGGTTTTTGCTTATGTTGTTTAGGTCTTTTGCACAGGGTTGGCGTTTTTGTGAACAGGTTCTATGCTTGGGTAGTTCAGGCAGGTTAAGCTTGAGGCTAAAAGCTTGAGGCTTTGGCTTGCTCTGAGTTATCTTTTGTTTGTGATTTCTGCCCTCCTCTTCTACTGTTCTATTGCAGTTAGTTTTATATTTCTCTTTTTCATGCCTAAGCCTGCAAACCTGTCCTCTTTTCTCTCTTTCTTCTCTCTCCAGTACAACTTTAAGTATTTTATATGTTTATGCTTGTACTTTTACTGAAAAGGTGACACTGGAAAATGATGATATTGAAACTTGCTTGCAACATGTTTTCTCTGCATACTTTATCTTCTTGATATCTTTCCATATCTTCTTTTGACAGCATTTTGTACTTGTATCTGAATAGCCTTTTGGACTTGGACAGCTTTGGACAGTTGTTAGTTCAGTTTGAACCTAGTTTGAAATTGTGACTTGCATTGTTCTCTTGGCATATTCAGTAACTACTCAGTTTGCCTTTTTGGTTGCCCACTTGGATTTATGCAGGATATTTGAAAACTTGGATTTGTATAATTATAACTTTTGTGCATTTCATACCTTGCAAGCATTTTTCATCCCTCTCTGTGAACCGGGAGAAATCTCGTGATTTGCAGAGAGGGCAAACTGATTCCAGTCAGTTGCCTTTAATGATGAGCCCAAATTAATTGTCTGCTTTTAATTATTTATCTGCAATTGACTTTTCTTTTGTTTCTTATTCTTTGCAGATAAAATCCAATGGGGCAGAGGGAGCAAGTGATGGAAGATGAAGAATTGAAGACTTAGAAAAATATTAGGATAGTTTTACTTAAATTTAAATAAAGGTAATATTATTATTGTAAACATTTTGTAAACAATTATAATTATACAAGTAATTTAAAGATAAATAAAAAATCCTTTTATTTGATTAAGTCTTCTATTCTTTTCAAGATATTTATCTAATTGTTATAATTCTTAAATTAAAATAAAAATGGAAATAAATTCCAATTATCTTAATTTAAAAATAAATAATCAATTGGTAAACATTATGGTCTTATGACAAACCTGACGCTCCAATTATCCAAAGCAACGCCTAGTTTCAAACCAAGCGACAGTTAATTAAACAAAATGTCCATCTGCCTCTTTTCACTGATTAAACCCAACAAATGCAAACAAACAGCAGCCTCAGTTCTCAATTCAGAGTAACTTGAAAAACATTGATAGAACTAACTCTTCTTGAGAGATATGCGCACAAAACCCTGATTCTGATCAAATGCCAAAGAAACGTTCGCCTGGTCAAAGCTGAGCCAAAAAATTAACCAAACCCTAAACCAACTGTATGAACTGTTCCAGAGCCATGAAAACCAATGAAAACCCTAATTTTGTCTGACTGACGAGAAAAGTCTGTTTGACCGATTCTTGAGCCAATCTTGAAAAATCAGGAAAAGCCTGAAGTTGTGATTTCTTGTGGAAAAAAACTAGGGCAAATTTTGGGGTACAACAGAAACAATCCCTGAAACTCCCAGCAGTGCTGAAGAGATCATCAAGGAGTATGATCACAGCTTTCAGAAGTTTCTAGCTAAAAACATAGATAGAAGCAAAATGGCTTCAATGATCTATGGAGTTAGCAGAAATGGCAGAAAAGGAATAAGATACCAAGGTAAGGTACCTACACCCAAGAATGCCATGGATTTAGTTATAAAACGCACTTCACTTGATTCACACTTTGTATATGGGCACACACATGACATCAAATATACAAGTAGTAATTATTCTGTCAAACCAAAATTCAACCAGAGTTTTGGTAAAACTAACAAATCAGGACCCAAGAAAATATGGGTACCTAAGGATAAAATAATACATGTGGCAGATATCTTTAGCAGCAAAGCAGAAACACCAATCATGGTACCTGGACTCTGGCTGCTCACGACACATGACAGGAAGAAGGCATATGTTCCAAAGCCTGGAACTTAAGCCTGGAGGCCACGTAGGTTTTGGAGGCAATCAGAGAGGAAAGATCATTGGCTCTGGAACTGTAGGTAATGGAAATATTCCCTCTATAAGTAGTGTTTTATTAGTAGATGGATTAATGCATAACCTGTTATCCATAAGTCAATTAAGTGATAACGATTATGATATAATCTTTAATCAAAATTCATGCAAAGCTGTTAGTCAGAAAGATGGGACTATCCTGTTTAATGGAAAGAGGAGAAACAACATTTATAAAATAAAACTTTCTGAACTAAAAATTCAGAATGTAAAGTGTCTTCTGTCTGTTAACAACGAGCAATGGATCTGGCACAGAAGATTGAGACATGTTAGTATGAGAAGAATATCTCAGATTAACAAACTCAATCTGGTCAGAGGACTTCCTAACCTAAAGTTCAATTCAGATGCTCTGTGTGAAGCATGTCAGAAAGGCAAGTTTGCAAAACCATCTTTCAAATCTAAAAACGTTGTTTCCACCTCTAAGCCATTAGAACTTCTGCACATTGACTTATTTGGACCAGTTAAAAATGCTTCAGTCAGTGGCAAGAAGTATGGGTTAGTAATCGTAGATGACTATAGCAGATGGACATGGGTAAAGTTCTTAAGACACAAGGACGAGTCACACTCTGTGTTTGTCACCTTCTGCAACCAAGTTCAGAATGAAAAGGATCTTAGAATCGTCAAAGTCAGAAGTGATCATGGTGGAGAGTTTGAAAACAAAGATTTTGAGTCATTCTTTAATGACAAAGGCATTTTGCATGATTTCTCTTGTCCTAGAACTCCCCAGCAAAATGGAGTTGTAGAACGAAAGAACAGAACATTACAAGAAATAGCCAGAACCATGATCAACGAGACTAACGTTGCTAAGATCTTCTGGGCAGAGGCAATAAACACAGCGTGTTATATTCAGAATAAAATCTCTATAAGACCTATTCTGGAAAAGACTCCATATGAATTGTGGAAGAACAGAAAGCCCAACATTTCTTATTTTCATCCATTTGGATGTACTTGTTTTATTTTGAATACAAAAAATTATTTGAACAAGTTTGACACTAAAGCACAAAAGTGTATTATGTTAGGATACTCTGAACGCTCAAGAGGGTACAGAGTATACAATACAGAAACACAGATTGTGGAAGAGTCAATCAGTGTTCGTTTTGATGATAAGCTTGACTCTCAAAAGTCAAAGCAGAATGAAGTATTTGCAGGTATGGAAGTTGAATTCACAGGTACTGAAGACAAGTCATCAGAAGCTCTTAAAAGAGACACTCCCTCAACATCAGAAAGAGTAACTGCAAGAAATCCAGCACCTTCTGTTGATCAACTTCATAAAAGACTATCCAGAAGCAGCATGGATCACCCAGAAGAAACAATCTTAGGAAGAAAGGAAGATCCAATCAGAACAAGAGCTAGCTTCAGAAACTCTGAAGAATCCCTCATGGGACTTGTTTCTCTAATTGAACCATCAACAATTGATGAAGCACTTCTGGATAATGACTAGATTGTAGCAATGCAAGAGGAGCTAAATCAATTCACAAGAAATGACGTATGGGATCTAGTTCCTAAACAAAAAGGATTCAACGTCATTGGAACAAAGTGGGTGTTCAGAAACAAACTGAATGAACAAGGTGAAGTCATCAGAAACAAAGCACGATTGGTAGCACAAGGTTATAGTCAACAAGAGGGGATAGACTATACAGAAACCTTTGCTCCAGTCGCCAGGTTAGAATCTATCAGACTCTTAATTTCATTTGCTGTTAATAAAGGCATCACTCTGTATCAGATGGATGTTAAGAGTGCATTCTTAAATGGCTATATAGAAGAAGAGGTATATGTGCACCAACCCCCTGGTTTTGAAAGTTCCAAAAATCCAGAATATGTTTTCAAACTAAAGAAGTCACTGTATGGTCTGAAACAAGCTCCCAGAGCTTGGTATGAAAGACTAAGTAACTTCCTGTTAGAAAAGGAATTCACCAGAGGGAAAGTGGACACAACCTTATTCTGTAAGACAGTTAAGAATGACATTTTAGTATGTCAGATTTATGTTGATGATATCATATTTGGATCTACTAAACCTTCTCTGGGAAGAAAGTTTACTAAGTGTATGCAGACAGAATTTGAGATGAGCCTAATGGGGGAACTAAAATTCTTTCTGGGCATCCAGATTAATCAAACCCCAGAAGGAACTTACATTCATCAGAGCAAATATGTCAGAGAACTTCTAAAGAAATTTGATCTCTCAGAATGTAAGCCATCAAAGATTCCAATGCATCCCACGTGCATTCTGGAAAGAGAAGAGGTAAGTAAAAAGGTAGAACGGAAGGTCTATAGAGGTATGATTGGTTCTCTTCTTTATCTGACAGCTTCAAGGCCTGATATTTTATTCAGTGTTTGCATTTGTGCTAGATTCCAATCAGATCCTAGAGAATCTCACTTAACAACAGTTAAGCGAATTTTCAAGTATCTGAAAGGTACTACTAATCTGGGTTTGTTTTATAGAAAATCAAGTGATTACAGCTTAGTAGGATACTATGATACTGATTTTGCTGGAGACAGAGTAGAGCGTAAAAGCACTTCTAGAAGCTGCCAGTTTCTGGGAGAAAATCTGATCTCATGGTCCAGTAAAAGACAATCCACAATTGCTCTATCAACAGTAGAAGCTGAATACATAGCAGCATCTGGATGCAGCACACAAATGCTCTGGATGAAAAGTCAACTTGAGGACTTCCAGATATTTGAGAGTAACTTTTTTTCCTCTGTGACAATACTTCTTCCATTTGTCTTAGTAAAAATCGAATTTTACATTCTAGGGCTAAGCATATAGAAATAAAACATCATTTTATTAGGGACTATATTCAGAAAGGGATTTTAAATTTAAAATTTATTAACACAGACCATCAATGGGCTGATATTTTTACAAAAACACTTTCTGAAGATAGATTCAACTTCATTCTGAAACATCTCAGCATGAAGCTCTGCCCGGAATAAAATTGTTTTGATTCCATAGCTTAACCTTCAGAACTTTGTTTATTTTTCTGTGAACTACTGATCAATCTTCTTTCAGAACTTTAGAAGTGCAGATTGTATCAGAATTTATCCATGAAGATCTGAGCGCTTCATTTAAAGGATAGAAATGTGTTGTTCACTCAAGCAAACAAGTGTCATCCAGTCATCAGCTATTTTCTGAGGCTGAACACGCTTTCACGTTTCTGAAAAGGCAAAAGCGCTGATTGGATGCATTGAGACACATGTCATGGGTAACCGTTCCAAATATCTTTCTGAATCCCCTAAAATTAGCTATCATTAAATGCTAATAATCATTATTAATTTCTCTCTCTTAACGTTTATGTTTTCAAAACCTTTTTAGAAATCTATTTAAACAGACTTCACACCATTTACACTTTTTACCTTCACTTTCGTTTTCTCTCAATATTTCTGATTTCAGTTTGCATATTCTCTAAAAACCCTTTCAAACTTTTTCACAAAAACCTCGTGTAAACATGGCTTCTTCCAACATTCCTTCTTCAGGTTCCCAGAAAACTGTTTCATTTGAACAATATGAAGTACCCTTCAGAACGCTTCTAACACCAATCAAAAACCTAGAGGTTCTGTCAGAATTAATCGTGGATTTCAATAGTCTTAAGGAGAATGGGTTTGATCTATTTGAAGAAATTAAAGCTCAAGGATGGGAAAAGTATTTTGAAAGACTGGTGGGTCCAACATTCCTTATTCTGGTAAAGGAATTTTGGACTCACGTTTCTTCTTCAAATCATCAAGTCACGTCTTACATGATGGGGAAGAAGATTGTTATCACTGAAGACCTCATTGCACATTTAATAGGGTACAGTGGTGGTGGTGTTCGTTGCATTGATATGGCAGAAAGGTGTGTTGATGCTGCCCTAATTGCAAGGGAAATCTTCACTCTGGGGCTTCCCTCCAGCAAGATAATGGATTTGAAAGACAAACACAGAATTTGGGCCAAGATCATTCTGGGTTGCTTCAACCACAGGAAGCCTACCAGCTCTCCTAATTACATTAATATTGATCAGCAGTTTCTGATCTATTTCATCTCTCAGAAGGTCAAGATAAATCTGGCTCATCTTCTGTTCAACCATCTCAGAACAAGTGTCAAAGAAACAAGAGAAGAGGAGCGAACAAAAATGGATTGGATACCCTTGGGAAGACTGATATCAGATATTCTTACAGAGAATAGGCTGATTGATCATCTGACAAAGGCTCAAGAAATCAGCACTTTGGAAGCTTCTGTTGGCAAGCAGCTGAATGCCAAAAATCTGAAGAAAATGAAGTTGATAGAGAACATCAAGAAGGAGCCCATCGTCACTCCCTTTGATGCAATCTCCAGCAGAAGAGTCCCTCTGGACAACTTTCCTCTGTTCTCAGAGATTGACTCTAAACCAGATATAATTCTGAGATATCTGGATGCTTGCAAAGCTGATGGTACAGCACCAAATCTGAATATTCAAGATCTTCAGCAGAAGGCTCCAGAAGTTGTTCTGAAGAAGACAAAGAAAAGAAAAGTTGTTGCAGAAGGATCATCTCAGCAGACTCCTAAGAAGAGAGGTAATCCTTCTTTTGTAACTGTTTTAGATTCAACTGCTGTATCAACATCTATCCCAACTCCAACTCCATCTGAAAACCAAACACCTCAAACTTTTGATGATTTTGACTTAGATTTTGACCCTTCTGAATCATTAACTCTCAGAAGATCTCGCTCCCAACCACAAAATCCAAATACTGAAGCCATACCAGAACAAGAACTTGCACAAGTTCTTTCTGATATAGACCAACACACTTCTGCTCCCACTCCAGAAAATCCAAATCCTCAAAATACCACAGAAGCACAACCAGAAATTCCCCTCTCACCAATACCATAAATTCCACTCTCTCCAGAACCAGAAATCCCACAACCTTCATCTCCTCAACCAGAAATTAATCCACCATCTCCTCAACCTGAACAATCTCCACAACCTGAGACTTAAACCTCTGAGGCTCAACCCTCTGAATCCCCTGAACCAGTACCTCTGGCCATTCAATTTCCCTTTGGCACCATTGTGAATATTCCTCAACTTCCCTCTTCACCAAAATTAACTCCACCAAATTCCCCATCAAGTCCAATCATAATTCCTGACTCTCCCACTCCCTCACCAAAAGACAATTCAGACGACCACAGCAAGACTGTCATTGATTTAACAGTCCTTGAACGCCTTGCTGCAATAAACCACAAAACTGCTATCCCTAAACCAAAACATCCAGATGTTGGTTCCAGCATATTGAACTTTGAAACATAAATACAGAAGTGGATCACTTCTCTGAAACAAGCAAGTCTGGAACTGGTTGATCCTGCTGCTTCTGACTACCTTTGGACAAAGTTCAGAAGATGGGTATGCTTTGAAACCTTTAAGCTGCAAGAACAGAGCTATGGACAAGCTCAACAGAACTTCAGCAATCTGCTGAAAGAAATTGAAGGTCCAGTTCTGAGCAAGCTGCTTAAGGAAGAAGTTCTCCATCTGGACATTACCCCTTGGTCTGAACATCGTCCAGCTTCCAAAGATCAACCAGAGTCAGAAGAACAGATGATTCCAGATGAAGACTTGGGTCAAGAAGAAGATATTGCTGAAAGCTCTGAGAAGCATCCTGTTTCTGAAGATCCTCAAGCTTCATCCCTTGACAGGCAGACTCTTGAAGACTTGAAAAGATCTGATATGCTGATGAATGAAAGAATGGATAAGCAGGACACCAAAATTGATGCAATAGCGAACATGTTAACTCAGCAACAGAAAACCAACACCCAAATCAAGAGCATATTGGAGGCTTTGTTCACACAACTTCCTCCTCCATCTTAGAAATTTCCTTGCTGTTTTTATAACTTGTTTATCTGTAATATTTTTACATGTTCTAAACTTATCATTGCTTCTGTTTTTAATAAATGCATTTTTAGCTCTGATTTCTTTAACTCTGATTATTTGTGCTTTTTGATAACTAACAAAAAGGGGGAGAAAGAATAATATTTTTCAATAACGGATTACTGAGACATAAGTCTCAAACATTCTGACATTCTAATCTATTTGAATTTCTTTCTTCTGAAAAGCTTGAACAGGTACAAAAATCTGACGAAAGAAACAGTAAAGTCTTGATGCTCAAAGTCTCATGGAATTAAAGGGAAGCAATCAACTCAGGGGGAGTTTTTCTCTTCGTTGCTTTGATACCCTTTATTCTTTATTTTTAATCTCTGATACCTTTTACTCCTTAATTTTAATTGAAAAAATCTGGTTTTTGTCATCATCAAAAAGGGGGAGATTGTTAGAACATAGTTTGATTCTACAACTCTCAATTAGAGTTTTGATGATAACAAAATACAAGAATAAATAAATTGTAAGATTTCTATATAAGACATATATGCTACTTAAAATTATGTTGTGTATTTACAGAAGTTCTGATGGAATCAACATCAGAAGATCAGTATCAACATAAGCATCAGAAGATATGTCAGCATCAGAAGATCAATATCATGTGCTACACTCTGAAGTTACCAGATCATACGTTGAAGCCTGATGACCAGAATCTGCGCATAAAACACTCTGACTCTGATCAAGATCCTTACCAAGTCATCAGCACTCAGAAGCGTCATCATCCAGTTAAAGCAAAGAATACTCTGATTATCATTAGCAGAACACTCTGAAGCGTTACTAAGCATTCAAGACAGATTAATTACCAACGACTTTATTCAAGACAAGATCTTCTCAAAAAGGAAAGAACGTTACTGTCATTGAAAGTGAGTTATGGACACCAACGTATCTTTGCCTTGGCTATATAAATAAGTTTGTGTGAGAAAAGAAAAGGCTAATAATCCACGCATATACACGCCTACGAAAATGCACGCACTCATACAATTTGCTAAGCTTTCAAACCACGCTTACTCAAAAGCACTAGCAATCTAGTTTTTATTCCAAGCTTAATATTGTGTATTATCACAGTTGTGATATATAGTTTTGTTAGAAAACATTAACACACCTTTTGTTCAATTATCTGTAAGAGAATTTCCTTGAGATAAACCGGTCTGTGGTTAGACTCAAGAAGGCTTTAACAGTTGTTAAAGTAGACTGTTGTAATCCTATTGAATATAGTGGATTAAGACCTCGTTGGAGAGAGGCGAAATCACCTTGACGGGTGGACTGGAGTAGTTTGAGATTAAACGAACCAGGATAAAAATACAGTGTTGTCTGCACATTTGATTTAAGTTTTACAATTCAACCCCCCTTCTTGTGTTTTTCACATCTTCATGTATGACCAGGCAAAGATCTCAATGTAGTCATGCAACATCTGAATTAACTGTTCTTTAACACCATTCTCCTAGTTGGCACCTATATTGACTTCCTTTTTACTTTATTCAGTACCCAAGTCTAACGCGGTGGGAACTGACTTGGTTGTTTTGCGTTTGATTGCAAATGTTGCAGTTTAGCAAGAGTCGCCACCGAATTTTCTTTTATCCAAAAGGAAAGGCTGAAAAGAACAGGAAAGACCTTTGAGATTATTTCTTGAGTTCGGGGGGTAGATTATAAAAAGGGAAGGTATTAGCACCCTTTTTATCCATAGTTATCTATGGGCTCTTAGTTTCTTGCTAGATCACTTGCTTTTGTTTGAAAATATGCTTTGTGTGGTTTTTGGAAGTATTTTGAAAGGTGCCATCGTTTGGGAAAACTTTGTAATGATTCTTGTTTGTAAGAATGTATACAAAGTGTTGATCTTTTGAAAATGTTTTCAAGTTTGTAAGATGTTTTGAAAGTGTTGGTGTTTTTTTTTGAAAATAGCAAGGATGTTTTGGTTTTGAAAATGAGCAAGCAACTAGGAACAATCTACCTACTCAAAATTCTTTCATGTTTATTTCCTCTTTCCTTTGAAATTGTCATCTTACCATTGATTTGGTAAGTGGCCCTATCTTTGGATGTAAAAGGGACGGGCAAGGGTCATCGTATAACCATGATTAGCAATATTGTAAGATATCTTAGCATTTTCTTTAGGGACTAAGATCATTTTGAAATACAACATGGATAGCATCATCGAGGGACTATGATCTTGTATTTTTTGCTTGTTTTTGCTAAGATACCTCACATGCATAATATGGTCATTTTTTTAAGGCAACCAAGTGGTTATCCTAAGGGTGTTTGTGTCAAGTGTATTGATTTACATGCTTGATTTGTCTTTGATTAGGGTTTACTAAGCATTGATTTTAATCTTTCCATACAAACCCTAATTACTAGCATTTGTATATAAAGCATTTAAATTGCGGAAAATAAAAATACTAAGCTATTACATCATTTAGGGGAGGGGGTGTACAAATTACAAATGGGGAATTGCAAGAAATTAAATCTAAATAATTATTACAACCATATTGAATTTGAATAAATGTACAAATTTGAATAAGTAAAAATGTAAGAATGTAAATGTAAAAAGAAATGTGATTTTTGTTTGGTTTTCATGAAAAGGGTTTTTTGACCTAATTAAATAAAAATAAAATAATTAACTAAAAATAAGAAAATTAAGATTAAGTTAGTAAAATAGATTAATTTAAAGAAAAGTATTTTTTAGGGTTTTTTCTTATGAAAGTTTTTATCTTAATGAAAATACAAATGAGAATTAATTAATTAAAATAAACTTAAGCCCTAAATTAATTTTATTCACAAGAAAATAATATTATAGTCAAACCCTAGTCTAAATATTTATTGAAAAGAAATTAATTTATTAAATAAAAAAAATTGTGTTCTTTTAGTTTTTTATACAAAATATAATAACAATAAACTAAATAAATATAAAATAATAAAAATATAAATATATTTGGATTTTTATTAATGAAAATAATAATAATAATAATAATAATAATAATAATAATAATAATAATAATAATAATAATAATAATAAAAGATAAAATAAAAATAAAAATAAAATAAAAATAATAATAAAGTCAGGGAGGTTAACATTGAATTTGGGAGGTAATTATTAAGAAAAAGTCAGGCCCAAGAGATTGCTGGCCCAAGCGCTTCCTGAAAGGAGAAATGGCAAAAAATATGGAAAAATACAAAAGGCAGCGCGTTGAGGTTCGAACCCATGACCTCTTGATTACTAGTGTGCTGCCTTACCACTGGGGTGGCTATACATCCGTTAATATAACTGAAATGATAAATATATAATACAAAACAAGTCCTGAATACACTTCATCTTCAACCTCCAACCTGACCACCTGTAACTTCACTATTTCTCAACAAAAATGGAAAATGCAAACATGAAAGTTGTTCCATTTTTCCATATGAATCCAACCATATGAATATCATAAACTATAAATTAAAGATGAATGAGAATTTTTGAAAGTACCAAATCCTGACCTAATTATTTTCAGAGGTTCGGATTCAAAATTCTAACTACTCAAGCAACAATAATGAAATCTAAGGATATGGCTAGCTTCAGGACAATGATATCTATATTTCTTATTCACAAATAAACCATTAATGATGCTTGTATGAAGAGTTCAAAAGTCAAAAAACTCACCTTGCAAGAGGGTATCGTGTTTTGAGTTAGAGCAGCTTTTGATGAGTTCCAGTGATTGGGTTAGCTTCTTCAAGTTCCCAGGAAGCTAATGTGATGCTTGGCTTGAGCTGAAAGTGGCTGAGGAGTTTTGGAGAAGTCAAGGTGCAAGGTGCTATTTTTGAAAATGGTGGATGATGATGGAGGTGTTACAGTCGTGTTGCAGGTGTTGGAATTGATTGTGGATGTTATTTAGAAGCTTTTGAAAGTAAAAGGCCAAGAAACGCACGAGAAAATTTAGAGATTGGATTCAAACCTCAGAAATGGCAAGTTTTGAGATCTTTTTGGTGGTTCTGTGTTTTAGGAGGTTTCATGGATTGAGCATGCGTGTTTTTTCTTGCAAATGACTTGTGTTTATGTAAGCAAAAGGTTTTTGAGGTTTTGCACAAAGAATTTCTGAGTTATAGAGTTATGGCTAGGTTGCTTGATTTTGAAGAAAATTGAGAAATGTAGTTTCAAGGTAGCAAATACAAGCATGTAGAGTGGTTACCAACTTTAAACATACTTATCTAACTTTGTAGAGGAAGCTTGTGTAAAATGAACAAGTGCAAAGCACAATGCAAGTTGACTTTGCATAAAGCTTGCTTTATGTAAATGACAATGGTGCCTTTGTGCCATTAATGGAAAATTGTCTTGGATAAAGCTTGAATTAAATGGACAATAGCTCAAAAGCAAGTGTAATCTTTTTATTAGGGATATATTTTGAGGTTTAGAGGCCTGCAAAGCAAGATTGTGCAGCATAGGCTTGAGATTTGAATTCTTGTTCATAAAAAATGACCTATAATTTCAATTTGAAAACCCTAACTTCCTCTCTTCGATTCTCCTTGCTCAAGAATGATGTCAAGGAGTTCTTGGACATTTTGGAAATCAATGTGCTCTACAACCCCTCTTTGAATCACTTTTGAAAATTCACCTTGGAACTATGTGAAAATTTTCCATGAAGTTAGGTCAAAATCCTGCCTCAATTAGGGCAAAATTTTCACTAAGTGTTTTGTTTCATGACCATGACTTCATGGATTAATAAATTGAGATCCAAGCATTTCTAGGAGAAGTTGTGTAAATAAATGTTTTATATCTCATGGATATCTACAACTTTCATGTTGAAAGTTTATTTTGAATCATCTTGCATCATGGTGAAAAATTGGCTCAAAGTTGTGAAAAAATATGAAGTTTTCAACACTTAGAAAAATTTCGAAGTTTGAAAACTTTGAATTTTCAAAATAAAATCTTGACTTTTTGATTTCTTGATGAAAAAGTTTCATATTTTGACATGTTTTGATGAATTGTGATCTTTGACACTTGATTTTGACCAAAAAGTCAAAGTTTGACTTTTCAGTGTACAGTTGACTTTTGATCAGTTGACTGAAAATCAACTATCAATCAATTGATCTTGAGCAATGTTTTGAGTCATGCCATTAGGTAAAAATGATGCAATTGAAATCTTGAGATCATACCTCAAACCAATTAACCATTTGTTAGGTTAAAAATCTGAAATTGCCCTTTCTCAGTTAAAACCCTAATTTTGACCATTTTGCCCTTTTGATGATCTGACCAAATTTCTTGAGAAATTATGGTCCAAACTTGATCAAATGATACATATGAGTTTATAATGTTGATATGGATAAAAAATTATGAAGTTTGACTGTAAATTGGCCACAATTGACTTTTTCCCCAATACAATTGATTTTTAGGTCAACTGGTCAATTGACTGAGCAAAAGTGTGATCCAAGGCTTGAAACTTGACATGAGTAATATTAGGGGTCCATAATGATTTCATGAAAGTCATATGAGGCATTAAAATCTCAATTATCCTTGTGCAATCTCAAACCCTGATTTCAGTCATCAATGCTTAAGGAGGTGTCTTGAGCTGATCATACCTTGTGCAGTCTTGAACCAAAGGAGATCTTGTGAGAAAATATTTGATAAATGAGAGGGAAGATTTTGGGGTACAACACCAAGTTTACTGTGTCGACCGGATCTCATGAGGCTGTATTGCTCTTTCCTCTTGTTGTAACAGTCTAGCAAGTTCTCCTGGTACTTCACAATCTTCCTCACCTTCGTCCTCAGCTTGGTAGATCGGATTTTCAAAGTCATAACTGGCAATAGCAGAACTGTTATCAATGGGATCCAGGGTGGATGTGGATCTGCAATTTGATATGTTGGTGTGTGTAAGAGAGCATAGCTATTTTGACAAAGTAGAGTAAAAAGAAAAACAGAGAGCGTAAAATTTGTATGCAAAATGTCCAATGATTTATTAATGACATATGAATATGAAGTGATAACCCTCAAAAATAGACCATTGTGTCTCAGGTAGGACACAAGGCTTTTAGAGTTTAAATTGTTCATAAATTACATATCCTTAAAAAACAGAAAAACAATTACTTCTGGATAAAAGAAATAGGCACAAAGTCTCTAGCCGTCCAATTATTGAGTCCACCACTGGTAGTAGGGAAGATCCAATTGTCCAGGTCACAGTCACTGTGAGTGTCTTCCACATCATTGACTCCATGGTTGCTGATACGTAGTGGTGGTCATCCGGCACGAGCACGACGAACAGCTTTTTGAGCTCCTGAAGTGAAACCCAAATCGAATTTTTCAGACTTATATGAGATGTCAGGGAGTTGGCCCCAAATATTACACCCACCTTCTTCAACTACTTCCCTAGCATCTTTTAGAGAAGCCATCTTCAGTGGAGGTTTGGTAATCTTTGGAACAACGGCAACAACTTTGGTAACAACAATCGTCTAAGGAACCTCTTCAAAATTCTAACAGGAGGTCCCAATGAACTCGCCGTCCATCTCGACATATCTGAAAGAGTTCAAATGTCTCACCATATACTCTTCTTCGCCATGGACTGTAACAATCTTCCCATTAACCGGATACTTTAACATCTGATGCAAGGTAGAAGTAACCGCGTCGGCCCTGTGAATCCAAGGGCGTCTGAATAAGCAAGAGTAAGATGGGCGAATGTCCATCACATAGAAACTAGAATCGAAGGTCTGGGAACCGACTTTAATAGGAATGTCCACCTCCCTGTGTATCATTCTCTTGGAGAAATCAAAAGCCCTCACCACAATATTGCTGGGCTTCAATGTAAGTCCTTCACAATCCAATCTGTCCAAAGCCTCCTTGGGTAACACATTTAGTGACGAACCCGTATCCACTAGAACATGAGCTAATACTTCTTTTCCCCGAGTCTCAGCTGACTCAGTAGAAGGAATAACAACAAGATTAACAATGGGAGTAGTAATAGGAGCATCAACAGGAGTAGCAACAAGAATATTAAAGGAGTATTAACGGGAGTATTAGCAGGAATAACAAAAGGAGTGACAACAATATTTGGAGAGATTTTAGGAGAGAAAATACTTCCGCTTCTGGTAATTTTACTGGTCCCAACAATGTTGTCAATGTTAGGATTAGTATCTCCAAAAACTTCATTTTTGACAGCCAATAGGTCTTGCTTGACGCCATGGTAATAAACGCCAGCTCCATACTTCCAAGGAACGACTTTGTCGGAGGAATATGGTATTGGCCCAAGAGAGGTGATAATTACAGGAGCAACCTTAGGAATGGATGTAATCCTGACAGGACCTTTAGAGGATACCCTGGGAGAATTGTCAGAAATGGTAATAATTGACACATCTTTACACAAACTTCTTGTAGAGGGAATCTTCTCAAAGAGGATCTCTCGATCATTAATCAGACGTTGAACGCCTATTTTCAGTAATAAACAACCATTAGGCAGATACGCACAATGGTAGAAATTTTCACCGCATCCCGGATATAAACCGGCTCGCAAGAGATTCCCCTTAACCACTGGAAGAGGAGTAGCCAATTCATTAACAGAAGAAACAAACAGGTCACCATCAACAGGATTGATACCTTGGTCGTGCTTGGGCATGTGTGCAGTTATCACATTGGGGGTTTCAGGAGGGTCAAATTCAATCTCCTTTACATCAATAAGATCCTGAACTTTATTCTTCAGAGCCCAACAATCATTTGTATCATGCCCTGGACTGTTGGAGTGATAGGCACACCGAGCATTTGGATTATAACGGGGAGATGTAATGTTTGGATTTTGAGGAGGCTCCCTCAAAGTGACCAAGCTAGCCTTCATTAGATGTTGCAATACTTGAGATAAGGGCATGTTGTGTCTGGTGAATTGTCTTCTAGGCGCATCCTGTCTGCACTGATTGTTTTGTCGTTGAGTTAATGCATGGTTGGAGATCATTACAGCTCCTACCGTCGGACGGTGTTCAGCTTTACCCTGATTTCTCTGGCCATAGGCAGCACTAACTTCCTTCTTTCCATTGAAAGGCTTCTTCACAGCACTCGAAGATGCAACCCCTTGAATTTTGCCACTTTTGATGCCAGCTTCCACTCGTTCTCCCGTCAATATCAGCTCAGTGAATCCAACTGAAGAGCTCCCGATCAGATGGTTGAAAAATGGGCCTGATAAAGTACCCGAGAACATATCTACCAGCTCTCTATTAAGCAGAGGAGGATGGACTCTTCCTGCAAGATCTCTCCACTTTTGGGCATAATCTTCGAAACCCTCACTAGAACCCATCGACATGCTTTAAAGTTGCGTACGGGTTGGAGCAAGGTCAGCATTGTATTGGTATTGCTTATATAAAGAAGCAACCAGATCTTCCCAATTATGTATGTTGGTTCCTTCCGGTTGATAGAACCATTCCAATTGCGTCCCTAACAAACTCTCCTGGAAGAAATGAACCCATAAAGTCCTGTCAGGTGTGGGGTTGGATCTTCCTGACATAAGACCTTAAATGCAGCTTGGGACAGGAAACACCGTCATACTTTACAAATGCGGGAACTTTGAATTTCTGCGGGATAACCACCCCTGAGACCAGTCTTAACTCTTTAAAATACAAACCAGGTACCCTTTGAATTTCCATAGCATTGAGACGATCTTCCAGTTGTTTATACTTGTCATCAGCATGAGGATATTGTTCTTCAGCATAGTCTGCTTCCTCTTTATCGGTCCCTGGACTGTTGTCTTCTTCTTTTGTCTTCTTATTGTCCTCTTCCTGATTGTCCCCCTCATTTGGCGGAGTTGCAAATTCTAGAGCTCGCTTGGTTGGTCCTCTAAACCTTCTTCCCACATTCGAGACGCCATCCAGTTTCTTTGCCTTCTTTATCTTCTCCTTGATGATGAGAGCTTTTAAATCATCTTGTCCTTTAGCCAGAGCCAAGAACATCTGTTGGAATTGAGCGTTCTATGCTTGAAGATCCTTAACTGTTTGTTCAAGAGCCATTTCTTTTTGCTGAAATAAACAGCGAAAAGATAAGAAATATGTCTTGAAATACCTGCTTATGTAATGATGTGCATGACATGTTTATGCGATGTTTTCAAGGACTTCGGGAAATTTAAATTTGCAAACCAAAATGAAACAAAATTTTTATTAGTAGAATTCAAATTACAACTTCCTTTTAGGCTTACAATTGAAAATAAATAAAAAAACTCTTAAAATCTAGGAATCAAGTCTCCCATGGGCGCTTCCTCTTTGTGCCAAGATATTCATTAAGACTTTTTTTCGTGAAGTTGCTTCGTGAGCTCCAACACTTTCTTCTCACTGGTGTAGAATTGATCTCTAAAGGTATCCCGTTTTCTTTCATTTGAATCCAGAACCTCTGCAACTCTTCAATATCAGTGGGCATGTCAGGATGGAGAACTGTATAAGGAACATCTTCTTCGGTAATAGGCTCCAGAATCACTGGAAAGATGGTTGTATATGGAATCATAAGGTTTTGGGTGTGAGCTCGTACCCATTTGAGATAAGGCTCCATAGGAATGGAATTCTTATGCCCCAAAGTCCTACTATCAACCTTGTTTACCATGCCCCAAGCTCGTATGAACCTTTGACGATACCCTTGAAAATCGTCCTCGTAGTTGAACATGATGCCTTGGATAAGCATATCATGGGGACCATCCCTTCAAGCATAACCAAACTGCCGTAGAGCCAAAGAAGGATTATAAGTGATACCTCCCTTAATACCGAGGAGTGGGACATTAGGGAATTCCCCATAGCGCTTGATGATAGAGATATCTCCCATAAAATGGAAGTACCAAAGAATATCTGAGTGAGAAAGTGACATTATCCTTTGCGACCAACCGAAACATTGTTCGTTCTTCAATACTGATTGAGGAAGGTGCGAAATAAACCACCTTGACAGCAACGGTACATAACACATCAGAACCCCTCTTCTCTTCATGGTACGAGTGTGAAAGGAATGCAAGATATCTCCGAGCAAAGTAGGCACATGGTTACGAGAGAGGAAAATCTTTACAGCATTCACATCTATGAGTAAGTCTGGATTAAGGAATAGTACTAACGCATAGATTAGAAGAGCCAAGACTTCTTTGAAAGCTTGGAAATTCAAATCATCCCAAAACAATTGAGCCTTTTCTAACAGGAACTTGACTAGGAAACCCTTGACTCTGCTTCTTGTTTCCTAGTTGGATATTACGTCGGACCGTTTCAGATGCAAGGCTGATACAATGACCTCTGGCTTTGGAGCTTCCTCCAAACCGGTGAAAGGAATCTGATCAAGAATAGGTACATTCAATAATTGAGAGAACTCTTCCATGGTGGGTACCAACTGATAATCATGAAATGTGAAGCAATGGTGTTTATGGTCAAAGAACTGAAAGAGTACGCCCACCATCTTCTCATCAAAGCTTGAGGTAACTAGGTTGAGAAGTCGACCATATTTCTTGGTGAACGAGGAAGTCCCAGGAACCCTTGATACTAGTTCTTTAAGTTAGAGAGGTATTTTCACAAAGTTGATTCAGACAATATTTCTACGAACGGAAGCCATGATCTACAAAACAGAACAAAGATAAATTCCCTTGGTCCTTGAAATGGTTAGTGAAATGAAAATGGATGTTATGATGCATGATGTTATGTTTGAACAATTTAATCACATACAAGCAAAACACACAATACCTTAGGTTTAGGCATGCATGGAGTTTATAGGTAAATACCCTCTTGAAGTTTAGTTGGCTTAACCTATCTTAGAAAAGTAACCGAGTTCTAAGGAGTCTCAAAATCACCGATCTTTCTTTATCAGGCATTGTTTCAGCTCAGGCGATCTTTTCTCGCGGCCGAAATATCCCGAAAGTATGATCTCAATGAGTGTAGTATCGAGTATTAACTAATCTTCAGCTTTATACTGAAGTCGACTATCTCAATACTTTTCTAATGGCCAATTTTGTTCAACTAAGGTTCTAAAGTCAGTTAGTGCTTTATGACACCATACAGCGGCCCCGTATTCTCCTCGATTTAACACAAGGGATACTGGTACCAACAAATGTGTCACACTAACGTAACTATCACTTTAACCATATCGGTCTATGCCGTATATTCTCCATGATCTATTGCTGCTTACCTAAAAGTTCCCAAGATCCGGGTATAGGATCTTTAAGAATAACCCCAAACATAAACCCGAAATGTAAAGCAACCAAGTCAATCAGGTTAAGCATTTTAAATATGATCTATCTCTAAGGTAACCCCACTTTTAGTATCTTTCCCCAGCAGATTCGCCATTTCTATAATACGGTGGCAGAACCTACTGTTATACTGGTTTTACGTTTGTATTTGCAAATGTTGCGGTAAGCAAGAGTCGCCATCAACTTTTCTTTTATCCAACAAAGGAAAAGGTGAAAAGAACAGAAAAAGACCTTTCAAGATTATTTCTAAGTAAGGGGGTAGATTATGGAAAGGAAAGGTGTTAGCACCCTTTCCATCCGTAGTTATCTACGGGCTCTTAGTTGCTAGCTCATTTTGAAAATACCTTGTGTTTATATATTTGAAAAAGTAATTTGAAAAGACGCCTTAGTGCGGCGAACTTTGTAATGTTTCTCATATTGTTGAGAACGTATACAAAGTGTTTTGAAAATGTTTTCAGAAAGAGTTTTGTGTATGTGTGAAATTGTGTTTTGAGCAAGCATCTAAGAACTATCTAATTTACTCGAAAGAGTTTGTTCTTTTCCTCTTTTCCTTTAGACAGTGTTATCCTACTATTAGTGAGTAGGTAGCCCTATTGTCGGATGTTTGAGGGACATTTGAAGGGTCATCGTTACAGTCACAAAGGCAACTGAGAAATATACTTTAGTAACCACCCTAGCGTTTTAAGATCATATTGAGGCAACATTGAGAGGGTCATTTTTAGATCTTTAAACCGGAGGGTAGCCACTAAAATCTCTCACGTTTCAAGAGTTGTGACTATTTTATTCCGAAGGCAACCGAAGTAGGGGTACCCTAAAGGTGCGCATGTGCGAGTGCGTTGTGTTTTAGTTATTTATCTTTGCATTAAGTTTGCTAATGTTTTGTTTTTAATCTCTTGCCATGCAATCATATTACCATACATCTAAGCAGTTAATATATGTACAGGAATTAAAAGTGCGCAATTTAAAACCTAGCTATTACATGGCTTCGGGGAGGGGGAATTTACAAGTCCAAAACTGGGGAAATAAAAAGGCAGTAGATAAAGTCCTAATTTTAACTATTACAACCCATAATCAGATACAAGAATATGAAATGATAAATGAAAACACTAAACGCCCGCAATTAGAAAGGACGTCTAAAAACTCTAAAAAGTTCTAAGTGAAAGAAAATCTTTTTGTTGTTTTTGTTTATTTGGGAAAAATATTAAACTAAACTAAATTAAAATCTAATTAATTAAAAATGATAAAGAAAAGAAAATTATTAATTAAAATTAATTCTAAAACAAACCTAATATTTTTGGCATTTTTGTTTAGGAAATATTAAAAAATTTAACCTAATTCTAATTATTTTTAATTTATGAAATGAAATCAAAATAATTAATTAAGTTAGTTTATGAAGAAAAAAACTAAATCTAAATTTTTATGTGTTTTTTCTGATTTTATGATTAAAATAATAATAAAAAGATTAAAAAGAAATGATTAAATCAAAACAAAAAAAGGATTAGGTGGGCCTGATGTTATCCAGCAAATAGGGGGTATGAACCAAAACTTTGTTAGGCCCAAATTAGGAAGCCCGGACTATGCTGCGTGATCCCCTATGGTGGCCTTCAGGAGGTCTATCATGGGCTGCGCCCGTAGAACGCTGAATCTGGGTCAACTGAGATCTGATGGTGTGGATCTGATGGCATATAGTGCATGCGTATAGCCTCTGAACACTGGATCTGCAATATAAATGTTGGAAAAAATAACATTCCATACATAGGTATCGAACCCAGGTCTCTTCCCAGTATACACGTTTGCCTTACCACTCAACCAACCTGTCAATCGTTAATACAAACAACTAAATGGCAATATATGTGAAACATCATGAAATGATGAGGTGTACACGCGCGCGCTGTATTGGGTCCCCCATAATTTGAATGAGCCAATCATAATGACAGATTTTGACATGCAAGCTCCGGAGGGGTTAAACCAACATCCACGGTGGTTGATCACCTTCTTCTCCGGCCACTTCAAAACCCTAACCTGCAAAATAGAGAGATTCAAAATCACAGATCGAGCCTACCCCCCCCCCCCCCCCTAAATCGCATGCTGCGAATCCAACCATGGCATTGATTTGGACTGAAAGTGCTTGTACATGGAGATACGACTAAAACGTCACAGGCTGCCCTATAAATGGTGTTTTTCGATTCCTGCCTTAAACCTTACATGTAATATGTTAAAACAAACCTAAATAACAATATCAACATGGATCTATGCATCAAATCCATTTATATTACATGAATTGAAAGATTAGAGCGTGAGAATATTAACCTACCGGAGCGACGAGGTCTGCTTGTTTTAGGATGCTTTAAGCATCGAGAAGGGCTGGTATGCACTCCTGGGATCCTCAGGGTGATGATGGAACCTTTTGAATGGATCGAGGGAAGCTAGATCGTGTGATACAAATTTCAATTTCTCTTTGAATTTTTTTTGAATTTTTCTTAGGGTTTGGAGGCAGATGCGCTTGTCTTTTCCACTTCTGAATTGTTGTGTATATATGAGGGCAAGATTAGGTTAACAAACATGGTACAAATCTTTGTACATTATGATGAAAAGATATGATTTCAATCTTGCATAAAACTTGCTATATTTGATTCAATAATGTACCAATCTATTTCATGTGTTTTTTCCAGTTATCCACGAGCTCTTTGGGCCTCCAACATGATCAAATCTCAAGCCTTACATGTTTTATGCATTAACCTTGTATTTATTTAATTTATTTTGAATTTATTTGAATAAAAATCCAAAATAAATAAAATAAAAAGCAAGCTCATTCATGGATGGGTTTATAGGTTCTTAGATATATCTTAACATGTTTGGGCTCTAAACATTAGGTCCATTAACTTTAAAAAGTGATTTTGTCCAAAGTTGACTTTATGCATTTTCACAAATTTGCCCAACTTATCCAAACCATAACTTGCTCAATTTGCATCCTTTGAATATGATCTTGAACTTTTTGGAAATCCCAAGATGTCTCCTACAATTTCTATGTTTACCATATTTGCATTTGGAGGATTTATCTTGATGTAAATTTCCTTGACAAAAAGTGTCTTTTTGTTGACTTTCGAAAAGACCTGTAATGTATTGGCTCATATCTTTCCAATGATGCATTTTTTGAACTTGAGGACAAAAGAAAAGTTGTAGGGAATTGAATTTTCTTCACAATAAGCTTTGGCTGGGGCAAAATGGATGAAGCATGTGAAAGTTATGCCTGGTCAAAATTCAGTTGACTTTTCCTAGGAAACCCTAATTTTGCATTTTTGGATTCTTGATGATTTGAGAGCATTCCTTGGAGAATCATGATCAAACCTTGATCAAATGATGGATATCACTTCAAAGTGTTGATTGACCAAAAAATTTGAAGTTTGACTGTATATTGGTCACAGTTGACTTTTGACCTAATACAATTAATTTCCAAGCATTTGAGCAATTGACTGAGCAAGCTTGTAGTGCAAGGCATGAAACTTGACATGGACATTCTTGAGGACATATTAGGGACCATGGAAATTACTTGAAGTCTTTGCAACCCAAAATTCTTTGTGAGAAGTGAAATCCTAGTTGGAAGTCCATTGCTTAGGAGGAGAATTTGTCTGGCCAATTTTTGGTCATTCTTGAGCAATTGAGGACTTCAATGAGCATGTCTTGAATAAAATAAGTGGGTAAATTTTAGGGTACAACATTGTGATATTGAAACCATCAAATGCGGTAGTGACACCACCCTTCTTTCATTTTCATTAGGTTTTTTTATGAAAGATGAATTGAGAGGTCAATTCGGACTAAGTTGCGAGCAAAACTCGGTTCAATAAATATTGTGATAATGGCTTAAGACTTTGTAAATTCGTATTCAATAATTGCTCATTAAATTGTTATTACAAACAAAATATATTGTAATTATAAAGAAAATACAAGTATATATACAATTTTATATATATATATATATATATAATATATATATATATATATATATATATATATATATATATATATATATATATATATATATATATATATATATATATATATATATATATATATATATATATATATATATTATATTTCTTTTCAGAAATTTTTAATTATATTTTTAAATATTTGAAAACAATAATCACATCAAATTGTTTTTAGCAGCACGTGTTTAAATATGATATTTATTTAAAATTTAATAAATTTTTATACTGATTTAGATCCTTTTATATTGTTATTGTAAACAAAATATAAAAATATATTTATTTATTATAATTTCTTTTTCACAAATAGTTAATTACTATTTTTAATTATTTTTTTAATATTTGGAAATATTACAATATCAATTCTTTTTCGATCGCACGTGTTTATATATGATCTTTTTTTGTCCGTTAAATTACTATATATATATATATATATATATATATATATATATATATATATATATATATATATATATATATATATATATATATATATATATATATATATATATATATATATATATATTATATATATATATATATATATATATATATATATATATATATATATATATATATATATATATATATATATATATATATATATATATATATATATATATATATATATATATATATATATATATATATATATATATATATATATTATATATATATATATATATATTTTTTTTTTTTTTTTTTTTTTTATTATCACTATTTTTAATTATTTTTTTAATATATGAAAACAGTTATAAGTAGCACATACTTAAATATTATATTTCTATTAAATTTAATAAATTTTGATATTGATTCATCGATATTTGAAATAAGATTGATTATATAAGAGATGATGATTGAATTTTTAATTATCCTTTTAAACATATAAGACATATAAATAATGATATTTTTATCAATTAATTTAAATTTTCTTTCTAATTAGATGTAAAAACACAGTTTAAAAAAAATATAATTTAAAACTCATTTTATTTTATTTAAATTTATATTCATAATCTAATATTTTTATTTTTTAAAATTAATTTTATTTTTCAAATTATATGCACAGTTTTAATTTAGTTAATTTTTTATTAAAAAAAATGTTTATATATATATATATATATATATATATATATATATATATATATATATATATATATATATATATATATATATATATATATATATATATACTATATATATATATATATATATATATATATATATATATATATATATATATATATATATATATATATATATATATATATATATATATATATATATATATATATATATATATATATATATATATATATATATATATAATAATAGGAGTGATAGGAGTGATAATTAATAATAATAATAATAAATAATTAAAAAAACTTATATCAAATCATAAAGATTATTAAATATAGAAATAATAATTAAAAAACTTATTGTATGTATAAAGATTAATAAATATAAAAATAATATTAAAAAGAATAGTAATAAAAAATATTTAAAAAATCTTCTATTTAATGAAAGAGACTGTCAAATTTATTGGCATAAAAAAAAGAATAAAAAAATATTTAATAAAGAAGGTTGTCAAATAAGGAATAAAAAATTAACAGTACTAATTTAATTATTCAACACATGAAATTTTTTGGTGAGATGATTTTAATCTTATAAAAATAATTCAATCAATTAAGAGTAATTTTATGGATTTATTTAAAAAGTAGTATGGACGGAAAAAATTATACCGTATATAATATTATAAGATATAAAAAAATGCTTATTACTTTTATTTCAAATCTAATAAATAAAAATAAATATTATTTAATATTAAATTTGATTTACCTTTAATATTCAAAAATTTAATTTTTTAAACATGATTTCACTTTTAGTATTCAAAATTTACGTATTTGTTGTTATTAAATTTCTTTAAGTTTTTATTTTTAAAAATATATGTAATATATTAACGATTTTTTTTTTGGAATAATCATGTATTAAAAAAAATTCACAAATAACCATGTTCAGAAAATCCCACAAGGGAGGAGTCAGCCCAATTGGCGCATCCACTACCATTCTTGCCCTAGGCGCCATCCCACTTGGCGCCTCCTCTCTCTTTTAGCCAAGTGAGATGGCGCATGCACTTTAAAAGTGAGAGGAGGCGCCATCTCACTTGGCTCCTAGGGCAAAATGTTGTTTTTATAAATAATCCGTCCGTTTCTCCGTCATTCCTCACACTTTCTCGCATTGTTCTCTTATTTTTTGCTCTGTTATTTGCGTCATGACATCTCCCATGATTTTTACCAGAGATGGTTATGCTATTTTCTCTGCTACAAAACCTTCGATGAAAATGAAATTCTGGCACATTCACTCCATAGAACGTCTGAAGAGGGAGTTGATGCGATAGCTAGAGGGAGACGTCGTGGAGGGGAAACAAATTAGAAGGATCTAGCAAAGACGAACAGCAACCTCACTTGCGACAGAAAGACCTGATTTTTAGTTGGAGGAAGTCAAAATAGACAACGACGTAATGTTGATGATGTATGGGTCAGATGAAATTGTTTTAACGGTTGTAATTTCGTAGACGGTTTATCGTGTTTT